>VCII01000891.1:0-600000 GCA_006030095.1 Triplophysa siluroides | reverse complement strand
CAACAAACAAAGTCCATGGTCATTAAACGGCTGTATTGTTTAGATTAAGACCCGGTTTTTGTTGACACTCTGAAATGGTCAAAGCAAGACTCATAGCAACGCTGCATGCTAAACATAGTGACAATATGTAAAGCACGTCAGCAAATGCTAAGAAGCGCGATAACACGCTAAAGAGAAAGATTATATGGTAAACGTATCTTAAAGCATAAACATTTCCAACATTACCACCCAAGTCTGGTTTCAAAACCGAATCTGGTTTCAGGTTTAACATGCACACCTCTTATATGCTTTATCTGAGTTTGTAAACTCTTACTACTTGAAAAAACTGCAACAGAATTTCACCTAAAGTTGGACTTAATCTAAAAATCTTAAAAATATCGTAAAAGAACATGCACATCCAAAATATCGTAAATGACCCCCCCTCTTGATAATGCAAAAAATGCCAACAGGCCCGATTATCAAAACACCCGACTGCGATTCCCCAACAACAAGATCATCATGTTTCAAGAGGTGTAAAATATCCCACATCCAAATAAGTTGCCTCATAACCAACTTAGAATATATAGCCATTGTCGCCTTCAGCTTCCTCACTAGGGGAGTGTAAGACTATTCTCCATAAAGCTGCTTTGAAACAATACGTTCTGTGAACAGCGGCATGCAAACAAATCTACATTGAACTTAATTGAATTTGTTTGGCAAAACGTAAAACCACCCTGCCGCGCCAATCCTGATATCCGTATCTGCACATACCACACGGCACATTCCCGTCAGTCAGTTCTGGGGTCTTGTACAGAAACGATTCTCATTAGAGACTCATTCTTGACCTAACACGACAGGACTAGAATAGTTACCTGTAATTAGCACGCTGGCACGTTGTAAATGAGAAATGGCGAGAGCTCTGCATGATCAACCTTCATATACACAGCAGCTTCCTGCTAAAGTCGGTGTGTTTAATGAACTCCTTTCAAAGACAATGAGGGCGGGAAATGTCATGTCGTTTCATTATCTCACCACGTTTTATAATCCAAAGAAAAATGAAGAAATAATTCTTCAAAGTCAAAGACTACGAGAGCAACAGTCCAATACTTGATGTTCTTACTTCAAAAGCAATACATTTTGAAATGGTGAGACGGCTTCATCATCATATTCCAACCATGTTTTAAAATCGTAAAATGTAAATGAGAAGACAACCATCATCTTAACACAAAGGATTGATTGGGTAAATAAGTAAAAATTGCATATTTAAATATGACCACCAGCAATATTATCATCACATCACTTTCAACATACTACGTAACATACAATACTGTGTTGTCACCAGTGTTGGGTAAGTTTCTCTGAAAAAGTAATTAATTACTAGTTACTAATTACATATTCAAGAGTGTAACTAGATTACTGTACAAATTACTCTGTCCAAAAAGTATTTAGTTACTTTCTATATCCTACATCAACCTTAATTTGTTAACTGATTCAAGGATAGACATGAAACTTCTTATTTAATTCATTCAAATAAATAATATTTAACTACATAAAGTAGTATTATTAACTGACCAAAGTATACAAATGTGAGAATTATACATGAAAGCACAGATTTTAAAGTTAGACTTTGAATTTTAATGTCAATTCCACACGCAAATATTAATCAAACTATTTTGTTTAATGACATCAGAAGTAACTGTAAATAAATTACAGAAAAAATTATAGTAATCCCTTACTTTACTTTTTCAAGGGAAAAGTAATTAAATTACAGTAACTAATTACTTAGTAACTAGTTACACCCAACACTGGATGTCACATACTGATCCTTATGATAACATGACCAGTTAAAACAACAACAACAACAACATCAAAACAACAACAGAAACCATCACAGAAATTCTAATGCATTGAATTGTTATAATGGGAATTCTATTGGTTTTAATGGAGACTATGACGGTCTCGGTGCATCTCTACTGGTAATGTGTTGGGTTCTGGTTGTGAAAAGGCCTAAACACAACACATTAAAACAAATACCAATTTCTTTACGTTAAACTGCTGACGGTTCGTGTGGTATTTGTAATGGACACCATTAGATTTGATGTTTTTCACAGACACGAAACATTTCGCCCTTTATGTGTCTTTCTTTGTTTACTTAACGTTTCTCACCCTGCACGACGACGCTCCAAACTCACGTGATCTTTTACATGTTTAACACTTAAACACATCGGACAAAGAATGAGCTCCCAAAAGCACATGACAGTGAACCACACGACAGAAAACAGAAGGATGTTGAAGTAAAAGTCATTAAAAATCGCGATTTGCACATGAACATGGCAGACTAACATCCGCGGCATGGAACGCGTCAGCTTACGCACTGCGCGCGCGTTGCGTTGCGTTGCGTAACCGGCACAAATCACCATATAAGGAGAAAAGGCGGTAGAGACGTTTTATTCATTCTTGCGTGACCCGTGTGCTCGGTCACCTAATAAATAATAAAAGTAATTTGCTTACGTGTTGTACAATGTAATCATGAAAAATACATTTATTGATATCTTTTTTTAAACCCTTAGGATGTTTAATAATGTTTTTATTGAAAAGTTTGGTTCCAAAACGAGATAACTTCGTTTAATTTTTTTTTTGTATAATGTTTTTTTATTATAGATAGCTGTATTTTTTTAACCAACTGCAGTTTGATGTATATTAATTGGAATGCACAATAAAACAATATATATATATATATATATATTATCTCGTTTTGGAACCAAACTCTTTTATTATAAAACCAATTGTGAAGCATGTTTTATTGATTTATTGATTATTTGTATTTACTCGTGTGTTTTATTTATTTATTTGAATAGATAAATACAGGTTTTCAGGTTATCTTTTTTACCAAGGATTGCTTATTTTGCATACAGATTTTTGCATAGTAGCCTATATAAGTAGATGATTTCTGTTTATAAGTGAAGTTTGAGAACAAATGTTTCTCATAATGGACCACGCTATATAAGCGCAAACTAATCTTCCAGTTTAATATTGTTTCACTTCTCAGCTCAATATCTACTTTGATCCATTTCTGAAGATCCCATTCATTCAAGGTTATTTGTCACAGAGAAGAAAATATTAACCATCTTTTCTTTCATGCTGAAAAGTTAACAGACCTCTTCCTCAGACATTTTTATTCAACTGAATTCACGATATGGTCAATTTTATTCCTTCATTGTTGGAACAGGTTTATTGTGTTGTGTTTAAAACAGAACCACTGAAATTGTGTAATTCGATTATAATAACGTTTTTCAAGTTAAATTCAAGTTTAATTGAGCGTACTGGATGAGCATTTGACATTTGGAGCATCAAGCAGATGTTACACTGAAATACGCTGAAACATTCATTGGATCCTGTAATGTTCTTATATCTAATTAAAGTACAGCACAGACTCTATACAGTACAAACAACACAGAGACGCAGCTGTGATTCAGACAAAATGTTCCCACATACTGTCCTTTTCTGGCTTGTGGACCAATCACGCGTGGAGTTCAGCCCACCGTGTGTTTATATACGCTGTCAGACAGGATCAGAATGTATAATCAACTGTTATGAACTGGTGGATTATTGTTTTGTTTTATGAGCATGTATAAATTCGGTGCTGTGCAGCTCAGCGCACACAAACACGCAGGCTTTATCAAATAAGAGTCGACTGAGTAGATGCTTTTGATGAATTTGTGCAATCCTACATAAAATATTCACGTGGACGACTTCCCAAAGGTAGACATGAATGCACTGTAAATATAACAACTGAAAAGACATTGCGTATGGCTGAGTTGTCGTCATGTGTTCCAGATGTATTGAACTGTGGTGCTCATGTGGGTTATGGAGGTGAATATCGGCGTCTCTGGATTTTATCCCCCTGCAATAATTCCTGTAATTTACCTGAAAGGTAAGAAATAAAAAATCGTCATGTTAAACGTTAATGTATGCCTACATATTTTTACCCTATACGAAGGATAGAGTTCTATTAGTATCAATAGACAGTTCACCCAAAATGATTTATTCTTATATCATTCCAATCCTGTGTGACTTCCAATCTTGTGCAGAACACAAAAGAAGATATTTTGAAGAATGTTGGACTCTAGGGACTTCCATAGTATGGACACAAGACCACCGAGACATTTCTCAAAATATCTTCTTTTTAGTTTCAAAAGAGTCACAAAAAAGAGTCATATACAGGCTTTGAATGTAAGTAAGGATGAATTAATTTCTATTTTCAGGCGAAGTATCCCATTAAGGGCACACTCATGAGAAATAACATCAATGCACCCCCAGTAGTCAAAGTTAATATTACAACAATTGAAGATTATGCTTATTGTTTTGCGGTTGTTATTTTTCTTTCAGAAAATGCAGAAAAGCATTGGTTTGCATCTTTGTGTTTTTGAAAAGCCATCGTCCATCCGAGACTTGAATCAGCCTTACAAAAGGCTTTCCTGGCACAATTTGATGTTCTAAATAAGAAATAAATTATGGTGAGCGGGTGCCAACATCGGTACCTGACAACTGAATCTCACCGCACAAAAACACACTCATTACACAGCCATCCAACTTCTCTTCCAAAACCTAGCGAACTGCCTACCTAGACGTTATTCTAAGGCTCCATGTGTGCTTCCAATGCCTCCCTGAAGATCAATTCCAAAATCTAGGCAACTTCGCTTTGGCCACATTGTATCCGTATGTAGCAACTGGTGTGGAAAAAATTCACTCAATATCGTCCAAAAGGCCTCTGGCTTTTCACTGGCATCTGCCGCTTTGTCTTTATGAAACTTAGCAGCCTGGCTATCTTCAGGATGAGCTATAATTGCCTTTAATGCATAAGTAAAATCATCATATAATATAAATGCACAATTACACTTAGGAAAAAGCTCAGATGCCCAAAAAAATACAGTGTGGTTTGCATGAGGATGTTTGCGTTGATCCCCACGTAGAGCATTAGGATCCACCCTTAGATGTCCCCATGAAGAGAGTAACCAGCAAAGCAGCGCACTAGGTTTATGAGAGTTTGAATAATTCCACAACAACGTTCTTCATGACTTCAATATAAACATGCAACATTCATAAGCTTCTGAAGTAAAAAAAACCCCACACACACATTTGGAGAGGAAAGCTGGAGAACCGTGGCAGCTGTGTGGTAAAAATCTCTGGAGCTGTCTCTCACTCACCCACAGCGGCGAAAACAATCAAAATATGCAAATCCACAGTCAAAGACGCAAACAAAAGAATAAATTATACAGAGGAATATCACACGGCCGGAATTCATCTATATGAGGTTTATTTACTGTGGAACTCCACTGATATTCCGACTCTTCCAACAGAGCAGATGAGAAATGGATCCTGCCAGGAACATTCGGATGCTGCTGCTGTTTTATGAGTCCCGCCGTACATTTGGAAACTCCCCGGTGTGTACAGAAGTGTGTGAGGACCTAGAGGAAAATATTCTTGCTCTTTTATAGCTCGGGAGATTTGATGGAGGTCTCAGTTAAGTATCAACTTCGCCTCAGATGTTTCTCCTAATATTTGCCAAGAAGAAATAAAAATGATACAAATGAGACTTGTTGGAACACATGTATGGAGGTGTCAAATGAATGTAGATTGTGGAGGTAAAATCATCTGGATTTGAGTCAATTTGATGAGAAATGTTTGAGTTCATATTGAGATCTTCAATAATGTTGACTTTTGATTGCAGACTTGACAAATCTGAGCTCAGTTTGACACTTTATCGAGATCTCTTCTGAAACTCTAATGGAGATATTTGGGCCATTTCTAGCTTTTCCGTTCAAAAATCCAAGTATATGCTGTAGGCATGTGTATTTGCATTGTGTGATGTGTTTTCTTAAGATCCACTCTATTGGCAGTACAATTACAGTCGGAATGTAAGACAGCCGGTGGGAAGAGAGAGACAATTCTCGCATTCACATCAGCCCTGAAAACAAAACCGCAGTAACAGGGATGTGCTATAAAGAATCATTCATCCGGTGCACTGGAATGCGCTTCAGTAACTGGCGTGAAATTGCAGGTTTTCTGACGGCAGTTCCGCAACTCCTCCCCACAGAGTCCTCTCGCCGTCTCCCTCGCCTCGGCTGATGGAGGCCACGCAGCTTCTATCAGGAAACGTGCAGCCTGCAGAGACGGAGAGCAGATTTAACAATCGCTCTGCTGCTGACCCCTGCATCACGGCGACCCCGGGACCTCCAGCTGCGGCCGATGCTTGGAGCAAGTGCGCTGTATGTGTGCGTACAGAACAGAGGTTTAAATCATGTCATTCAGAAACTGAACACAGCAGATGGTATTTTGAGAAACGTCCAAGTGGCTTTGTGATCATAATGGAAGTCAATGGGGGTCAATGTTGTTTGGTTACTAACATTCTTCGAAATATCTTCTTTAGTGTTCTGCGGAAGAAAGAAAGTCACACAGGTTTGAAATGACATGAGGGTATATAAATGATGAAAGAATCTTCATTTATCTGGATATTAATCCTTGGGTTTATTGTGCATGAGACTGCTGATGCAACCAAGTCTGTGTGGGTGGGGAAAAGTAATATCAACCAATAAAACGCTTCAATTAAAGCCCAAACTATAATATCAACCCTTCATTATTTCCTTCAGTATTCTGTTTCAACCAATCGCATTATATCACATTAGAGAAGTTAAATGCATTGAAAATGACAAGGTTGACATGGCAACACCTTTAAAGAGCTACACAATACAAACCCCTCTTCATCTTCTCCTGGTGTCTTTGAAGTGCTGGAATGAAACTTTCTGTGCTTGTGATCATTATGGAAATCTGTCGGTTCTGATGCTCGGTCGATTCTCAAGCTGACATTAAGAAACTCAAGTTAAATAGCTCAGTAGGACGCAATGAGACTAATGAATCCATGCCACCTGCTTGCTTGAGCTTATTACTGGATAAAAACTAAACCCAGAAGAGAAACTCTGGAAATAAGAATAGGCCTGGAAATACAACGTGTCATCTGATTCAAGGTGTGTTTTCAGATCTAGTTTGACAACTGTGGATAAAATGTCAGGCCTAGATTTTAACTAGATTGAACAGTATGGTGTTGAAAAGTCAAATGTGATGCAAAGCTGCTGATAATGAACTTCTCACGAAACCTGACGACTGACACCTACAGACTTCATTAGCCGGTTCCTCGCTAAACTTAAATAATCAGCAGGATGTTCACATTTGCAATGGAGATTTCTGATGTTTTTTACCCATGGCACGTCTTGAAAACCAGATCTCCACAGTCCAGCTAAAACTCTTCAACTGCTTTTCAAAGTGATTGGGAAACGACAGAATAAATCTGCAAACAGATGATCAAATAATAACTTGTTAGCCATGACTATCAATCAGAAATATAATATTTGCTGTTGAAGTGAATCGTTTTCGCTATTTTACACAACCACAGAGAGGAATGTGAATTGAAAAGTTTCATTCATTTCACTATTTTTGTGTGTCATGTCTTTCAAATCCATTCTAATGCAAGATTGAAAGTGCCCCAGTACAAAAGTAATTTTGACATCCTTCAAAATGTCTTCTTTGTGTTCAACAGAACAAAAAAAGTATAATGTAATTTTTCCTACTATGGTAGTCAATGGGGTGCAAGATCTGTTTGGTTACAAGCATTCTTCCAAATATCTTTCTACGTGTTCATCAGAACAAAGACATTTATACAGATTTGGAACTCGAAGGTGAGTAAATGATGACAGAATTTTCATTTTTGGGTGAAGTATCCCGGGATGGATAGATGTTTGTCCCAAGAAAATGTTTCCTTTAGAGTTTCAAAAGAAATCTCAATGACCGTTTGTGTGCTCAGTGACTAAAGAAACTTTCGTATCAAATTCTTTCAAGATCAAAAATCATCTTTTCATATTTATTTCTTCATTCTACACTCTTTAAAATAAAGGTTCTTCAAGAGTTCTTTTCAGCGATGCCATTGAAGAACCATTGTTGGTTTGAACCTCTTAAGTCAAAGGTTCTTAAAGGAACGATTTCTTTCTTCCCTTTTTATAGCCTGTAGAACCCTTTTCTACTATAAAGAACCTTTCGTGCAACACAAATGTTCAGTGGGTGTTTAAGGTTCTTTTTGGAACCATTCAGATAAAATTGGGCACCTTTAATTCTCCTTAAGAACTTGATGATCAAACAATACAAAAAGGACAAAGCTGATGAAAAAACTCTGTTAGGTCTCTCGAGCAAACTTCTGATGCTATACATTTTTTTCTTTGTGTCACAGTCGGGGCTTTTGTAGACCGCTGCAGGCGTGTTTGTTTTGTAAGATGTGATGTTCAAGGATGAAGAACACATTTTGCTTTGCTAATCTTGTCTTTTCCTAATGACTGCAGTATCACATTTCTCTAATGAGCTCTGAACAGACTGAGATAAAAAAACCATGAAACCATCACACCATCATTTATATTCTCTGTGAATATATGATAAACAGTGACGTGCAAATAAGATTCCAGAATAAACAGATACAAAATCAAGCAGAGATGAGTGTGAACCTCTAACAGGTTAAAGTTGTGTGATGTTGTCCATGTGGCTCAAAACTCCCATAATCATAAAGTGAGATAACAGGGTAGAGGGAGAATCTGTAAATTTCTGTTTTTCTTCCATAACACGGTGTTAATGAGGGCATTTATGAAGCACTTACTGAAATTTAGCACTTTGAATAAGTCCGGTAATGAGGCCATCGCAGGTCTGCGCAGTCTAATGCAGATGACCAGTGTTGCCTAGCGACAGCAGACAGAAATGACAGCTCGTGAGCAGGTGTGAATGAACATTTTACTGCTAAGCAGCATAACTGAGTGGAAAGACAAGGTCAATGTTGTCAGTCTGTGACTCTGACAGATTACAATATTTGTCAGAAAAACCGTGATGTCATCGATGAAGTCATTTTTTCCGCCTGCGATGCAGTCAGAGAGATTACATTAAGCTGCTTTTACAGTAGACGTTCACAAGCAAAATTTCTTGCAGAGCCCTTAGAGTATGGGTAGCAACCAGACAAACGTTGATAAAAAACATTGGGTATTTTTATTTACAGTACACAGCAGGGATTCCAATATATTTGCAGTGTCGTACTTTTGTTTTAGTTATTTTAAAGTTGTAGCCTATTGGATTGTGTGATCAACATTTCCTCAAACTGAAAAGGTCAAGCCGAGGCGTATCGATTTTCTATTGGTCACGCGTTATCACGTGATACGAATTTGCAGGTCAGAGTTCACCAAACTTGAACTTTGGAACGCAGCGGTATGCAACATTTTTTCACAAACGCTTGCGTTTCCGCGCTGCTGCTATCAAATAAGTATAAATGGAAGTCAATGGAACAAAAGGTCTAGTGTGACCGCCCCATTAGTCAGAAAAACTGTGATGTCATCAGTGAGGTCATTTTCTCCGCCTGGGACTCTGTGATGGAAACAGTGAGATTATTTAAAAAGCAATAAGAAGTGTGATATCATTAGTGAGACTGTTTTGTTCGTCTGTGGATCTGTGATGCAATCAGAGATATTTTGCATCGTCCACACAAACTGTGATGTCATCAGTGAGGACCTTTTATATGGCCGTTTCTCAATTCAAAGAACGCAAAGAACGGACTTGTGTTCTCGTGGAGACCGGAAGAACTAACTTTACGCGCCACAGTGGCTTTTGGGACTTCAATCGGGTTCCGTACACACGCGGACTTTGACGGTTATTGATGACGTAGCGCGAGACCGCTGAAGAACTCACTGTTGTGAGTCTTTATGAAAGAAAACCGACTGAGAGAGAAGTGGGCCGATTGTAAGTTTGAGGAAAGTGACTGTTGCATCTTTATTATCCGCGTATCGATTGCTTGAAACCACCTGTTGTGCAAACCGGGTCTGAGAGTCAATTCCGATCTTCCTCCGGCTGACGTGGCAAACAACTATGTGAAAGCCATAAGAATAGCTCTCTGAAAGCAAGATGGTGATTTGGCGATCACAAGTGAATCTCCCTCCCTCGCATCTCTCGTCAGAACGGCAGGATCTTTCCTTTAAGAGCTACTTACACAGTGAGTGCCACTGTACTGTTCCCCGCTCTGATGAAAAAGTAAATTTAATTAAGTGCTTAAATATTCAATTACCTCTCTCATTACTTCAGAGAGGCTCGGTGGCGTCTACAAGTGACTCAGTGTGTCTGTATATCAGAGATAGCTTGCTGTCTTCCCGTTTTGAAGCCAAAGAAGAGCATCGCTTTCTTCATTTGTTCGCCTTTGTCTCGGGCGGCAGATATCCGGTTTTCCAGATATCCCACTCTGTGCTCATATGAAAGTGATACGTGATTCAAGTGGCTTTAACGGATATCAAATATTCAGCCGTTTACAGTGGCGCAACACCTTTCTGATGAGGCACACTCCTCTTGATCTCTTACCAACCGGTTTCCGTTGCTTCTGTGAATGTCATTCTGATCTTCCATTTTGTCTGCATTTATATTTTATATATATACTGTATATAAGTGAATAAGCAAAGAAGACTCATTCAGGGAATCAGGAAAAACAGAAAATAATAATATCTGGAGCTGATTTGAATATCGCTCTGGGTGGAAGCAGGGTGGGCAAAGCTTCTGATAGGGTGGACAAAGCCCACCCTGGCCCCCCTGTGGACCCATGCCTGACTGAAAGACTGTGTTAAATGACCAACCACAGTTCAGTCAAGAACCGCCGACTTGTACGCCAAACTACGAGTCACTTGTTCTGTGCTTCCTTATCTGTATCGATAGACACATGCTGCTTATTAAATGCCTTTAACTCTGGAGAGCAAAGACAGAATTGGACAGGCCTGTTTTCCACGTGGAATGTCTGGAATGTTTTGCGAGGCTGTTAATGATGTCAGTGTTTGTATGCTGAGAGCGCTCTGTGGTTTCATTAGCACCGAGGATGTCAAGATGATGTTTGACGGAGTCTCCGGATCACAGAGGGACACGTCCTCAGCCCTCGGCTTCTTCTTCAAATACAGAGCTAAGAAAGATGTTATTTTGTGCTGATGTCGCTGTTCTGTGGCTGGTAAAGAGAATCTGCAGTAATGGCTGAAAGTGATGTCTGGAGGGGATATCGGCACAATGTTGAAGGGACATTGACTTTTAATGTCCCTTCAGGCTACATTAAACCATCCAAATATGAGGTGTTGGTTTAGGCTTTTTTTACAAAATTATTTGGCAAAAAAGACAAACTACAGCATATCAGGAATAAGGGTTTTATTCTAATATACAAACAAAATGCATTGGCTCATACAATTTTATGTTATTAATATATTGTTGATTCTTTCAACATTACTACACACCACCCCAGCAAATATTTTAATACATCTCTAACATATCTGAAGAAATATTTTTTTCAAAGCCGGCCTTCCTTTTTGGCCATTACTGTACGTTCCATTAAGACTCAAGATTTATTTTAATTTATTTAATATTATATTAATATTAGTTTTTTTAGGTACAAATCTTAAATTCATTAATTTATTGACATTAACCTTTTAATTCAGTTATACATGTTCTGTTGTATTTTGTTCACACATGTAACAAAACTGAAACAGGAAGTTCTGGACCAGCATTGTTTACGTCATCTGAAGTGGTCTACAGCTAGAGATTTGTGTGATGTTAAACAAAATTGATTAAACCCCAAAACCAGAGTATTTCAACATTGATAAACAAATAAATAAAACTACTCAGAAAAGAATAATATTAGTTATTTTAAGGCTTGCTACTTATCATTGCTATGGTAATGGAAATTTAAGTTACCAAAAAAAAAAAAAACCACATGCGGATGTGCAAAGCAAATCATATGACGTGTTTTTTAATTAATCGAATAAAGCTTTGAGCATCAGGGTGTGATTTAAATGGCACAAAATACTCACAGTTATCGCAAAACAAACATCAGCGCCGCCCTGCTTTGATGTCACGACCTCTTCAAAAAGCTCCTGGAAAAGAACAAAACATGTTTATCACTGTCTGAAAGATGAAGTTAAAACCTAAGTTGTGATGGGCTGAAGAAGAGGACTGACAGAAGAACAATCCCCAGCCCTGGGGACCCGGGACAGATTGAACCCTGTTAAAGATGCTGTAGCCCGCTGTCTGCACATGTGACAGAATCCAATTCACACATTGAACACAGAACACATGAGGCCTCCTGCCCGGACACACATCTGGTGCCATGGCCTTTAAATGATGCCGTCCCTAAAGCACTATGTATCACACTCACTCTTTCTCTCTAGTCAAATGTGATTTGAGGCGGATTTTTACTTCTGCGTCAGACCAACCTGAGTTGTTAAATACAGAAAAACACGTAATATATTTAGATGATTCATTCGGAGTAAACCAGACGCTATAGCAGAGGTTTTTTTACATGAAGGGAGGTGCGGGACCAATCACAGCGCTTGCGGTCCGCGTGCATGACGCTACGGTAGACGCAGAAGTAAAAATCTTACTTTAGGGTGTGAGCGCAGATAAGGAGTCTTAGGGCCCTATTTTAACGATCTGAAACGCAAGTGTCAAAGCGCGAAGCGCAAGTAACTTTGTGGGCGGGTCTCGGCGCTGTTGCTATTTTCCCGGCGGGATAAATGGCTCTTGCGCCCGGCGCAAATCTAAAATGGGTTGGTCTGAAGTAGCTTCATTATTCATAGGTGTGGTTTGGGCGTAACGTGAAATAAACCAATCAGAGCGTCATCCAACATTCCCTTTAAAAGCAGGTGCGCAAGTTCCATTATGGATTGCTATTATTATGGCGTATTTACCAGGCGCACGCCAGGAGCGGTTCACAGCCGAGGAGACTGATGTTCTTGTAAGAGCAGTGAAAGACAGAGAAGTTGTGTTGTATGGGGATGGGAGAAACCCACCCAAAATAGCGTCGGTTAAACAGGCGTGGGAGGAAATAGCCACAATTGTTTCATCAGCTGGCATCCCCAGGACGTCGCACCAGTGCCGCAAGCGCTACAATGACATCAGAAGACGGGGAAAGTCCAAGCTTGCCAGCATCAATCGGGCACGCCGTTTAACGGGAGGTGGATCTGCCTCTACTCAGGACCTGACGCCAGCAGAGGACATCGCTGCGTCCACCCTCACCGCTGAAAGCGTTGAAGGATTTGGGGGTTTTGAAATCGGCACCCAATCAGAAACGCAAGCAGTCCAACCCCAAGGTACACAAATTCACATACAAGGTTTCTTATGAAAATATTTTAATCGTTATTTACATGAAAAACATTTAACGCAGCCACACAATAAAGAAAAACAATGTAACAGCTTCGCAGGAAGACCCTGGCCTCGCGAGCCGTGCGCACGGGCCATCTGAGGAGGGAACAGCGCAACCATCAAGGTCCAGACCCACTACACGCCGTGGCAGCATTGCTAGACCGGAGGACCACCCCTTCCTGCAGCTCCAGCAAACCGGATTTGAAATGCTGGAGCGGGAGCTGTCTGGGATGCGGCAAAGTGTGAATGGCCGTCTTGACCGGATGGCGATGTTGCTGCGGCCTCTCGGGCGCATCTCCTCAAGCCTGGAGAGGATTGCTGCAGCCATGGAGCGTGGCCCTTCAAGCGCCACCACCCCTCCTGTTGTGCCTCTTCCTCCTTCCCCCACTCCATCTCCATCCACCCGTTCCACCAGGCGCACATCGCGCAATGCCATTCCCGGACCCTCAGGTGTCCAATCCCGCCGCGCGCGTCGCAAAACTACCAGAGGAGGGAAAAAGAAATAAACTTTTTCTGTTTAAATATTTTAACCTCATTTTCCATTTATTTTTTTTTAATCAATTACTGTTTGCTATTGATTTTTCTTTTTGACAAAATACAAAGAAATTTCACAAATAAATACTTTTGAATGTTTTGGACTCGTTCTCTCTGAATCACGAGTATGGTTATATTTTTGCAATGTAGTATAACATTAGACCGAGATAAATTTGCTTACCTCACGATAGACGATGCAGCAGTTCTTCTGTCAAATAAGCTCTCCTCTCCCGTGCTGCTGCTGGGGCATTTGGGTTAAGTGGCATCGGCACAATGATTTCCGTCATCTCATGTGTTAATATTTTTTTAGTGTAACAATTTATGATTTGCAAAAATAACTGTTGCATCTGTGTAGATTACATGAGCAAAGTGTATGCGCGTTGTGCACGCTATACATTATGGTCAAGCGTGCGCCCTTAAAATAGCATAATGAACAACGCGCAACGCGCCACTGACTTTAGACTAGGTTTTTTCTGGTCAGTGGCGCAATTGTTTAATGGAACAGCAAAATAGCACCAGGGATTGTTTGCGCCGGAACACGCCTCCTTTTTTGCGCTGAACCGCCCAGGGAGCGCAAGTTCATTCACTAGTTTAGCGACGTGCTTCTGTGGAGGGAAAAGCGCGCTTTGCGCGGGTGCAAAATAGGAATGACACATGCGTCGGTGTACAAAGTCAATTGCGCTGGGTGCAAGATAGGGCCCTTAAAGTCCACGTGCACCGGAAATTGCGATGGTTTTTACTTCCGTATTCTGACACATTTCCGAGTGAAAAGGAATTTCAAAGGAGAAAATTAGTGGGCGTGGATGTGTAACAACAGCTGTTGCATTGAATTTGAGAAGAAACTGGCAGCAGACAGACAGTTGAAGGGGAGGAGTTAACGGATGCTCCGGCCAAGCCGTCTAGTTTACGTCGCTTGAGATGGATCGTCATTTCAGGGCGGAAGGGCATTTTCAGATTTTAACTGAAGATTATGAGGGTTCATGAATTTTAAAAAGAAAATGACCCACATGATAAG
Organism: Triplophysa siluroides; assembly: GCA_006030095.1. Lineage (NCBI taxonomy): Eukaryota > Metazoa > Chordata > Actinopteri > Cypriniformes > Nemacheilidae > Triplophysa > Triplophysa siluroides. The sequence goes on along the minus strand of VCII01000891.1, from coordinate 585,233 downwards.
CTATTTACTATAAACGCTGCGATATTTCATGAAAAAATAAGAATTGTCATTTTTTATTTCACTGGGACTTTAACAGTCGTGTTGAAGATTAGATGACAAGGGCATCAACCACTTTAACAGGGTCATTCTGCAATAGTCTGAGTACATTGTATGAGTACACGCATTTCCTAAATAAAAATAAAAGATGGTGAAAAGATAAATAAAATGACAGAAGGTTGTGTGTTAACAGAACTTTACTCAGCTCTCCAATCATAGTGAAGGACGGGAGGGGAAAATACACCAACCAATCGTTGCATCCGGTGCTCAAATTGAATCTTGTGTTATGGGGATTTTTTGGGGCGGGACCAAAAGTCTTAAAACTTATATATTTTTAAATTGTATTAGAAAAATATGCAAAAAAATATATATATTATCGGAATGTCTTGTTACACAAATAGCCCACCAGTTGGCAGAGGCAATTTACATATGCTCATTTACAATATTTACCATATTTTTATAGATTTGTCATTTTTATTATAACAAAAACTACCGGAAGCACTCCCCTAGGTCTATTTTTTACCTCTTATAAGGGGTCCCTAATGCTTTATGAGCACTGGTTACACCCTACTTGAACAATGACAAAAAAATAATAATAATAATAATAATATAGTTAAAATGAGTTCAAATTGCTCTTTTCAAATCTTTTTTTTTAAATGCTTAGAAATGCTTCAAAAATAATAGAAACAGCTGAAAGCATGCTATTCATTTAAATAAATATTAATAGTAGCACATATTTCCACATGCTCTTTTAGAATGGATAATAGGTGGCCTTTAAAAACAGACGAATCATTTTCCGTGGGGTTACAAGTCAAACACATGCATCATTTATAGCTGATTCTAAAAAAAGGTGTATTTTAAATAATTGAAAATCTATTAAGCTCTGAAATGTGTGGAACAATAATCATAAAGCAGAATTTGTATAGTTTCTCTGTTATATTCTGCTCTCAGGTCATATCGGATCACTTTGACAAAACATAAGCACACCTCAAACCAGAATCATTCTTCACAACTAATATTCTGTTTCAACACTCTCTGTATAACACCTAACACTGTCGGAGCTAATATCACACATTCAAAAGTGTGACTAACTTATTTAACATTCAGGCATCATGTACACTCATTTGACGTTTATCTGAACTCCATGGACCTGCAGTGCTCTCATAATGTCAAATCTAGCATTATTAAATGAAAACTCGTTTTGTTAAAGAAATTGTAGCATTCACGTGCAATGGTTTCTCAGGCTTTACCTCCGCTGCCCTCCACAAGCGCAGTCAATTGAGACGCAAGCTCTTAAAAGCATTAGGCTGTAAACACGATGCCAAAATCCAGCGCACATCATGTTCCTCAAATATTCCCCACCGCTCATGCACTAATACTGGATTTCAACCTCTGATCTCTCTACGTGAGGCATGTAGAGTGATTATAATCTCAGTTCCACGAACTCCGTCCGGCCGCCCCATTGGTTTGCTCGAGCAATCCGAGGTCATCGAATCATTTCACAATGGCCGTTTTCATTTTACAGTCTTAAATACTCTAATGTCGGCAGTGCAGGGAAAGCTTTGGAGAAGAGTTGAGCATGGGGTCGCGTATTTAGAAAAAAAGAAACAGCGTTTGACACCCGTGGCCTGAATGCGCTCTCTCTCTCTGCATAACAAAGGCAAGCACTCTGACTGACATCTCCATCTGTCGAATGACACCGGCGACCCCAAAACAGCAGAAATAGAGGGAGGAAAGTAAACAGAGCGAGAAGCATTAAAAGTGTTTACTTTCAGAAACGGTACACCCAAAATGATACCAATTTCATTTCTCTATTAGCATCATTTAAACGACTCTATTTACTGACCTTCAAGTTGTTCCAAACCCGACTGATTGTCTTTTCTTCTGTGGAAAACATAACACAAATTTAGCAAGTGATCATTACTATGCAATGGAAGTGAATGGAGACTGGAGCGGTTGAGCTGCATGGGAGCAGTCCACATCACTCATGCACTATAATATAAATCTTATGTAATCTGAGTTATATATTAATCGAAACTTTTGTACTGAAGTTACCATATTTTAGATTTTTAGACCATCGCCTCTCTTTCTGCCTATGTGCTATTTTAGCATTAAAGGGAAAGTTCACCCAAAAACAACATTCGTCATCATTTAATTACGCTCCTCATATCGGTTTGAAACTGTGTATGACTTTTTCTTCTGTGGAACACAGAAGATATTTAAAGAAATGTTTTGGAGGTTATGGTGCACACAATGGAAGTCAATGGGTTTTTTTCTTGTTGCTTTGTTCCCAAACATCCTCTTCACAGGTCTGGAATGACACGAAGGTGATTAAATGATGACCGAATTTTCATTTTTGGGTGAACTATCCCGTTGCTGTTGGGAAACAAGATGGCGCCTGTGTCTATGGCCTGCCGTCTGTCTCTGCACACTTTGTTTGTATTTATGTTATTTTTGTCAATTACTATTGCAAATGTCAACTCTCTACTGGTCTATGACCGCCAATTACTTTTAGACCTTCGACCCTTGATTAAAAACTTGGTGCCATTTGAGCATGATGGCCAAGAAACTTTCTGTCCTCCGTTTCTTACGGGAATACCAGCTCACCTTCGTCGTGTGTCAGCTCCACCTTTGCGCAGAGCGTGCCGTAGACGCCGGGGAAAACGCGGTGGTTGGCTGGTGAAACTAAGGATTAGGCTGGCGTCTTCCTCTATGACTTTGCCTGGAATCCGTTCGGATTTTTGTCGCCTTGCGCTGTGGCGTTCTGCGGATCCGATTGACTCCTATTTGGTTCCAGTGGCTGGTTTGGACGTGGGGCTCCCTGTTTGTCGTGTTCAGGCTCCTCGCCTCCGCTGCCGCGGGGTGAATCAGCAGAATCTCCGGCCGCTTGCTCGGACTACACTGGCTGTAAAAGCCCCGGACCCAGCTAGGTTTGCCCTGGTAAATGCTAGATCGCTAGCAAACAAAACTTTCATTTTGAAAGACTTCTTTGAGTCACGCGACTTGGATTTTCTTTGTGTAACGGAAACGTGGATTCCTGTGGGTGAGTCGAGTGCTTTTTGTGAACTTTTACCGTTTGACTGTTTGTACTTTAACTCTCCGAGAACGTCAGGTCGTGGAGGAGGACTGGCAACAGTCTATAAAACAAATTTTAAGTGTAAACAGCTCGCACTCGCTGTATCCTTTGCCACCTTTGAGGTGGATTTGTTTGAACTGAGCGGTGCATCTCCAGTGTTGTGCGCACTCGTGTATAGGCCACCCAAATACAACAAGGATTTCGTCACGGACTTTTCTCAATTTTTGGCTGAGTTTGTGCCAATGTATGACTGCCTCCTTATTGTAGGGGATTTTAACATTCATGTGTGCTGTCCTGAAAAGCCAATGGTAAGAGCCTTTTTAAATGTCATTGACTGTTTTAATCTTGTACAGTGTGTATCTGGCCCCACGCAGGAACGTGGGCACACTCTTGACTTGGTTTTAACTCATGGCTTAACTGTTTCTAATCTTGAAGTCTGTGATGCTTTCTTCTCTGATCATATGCCTGTTGTATTTGAAATTTTCCTCCCCTGTGTCATAGTTAAACCGTGTGCCCCTGTGCGCCGTGGTCGAATAGTTAACCCTTCCACTGCTGCTCAGTTTTCCTCTGTTTTTAATCTAAATTGTGTTTCTCTTTGTCCTTATACAACTGTTGAAGATCTGTGCGTTGGTTTTAATACTGCTTGCTTAGCAGCATTAGACATGGTTGCCCCTGTAAAAACCAGGGTGTCTAAACCGAGATCTGACCCTTGGCTGAACAATGTCACCCGCGCTGCCAGATGCGAGTGCAGAAGGGCGGAAAGAAAGTGGAAGAGGGATAAACTCCAAGTGTCATTTCAGATACTCAGAGAGAGTTGGTGTTCTTTATCAAAAAATTGTAAAAGCTGAAAAGACCAAGCATTTTTCTAACATTATTTCTTCTAATGGTCACAATCCTCGAGTTCTTTTTAATACCATCAAAACTTTTTTTAATGTCCCACAACGCCAGTGCTTTGAGAACCCATTAAAAGTGTGTGAGGAGTTTCTTCACTTTTTTCTTCACAAGGTGGAGAGCATTAGGGCCCTTATTGGTCCACCTTTGTATGACCCTGGCTTTTTTGTAACCTGTTCTGCTGTTTTGAACCAGTTTGAGCCTGTTAGTTTGCCTCTTTTAGAAAAAATTTTTGGTCAAATGAAGTTCACTGGCTCCCCAAATGATGTGATTCCCCCTCGTCTTTTTTAAAGAGGTTTTTCCTACCGTGGCGCCCTGCAAACTTGATATTGTTAATGTCAGTTTAAGTACTGGAGTCGTACCTATGAGTTTTAAACATGCAGTTGTTCAACCCTTGTTAAAGAAACCTGGTCTAGACAGACTTGAGCTCTCTAACTATCGGCCTATTTCTAAGCTCCCTCTGCTTTCCAAAATTATGGAGAAAGTTGTTTATTTGCAGCTTAGCACATTTTTGAATGACAATTGTATAACTGAAATTTTCCAGTCTGGGTTTAAGTCAGCCCACAGCACTGAGACAGCTCTGCTGAGGGTTTTCAACGACATTCTTCTGGCTTCAGACTCTGGTGATACTGTTGCTCTGCTGCTATTGGACCTTACGGCTGCGTTCGATACAGTCGATCACCAAACTTTATTGTCGCGACTGGAGAACTGTGTGGGCATTAAGGGGTTGGCCTTAGCCTGGATTATGTCCTATTTGGAAGGCAGAAGTTTTTCAGTTCAGGTCAGTGATGCTGTTTCCTCCTCGGCTCCTCTATCGTGCGGTGTTCCTCAAGGGTCTGTCCTTGGGCCGCTGCTTTTTTCAGTGTACCTGCTGCCTCTTGGGTCAATTCTTAGAAGTCACAATGTTTCGTTCCATTTTTATGCTGATGACTGCCAAATATATGTGCCGCTAAGCCAGTCAAAAACCCTTTTAGAGTGTCTGAATGAAGTGAAAGCATGGATGGCTATGAATCTTTTGTATTTAAATGAGAGCAAAACTGAGTGTTTGTTATTTGCTCCTAGTGACTCAGCTGCTGTGGTTTCTGTTGACTTGGGTTGTCTAACCCGAGACATTAGCCCTGTGGTTACAAACCTGGGAGTCAAATTGGATGGTCGGCTAAAACTTGATGCCCAGATTAGTGCAGTGGTGAAGACCAGCTTTTTTCAGCTGAGGCAAACAGTCAAAGTAAAACCGGTTTTATCTCGACATGATTTTGAAATTTTAATCCATGCTTTTATCACCACTCGTTTAGATTATTGTAATGCACTTTACACTGGTATTAGCAAATCACTTATGTCACGATTACAACTAGTTCAAAATGTGGCTGCTCGTCTTTTAACTGGAACTCGAAAATTTGACCATATCTCACCCATCCTCCAGTCCCTCCACTGGCTCCCTGTGCACTTCCGCACTGATTTTAAAATTCTTTTATTTGTGTTTAAATGTCTGCATGGCCTGGCCCCCCAGTATCTGTCAGATCTGCTCGTGCCTTGCACCCCCCTTCGTTCGCTCCGGTCAGCTGGCCAGGCACTGCTGGTCGTCCCCAAGACTAAACGAAAATCCAGAGGTGACCGTGCGTTTGCCGTGGCAGCTCCGAGACTCTGGAATGAGCTGCCTTTGCACATCAGATTGATTGAGTCTCTTCCTGTTTTTAAATCCCATCTTAAGACTTATTTATTTTCTTTGGCTTTTACCTCAGTTTGAGGGTTGACTTTCTAGTTTTGTATTACTGTTGTATTTATTGTTTTGTTTAATTATTGTTTTATTATTTTTGTTGTGTTTCTGCTGTATGTTATTGTTTATTTATAGACTGTGTTCAGCACTTTGGTCAACACTGTTGTTTTTAAAGTGCTTTATAAATAAAGGTGGATTGGATTGGATTGGATTTAACTTAGAGGCACTGATGTGAGTTCTGTCATTTTCATCCTATTGTAAAAACATTATTGCTTCAGCCTTTAAAAGAAAATGCACCGACATATGTTCTCTCTTTATATCACAGAATGAAAAGAAGGCTGTATTTCTTCTGAACGCGGTCAACCCCAGCGAGACTCGGCATGTGTGCAGGTATCCATGAGTTTATATTAACCGTGAGCTGGTGAAATCAACCTCTGATAAGGTCTGATAAGTTCTGAGAGGTCAGCACGGGCTCGCAGCAGCGACACGTGTGTACGGCTCTATCTATCAATTCAACATAAATCACTCTGGAAAATTCCATCTGTGAGCGCGACCTTCAGGGCGGCGAGACTGACAAACGTGTGAAGAGCTTTTACATTTTAAGTGAACGGGTTACTGTTTTTTTTACAAATCACTTTAAGGCTAAAGGTAAAAATACATGGGTGTAAAATGCAGTTAGCGCCGTACCTTTCGCAAGACAGATCGGTCACGTGGAATACGTTTAGTGCGAGATATAAGGAAAGAAATCAAATGATATCACAGGCGCCTCTCAATTCCGCTAGAAGTACAAAGAGTCCATGTCTCAACACCATCTCCTCCAGCTGTCACCTCACCCCGCCGCTCTCAGGATCATTGCTTTTGATAAAAAGGTTTTATGTGAAGGTGTGAATCAGGCGGATGGTCTTCAGAAGGCCACAAATTTAAAGTGCATGAGACACCTTGATATCTCCGGCCTCTGCTTTCTTCTCCGAGATTCATCACAACTTTATTACTCTTCCTTCGGCTGAAGAGTTGATTATTTTCCTTTATTCTCTGAGGTTATATTCATATTCACCTGATCAAAAGAAATAAAGTCCTCAGCCATTTCCTTCATTTCTATTCTTCTCTCCTTTATTCAATATAAACAGAAACTCTGGCTGAGAATCGTATAAAACTGGCAGCTCTTCAGCGCCTGAGACGTTCGGCTGGAAATGTTCCCGGTGATGCACGCACGTTTCCAAGAAAATCATCAAATATGATTCTCTGATGTTTTGTAATGATCTTCAACTTATGACCCCGATTCTGCTGTTCAATTACACGGACACGTTGGTCACAAAAAATATTTTCTACACATGAAAAATCAATCGCTAATGTGTACAAATTGTTTATTTTCTAAATGTGTATTGATCGTGTTTGGGAGCACAAATGGGCGTGCGTGTAGATGTGAAGATTACATAACATGAGCGAGAACTACAGGATGTGCTTTTCAGAAATGTTGGTCTGAAATTCTGCACACGGGCACGTGACCCAAATGTTTCTAAATGTAGGAAAAATGACAATGGAAGTCAAAAGTGCCCCAGAACGGTTTGCTTTCCTACATTCTTCGAAATATCTTCTTTTGTGTTCGACCGAACAAAGACATTTTTCCCACTATGGTAGTCGACGGTGGCCAAGACTTGTCTTCCAAATATCTTTCACTGTGTTCATCAAAGTAAAGTATGCAGATTTGGAACAACTTGGGGATGAACAGTTCCTTTCATTTGTTAAAGATAAATTGCTGCATGTTTTTCACCGACAGCACATGCCAGGAGAAAATGACAAAATGATCAAGTATAACTGGACCCGGTGTCGCCGAGTGCACCTTTGCCCATCATGGTGCCTGGAAAACAATAGCTGTACACTACAAATAAAGTATTCCAGACTTCGGTGGTCCACGTCCTCCACAACCCGCGTCCTCAACCAGCCAGCAAGATGAGAAATCGCACCGTGCAAATGACATTCCCCACAGATTTCTGGCCACGTTGGTGACGTTACCTCATTTGCATAATTGCTTGAGTGAATCGGGCACTAACACAATGCAGGCAGCACACGTGAGACGAAACACGCTTGCGGCGAGCTCAGTTCAGAGACATCACGTCTGGAGAACTCCATGTCCAGTAGGACATTCAGAACGCCACGAGTATTTGATCATATCAATATGCCCAGCAAATAATTGCAGTGGAGAGAATGCACGCTAAAAAATGAAAAGCTCACATTCTGTTTCATACCCTGTATAAATAATTATACATCTGAAGCACAACAACACAAATATAGAATTCCTTTGACCTGAAGGAAGGGAAACGGGAGCTGAATGTATCCGGGTTGTGAATGTGTGCCGTGCCGGCGGCCGCAGGAGGTAGTTAACGCTGACAGGCAGGATGGATGGTGTGGCCAATTACACCCATCAGCTCCCTATGCAACATTTATGAAATACTTAATCAGACGTCAGGGGGCTCGTTTCTCTACTGCCCAGAGAACAGCTGGACATCCTTACCGCTGTTTAAAAGACCACTCCATCCTCATAGAGTTCAACAAAACAAATACAACAGCACAATCCTGATACGACTGAAGATCAAGATACACCCGGATGATCCTGATAGAGGGACAGTATATAAATACAACCATAACCTCCGTTATATCTCAATTTCTCCTTAATGAGATCAAATGGAGAGCACATGGAGATGTCCGGGAAAATCTCAGATATTTATTTTGAGAAATCTCAAAAATGAGTTTCAGAAGAGATCTCACAATGTCACGGACTGAGCTCGGATTTGTCAAGTCTGTAATCAAAAGTCGATATTGTTGAAGATCTCAATATGAACTTCAAATTGACTCAAATGCAGATTATTGTACTTCTACTGTCCCTCTTTAATTGTGTTTAATACAAATCAATCAGGAGAATTAAACAATGACATCAGAATAAACGGTCTGTGTGATGATTCTCATTGGCTGATTTCTCTCCATCTCTCTCACAAACACCTTTCACAGTAAAACAAATCCTTCGCCAGAGGCTTTCGATACAGATTGTGCAGTCAATCATCTCTATGACGTTTTTCTATTACATTGTAGAATACTGCGAGCCAATTAGTAATGAGAGCTCATTATCACTGCTGAATAAACTCAATGTCATCTTTTATTTCAGGAATATAGGCTCCAGGTTGCTAGGCGCTCAGACTGCTGGTTGATAATCACGTTTGGTGCTGTTAGTGAATTTCTTGTACGATTTGTGAACAATAAACAATGTTTTTAAAGTCACTCTGACAAAGAGAGACGATTGTAATATCAACAGTTGATTCTCATACGCTCAGAAGATACCAATACAGGTATGCAATAGTAATGAAATCCTACAACATACATGCCATTAGATGATACAAACATATCCTAGTGGTCAAACGTGCCGGTTGAAATAGAAGTTTTTTATTTTTTTGTTTTAAATTGATAATTTTGATTTATAAAAAATGTGTGTGCGTGCGCGTGTGTAGTTGTGCTTGGAGTGTAAAAAGTTTTGAGAAGAATTTAAGATGGATTGGCCAAAAATAACACAACAAATTTTGACTTAAGTGTAAAATAATAAAATAATAATAAAATTAAATAAAAAAAATTAATGTGAGCTTTTTGTTTTTATTGCATTTTCCATTTAAATTATGAATTACTTAATTGGTTTTCTCTTGTAAATTACTTTGGATAAAACTGTCTTCTTAATGTAAATATAAATATATTGAAACGTCATATTCTCTAATATGCCATAGTTTGCTATTTTTGTCAACTACTACCGACAAATAAATATCTTTACCAAGTTGTATTTTCAGAAATGTGAACATTACAGCTGGACTGATATATTAATTGTTGAATTCAACTTTATGGGCCTTAAATGCAATTATTGCACACAAATATGCTTTTTTTGGACACTACTGACAATCAATCAAATGAATAGCCTGATTATATTAATACAGTCTGATTAATCCGATCACATACTAATATTAAGTGACGGCTCCCCAGTCCTGCAATGACTTGCACTTCAAACATGCCAAACAATTGACAAAAATCCCAAACTGTGCATCAAAACCAAACAAACATTTGCAGCCGACTATAAAATCATTCTAATGTAGACAGCCGCTTCCCAGAGACAGAGAGCGTGACATTTAACATATGTTAATTTATTCTCTATTACTCAAATTCCGACAATATTATGCAATTTCTGACAACTTCTTCCAATTAATGGCAACTAACAACTGTTTAATTTGAATAATTAATCGGAGTCTGAGGGGTGCCGGCACATTTAGAGAAACAGAACGAGAAGCGAGGACCTCGGGCTCGCCGCTTTAACCGTGCTCTTTTAACCACGCAGAAAAGTGTTTCGTAGACATTTTCGTATCTCTGAACGTTACTCAACCTCAAATCTTTGACAGGCTGTAACAAGGGTACGAATTATAGTGGACTGGAGGCGGGACTGTTCTCCAATTAAAGCTTTACGTCTAAATATAGCATCTGTGTTTAAATAAAACTTGTCATTTTAAACACTCGTGAAATATTACCGACCAACGGTATACAGAGAAATATGTGTCCTGTCAGATGTGTGTATGAAAGCGTGTGTGTGGGCCCTGATGGACACCAGAGAGACGCATGGGTTGTGTCTTTGATGGACGTCTCGTGTTATTGCCGTCTGAGCTCTTTGAAGCCTCTTGATTCCTCCTCGCGAGAGATGAGCTCATACGACCGCAGTTATCGGCTCGGCAGCTGCACCCCGAGGGACGGAAATGAACGCTTCACCTCTTCCCACGAACACGCACGCGTAAAAGCTTTCAGATTTCTGAGCTGCGCATGTAGGGAAAACAAGGAACCTGGAGTCAAAAAGCTTTCACGTGTGTCCTTCAGAAGGGAATGGATTTACTCTTAATCTACGTCAATGTCTCAACAGGAGTCTTGAGAACTAACTTTAGTTTCGGGTCTCGTGACTATCCGTGTAGATCAGGGGTTACTTCACACCCCAAAAAATCTGATCTACTGTACTTGTACCCTGTCACAAAGCCATCAGAGAAACTACAATTTGACTGACCCCACAACATCCCCCGCGGTGACCACCGTCAGGACGACTGCCCGAAATCAAATTACCCTCAGCAAAATAATGACTTACAGCGGAAGCCAAGCCCAGAGCTTCTACAGGAGCCCAAATGTAATTTTGTGTCTCATCTCATTATCTGGTATCGCCGTTAACTTTATGATTTTCAATTTCTCCGTTTCATGCTTCATTTCCCCCAATTCTGCCCGTGTGTTTCTCCCTGATAAGAACGGCTTTCTCTAATTGACACTAGAGATAAAGTCCTGAAGAACAGCCACTAAACATTCGCTGTATCCCCCAAACGCTTCGCTGCCGTATATGGTTTTAGTTCTCAAAGCCGTAAAATCTTTGCTGTACTGTGCGATGCTATTTATCCGGAGGAGTTTCTGGGATTTTTAAGGGCATCGGGGTATTAAGGAGACTGTTTGCAATATTTAAAGCAGACGTTTGGACGTATTTTCTTAAGTGCAGTGTTTTGTTTTACTACATTTCACCCAAAGAGCTTTTTGGGAGGAATTGATCAGGTTTAGGTGGAATCTTCTTGCAAGTTTTTGCTCTTAGTTTTTGCGGAAACACAAAAGTGCAGGTTTGTTATTTAAAGTGATAGTTTAAAAATAAAAATTCTGTCATTTACTCAACCTCTTGTCATTTGAAACCTGTATGACTTTCTTTCCTCCGCAGAACAAAAAAGACGATATTTTGAACCAAACAACATTGACTTCCTTCAAAATATCTTCTTTTTTATGTTCGGCAGAAGAAATAAAGTCATACCGGTTAGAAATGACGACATTGAGTAAATGATGAGTGGTGTGAACTGCCCCTTTAAGTCAAATGACGTCAACCTGACATATCTTATAAAATCGTATCTGACACCTCAACTTAATAAGAAATTAAACACATTATGTACTTCTCCATACTTAAAATGGCATAAACACAGTTTTAAAAGAGCGAGACAATTTTGTTTCCATGATTTGATCTATAAATACTATAACAACTAAAGCACACATCGGCTGGCCTCTAACCTCAACAGAAATCACTGCCCGTCTCTCTCTCTCTGTCTCTCTGCTGGAGACGGTCAGAAACAGAAGGACAGTATTCAGCGTGGTGAGTTTTCCCGTGGAACGAAATAAGAGACATTTTTAAGAGAGAAGCGGCCCCTGTCGGGTCTCTTTTCCAGCTGAGGGGAGACTGGCGGGTGGTACAGATACAAACTGTACAAATGCAGGCGAAATGTCAAACTCTGTCCCTCCACAACAAGAATACCTGCCTGGTGTAAGATGAGGTGTTTCCCAGGGCGACAGCGCTTCTCTCAGCATCATATGACTCACGGTAAGAGGATGGTTTGATTGAAGATGGCATACAGTGCATGGAGAGACTGCACCTCCATTTCATCTGCTCCTCATTGTCCTCCTGCTTTCTCCTCCGTGTCTCTAAAGACAAGATGAGAGAGAAAACAGGAAATTATAGTGAGAGGTCTGACAGAAAATTGAATGAGCTGGAATCGAACTCATATTGGCCACACGAGCACCACTGCGCAACATGTGTTTATGTAGTATTATTAGCACAATACAATCTTATGGCAATTTGTAATGAATTCATACGATCTACTATTCAGACTTTTGCATAAATATTACTGCATTTTTCTTATATCTGTACATTTTTGTATGAATTATATCATACAAATGAGTATGGATTAGTCACCTCATTAAATAATAGTTTTTTTTTTTTTTAATGTTTATCATTATTAATTATATTTATATATAATATTTTTATAATTCCTGTGAGATGAATGACTGTACGCATTCTTAATTTTTGTAATATTTTAAAAAATTATAGCACAGGGATAATGTGTGCCTATTGTATAGAGTTTATACAGCATACAATACGACTTAAACCATGAATACAGTTACGGCAATTTTAAAAAGCATTAATTCAATTTATTTGTTTCAATTAATTTTAAATGTTTATTAACATATTTTAATTTAACACCTCACATTAGGTACTATGTTATATTTTCACATTTATTTACACATTATATAATGTATTACATTAAAGATGTCACTAGAGCTGTCACAATTTCAGATTTTAACTACTCAGTTATCTTGCAGAAAAATCAAGTATCTAAATAAAATAATACTATCAGCTAAATTATTCTTTAATTTAACGTGTTTTACATTTTGGCAAAAAAAATTAATAAAAAAATGCCATCAGACAAATTCATATTTAATAAATTAATACATTTATGTATTTATTGGTCAATAAATCACACTCAAATACAAGTGTGGAGGCAAAGAAAGAGTCTGTGACCTTTGTGAATCTTGAAACGAAATGTTAAACGTGTGCAAAACTGCCACTTTTTATGTTTACGTCTACTAGATAATAGTGCTGAAATATCTGTATATTGTGACAACCCAAGGTTCCACCACTTTAAAGGTTTTACAGGCCGTGTATACAAAACGCAGCATACAGAAAGTGTTAGCACAAGAGCTCATTAAATCTGTAGCTCAACACACACTTGCCCAATCCATCAGCGTTCAACGGCCATAACTGTGTAACGTTCCTGAGAACACTGTAGTGTAATTTTGTCATAAAGCACAGATATCATCTCTCAATAAACACAATGCCACTCCGGGCCGCCGTGTCGGACCGTTTGCTCGTGGACTGGAGACCAATAACTGTCATAAATGATTTGGCCGGCGGGTAAAAAGGGCCAATCTAACCTGCTGGTACCAGAACGGGTCCAGATGATCCTCCAGACCAAAAAACAGCACCCCGACACATCTCAGCGCACTCATTTCCTCAATTAAACTGTCATCTATCAAACCGCCTCCCTGGCTGGCGGGATGAAAGAATAGAGGGAGAGTTAAAGAGAGAGAAAAGAAAGGCCGCCGATAGCTCGTCTTTCACTTCCACTGAACTGTGGCCAGTAAAAAGCACTTAGTCCTGACCCACAGGCTTCATATGAGAGCGGGAGGCACTTGTATGATAAGGTCATACAGGACGGAAACCTGCGGCGTCAGGGATTTCAGGCCTGTTGCTAAACTCCACTGATTAGCTTACGTTATAGTTTGACATTTACTGGAACCTGTCACCTAGTTTTTTTAACAGCTTCTGAAAGCACAGAGTATTGAAAATGCTTCAAGTAACAACAATTGGTTCCTCAAAGTAGACCCTCTGTCAACCATTGTGCCTGAAGGGGCGGTTGTCTACACCTGGGTATTCAATTAAAGTTCTCCACATTTACCTCCCGGCAGCGGCCCGAACAATCAGAACTGAAAAATGATTCAGCAAACATCACTGTGAAAGCAAATGCATTTTCGGAATATTTGGCAGCAGCAATTGTGCCGTATGAAAGTAGGTAAAACCAAAGCTTAAATAGACAAAATATTTAAAAAAGTATACTTTCGACTTTATCTAACCCTTAAAAATGACATTTGTTGGTGTAACCTAATCCATTTAGGCTGAGTGAGTCATACTAAATATGATTTTTGACTGAATGATGTTGACAACATAAAGTACATTATAAACATGGAACTGCTTCCTGTGTTTGACCTTTAAGTTACTCTATAACTGAACACTCAATTATATCAAAAGTGCAATGACAAATTAGATTTTCTATTATATGACTCCTTAATGATTGACAATCTCCAGTTGTTTGTGGGCTGTGTGACATGTTACTGGGTTTGCTGTGGTTCAGCTGAATAGACATCAGCCTTTGAACCTCCCTAGAGATCCGTTCAGCTCCTATGATCCGGCCGAGCCCGGATGAGACGCCGGGTCAGGATATAAATCAGCACTGCTGAACTGCCCACACCCAATCATCTGCTTGAGACAAGAACACCAATAACAACTAGACAACTTATTCAAACACTTAACATGATTCATGCACGACATGATAATCAATTAATCAACATCCTTTGTTAGAGGAGAAACATCATTTTAACATCCAATCAATGCTATCTCTTAAACATAAAGGTTCCAATTACAACAGAGAGAAAGACAGCCATACATACATATTCTGTACCTACAGATAGACACCTCTACATATAGCTATTAAAAGGCAGACAACTCTACATACAGCTAAAATAATCTATTCATATACCTATACACATATAGGCAGAAAGTGAGACAGATACATACATTCAGTTACAGACAGACACATATATACATCATATACCTACAAACAGACATATATAAATACCTACGTATAGGTAGAAAGGCAGGAACATATACTATACACCTATGGACAGATACCTACAGTATATAAAGTATGTACCAGTACAGGCAGACACATATAAATACCAAAAAGTGGACAGACAGATACTTATATACACACCTATAGATAGACACCTATATACAGCATACACTGTACCTATAGACAGACACAATTAAATATGTATAGGTAGACAGTCAGATAATGAAGTACACATACAGACAGACATCTATATACCTTATATACCTACAGGCAGACACGTTTATATATATATAGGTAGACAGACAGAGACATACACATATGGACAGATACCTATATTCCGTATATACCTACATACAGACACATATAAATACCTGTAGGTGGACAGACAGATACTTATATACACACCTATAGACAGACACCTACAGTATATACAGCATATACCTATAGACAGACATGTATAACAACCTATAGGTAGACAGTCAGATACTCAAGTACACATACAGACAGACACCTACAGACAGACATGTATAAATATCTATAGGTAGACAGTCAGATACTCAAGTACACATACAGACAGACACCTATATACCATATATACCTACATACAGACACATATAAATAACTGTAGGTGGACAGACAGATACTTATATACACACCTATAGACAGACACCTACAGACAGACATGTATAAATACCTATAGGTAGACAGTCAGATACTCAAGTACACATACAGACAGACACCTAAATACAGTATATACTTACAGATATATGTGTACTGTATATATGTACTATAGGAAGACAGACAGATACATATAGACATTTCACTTATTTAGGGTAAAACAAAATCATCTGTTCCAGTAACATGTCAAAGTTGATAAATCTAGTTGTGATGAATACAACTGTACATTCACAGAAAGAGCATTCTCTCTAAGTACTCATCACAGCTCGCCCATTGAGCATCCCACTTTATTTTTCACAGCCTCTTCACCATGAAAGTCCAGCCTTCATTCGTCTGCAATGAAAACACGACACACACTCACGAGGAGTTAGCTGTGTACAGAGCAGATCTGACTGCAGAAATAAACCATCAGCAATTTCAGGCCAAGCGCTGAGACCAAAACAAACGGCTTGTCAGGAGAAATGAGGCCACCCTTCATCCTATACAGACCACACCGGCGAGAGTCTAGAGTAAGCATTAGTCCAGTGTCTCATGTGTGTAATGTTGTGTTCTTACCAAATGCTTTGACTGGTTAGCATGAAACACTTTTCCCCTGCTGGTGGATGTGGGAACTTCAGCATTCTGAGGGCAACAAGCGATGCACAGAAGTAATGTTTTCTGAAAAAAGTAATTTGACAAAATACAGTTTAGAAGATATGCAAATGTACTTTCTTTCCAGGAAAAACATACACACATCACAAATGACTCATACTGTACACACAGACAGAAAATATTTGACATGTCATACATTTTAAATACCACCTGCCTCTGACAAGCAGCATTATAAAAGCAAATGACTGTGACATTTCAATAACATGAATGACTGTTAGCCTTCTACAGGAAACAAACACCACATATAACTGTACTAAAAGGCATATTTTTATGTAATCGTATTATCTTTAATAACTATGGCTACCTTTAATGGAGAAAAACACATCTCAATGGGGAGCCCCCACAAAGCTATACATAAAATATCATGTTCACATCGTGTCTTTGTGTGTGTGTGTGTGTCCACTCTTTGTCTCCTTTGCCAATTACCATGGAATCCGATCCTGGGGAGGAAAGTCAGACGAGTATCGATTTAACAATCAACGGCCTTTTATTTTCTGACAGCTGGATTTCTGCATGTCTAATAAACATGGGGAAATTGGATCATTTGAAACGCAACATGCATTTCAAGTTAAAAATGCATTACTTCCTGCTCCTGATGAGAAACGTCTGTGAAGATGAAAACAGGCTGCAAATCAAGTCAACCTTATTTTGACACTTTAAAATGTTGGGATGTTTCAACCCATGGTTGGGTCAAATTAGGACGTTTTCAAAGTTAATTTGATCCAACTGTTGGGTTCGTTTGAATTTCTCCCAACTATGGGTTGAAACAACTCAGTATTTGATTTAAAGTGTACAGCAATGACATCTACTTTGAGAACAAAATGCTTAAACCAGCCTAAGCTGGTCTTCCTGGTCTCGGCTGGCCACCAAACTGCTTAGTTCTTGTCTGATGGTTCAATTCGTTTAAATGGGAAAGCTGGACCATCTTAAACCAGCCAAACCATTGTGGCTGGTCTTCAAAGCATGGATGGGACATCCAGCCATTCGTAACGACATTCATCACTCCCACATTAAAAGAAAATGTAGACTAAGCGCACAAAAAAAATGTGCTTCACATTAAGCATGTTAACCCCCCGCCTTGCATGACTGTAAAAGCGTTTTCCTGTAAGAATCTTCTGTAATAATTGAGAGGTGCTGTCCGTAGATGTTAACCGCAACAGAAACCAAATCCAGTCTGAACGGGCATCTCCAGGCGTGGGACAGATGACCGGTAGAACGCGTGTTTGTGATTCTGACAGCTGAGTCATGCTCTGTCATGTCAGGGAGCGAGATTCAGATCTGTGGATCGGAACGCCAGATTCATCCCGAGCACCTCATCACAACTCCACTGAACCAGGGGAAGCGTTCCAAACAGAGCAAATGGGTCACGCCGTGGCGCTCTTGAGCTTCTCCCTCTCCGCCCCCTTCAGCATCCCCGACCCAAACACAATCTGACACCTCATAAACATGCTGTCAGAGAGCTTCATCTCACTCATGTCTCGCTGCCTCTCATCCATCTCACCGCATGCATTAATTACTCAAAATTCAATCTGAGAGAGAGAGAGAGAGACAAGCAGGTTAATACCAACAGTCTCAAACGGATGAATGCACATTTTATTCCATTTAGTAAAGAGGCTATTTTCATATTATAGTCTTTCTGTGACTGCACATTCCATTTTCATTCTGTTGTGTTTCTAAATCTTCCTTTGTATTTTTCGTTTTATTATTCAGAGATATCCTCCGGAAATAAGCTCCCTATTTCTTTTCACAATGCAAACATTTTGTGGCTGTAGCTCAACTGGGAGAGAACGGTGCTAGCAACTTTAAAGTGAGTGGTTTTGAACACCTTAAACTTTCTAATACACATAAATCACACAATTGTTTTAGAAACATTTGTACTGTTCACACTTAAACCCACTATTAAATAAAAAAACATTGCAATCTGTTATCAAATACATTTGGATATAGTTCAGATTAGGGGTGACACAATATACCACTATTGACAATAACCGTGATGTTAAAAACCATGGTATTGATATTGTGTTCATTTAACACATATCGTAAACTATGTAACGTTTACGATATCAAAACTCAGCATGAAGAGTCACAAACAAAATAAAAAAATAAAAAATCAAAGATGAATTTCACTGACAACATGATTTCTTTCTTTTTCAAATCATGTTATTTTTACCATGATAATATCATTACTGCGAACCATTTTGGCGACAATAACCGCGTAGTGAAAAATACGATATGGTGACAGCCCTAAATTTCAGATTTAGTGTGCAAATATAATATGTATTTATTGTTTAGACTATAAAGAATAAAAAAAATCATCCCCCAAGTCTTGAATTTTCTTTATATTTTAGTTGTAATGTTGATCGGGATAATCTCTATATTTAGAATGAGTTTCATAACGTACATTTTTTGTTTTACCGTCCTTGGTGTGAACGGGTTTAGTACAAGTTAGTGTTAAAGTCTAATCTTTAACACTAAGTCCTATATGACGAGAAGTTTCTTTTGACAGAATACAACGCCAACATCAGATCATTCACATTATGGTTTTCATGTTAAGAATGCAAAACAACATCTAAAGGTCTTTGGTCCATGTGCGTTGCTCTCAAAGTCAAGACAACTGAGATCCAAGTAATCTGGTAATGAGGCTGTCAATCAGCCGGATTATATTCTCCACAGTCGAGAGTTTAGATCTGCTGCAGAGCTTCTTTTTTTCTCCGTGTCCGGAGGCTTAGACACAGAGGTCGGATAGATAATTGCTGTTTTCCTTGGCTTTCCGCTTAACCAACTGCAACATTTCAATTGGCCATTAAAATGCTAATGGTTACATTAATTGTACAAAGGGGCCTATTAAAGGGTGAAAGGTGTGAATGTGTTTGCCTAGGTAAGTAATAAACACCACCTTGTAGCAATCTCCAGATCCCAGAATGCATGTAGATGTGCGCATCCCAGGATATTTACAGTATGACACATGTGACTTATACAGTAAGTGAAATATAAGTTATAGAAAGTCGCTTTTGATCATTATAAGTGTAAGTGATAAACTTTGTTACATAACAACAGATCAGATCACACACACCATTCAACAGGTGTATGAATCTAACAACCAATACATCGATTAACTTAACATCTGTAGTCACACACTTGAACGGCCATACATCTGCCATACATTTGTAACAGCTAACTTGAACAAGCATTTCAGCTCAACTTTGCCTATTAAATCAGTGAGAAAAAAATGACACCTTCCTTCATTACAATACTGCAGATCATATAAATGAATTTAAAGACAAAGACATAGTCATGGAACATATAAACACAAAGCTGTATGTTTATGCTATTTGTGAGTTGAACCAAACATTGTGCTGTTGTGTTCTTCATCAGACTTTGGAAGTCCATTTGTAATGAACTCTCCCGACCCCCTGGCATGAGTCCAACCCTCACATTGTGTCCTCAATAACAGGTGTGCACATCCTGAAGAAACAATCCTGTAAAAACATCTCACGTAGTATGTCTTTCCAGTGCATTATGTTCAAAAGTCCCTTTTGAAAACGTCAACGGAATCCATTTTGAATGACTAACATGACAATTGCCTCAGCATTCTACACAAACCTATCAGACAAACATATATATATTAATATAAATATATATATTTCTTTATAAACACATTTATATACTGGTATATATATTATTTATATTTTAATATTTATTATTTTTGTTCTTGTTATTGTACTTTACATTAATTATGTATATTATTTTATTTATAATTTTTAAATGTTACATATATTATTTATATATATGGAATTAAAAAGCACAAATGCCCATAATTGATCACGGATAATAAATACCTGATAACACTACATTTCTGAAGGGTTCCTTATTCATACATATATATATATTTGTATTTATATTACTTATTAGCCTTTTATATTTATCATTATTTTGACATGAAAAGCATAAATATCCATAAATGATTAATGATATTAAAAATGATTAATAATATCCCTGTAATATTTTTGAGGGGTGCATTAACTATATATATTTATGATATATATTTTTTAAATATTACTTATACTTTCTTATGTCTTTATGTATTTTCATAAGAGGCATAAATGGCCATAATTGACAGTGATATATTCATATTTCAATTATATTTTTGAAGGATGCAACATTTTCTTCACACATGACAAATATATAAGAGACAATAAACCCTGTCAAACTGTATCTAAAATCCTGGAGACTCTCAGATGGACTGTCATTCAAAACATCCTATAGGAACCACATAGCAACATGCTAAAAACCATTTACAACGTCTTATGAACAACATGTCAACCAGCCAGAGACAAGCATCATTCACATTTTCCAAAGTATGAAATATAAAAATTGAACAAGATTCATATCACTGTGATACTTATGAGCACTGTATTGTGGTGTACTTGCATATATTAATGTGTGATCTTATGTGTGTGTGTAAATATAAGTTTCAGGTCATCAATCATTGCTGTTGGACTCATCGGCTTTGTTGACGGAGGGGTCAATGCTCTTACGGCCCTGAGAGAGGAAGGTTCAAACATCCATCCCATCAATCAACTCAAACAGGCCCCGCGCCCCGGTTCACCGCTGTCCCGACGCTGCCATCGTGACGTTTTGATGGGGCGTGCAAGCCAGCGGTAAATCGACATCACAAGGTGAACATCAAAACACACGCGTCCCCACAGCATGTTTTGTTTACGTGCGTTTGACAGGCCGAGCATGATGTCTATTCTGTGCCGTCACACGCGGTCTGTTCTCGTTTACAGCGCTGTCAGTAAGAGGTCGGAGGATTCTGGGCATTTCACATATGGAAATTATACCCGAAGGGCATTTTTCCGAACAAAGCATCGATATGGTTAACAAATACTTTGACCCTTCTAATATGAACATTATGTTAATGTTTAGGTGTTTTTTTAAGAAATATGTTTTGAATCATTTGTAACCTTCGTCATCTCTTAGGGTCTTTGGTCTGATCTACCTCCAGACCAGAGAGCGGCGCTGTTGAGTTCTCTGAATGTTAAACTACTGATGTTGTTTTCTCTCTTGTGTATCTATCTGTGCTCTTTCAAAACTGTCAATACTTTTAAAACCGTTGCTTCCAGCTCCTCTTTGATGTGAATCTTTGTGTTCTGGGTCTGTCAGCATCTCTGCCATCATTCAGATACAAGCTGCTGTTTTATCTGACAGTCCTGTGTTGCAATGTTTCCAATCCTGTTTACAGTTTATCTTCTTTAGAATTACACTCTCCATTCCAAACACACAGTAATGGCCAAAAGTGATGTCCATCTTTGGAAAATTCAATAACACAGAGAAGATCTACACACGGTAATTCTCCCTTTATTCACCTTCATTTTGATCGTAAGATCTTCGTCAGGCATGAACTTTGGAAAATTGCCACCTTCAACCTTTATTAAAATATTATTGAATTACTTCAAAAAACGAGAAAAAAAAACTTAGATTAAATGTTACCGTTAAATGACGTATTTCATTTGTGTTTATTTTTCTTACCCCATTGGCATATAAAATATATTTCTTCTATGAAGCAGAAACTTATATAAAAAAATTACTTCTTAAGTCATTTTGCCTCTAAAGTAAAGGGTAAGATATTTGTACTTAAAAACAAAACGAAAAATAAGCTGCAACAAAAATAATTCTTACTTTTGTCCTGTTTTGTAGTGCAAACAACAAAAAATGAATCACAACTTGACAAGAAAGTGACCTAAGATATTCAGTCTTGTTTTATGAAATAAAACATACAATTTGAGTTTATGCATCAAACAAGCAAAAACAAATCTGCTTATGGGGTAAGAAAATAACCTCAAGAGGTTCGACTTAATTCCGCTTTATTTTTCTTACCCACTGACAGATATTTTTGATTATTTTAAAAATAAACTAAATTAATTGATTTAATCTAATATTTGTACTGCAAAACAAGACAAAGTAAGAAAATTCATTTTTGTTTGTATATTAGAATAAAACGCATATTCACTTATATACTGACGTTTGCCTTTGTTGTCAAATATTTTTTACTTTAATCGTCTCCATTTTGTACTCCAAACTTCATAGTTTATCGGTGAGGTGTCATGACGAGAAAATATTGCTCAAAGATGCCCTCTGGTCATCACTTTTGGCCATCATCCATCCAATGATGTTCTTCTGCTGATCTTGAGATTTTCTATTCCATCATGTTCTCTGTGCTTATGTAAGTATAGTACAGAAGGTTTTTCAAGTTTAATTCTGTGTCATTACTGCAGATACGAGAATGTAAAATGGCCCAGATTAATTCAGTCTGTGGTTATCAGCTCCATGAGCTGTCTGGAGTGAGCGAGAGCTTTTGCTTCATTAAATATCAGTACAGTGATAGAACACTGGAGCCCGTGTGGAACTTCAGCGGCTTCAGGAAAAACACCATAAAAGAGCCAACAGAACTCAATTTACTGTATAGGAGTCGAGTAAAAACTCAAATCTAATCCCTTTAACTGCTCTCTCCCTCACTGTTCTCTGTCCAGCAGGGTGTCGTGATGTCTGCTGTTGATAGTGTCTGTATTTTAGTGGGTGTGATTTAAAAGCTCGAGGGAATTCGGGTGTGAGGAATGAACGGCACGCTATGACACCACATGACAGAGAAGAGACACAGATGGAGACATAGAACTAAAAGAGGATTTTAACATGAGAAACAAAAAGTCCTGCACGGACAGACTTCATACCTCAAATATCCTCTGCGACAATATGGACAAGTAAAATATGCCACATCGATACTAAAGCCACATAAGGGCATCCATAATGACCAACAATACAACCACTTGTCAACCTTCAGGCATAAAATCACCTATCACTTCTTGTCTTACTCATGGTTTCACAGTGATACAGACGGAGCTTCAACATGCCATGTGTACAACATTCCAGTCGATACTCTAAACCCCAAAACATCCCATGAACACCCATTATTAGTGCTTGGAAACCAGCTTCTCCGCATCATTGCATAAAGGAAAACACCAAGATCTATTTCTGTCTTATTAACCGAGAAGTACGCGGAAGTGCTGGAATTTCACCAGGATGAAGACAGCAAAATGCAACATCATTGTGTGCACATCATTTAAAACTCTGTATGAGCTGTAATGTTCAGTGTAGATGTATTTGGATTCAGGATCGGATAGGGCCATGAGCAGAAACATAACTCAGGGATGTGTGTTCTCATTTAGAAACGAAAGACGTGTGTAAGATTTGCTTACACCTATGAGGTTGAAAATGTCCAATATAGTGAAACCTGTTGAAAAATTGCACATTTTTATTTGATATATTCACTGCAAAAACAGAACATCTGTACGTTTCTCCTGTTTTGTAGCACACATAGCTAAAGCATTGCTTGGTTAGTTGACAGACTATCATGCATATTTGTCCTATGGTGTGACGGCAGACAATGAAGATAAATCTCTCTTATGCTATTTTTTATGATAAATATAAATATTAAATAATATAAAACGAAATAATATGAACAGTTTGTTTTCTAAATTTCGCTGTCACTCCATAGGACACATATTTATTCGTCAACTACCCATTTCAAAATATAGTTTTGCGGAGGATCAAGATTGACTTCTTTTAAATACTTAATTCAAGTTTATTTTTTTGAACACAAGAAGACTAGAAGACTTGGCTTGTTTTAAGCATAAACTTACTTGATGTTTCTTAATTTTCTTTCAAAATGTATCATCTTCACTTTCCATATTGTGGATATGTGACGTGTGTGAACAGGAGCGAACCTGAATTGAAGGGAGTTTGGGATTTAAAATAAATGCTTTCAAATCCCTTCTCCGGTTTATTCCTTTCAAACGGTTCTTAAATGAAAAATGATTTTGTACGTTTTATTTCATAGCAGGTGCTTTTGTGACCTTGCGCGATCATTATTATGTCACAGTCTATTTTCCTCTAAAAATATACAGGCGTAAAAGGCCTTTAAGGGGGGAACAGCGGCGTGCGGAAACAGCAGTAGACGGGTCAAGGACACGGGTCATTATTTTCTCTGCTGTCTGAGCGCTTACAGGAGGAGAGCAATAAAACCAAATGAAGGGACCCAGGTGTGCGAGGAGAGAGAGAGTGAGTGCAAATGCAGAGAGAAAGAGAGGCTATAGATCTCTACAGATCATTTACACTCCTAAAGACGCTTTATAATCAACCAAGCCATCTGTATTCAGTCCATTAAAATTAAAGCGCATTAGTTTCGTTGCAACGTAACTAGACAATGCTTTAAATAAAAAGTTATTCATCTACATAGCAAAGTTATCATAACTGTTATTGTCAGTATGAAATCTGATTCGCTGTCAAAACTGACAGACGTTCAATAGCTATCACTAGCCCACCAATAACATCAGATTACCCAGCAGAACTCCCACTATGACCAATAAATACAGATACTGCCGACCTCCAGTGATAAAATCACGATCTGTGTGAACGCTCCATAAGGATTCAGTCGTGCAAAGAAATAATCTATCGCTCTCAACTGACACCAGCCCAATGCGAGATAAAAATATGTGACTCCTTCAAAATCGGGTCGCCCAGGTCGATTTGTTTCGGGATAACCGTCCTTTTGCAGCAGGCCGGGAAAATACATCAAAATGTTTTCCTGCACCAAATCACCATGAATAATATAATGGTGCGAATTCAATTAAAAGGAAAAAGCTTCACCTGAAACAACATAATCTATGTCTTCATCCTGGCTGTGGTCAGCATTATCCATCTTTCAGAGCAGATTTTCTCTCTCCGGGTTGCCTCCATAACCACACCTAACAGCGTGGCTGGTAAAAGTCATTTTGTGAGCATAAAAAATCAATATGTTTGGATCAATAGAGCTGAAATGAAGGAACACAGAATAGATATTACGAGAGCGAGAGAAGGTAAAGTGATTTCACACACGTTTGTTTTTCTGGAGAATGCACGGGCAGATAGTCTCTGCACTGTAGCTCATCACTATGCAACCCTAAGGTTATCTTAATACATATTTCTGTTTACTAAAATGAATACGGAGGTTCGAAAATAAAAGTAGAAATGCAGTAGGAGTGACAACGAAATAGAATTAGAGAGAAAAGGACTTTGTTAATGCTGGATTGGTAAAACTAAGAAGCACGGTTCTGTTTTTATATGTGACATTTATAGAAGTTGCAAGTAAATCAGAAATCGCCGCCGCCGCAGTAATAAACTGGTTTGGAGCAAATAATGATGCAGCTGTCTCCATGAAACGCTGTTAACACAACACAAATTTAATTCAAGTCTTGTTTGGTGGATCCCAATAGCCTCAAACAATATTCTTGAATATGTTTTGGAGAACGCAGGCCACACGCTGCACAAACTTGGGTTGTCACAAATTCCCCAGAGATGACTGCTACTTCCAATTTACTGCTGAATCTAACAGTAATGGCACATTCTATTTTCACAGAGTAAAACTGAATAGTGTTGTTATGAACTTGTAACTATTCATAAGAGGTGTTAATGTTTTTAATGAATCCCTTGAAATGAACATTCTTTATAATATATTCACCTTCATGTCATTCCAAACCTGTACGACTTTCTTTCTTCTGTCGAACACAAAAGAAGAGTTTTTGAACAATGTTGGTAAGCACACAACACTGGCCACATTGACTTCCATCGTATGAACACAAAACTTTCAAATTTTCTTTTGTGTTCTGCAGAAGAAAGAAAGTCACACAGGTTTGGAATGACATGAAGGTGAATAAACGATGAAAGAGTTTTCTTTTTTCGAAGAACTATCCCTAAAAATGTTATACAGATATGACATTTTCGTGGTATTTAAAAGGACGGATCACCCAAAAAGGAAAATTCTGTCATGATTTATTCAACCTCAAGTTGTTTGAAACCTGTATACAAGCTTTTGTTCAGTTGAACACAAAGAAAAGTCATTTAGAAAAATGTCAGCAACTGACATGTCCGGTGCACAAATTTAAATGGTTGTCGAAGGTTGTTGTCCTAAATTCTTCAAAATATATTTTGGGTTCAACAGAACAAACAAAAATACAATCATTTTTCTTGTCAACGGTGCCCCACAATTCTCAGTTGCTTACATTTTTCCAAATATCTTTCTTTGTGTTCAAGAAATGTATACAGGCTTGGAACAACTAGGGTGAGTAATTCAAGATAGAATTTTCATTTTTGGGTGAATGAAAAATGAAAAATGAAAACTATTTTCAAGATTTGTCATTTTAATCCATTAACAAAGGAGCGAGCTCTAATGTTTGTCTTGTTCCGTCGTGTTGTTTTATGCATTGAAAACAGCAGCGTGTGTACATGAATGTTAAATGTTAGTAACGCACAAAGAGAGAAACGGGAAGGTAAACGTTCAGTGAGGTCTGGATTCATGTTTTCTCTCAGATCAGACCCCCCGTTGAGAGACCCCCGCCACACTCCCTCATTCATTTCTGGGCCTTTTATGTGCAGCTTTTCTCTTAATGCGTTTTTGAATGAAAGTTGGTACACACCCAAACCAGGGGTTTGGAGCCGTAGCTGTGGGAAACTGTTCTTTCCTTAAAAACATTGATCTCTCAAAGTGTTTTTATCAACATGTGGCCTATCTGGGAAGGTGTGTGTGTGTCTGTGTGTACAGAGTATCATTATATTTTCAGTGGTCCACCTTAGTTCAAATGTTTCAGAATGTCATATATTTTGTCCAAAGGGTTGTATAAGGCTTTGAATTTGGGAGTACGTGATGGGTTTCTCCATCATTGTGGACGTGATGGTCCAGCAGCCGTGGGCTAGAAGAGATCAGGGTGTACATATGACCAGGGGTCACCGTCAGCCAGGGGTTCTGGCATTTCAAGCCTGACAGAACCGTCAGCAGAACTGGATGATCCATCCACGCTGAAGAAGAACAGATGTGCTTTGTTGCTTGGCCTTTACTGCCAGACCTCATCAGAATCCAGCAGGCCGATTCAGAGTTACATCAGTTGTGAGGTCACAGCGGAGCAGTATGTATTGACGGAAGAGTTTTTACTCTGCTCGCTTAGATGAACTTCAGCGAGCTGCGG
Organism: Triplophysa siluroides; assembly: GCA_006030095.1. Taxonomy (NCBI): domain Eukaryota; kingdom Metazoa; phylum Chordata; class Actinopteri; order Cypriniformes; family Nemacheilidae; genus Triplophysa; species Triplophysa siluroides. The sequence continues at coordinate 557,858 of VCII01000891.1, read as the reverse complement.
TATGATGTCTGATTAATGCGTCTTGCGGAGTGTAACGGTGGTTTTAGCGGGTCGCAGAACTGTGACCACATGGGGCACATCTGAATGTACTGGAAGTATTCTAGGTCCAAACTGATAGATTGTGAGAACTTTACATTTGTGTCAATGACAGAATAGATTATTATTTCTGTTTTTTAAGCAGCATCACATTCAAATTACGAATAGAATAGAATAGAAGTGAATAGATGTGAATAGACAAGACGTGAATAGACTAGACTCGAGCTGTTATTGCTGTAGATCACTTCAAAGTTTCATCTAACCCTTGAGTCGTGCCCTTTCCTCACTTTTTGCAAACCCCTCTCTCTTTCTCATTATATAGGTGTGTTTGTTTAGCGCTAGGGAGACAAGACAGGTGCTTCCGAAGGAAATCGAGTTCTTCCGTCAGCGCTAATCTGATTTAGTGCTGCTAGCCTAGCATGTGGCACGGCTGTCGCTGGCACCTGTGGAGAACATGTATCTGACGCAGACATGCCAACCTGACACCATCTGCACGTACAGGTGCCACGAGTAACATTCGGTGACATGAGCATCATCTTCATCACTATAGATAGAATGCAGTTAAATCCCCCGTGTATTATCTTTAGTGTAAGATTGATTTTTAGTTTACTATAAACATTTTTCTTCACTCACTCTTCAGATATCATGCAAACATTAAACCGGCAACATCAAACGCTTTGCCCAATTCTGCATCTGTCCCCTCCCTCTTCATTACAGACCCTTTCAAATGACTAATAACCTTTCACCCACTCCAGAGCATCTTCACAAGCCGCCCCTCTATTTACATAACATGAATAGAGATGAAGGTCTTCTGCGCTCATCGGGGCGAGCTGTTTTTTTGTTTTTAGTTAGACGAGCCGTTTATTCGTTTATTGGTCCATTATTTCTCCCATCCTGGCTTGTGTTTACCTGACAGACGAACTGCGGTCTCCAACAAGGAGTTTTGAATTGTTGCTGCGTACATCACAGTAAACAGCCCGGCGCGTAAATATATTCATAGATACGAGATGTGAGATGATGTGACGGGGAGTTTATCACAGAATGCCGTCGTGTTGACGTGCTTGGGCAGGTCTCACCTGTGTAGAAAAAGATCAAAGGTTTGTTAAAGCAACGGGTGAATATAAGTGCATATTGTGTTTGTGTGTGGGGATATGAAAGTAAATATGTGTGAGAAACTTGCGTCATAGGTTTGCAAAAATAGTTTTAAATGAATGGTAGATGCAGATTTCTTTATATATTCAAAGCTGTAGTTGTTTGCTATGTGCAGCACATATCTGCAGACACAATAGCATCTACATCTTTTCAACTTTGCACTAAACAAATTCCTCATAAAATCTCCATTTGCATAACATCGTAAGCATTCATGAGCTTTCCCTGCTGTCTTTCAGCAGTAATCATATTTTTACGTTTCATGCAAAACGTCTTTTTTTTAATTATTCATGATGCCATATTCGTATAAATACGGGTACATTTCTCAACAGACCCAAACAATGCGAGAACCAAAGCACAGAGGCTCGGAAATAAGCAAATTGGCGGTAATGTTGAGGGATGTAAAATCTGTAATATTCTCCACGCTGAGCTTTCCGTAGGAGCTCCTGAAACACAAACTCCAATGTTAATGTTGTTAACCAATGGAATTCAGGTGAAACGATCTGACAGGCCGCACCTAGAGAACAACTATATAACAATAACACATTGTGGGAACGTAAAAAATATTCAACTATCTATCAATTGACAACGTTCTTTACGTTTCACTTCTGCCTGAACGCCGCTGGGATCGTTGCTACATTGACCGTCTCCTGTGGAGGTTCCGATGTATTTATGTGCTTTACTTTTGTTTTGTTTAACTTTGATGCAATGTGATGGTGGCGGCAGTAAACATTTGCAATTCAAACGCAACAAACATAACATTGTGGTCATTGTGCATTTAGCTATAAATGAGTCTTTTCTAACCTACAAGTAGTCGCAGAGCAATTTAATGTTAATTTTCAGAAACAATTCAAAGGAACATTCTGGCTTAGGAACTTGCTATATAGAAAAAATAAAATAACTTGAATAGTAATCATTTATTCATTTGTCAGGGGCAATTTCGGTCAATTTTTGTTTTGAACTCATTTTATATAAAGAGCTTTGTCCAACATCTATAGCTTGTACAAGTCCTTTTTTAGACTTTTAGCATAAAAGAGATATTTCACCCAAAAATGTAAGTTCTGTCATCATTTACTCACCCATTTGTCATTTCAAACCTGTATGATTTTATTTCTTCCGCAGAACGCAAAAGAAGATATTTGAAGGAATGTTGGTAACCGAACAATGGCGGCACCCATTCACTTGCATTGGTTTTGTGTCTATACAATAGAAGTCAATGGTTACCGCCATTGTTCGGTTGTTCAAAATGTCTTTATTTGTATTCTGCATGAGAAAGAGAGCCATATAAGTTTGAAATGACAAGTGGGCGAGTAAATGATGACAGAATTTTTTCATTTCTGGGGAAACTATTCCTTTAATAGCAGTTCGGTGATGGAGTGTGAATGGTGACAATGCGTGTACTTTCCGCTAAAGGAAAATGCTATCTAACAATTCTACAGCGTGAAAATATACAAAAGAGAATGAGATTGTGTTTTGTATTTTCCCATTGAATATCAGTATTTGACAGAAGCATTCTGGGGTTTCTTTGCAAGTTCATGTTTGTAAATATGAAATCACAGAGCTTGTAAAATGGCACATCTTTATGCACGGTGGCACTCGCTTATGATCTGACTGTGTCATTAATATTTTACAGTAAAGAATACACTGTCATGTTTTCTGAGGAGAGATTAAAAAGCTTTCATGAAGAAGGCTTTTGTATCACTACTATAAATATATTGTGTATGCGTATGTCCTATTATAAAAGAAAATTGGAGTTGTTGGATGTGATCATACTTTTGATGTTAATCCGACAAGACATACAAGCTTTACGTTTTTGCAATCTTTTGAGAAATGTGCAAAATCGTGGCCAAAAATGGACAGTGTGCACCCATCATGTTTCTGCATCTGTAATTGTTTCCTCTTATATTGTCCAGATCCTTTCTGCATTCTTTGAAAAACTGTTCTGAGCTGTTGTGTTAAGTTACATGTTTTAAAGATATTTGGATTCTGTCTCTCTGTACTGTAATTCCACCACATTGGTTAGAAACAGTAAATAAGTAAATCTCGTCATTCTTGACATTCAACACGCACACACACCTCTTATAATCCGCTCATGAAATTCAATGCTGTTGATCTTTGATAGGACATGCGTGTAGATGCTGGAAGATATCGATTGCATCCTCCTCCTGATTCGGCGGCTTTAGAAGCCGGGAGACTATTGCTTAGCAACCACTCGGCTAAATGTGGCACAAGGCTTGTTCAGTTGTTAGCAGAGAGGGTTTATATAAAAACAAGAAAACAGAGAGAATAAACCCTGATGGAACAATGATCAAACCAGTGGGATTGTTTGCTGGTCTTGGCTGGATTAAGATCTAGTGGGTCTCCTGCCTGGATAGCTGGACTTCAGCTGGTCTCCCAAAAGTGCCCAACTTTCCTCACTGAATGCAATAAAGTGATATAGTTCAGAGATAGAAATACAAGTAAAAATAAATAGAAAGGATAAAAATTTAGCTTAGACCAGCCTATGAAATAATATAAATACAATTAACATAATAATAATAAATCATTAAATGAATACATATTACATTACATTATATTATAATACATTATATTATATTAGACTGTATTTGTTACTTAGTATTTTTGGCCTTGTTTTCCAGTACAAATATGTAATCGCTAAATGCATATACATTTACTTGCAAAGTGAAATTAAACAATATTTCCTTATTAAGGAATCAAGACACAACATCCTAAAATGGATTGAAGAATTTTTTATATTCGTACTATTAACCAAGAAAAAATTATAAGAATTTCATATTTCGCAATGTGCCCTGAAAAGGAAAGTATAAAATATCACATTTTTATCGGGCTATACATTGCCCTTTCTTCTATTATGCATTATGTTTTGAGAAGAACAAGCAAGGATCCACTTCACTTTTGCATAGAAATCAGATTAATAAATGACGATCCACAGGACAACTGGATGATCGTGGGATATGCAGGTCAGGGTCACAGATTTCCCCAGATTCCTGACAGCGGTGTGAAGAGCTTTGAAGACAGATGTCACATTAAGGCAGTTTAGAGCGAGCCGAGCTACAGTAACATACAGTCACATAAACCCGCTTCAGACAGGCCAACATCTGCAGTCATGCAGGGCAAACACGGGCCTTACTGTTCCAATTATTCCACCGAGATATTTTGATATTAATTAAAAATGTGTTTAATGACTTTCTCTTCACCTCGTGGGAGTGTGCGCGCTGTTATCTGTGATTTTAATTCATATTTTTAAACAACATGGGACGGGTTGCTTGATCATACACCGGCCACAGAGGTAATTTTGTCTTTGATGAGCTGAACAGTATTGAAGCCCTGAAGCGTAAAATGAAAAAAAGCAAAGTCATTAAGTTGTTTTTAAAACTAATATCTCATTGTTTTTGACTGGGTGAGTATATATTTTGACATACTCTAAGTAGAATTTAACATGCACGAGTCTTGCAAAGAATGCACGCTGCTAAATATGATGTCATGCTCCAGGCGTCTTTTTGAATGAATTATAAATTATACATTACAAAAATAAATTTAGTATGTAAAGCAATACAGTCTTTGCAGTTTTCACAATGTAGCCCATGCAGCTTAATTGATGTTTGTATTCTTTTTAACTGGTTTGATTGAACACTTTTAAAATTGAGACTTTTCTTCACGGTTTTCCTCATGTAATTCAATGCAAAGATAACCAGTGCAACAAATGCATCTTTTATTATTTGCAAACCCGCTCTGTCAGTGCAACGCATTGCTTGATTTATTCACATTTGCTGTCTGTAAAACCAAAAGCTTGTTAATGAATTCTGATTCTTAATATTTGATGGAGAAACAGTGAAACGAATACTTTTGCCTTTATATCACTATTATATTTATTTATATTATTTTATATAAATACTCTTTCACATGGGTTGAGTCCATTCATATTAAATTATTTTTTTTACATAATTTTTTTGCGATACTTCTAAATCGTTATGATAAGCACACCGCTGTAAATTTGGGATAAATTGTGATTTTTTTAATGTTGTTTATTATGTATTTTTATCTTTTTTTTTCTGTTGTTTTTTTCTGTATTTTTTACATCATTTTTTACTGTACTTCTAAATCGTTATGATAAGCACACCGCTGTGAATTTGGGATAAATTATGATTTTTTAATGTTGTTTAAAATGCTTTTTTTTAATGTTGTTTTTTATGTATTTTTTACATAATTATTTTACAGTACTTCTAAATCATTGTGATAAGCACACCGCTGTGAATTTGGGATAAATTGTGATTTTTTAAATGTTTTTTATTATGTATTTTTATCTTTTTTTTCTGTTGTTTTTTCTGTATTTTTTACATCATTTTTTACTGTACTTCTAAATCGTTATGATAAGCACACCGCTGTAAATTTGGGATAAATTGTGATTTTTTTAATGTTGTTTATTATGTATTTTTATCTTTTTTTTTCTGTAGTTTTTTCTGTATTTTTTACATCATTTTTTACTGTACTTCTAAATCGTTATGATAAGCACACCGCTGTAAATTTGGGATAAATTATGATTTTTTAATGTTGTTTAATATGCTTTTTTTTGTGTTGTTTTTTATGTATTTTTTACATAATTATTTTACAGTACTTCCAAATCATTGTGATAAGCACACCACTGTGAATTTGGGATAAATTGTGTATTTTTTATGAATTTTTTATGTATTTATTTGTTTTAATACCTTGTTTTGATTGTTAACAATATAGTTATGGATAACATCTTTACAACATGTGTTTTCTCCGTTAGATGTGTGATAGAAAGCAATCAAACCCCGTTTTGTTCCCAATGGACTCAGAACCGAGAGACGAATGTCATCCGAAGAATGTGAAAGTTTGCATTTCATGGAAAGCATCATTCATCACCTGTCACCTGGGAGTGTGTGTGCTATTGAAATAAAACAATTATATTATACATTAGAGTTCCCTTAAAACTGTTGATATTAATAGATATAATTTTAAAGCAAACATAATCTGCTTTATTTTTTTGTTAAATCATCTCTCTTACACACTGGTGTATCTGCTGTGTGTGTGGATGCGTGTTTTGAGCTGCAGGGAATGATCTATGCTTCAGTCTGCACTCCTTATTTTAGGCAGCTTTTCTAATTTGATTTTTTCTCCTCTGGCGGCCGCTGTAATTCATGACCATGTGACACACACACACACACACACACACACACATGGTGGACACCCATAAATAATGACTCTAATACAGTTAACGCGGTTACACATTCTGCAGCCGTAACTTGCGATGATTTACCCTGGACTGTGTGGAGTCCTTTTCATGTGATTGACAGTTACCTGTAGTTAAGGTACATGCCCATAACCAGGCCGCTGTTCAGACGACACCGTTACGCTCATGAATATATATGAATGGGTATTTCAGCAAAGCCTCTGTTCACAGCAATGTGAACCGATAATATTTTTCTCATCTTTAAGAAATGCATTCAAGCCCCGTTCCCAAGGGTGAATTCAAAACACAGCCATGCAAATCGGCAGCCGGTGAAAAGTGAGCGATATAAAAGAAAAGATTGGAGCGAGATTGTTCGGCGCTTTGATCAGTTGGCCGAGAGCACAAAGCCATTTACCTTCTGCAATTGTGTTTCTGATTTCGAATAACTTTAATCACGCGTCCCTGTTTTTCTGAGGGAAGAAAGGAATGAAAATATTCCAGAATGCTTTGAAACTGTACGAGTCCGCAGTGGCCCGTCGCAGGATGCCTGTTTATGATGACCAATGCGAACCATTAAGGTGCACACATAGTAGGGTGAGGACCGGAGAGCTGTGTCTGTAAATGAGATGTAATTTAGCAGGGATGGAGGGGAATGTGGGACGATGACGAATAAAATAACCCTCATTTCCAAAGCTTTTTACTTTATCTCCGAGAGCTCGGCGGCTTTGAAGTTCACTACAATAGCAGGGCAACTCAGCGGTGCAGTTAAAATCTGCCTCGTGTGGAGCAAGACTCATGTGTTCCGTGTGTCTCTTTATGTACTCGGTTTGTACTAATTGGTGTCATTTCATGAGATTTGAGAAACGTGATCAAACAGTTAAGGTGTGAATCACTCAGTGAATGAATTAAACTCAAACTTGGGGGAATTTTAGTTTTTGTGCTTTACAGGAGAAGGCGATGTGTGTGGCACAGCGTCATGTGTGATAATGAAGAGCCTGTGGCTGAGATCAGACACCGGACAACATTGATTAGTTTATGCCTATGCATCCCTGAGGTGATAAATCAGAAACTAAACCATACAGTGAGCATGTTGAAGAACTGGGTGTCAGAAGAGAGAGAGCATGCACATACACAACCTATATATATATATATGTAAATACACTGTATTTCTATCTGTCTGTCTGTCTGTTTACATATTCCTCTCTGTCTGTCTGTCTGTCTGTCAATATAAATATCCATCTCTGTCTTTCTGTCTGTCTGTCCGTCCATCCGTCTACCGGTATATAAATATCCATCTCTGTCTGTCTATATAAATATCTCCGTCCGTCCGTCCGTCCGTCCGTCCGTCCGTGGATCAACTGTAAATAGCTTGCTGCCCGCTGCTCTTGTCACAATAATGTGGTGAAGGCGCCAAATGAGGTCGATCACACCCCTTTATTTCACCAAATAATTTCTCATGCTAAAAACATGGCCGCTAGACTGCTGTTTATCCTTGACCCTAATCAACAGGTGACTACAATTAACAGGTGACCCTAATTAACAGGTGACCCTAATTACTGTTCACCAGCCAAAGTCAAGAGCACACTATAAAGGAGTCAAAGGCAACAGTCAGAATCTGTACAGAGTAAGATATGTCTATCTATATGTATACAGAATGTACAGAATGTACAGAATGTACAGAATGTACAGAATGTACAGAATGTACAGAATGTACAGAATGTACAGAATGTACAGAATGTACAGAATGTACAAGCGCTGTATATAGAATGGTAGAGTTAGTTGTATGTTTTGTTTTGTACATTTTAATTAATTTACAATATAAACAAGTGTGTTTACTTTAATGCCCGACAGCACAGTGTTGCCCATATGAATCTGATGAGCATGGATTTGTTACCCTCAGCTGAACACCAAGTAATGATTTCTAAGCAAATCTAGAGTATCAGTCATATTAGAATGACAAAAGAATCCACATAAAACAAATAAGACTGTTCAGATTTAGGTCAGATAAACCGACATCTGATACCATGCACGAAAAATATCTTATGTTTGTAATGTGTAGGTGCAAAAAGATTTATGAACGACGCCTAGAGAGTCGTGCCCAGAAAGAGGCACTTCTTGACTTGTTCATGCAATTTTTTCATGGGTCTCTCATGGGACTGACATCACAACATCATAACACCAAAGTACATCAACAGCAAGAGCGTCAGTGAAAACGTTCCTGAAAGAGGAACAAAACAATTAACAAACTTGCACAAATATCTTTTTTGCACAGTGTGACTTCTCAGATGGATCATTATTTCTGTAGCGCTGACGAAACCAAACATTTCTATTATTATAGTTTATGCTCACAGTTTTTTTCGCCTAAAATATATTTCAGGTCTGCTGCACAAACACATCATGTGGCTTGTTAAAGAAAGGTTTGCTAATACTTTGTCATGTTAGCAAATGTGTTTTTGCCAAGTGGATCTAGACTCCATTAAAGCCACAAAAGAGAGTTTTTCAACCTTAAAATAGACAACTCTTAACAGGATGAATTTTACTGCCGCTGATACCTAAGCAGCCATCTATCGGCTGAAATAACACATGTAACTTGGGTTATGCGGGTAGGTTTACAAGCCCCTGCCATCTCCTGCTTTACGGCACAGCCTACGTCACGTTTTACTCGTAGCCCGGGTGAAGTTAGCGAACGGCTAAGAATAAGACGAAACAATCTAGTTCAACGCAAGTCTCCTAGCCATCCCCACGAGAGAGCCAGCAAAAAAACAAACAAAGAGGAAAAGAGAGAGAGTGATCGGACACGAGCCCGAACACAAATCAATATCTGATGGACTTACACTCAGTGAATGATACCACTGGGGCAACCATAAGCAAAAGTTCTCTAATGTTGCTTTAAACTTAAATGAGTGGAGGGACCCGTGTCATATCTAGGGACCAGAATATCATTGAAACTGTCATGTGGCGCTTTCAGTTCTCATGAATGTAAATCCCATTGTGAGGTCATTTCTTCTTCTTCTCTTTCAGACAAAAGCTCAAAATTTTGGTTGGTTTGGGTTTCAGAAGCCTGACCCGGTTCATTCACAGTGTGAAAAAGAAGCTTTTTCAAAGAACAGACAGACTAAAGAGTTGAACCCCCAGGCCTTTAGTTCATTGAGACACACACCGTGTGGAGACTGTCACATATGTACTTGATAAAGAAAATCCACACACACACAGAGGAGAAAGATTACAGAAGATACAGTTAAAAGGATTCCTCGGGCCTCTGCTGATGTTTTTAACCTTGTTTTGGGGAGTGAAGTCTCGGCAGATGACAAACCGGCCTGTGGCATCAACAAGATGAAGTGATACTTCCACAGTCATATCAAAAAGAGCAACTTCAGGCCCTGTCACTCCAAGACAAACAGAGGAGGAGCAGCAGCGCTTTCACGCCTCGGGACATTCTCAGAACAGAGGCGAACTTTGGGCTTTGTGCTGCCGATACCTCACCTGCTCGGCTGAGACCACTGCGTGATGTGCACCGCTGGAGGCCCTGAGGGACGTGTTGCTTCTGTGAGGACTCGGTCACCGGGGGTCTGTCTCTCGGGGGAATTATCTCAGACGGTGGCGATTTGTGATAGACAGATGGCTTTTGGCCTTAACCTGGCATTTATATCTTTGTCAGAATGTGAACCAGTCTGGCACTGCGAGACAAAGAATGTGTTGTGTTCACTGCGCAAAGGTTGTGGGTTTAAATCCCAGGGAACACACATGTTGATAAAAAGTGTATACTGTAAATTGTGCTAAAAGTCGCTTTAAAAAGTGTCTAATAAAGTGTCTACATTTAGCTAAATCTAAAAAGAACAGTAAAAAGTCAAAAGAAACACCAAGAACTGCTATATCTCACTCAAACAACATTTTTCATACAGAATGTAATCATTAATATAATTCAGCTACTGTATTCTTACTGTATTTTTACTCTACATTATAATAATTGTATTATTGTTATTCCATGTATTTATATATTTTAATGTAATCATTTGTTCATGTTTTAAACAAAAAACAATCAAGAAGAAAACTACTTGGACCTTGTTACCTGTTTCTTGTGACTTCTTTTTAATTTTTGTACAATTCTTTTTCAAACTATGAACACAAAATAACAAATCATATGACAAACAACGCTAAAACAAAATATATATAAATAAAAAAGCAAAAAGTAACATCAAGAAATGCTGAAATCTCACTTTTCAGTTTTTCATACATAATCGTGTGGCCAAGATTCTGACTAAATAAATAAATAAAATATAAGCATTGTTTTCTTGCTATTTTCTTTTTCTTGCTCCTGCATTTTAATAATTTAATATGACTAAAATAATATCAAATAAAGCCATTTAGTCACTTTTATCCTTTATATTTATATATTTAATTGTAAGATTTTGTTCACGTTCTAAACTAAAAAAAATTAACCTTGTACCTCAAATTTTTTATGTATAATAAATACATTTATACTTTTTTCCTTTTGTAAGCAAACTATTGAAATTATTACATAAACCTAATGCAACCACATTTTTGTAAATGTGACATTAATTTACTGTCTATCAAGGATAAAAAAAAGTCAGCGCACATAAAATCTGATTTTATAAACAAGGCCCATTTGCACCCTGACTATAGAAACCGTGTAAAGCCAGCCAATCAGATAAAAGCTTGCTACTTTGAGAATATTTTTGCCTTTTTGAAACGCAACAATCATCAGACGCTCTATGAACACTTCTGAGCGTTTCATTTTTGAGTCTAGTGACTTCTAAGAGATACTTTCTGCTAATAAAACAGGACCCGTACCAGGAGAAGCTGCTCTCTTTCTCCTGTAGCAAACATCATTTCTTCTCTCCAAAACCCTTTTCATCTTTATTTCAATACGCTGTTGAGCTTCTGAGAGCGGTTTTGACGGTGTCCTGGCAGAATTGCAACCGAGCTTAATAAGAACACACATTTCTAATGATAAGCTGGCTGTGTGTGGTACTGCTAAACACCACAGGGCCCCCTGGTGGTCCTCCACTGACTGCAGGAGCTCCACCCAAAACAAGCAGTCAGCTGACTAAAATGTGTATGCGTGTGTGTGTGAACCCCATAAAGCTATTCCCGGCTGTGTGTGACAAACCCTCGCATGTTCCGGCCACCATCTGCACAGCAAAATTGGGGCTTTGGCAGTGATATGGGTGAGATATGACAGACATCAAACCAATTAGGGGATGGAAGTGGCGGTTTGGATGTTGCGGATTTTTGTGATGCATTAAAATGAATAAAAGCTCCATCATTCACATCACAGTCACAATATAATACAGAATGACCCAGATTCACCAAACTGAGGCTGTATGTGTGTGTGTGTGTGTGTGTGTGTGTGGTAGCACTTAGAAATAGAGAGGAAAATAGAACAATGCAGAGAGATCATTAATTACATGTTTTTTGGGGAGAATAGGGAGGGGGTTATTGCACAAAAGCAGTACAATCGACAGAAATGTTGGTATTGAATAGGTCATACTCGAACCCGCCTTGCCCAGATGAGCACCAGGCCTTAACACACTCCCTGACATATCGTTCTATCGTGTGCTGCCCTTTTCTGTGTGCCTTCATCTAACGTCTGTTCATTTTAATTTGATCCAACATCATGTCACTTGGGTCGGTCTGAGCGCTCAACAGCACTTACACTACGTTGCATACGACGAAAAGCCATATTGACACGCAACCCTGAGAACCCGCGCTGACACGTGCGCCACCACCGAGTGTTCGGGACTGTATGGAAACGTTCGGTTCCAGCCTGTGTGCTACTCAGAGCGTATCCAAAGCTTCTGGAGATGCAGACACCCACACTACAGAGAGAGAGAGGGAGAGAGGCAGAGAGTTAAGAAGATACTGTCACAATTCCAGCCAGAAGAATCTTCTTGAGAAACCAAGACTAATCATCTCCACTTCTGAGTTTGTATACTCGGTAAGCAGACCCACACCGAATCTGCAGAAGCTCAGCAGATTTGCACAGAATTGGAATTCCCATGATGCAATGCAAACAATTGACTCTGCATGTCCAATATCAACCATGAGTTTTGATATCTTCTTGACTCCATAAAATCTTTTGTCAGAAACAAAATAAACGAAAATAAGTTCTTGAGATAGTAAATGTATAAATCATATATATTCTATACATTATATAAATTGAGATATTACATAAAAATCGGTGTTCAAATCGATTAGCAATTTAATAATGTTTAATCAGTTAACCTACTGGGTATGATTTTGCAGAACATTGTCAGTTTGAAGTCATGACTTTAACCCAGGTAAAAAATGGCTATACTGTAAACATCCGTTGTATGCAAACATATATTGCATTCTGTAACATCAACGTTTAAAGGGGTCTTATGACGCGGCTAAAAATAAATTAAATCTTTTGTTTTAGATGCAATGTGTATAAACGATTTAAGGTTCAAAAACGCTGTGTTCAAAGCTCATCGCTCTGAAAAGCGAGGTGTGCTATGATTGGCCAGTCAACCAGTGTGTAGGGATTGGTCGAATACTGCAACGGAAATGTAACGCCTCTTACCATATTTGCAACATCAGGTTCCAAAGCAATTGTACTGACAGGTACGCCCACCTCACTTGCGTATACATTTGGGCGGTCTGGGTGAGCATTCGCTTTTAGATAGAATGCATCTTTTGATCTGACACTACAATTTTTTGCAATTTACGTGTCTAATACATGCATGGGCAACGTATAACACGTATTCGTGCCATATGACCCCTTTAAGGGCTCTGCTTGAATTAGATAATTATTCGCCATTAGCATCTCACTAAATCACATAACTGCAGTCTGGTCATGTGACTCTTTTAGCATATAAGACAAAATAAATGTTAAAGAGCGACACCGTCAAGCTGGAGAGCGTCGGGATAGCTGACGAAAATATCTTGTGTCAGAAATAAACTAATGGCACTTTGTGTCCAATTGTGATGTTGCCACAAGAGAAGTCTGTTTCCAGTGTGTGTGTGTGTGTGTGTGTGTGTGTGTGTGTGTGTGTGTGTGTGTGTTTGCGTGTGAGTGTGTGTGTGTGTGCGTAATAGTGTGTGAACGCTAGTGGCTCTTATTCAGCCTCTGCATATTTTACACTGTTGACACACACAGTGTGTAAAAACTCTTCCTATAAACATCAGGGTGTGCTGAATGGGATGGTAAAGCAGTCAAAATTGCCAATACGCTTATATTGTATAGCTTAGATTTGCGGATTTTGGGAAATAATAACCTAATAATAACTACGCAAAATAACTCAATCCTCAGGTATCAGGGAGGACAGATTTGCACAATTGCTACTTACATTTTCTGCAAAGAATTTAGTTATTGCTATTATCAAACTCAATATTTAAAGTTGCAAATGCTGAAAAGACCAGTTTAGACCAGCACAAATGTCTATACAGGATTACCTAGCTGGTGTACCACCTCAGGCTTTCTGGTGATGCTGTTTGACCAAAAAACCAAAAGGTCTCTGTAGTAAGAAAGCACAACAACATCCAAAACACAAGTTCTGCGGGTGTTTTCTACAGGAATAGTGAATGTTTTTGTGTCTCTGCAGTCCTGCAGGGCTCAGTGAGAGTGTGGAATAGATTCTACAGATTCTGTAACTGCAGCCCTGGAAAGCAGTTAAAGTCTGGCTGAACGATGCCGTTCCCTCCCCGGGCAAACTCTCGGTGTGAATGTGTGTACTTCAGAGACTTTTACAACATTTACAACAGGAGTCTCAACAACCTTCCAGCAAAGCACGAAAACGTTTTCATGTATTCTCAATCAATCCCCCATACAGCACAAATATATACTTTATATAATTTTTTGGCCAAAGTATACTTAAAACATCAGGTATACGGTATGTTGTGAACCGCAAACCCCATCGGCGAAGGAAAGTTTATAAAAATACTGTTTAAAATATGAATCAAATAAGAAAATGTAAGTTAAAAATGAACCAAAGGTTTACATTTAAATCAAACTGGCTTTACAAGTCGCTTGAATTTAAATATTAATCTGACTTTAAAAAATCTAGTTGCATTTTGTATTACTTATAACATTTTGGTATAACTTATAAAAGTATTTTACATTATTTTAAAGAGTTAAAGTAATCGAAAAACATGTAAACATGACTTACTGAGCACATTCTTTTTTACAGGTAGATAATTATATTTATAAAATAATTTTTTTATCAAATATAATATATGCTCTATATTTTCAAATATAATAAAGATTTTGATAAAATAATTGCTTATATATATATATATATAGAGAGAGAGAAAATATATATTTAGACATTTTTTTTCAGGCATGAATGTGTTCTTTGACTCGTGTACCCGTAAACAACCACCTTAAGCAACCAATTACTAAAGATACCTTAGCAACCACACAACTAGACACTAAAATCTACTCAGAAAGCACCTTAGCAACCAGATAGCAACAACCTGGCAACCCCCCACAGCAGAAGCATTGTTGCAAAGAAGCAAATTAAGATATCCATGCGCTAGAGAAAGCATCCTCCACTTATTACTAGTAAACTTGACAGTCCTCGAGAAAACAGACCCCGGCCTGCACTGTGATGTAAAATGAGTGAGACACACAACTACAGAGAGGGAAAGAGAGACAGCTGTGTGTTCCATAATCAGAGTTTCGCTGTAGACCTCCAGTACTCCAGACGGTAAGATGTCTCCTGCAGGCCTGAGTTTTCAGCTCCGGATCTATTTTAAGAGTCATGTGTCTGCCTAGCCCGGTTTCCTGTCGAGCGGATCTTCTGCTCGTGTGGCTATACACGCCGTTTCTCACCCTGACACTTACATTTACATCCTTCCTGTTTTCCGCATGACCTGCTTTTCTCATCGGCCGCTCCTGCCCTCTGCCAAACAGCACGAAACTAAATTAAGCTCGGCTAAAACTCTCCACGAGGAAACTCGTCCACTGGTGACCAGCAGCGTCTTCCTCTTCCCGCTGGTGTGGAGCTCCAACTTCCTTTTAAAACACACTGTAAATAGACTTTATTTTCTTCAATAAAGCTGCGTTTTATTTCTGGGCCAGTAGCATCACCGAACCGAAATGCAAAGTGACTGTTATGTATTTTAAAAGAAATCCAAGTTCAACTATGAACTGTTCATCTGTTTCTCATCTGTTATCCATAAAGAAAAACTATTGCGAAAACTAAATCTTGGTCTTTAAAGAAATACAATCAATACAGTAGTTCATAGCTATCTAAAGTGAGCTAAATAAAAATATTTGACTTCATTTTATAAACTTTATTATTGCGCATAAGCCGAGCACCAGTTTAGATAGACCTGCCTACTATAAACTAGGGCTGTGTATTGGCAAGGGCATTTCGATATGACACATATCACGATAGATGAGTTACAATACAATTGCAATACTTTTCACATAAAAAATGTAAAAAGAAAATAGATCTGAAAATACAACTTGCTGTGGACCCCCTGAGGTATTTTTTCACATCCCACCAATAGAATCCATTACATACCAGTATAGACACCATTATAGTTTCAATTAAAACTAATACAATTTCCATTACAACCATTAAATATATACATTTTTCTATTGTGTTTTGGGCAGAGCTCTATTGTTTTTTTACAGTAAGGTTGTTTTTGCTGCTCTTCAGTTTTATAGCGTTAATGTCAGTTTGTGCATTCTTTAGATTGCATTTTAGTAGACGAAATATTTAATTACTCGCAGTAATTGTTTGATAGCGGACTATAAGGATAGAGTCGGTTTTGCAACCTAATAGTCTTGTGTTGCCCACAGCAACACCCTCATTGTCCGTCGATTAAAAAAAAACATCGCGCGACACATTGAACACGTTTCATACGTGCTCTAAACACGCATCATTAAAATCAAAGCGCACCCACGCGGCGGCTCTGGAAGCTGGAGCGCCACGCTTGCTCCCGCTTGAGACAATGGGTGTACGTACTTTATATGATGTCAAAACGTGATTTTAATAAATGCATCGATAGTAGAGGTTGCACTATCGATACGCTATCGTGAACAAAAAATTTCCGTAGAGAATAAATTAAAGTTAATGAGTTCAAACTCATAGCCTTATAACAGTTAACATAAATCTTTCATAAAATATTTACTACATATTTTTTTATAAATCTTAAAAAAGTTAGTTTTCATCGTTTTGATCAAATGCAAATCGTATGCAGTGATTTTACATTGACAGACTGTGACATGCACAAAAGTCTGGAAGCTTCAAAGCATCTCCTATTTCTCCATCACACACACACTTATAACGTCTCTGTACTACATCACTCAGTGGTGGGATTCAAATGGAGGGCTTTATAACGGCAGTATTTTGAGCCGACACATTTTCCTCAGATAAAAGCACATTTTCTCTGGTCTGACCTGAAAATAGACTGACCTGGTGCCCCGTCTCCGGTTTTGCTGTCTGTATTTCACTCTGTGCGTATGTGTGTAAGTGTGTGTGTGGCAGCAGTTTGATTTGGTTTGTGCTCAGTGGAGAACGGAGCAATATTGATGGAATGTCCCCTGTAGTCCAACAAATTTCATTTCCTCAATAGTCGTCCACATCTCACAGTTCGGAGTGCTAACACACAAGAACAGTCATCCAGAGCCACGCTGCTAATGTAGTGTACACACATCCTGTTTTTATTCACAATTGAGGGCACATCAAATACAAAATTTAAGTGAAAAAAATGAAATTCAAACAGTTCAAGATGTTCTTATGAATACAATGAAAATGGATGAAGAACACAGAGACTACTGGACCAAAACTACTCAGCCTGATTTCATGGGAATTCATGAGGAATTCGTAACTATTTTACAAAGTGAATCATACAATAATGTATAATTGTCACAAAAAAGCAATTCAGTACGGCGAAAGCAGATCGTACTAAAGCGTACACATAATACCTCATATGAATAAGCCTCATCGTACAGTTTAATATGAATTTGCCTCATCGTACAATAGCAATATTTTCAAAGGCTTTTAAAACCTACAAAATCATTGCACAAAGAACAGACCTACATTTACGGTCATTTAAAAATCTTGCGAATATTACTATTATTACTTGTCTAAGTGATCACGCATTTTTGACTGGCATATGAAATAAAATGGGTTAAGTCATATCCTATTTGAAATCCCATTAATTTGAAACCTAAAATGCAAACTATGGGGCCTTTAAAATAATATTTTGGTGAATATTTTAGTCATTCATTTCTTTTCATTTTTAATACTTTTCATTTCATTTCTAATTTAAACTAGTTTTTAAATTTAACTAAGTTTAATAAGACTGCTTTTTGCAATAAGGCCTCACAACTTAACTATTATTTGATAAAAGACTTCCGGATTTACGCCTGCAGTTCTCGCAGGAACAAAATGTCCTGAATAGCAGAAATGGGCAGAAAAAAGGACCCTTATTGCCATATTTCTGTCATTTTATGAATCAATAGAATTTAACCTACATCAGCATAACAAATTAATTTCCAACCAAAAGAATCCTCTCCAAATAAATGTTATCTTATGCACAAAAAGCCTCTAAACCAATGTTACGTATATAATGACACGTTTTCACCATACTGTGATTTCCTAATCTAACAAAAGTACTCTTTGGATAGCATAGCAATTGTTATTCAGCACGGGTCACATCGGTCACATCGCTAAAAATAAATGCCAACAGCTCACGCACCTGCTATACGCTCGAAACGACAATAGACCGGCGGATTAGCGTTGTATCCGATCCGCAGCAATATCACTTACCGCCGATATGAAAAACATGTTTGATAGGCCATTTGTGATTTGAGTTATTGAGATTAATAAATCAGGGTTCTTTTTCAAAACAAATAATGTCCTTTTATAATATGAACCTGTGATAGCAAAACTAATCAAATGATATTGTAAGGAACTCATTGTTCTCTTGCTCGGCTTTGTTACCTAAATGAGAATTGGGACAGGGGAGATAACACGCTCATCTGTTTGCATCTCCTTCATACGCGTAGAATGAAAATGATCCGGCCGTATGGGTGGCACATAATTAAAAGGCCAGAAAGGTTTGTTAATCCTGACGTATTATCGATGATAGATCGAGAACGGTCTAATTAACTTACGTACACGTACAACACCCCACATGAACCCTTTACATTTAGAGAGTGAACAATATGGACAGAATTTTCATTTTTAAGTCCCACATCCAGAAGTGAGTAAATGGATTCATACTAGAGACTCCAAAGTCCCTGGCGGATTCATTCAAGGTGATGATGACCAATGCATGAGTCACGTTTACAAATCATCCCGCCCGAAGCGTTCAGTCGCTGTACCGATTGGATCGTTTCAGGTGAGCATGTGCTGCTCAGATCTCATCACCTGTGATTACCAGCAAACGCATGCTGACATGCTTTGATGATGATGTGCCAAAATCTCCTGCAACAGCGAGGCGGCTGCGGGTTTAGAGCCAAGCACCGCGGTTGGTCTCCGCCAACTGTGCCAACTCAAAGCAATGACTGTTTCTAAGTGTTGCAAGTGCAATAAAGAGTTGCGTTTTGTTTGTTCTTTTCAATTCAATGTTTACTTTGGTTCAAAAACCGTCAAATTATACATCTAAAACCATGATTAGATGCACCACATACTAACAAAAACAACAAAACGGTTCTTTTAGGGGATTCACAATTTTGTGGCAAGAACAGCCATTATGAAACCTAGCAATGTTCACGTTTAGTCTTTGATGAATTCACATTGTGCGGGTTTGTTTCCAATGTTTGGTCTTCACATTAACATATATTGAGTTTCAGTTCAAATAATTTGGGGTTAAAACAGGTAACTGATCAAAAAGCAACAACAGTGAACAAAAATCGCTAAAACATAATAAACACATTATTTATTCAGTTTGTTCCAGATTCTGATTGGAACAACTTTAGCAGACGACTCAATTGACATTTACAACCTTACACAACAGAACCACAATTCATGTAACAATTAAACATTTTTAATTTGTCATTTTTCAATTTGGTACTGTAGATCATAGCACGTGACCCGATGCCAAAAAATCTATTCATTTTAAAAGGACGTTTCACTTGAAAAACACTTTCATCATTTACTCATCCTCATGTCATTTTAAACCTGTATGACTTTCTTTCTTCAGTAGAACAAAAAATAAGATATTTTGAAGGCCGTTTGTAACCACTGACCCCCATTAACTGTTGTATGAACGCAAAACCACCGAGGCATTTCTCAAAATATCTTCTTTTGTGTTCAGCAGAAGAAAGAAGGTCAAACACATTTTTAAGGATACGATGACATAGTAAAACTTACTTTTTGGGAGACCTATCACTTTTTATTACACACCTCATTTGAATGCTTGATTCTGATTGGCCAGTCGAGACTTTCCAAGGGTTGTTATTTTCAAATAACAACCGCTCAAAACTAATAACACCCTGTGCCCGGATGCTGCAAATCATTTTGGGAGGGGCAGTTTGATATTACACAAAATAATTATAAATATGTATTTTCATAACGTATATGAAATTATATTTACAAACGATTAAACCAATTTTCCTGTTCATGACCTTTGAACGTCTAGTTTAAAATTGAAACTAGACGCCATTTCCTCGCATTCAGTAAAAATGAGCTAATATTTCCAAATTACATTTTATGTCCAGTTTTTTTCTTATGTGGCAAGTAGCCATGTAATAAGCGGGATAATGTACAAACAGCCGACTGAAATAAGCCCCTTCAGTCTTTTACTGGATCACTGTCGGGGCTTATTTCTGCGATAACCACCGGCTGCCTGTAAATAATCCCTTACAAAAGACATACATGATGCACGCACACATTTATCCTCAAATAAATGCCAGCCACGCTGCTTTCAACATTCTTTAGTCACATGTGAAATAGACAGAGGGGGGAACCGTTCTGCACCAAACACAGAACGGAAGAAGGAAAAAGCATTAACATGAGAAAAACAATGTTACGTTATAATTTTCTCTTGTCACTCTTGTCACTAAATGACAGGATTTGTATTCCACAGGCGTACAGTAGCCCTCAACAAATGGTTAGTTGCGTCCCGCCTGTCGCAATCGGGGAAAAAATAAGATATCTGTCCATTTAGAAAGCGTACGCTACGAGTGACATGACTTGCGTTTATTTCTAAAGAACTCAAAGTGGTAAGAGAATGTCTTTTTTCCCAGAGTGCTCTGGGGTGAGTAATGTTCAACTGTTGTCAAATTCACGGTTCTAGCTGGCACAGAGGCGATACAGAAAAGCACTCTGGCCATGAAGCTTGACAGATTTTGTCAAAAATAGGCCGTGCACACAAACTAGATCATTACCAACATCTCCACACAAATGTTCTCGTCCCTGTCTGGAGGAGAACTTGATCCTCAAACTTTATTTTGTTTCCGATTCGACAAAACTATAGTAAGACAGGTTCAATTTCTTCAATTAAATACATTATTTCTATTTTGTCAAGTCTGTCAGCAGTTTTTCTGACACAGCCCTGACCTGCTTTAAATCAACTGAATGTGAAATCAAATATTAATGGAATTAACTGTCAATCAAGGCCTGGCAGTAATTCTGCCGGATAGACATATTCATTTTATTCATCTCTATGGTTGTTATAGGTTTTATTTAGATTTTCTGAATTAACTTCTTCGGTCCTGAACAGTTCTATAAGACATTAAATAATATAGGACATTAATAGCGTTAATAAGACATTAATAGCGTACTTTGTGCATATTATTGTGTTTTTAATATTTTGCCATCATTATTATCAGTCACCCTTTATGTTTGTCATTGCATATATCTAATTCACATAATGTATTAAAAAGTGTAGGGATGATCAATTTTGACCATATTTCATTTCGAGTACTGGACAGGTTTTAAAAAAAGAGTACTCCATTAATCAGGGGCGGAGCATGAGGGGGGGCGGGGCATGTGCATCATGGCAATAATGTTAAGATTTTATTTACAGAAAATTGATGTTGCTAAAACTATGACGAGATTGAGTAAGAAAGAAAAAATATATTTTATACAAAATAAACTTGAGCCACACGATCATCATTTCCATGACCGATCGTCGCATACTCGAATACTCGGGTACTCGTGCCCATCTCTAAAAAAGTGCTTGTCAAAACAGTATTTTCGTAATTATTTAAGAAATAGAGAGTTTTTTCCCTTTTTTTTTTTTTTTGACTTCCTATGTTTTGGAAGGACAGCAACGATATTACCATACTAGTAATAACAGCTTTGCACAATGAAAAACCAGTACTGATTTTATGATATTTCTGAAAAGGTCTTATTCACACATGATGTCACATCACACAATTTACCATTTAAGACTATATGCGTGTGAAAATGGCTTTAGAGATCAGGATCAGTACAGGGTTGATATGCGGTTAACACGTGGATCTTCCACACCGGTCTCTACGGGCTTTCGAATCAGACTCGACTGTTATCAGACATGTTGGTTCAGCAACCCCTCGGCGTAATAACCTGCTCCACGACGGCCCTGGGTCACCAGTTCCACCGCACCCGAACATATTCACACCTGATCATTTTCTGATTAGCTTGTCACCGTTGTGCTTTGCGGCACTTAAAGCCTGCATGCTCGCCGCGCCTGCCGCCGTGCAGCTTGACATTTTCCTCTATAGATAAGTGTTATTTCCTCCAGGCCTCGGTGGGAGAGGGAGGATATTGCCAGGTATCAGCGAGATGAGACGCGGTAATAACCTGTGGTAAACAAACAGGATCCTCTAATCCTTAGAAATGAAACTCGCTGGAGAAAAAAAACTGAAAGCAAACACACCTCACATTTAGCTTTTAAAACCAAGTTTAGCCTGTTTACTTTTTTAACTAGTCCTATTGTGCTTATAGTATTGAAAGTTAAAAATGTCCAATTACGGTATGTTTCCAGTAACAGACCAGCATCGCCATCCTTTCTCCCAAAAGGTTTGTTTATGGTTTTGGTTGTATGTTTTTAGACTCCAGCGAGCAAACAAAGATATCTGCTGTCGCGGTTGAATCTGTCCCCAGAGCGGGTGGGAAAAGTAAATTTGTTCTTATTTAAAGAGAGCTGTCCGTTCAGTTCCGCCTCGGTGGGTTAAACCCAACGGTGGGTCCCGAGGGAATCTCTTACCGCCCTCCTCTGTTTACCTCATTCACCTCTACCAACCTCGCTTCCTCCTTTCACATTATTCATAATTGAATCGCACATTCCTGCCGTGTAAATATACATCCGATCCTGCCAGAAAATACACATCAAAATCAGATTTCTTTTTTAAAATCACGATATTATAATTTAATCTAAACAGTTTTAAACTGCGCTGCACTGGGATGCTTCTTCATTTATATTTTATAACTAAGCCCAGACAGCTTTTTCATGGATTTCTAGAATGGATTTAAACATAGTAAAATGTGTTAAATGGAGCCGAGTCTACTACACTACTAATGGTAGCTAAAAGCATAAACAAGCTGGCCAAAATATTTGGAAGCAACATATAATAGCTTTCACTGCGCATTATAATATGATGCATTTCTAAGCAAAACAGGGTAAATTTCAATTTTAGGTTCACTGTGACAATTTTGTAATGGACAGGACCAGTAAAGAAAGACAATGATAGACCCTAATGTCTTTCAGAACTTGTATACGACTCTTTCTTCTGTAGAACACATCAGAAGATATTTTGAGAAATGTCTCAGTGGTTCTGTGTTCACACAGTGGAAGTCAATGGGGTTCAATGTTGTTCGGTGATCAACATTCTTCAAAATATCTTCTTTGGGTTCAGCAGAACAAAGAAAGTCATACAGGTTTGAAATATTTTCCATGGTTGTGTGAGAACTGTCCCTTCAAGTCACAAAAAGGACCGTGTGCCCTTTAAGGGGCTTTCTCTGTTACGACACAGCAAACAGACCGTGTGACCCGCACGGCCATGCTGTGAGCGATTGATTGATGGACGAATGAATAGATAGAGACACACAGCGATGCTTGTGTTACTGCTACCGGCTGACCGCCACAGGCATCTGACCTCTCGTGACCTTTACCTGGCAGAGAATTGACCGATGTCCACACACAACAGCATCCTTCACCTTGATTCTTCTCAGTCATTTCAATGTTGAGATCTGAGCTAGCTGATCTTATTCTAAATCTGAATCCCTAACATTTAATAACATAAATGCTCCATGTCGTCAAATGGACTCTTCCAATGACGTCAGGTCTTCATTCAGCGGATTATTCCTGATCTGATTCCTAATACCTGTCGGACTGTGAGCGCAAACACTGTTTCTTAATTAGACCGTCGAGATCACAGTCCACAGAACGACATCAAAGGCTCCTACTTTCATTTCAACCGAGCGATGAGAATGGACTCGTGTCTCTGTCGACCTGCCGTTCGTCTGTCTAACATAAAAAGAAGTCTGCTCGACAGAGGACACGCAGATTTAGCAGGCAAACCGGCAAAACGCCTTCCGACAGACGTCCGGTTTAATGTACGAGCATCAAAGCAGAAACTTTGCTGATGGACAGA
This sequence comes from Triplophysa siluroides, assembly GCA_006030095.1. NCBI lineage: Eukaryota > Metazoa > Chordata > Actinopteri > Cypriniformes > Nemacheilidae > Triplophysa > Triplophysa siluroides. Next base: position 533,934 of record VCII01000891.1, on the reverse strand, counting down.
CGCGGTCAGGCCGTCCCAGGCGGCAGGAACTTCTGAGAACCTGAACGGAACGTAAAGCAACATCATTAACCTATTGTAAACAATTTCAGCGAGACCTTCAGGACAAGTCTGTGTTTATTTTACATTTAACAGTCAAGTCATTTGCCCTCAACAGATTTATTCAAATCCCCGTTATCTGTGTTTACTGTCCAGACGTAAGCTTTTACCGTCATATCAGAAAACAGGAATAAGTAAACGTGCGCACGTGTTTGTGGAATGCGAAATATTCTAATCATCTTGTAGAAGACACATGTGAGTAAAAACCGTTCTTCAGGCAATTCATTTCTAGTACATTTTAAAAGTATGTTGTTTTAACACATCCCTAGATCACAGATGATCATTTCTTATGGCGTTCTGATTGACGTCACTGATGTCCAGCTGTGTCACCGACACAAATGTCAGCAACCTTCACAATGACGATGACAACAATTAAAAATAAATTCAAACCAGCGTTCCTGGAGTCCGCCGAGCAGACAATATCAGCAGGAGAAATCGCAAAATTCCCCCGCCGTGCTTTAAAACAACATCAGCCAAGGACACTGAAAAACTGCCAGACGCGGCTTTCAAACCGCATTTCCTTCCAAAACTCTCGTCCTCTAACTCCCGGTGGACACCAGGATACCGCTTTATTCCAGTTCTAGAGAAAAGAGCAAGCATGTCTAACAAATAATAACGTTGTCAGGCGCTGATTTGGCCATGTGCACCGCAAGCTACACTTGTTTGGCCGTCTGTCTGGTGTTGCCGTAGAGATGAGGATAACGATGCCCGTGGTTACCGTGGAGAAAAATGAAGAAGTTATGCTGAACTGTGTGCGTGGTTCCATTAGCACTTAAACTAAAGGTCTCGCAATACAAAAGTGGCTCAGTTCTCTTCAGATTTAAAGTGACAGTTCACCCAAAAATGAAAATGTTGTCATCATTTACTCACCCTCCCATCATTTCTAACCTGTGTGACTTTCTTTCTTCAGCAGAACATAAAAGAAGATATTTTGAAGAAAGTTGGTAGCCGAACAGCACTGGACCCCATTCACTTCTATTGTATGGACACAAAACCACTGCAGGTGAATGGGGGCCAGTTAACAACATTCTTCAAAATATCTTCTTTTGTGTTCTGTGGAAGAAAGAAAGTCAAACAGGTTTGAAATGACATTATGACAAGTCATTAATAAATGACATTATAAATGTTTAGCAATAAACTGATGAAAATCAAGTGAGGCATTAAAAAAATTGCAACAAAAAATAAAATAAAACAATCAAAACATATAACAATATTTATTATTAATATTAATAATACATAAGTAAATATTAGAAAAATTAGAATGAATTAGCTTAACATTAAAATGAACATACACAATTAAAACTATTTTATATTAAAATATAAAAAAACGAATGAATTATTATTAAAAAAGTTGAAAAAGTTTGTATTATTGCAGTATTATTAAACTACAACAAAACTAAACAGAAACCTTTACTAAAAACTAAAATCAAAACTATAATAACTCTGGTGTGAACGGCCTCAAACCATGAGGTCATTTGCTGTCCTGAGAAATTTAAGGCCCCATCAAAATTATTCAATTAAATTTAATCAATTAATAAATATATATTATAATTTTGGGGGTGTTTAATTCGGTGCCCAAAAAAAATCTTAAACAGATGATACAAATGGGAAAAATAAAGTGCTTTTGCTAATACTTGCTAGGCCTTTGATTAATTGTAAATATTTTTCCAAACATAAAAATGACATCACAGCCAAAAATATTCAAAGTGTAATGTCACTCCTTGAAATCCTTTTAAATCCATCCAATTACAATTGCTTATGTTTGCCAGGCGCTCCTCTGTTTACTTATCAGAGAGAAATGTTGCAGGCTGTTGTTTATTCATTGTCTTTTCTTAATGGGTGAGTGTGACAGATCTCTGACAGAAGACTCTAGAAAAGCAGTCTGCAGGTGTGACTGGCTCTAACCAAAACTATTCGAGTCACAAGCGAGACACCTTTCATGTAGAGGCATCATTTCAGACGTGCGACTCTTTATTCCATCGACCGATACCGTTCTCACGTGCCAAATACAATCACATCCAAACCAAACATGTGGAGCCAAAACACTGAACGCTGAATATTAATATCGTAGAACAGGGCTCATGCATATTACAATGTGCTTCCCCAATCTGTGAAAGTAATCTGTGAATTATCTCAACAGATTGGCGTGACACCTTCACTGTGTCACCCATCAACCTCATGTACAGTAAATGTCGCTGGCGTATCGTTCACCTGCAGAATCGCTTTTTTGACACTCTGTGCTTACGAGCTTTGGTTCAGAAGCTTTGGGAAAACTTTAACCTTTGCAAGCGTAACTTCCGAAGCGACAAGTATAATTAGAAGATGTGAAACTACCCATTTGAAAAAGCGGCTAACTACACTGACACTGTTTTAAATACTGTTTTACCATGTTTCTATTTCAGAGGACGTGGAAATGAATTCTTCTTCACCCGAGCTCATCTCCCCTCTGCTGCACGCTGATACCGCGCCTGTCATTCCAATGTTTTGTTGCCCTTTTTTGATCATCAAAGATTCAGGCGCTGGTTTACCGGGATAAAACGCGAGAGGGAAAGACAGCGTTTCATGACATCTATGTGTCTGGAAATTTGAATACACCGGCATGCCACATTGGGGCTTATTGTTGAGGGAGAACTTTAACAGGCAGAGCTGATCTCCTTGAGAGAAACATGTGGAGGTCTGTTTGACTGAATCAAGATAGGACCAAGGTAGTTTGGTTTCTGCCCTGTGCTAAATCTTTTTGTACGCAGTTTGTATGTATACAGCCATGGAAGAAAGATCATACCAAATTTTCATTTAATCAGTATTTTTAAATGTATTGTGGTCATTTCATTCCAGTGACTTTTGAATTTCAACAAAATCAAACCTCAGTAGTTGTTCATTTTCTGCAAATAAATGCAAATAGAAACAATATTTTCATTTGAAATTTGGCAGAAATACTATTTTTAATAGATTAAAGAATGCGTAGATTACAAACACATACATATAAACAGTACATTAAGAAAAACGTATAATCATTTAGAAATGCTCTTTTAATTGTTTCAGAGTCTGTATATATAAAGACCATTTTGCAAGAGACACAAACATAAAAAAGATAAAACCATCAAAACATTTAGAATCAAAATGTTAAACGACCATCTGAAATTAAAAACAAAAAAACGCAGGAAGTTCTTCTGGACCCATGTTGCTTACATCTTGCAAAATGGTCTATTTATTTATGTATGCTGTAAATGTACTGTAAAACTTAATTTAATTAATTCCTATGTCTGGAATATTGTTTTAAGTCCAAAACAGAAACCAGGTTAAATAGAAGTATACAACACTGCTGTATATCAATACAACAAACATAAATAAATCATAATATCATTGAATTGTGACCCAGATGTTCATATATATTTTATCACAAGATACCTGCTGATTTCCACCTTAACAACCGAATACATCAATTATTTTAGCTTAAAGTTCGATATTCGTGTATACTTTATTTATACTCTATGTTAAGAAAATCGGTTTTACAAAAACAGGCGTACCTGTCAGTACAATTGCTTTGGAACCTGATGTTCCAAATATGGTAAGAGGCGTTACATTTCCGTCACACGCTTGCAGTATTCCACCAATCACTACGCATTGGTTAACTGGCCAATCACAGCACACCTCGCTTTTCAGAGCGATGAGCTTTGTAAAAAATCTGCACGTTTCAGAGAGGCGGGGCGAAGAGGAGATACAAACATGCACGGTATGTGGAAAATACAGCGTTTTTGAACCTTAAATCGTGTTATTACTCATTACATTACCTCTAAAACAAATGATAATATTTGTTGGAACATCGTACCAAGTACCTGAACTCTACTTTGTGCTATCCACTTTTCTTCTTATAATAACACTTTTTAGGTCACGGTTTTGGTTTGACATAAATGTTTCATCTGACGTCACGGGCCTGTCAACACCTGAGTAAAAAAAGAACCGCAAACCTTTCATCGCACACCAGATTGTGTTCGTGTGTACTTTTAAATGTTGACAGCTAAAGCAGTATTCTCGTCCCAGTAATGATGTGTTTTTTCTTAAAGAATTCGTTGTTTCTGGGGTTTTAGCTAATACTAGAGTTTTCGAGTAATCACCAGCACTTTCTGTTTCTTTGATTCTCACTTCCCGGGGTGTGAATTCAGATCTGTGACACTTGTTTGTGGAAGAGGCCATTTGGCGAGCGCAATCTGTCTCCTGTTGTTTTTTTGTGTACGTTTCTCTCGTGCAAAACTGCTGATGATGGTTTAGATCCAGAAAAGCCAGCGGCGAACATCTGTTGGAGTTCCACATAAGAAGACAAAGAAAGGCAACATCACAGAACATAACGTCTCATCTTTATTCTGAACGGATTGACGCAAGCATACAAACCCCATACAGCTCTCGCAAACGTCATGGGGAAACCGATTTCACAGCTAAACAACATGCAAGCAGTATCACGGACATTGTGCAGTCAACTTGAAATCAAAATTACAGTATTTACCGTATCTCTTAAGAGATTTTTCTGGTCTCGTTGTCTTTATGTGCAAAAAACACATGTAATCACACGTGCAACATGTGGTGATTCGTTTTTTACATGTTGCACGTGTGATCCCATGAAATTTAACATGTGAATTTACACCTCTTCACACAAAATTGTACAAAACCACAATTAAAAAAACTGCTGAAATTGACATAGACAATTAATATCAGATGACTTAAATTTTATGTAAACTTTATGTACTTGCTCAATAACAGGATTGCCCATGCATGTATAAGACACGTACAATTGCACAAATTAAAGTGTCGGAGCAAAAGATGCATTCTATCTAAAAGCGATCTCACCCAGACCTGCCTGAAACGCCTCGTGTAACCACACCACCGCACCACAAATATACGACTAAGACCGCCCAAATGTAAACGCAAGTAAGGTGGTGTACCTGTCAGTACAATTGCTTTGGAACCTGATGTTCCAATATGGTAAGAGGCGTCACATTTCCGTCACACGCTTGCAGTATTCCACCAATCACTACGCACTGGTTAACTGGCCAATCACAGCACACCTCGCTTTTCAGAGCGATGAGCTTTGTAAAAAATCTGCGCGTTTCAGAGAAGCGGGGGAAAGAGGAGATACAAACATGCACGGTATGTGAAAATACAGCGTTTTTGAAGCTTAAATCGTTTTTGAACTAGACCTGTAGTTCGATGGTTTTGGGAAACACTTAAATCGCTCAACTATGTTGGAACGACGGAACTTGCGACCATAGTTGGCTAACGATGATTTTGGGAAACGCATCCCAGGTCTCCAAGCAAGCAGCGCACACACAGACGACTGTCTGAAACACAACACAAATCAGTACAACATCAGCATTATCTGAACACCATCAGCCAATCAGACCACAGAACCAGAATGAAGTTCTCTATAACGCATAATACTGTTCATTTTATTTTCCCCATTCGTACAACCTTCGACTTTCGAAAATAATGTGATTAATGAATCGTTCACAGCAAGGCCGCTTTATTAGAAAAGCATAAATAGGGTCAATTTTGATTTCACATTCCCTTTAATGCATGAAATGGCTGTTCTGGCGCCATTCTAGGCACATTAGAGGAAGAAATCTCTTGCGATTCCATCATTAGAGTTTCTCCTGTCAGAATCGCAGCAGATGACATTTAAATGCATTACTTTGAGAAATCATTTCTGGATGTGCGGGCAGACAGTGTGAACGATTGTCGTCCTGCGTTATTTTGATGGGGAAGATGGTAGCAGGTAAAAATGTTTCTTGTGTTTCTCATTAGATGCCAGAGACAGCAGCGATTCTCCCGTGACCGCTCAGCTGCCGGCAGCGCCAGTTTATTTAATAATGCAGAAAGCGTAAATGCATTGCCTCTGCATTTCACAACAGATTTACAGTCCGTTATTCTTAGAAATCTCATATCATTATATTACAAAACATCTGTTTTATTGAAGGAGGCGTGCGTGAAGACAAACATATGAACAGATACCAGGTATGCAAATGCAGGGTCGTTTTTTTGTGTGCACAAAGTCATTTGAGTGGATTGGTGATATTTAAAGCAATGGATTTCAACGGAAGGGTCACGACCGAGAAGTGAGTCACTAGTCTGTTCTGACAGCAGTAAAAACAATGTTTAATGCAAATGAGCATATTATCATAAATAGTCACCAACCTAGCGCTTTTAATTTTTTTAAAGGAAGAGGAAACCCTTCACACATATTTTGTTGACATTAAAGGCAGTACGTGCCCGTGCTCTACAATACTTTGGCACAAGTTTTTATCTTTTGGTAGAGACATAAGCCAAATAAAATAGATGCCAATATGGACAGGTTGCCTAATATGACCTCATCCCAACAACCATAAAGACAAATGCAAAATCTGGGTCTGGAAGCAGAACCATTTGAGAAGCTTCAAGGGACCCAAAAATACAATTCTGTCATTTTTTATTCGCCCTCATGTGGTTAAAAAACACAAAAGTACACAAAAAGAAGATATTTAGAGAAATGGTTTTGAGTGGTTTTGCGTCCATACAATTGATGTCAATGTGGTCCAATGCAGTTTGGTTACCAACATTCTACGAAATATCTTCTTTTGTGTTCTGCAGAAGAAAGCCATTCAACAAACATCTAAAATGTCTTATTTAAAATAAAAAATGTCAGAAGGTTTCTCAATGCATAAGGATAAAAATAAATCATTAGCTCACGACAAAAACAACTGAAGTCAATAGACACAGCCCACGTGGCAAAAAATAGAAAATATTTGGTGCTCCAAGTCTAAAGTGCTCAGATGGTAGAAAACCGTGTTTCTGATGGGTCAGTGAATTATTTTATCACCTTTTTTCCAAGTTAAACTGAATCCATTATACTGCAGTATCATGTTAAATCGACAGCCCTAACAGAAACAGAGGTTTGTAGTATGTCCTCATTTAGATATCTAAATAAATGTGCGCGTGTGCGTGTGTAATAAGGTTGAAAGCAGCGCTATCAGTTTGTCTTCATCAGGTTTGTCTGATAATAAATGGAATTCAGTGTCTCCATCTGCTCACAAACACAAGAACTACTGCCAAACAACATTCCCTGGCTGTCTCACTGCAGTCTGTCTGTCTCTCTCTCTCTCTCTACTACAGACGATTGAGCAACATCTCCCCCTACAGGTTGCGTGAGCCAATTTCTCATGTAATGAGAATCTGGTCGAGGTGGGCAAAGCTTTGTAATAGTCTGAATCTGTGCATGTTTGCATCTGTGCATTAAATCCTTTGTGTTGATTCCAGGAACCTGTGCTGATTGTCTCTCTCGCCGCAGATGGCTGTTGTTTCAGCATTTGTTTGACTCCTGCTCTGCCAGAATCCCTCGAGGAAACTCAGCAGGTCCTGCTAATGAAGACCCCCATAAGTAAATCCAATTTCGCTGCACGCAACATACTCTCTTTACACTATTAGTTTTGTTTATCTGTGCGTTTATGATGTTTGGATGAGTCTCCTCTGACTGTGAAGAGTTTATCGACCCTGAGCTGATAGTGTGGGGTCACATGTGTCCCCGCGGAGATGCTGGATTGATGCCCGTCACTGATAGTGTTCAGGTCTGATACACACCCTATAAAACAAAGCGACTGAGCCCCTCCTCTCCTGTGCGTTTCTGTATCTGTTGAGAAACAGAGCTCGGGGATCTCGAAATAAAAATGCCATTCAAAATTCTCTAAAGCAATTGATGTCTTTAGTAATAAAGTATGAAAGATGAAAACCAGCCAGAACATGAGCACCTACTGTGAAGCAAGTTTGTGTTTTCTAAGTCTGTGTGATTCAGAGTTGTTTTTGTACAAAATAATATTCAAAACATATTTCAAAATAATTAAAGAAAAAAAACAGTAAGTTGTATTCTCAACTAGTTGTCTAACAACTTTGTGGTCTCAAAATTGATCAGACTAAACCTTCAAAACAATACTTGTAAAACTAATTTGCGGTGTTCAAGAAAATATTTAAATTCCATGAAAACTAGCCACACACCTGACCACATATATATTCAAATGAGATGAGAATGAAATGAGAATTAACGATATGGGCAAGAGATCGAAAAATAACAGTAATACTTTGTTGAAAAATGTCAAATTCATTGCGAACATATGTATGTGCGAATATATGTATGTGTCCTGTAACATGTATATTAATTTTGTATTTTGAAAACATGCACATACATGCATTTATTTAAGAAAAATATACAAATTAATAAACATTTATATAAAATATAAATTACTGGTAAATATAAATAAATACATGTCAATATTTCCTGAATATGTATGCATGTATTTGTATGTGTTTATAAATACAAAATAAATAAGCACAGCACACAGACATACAGTATATTATGTAAACACAATCTTGATTCTGGATGCGATTAATCGTTTAACAGCCCTAGTTTTGGTCACATGTTAGCAAATTTTCTTCCATTTTTCAGTTAAGTAGTTGATTTTTATTGCACTTTGTTTTATAACTGTAGTGTAGGGTTGTCACGGTACCATTAACATATCTTACGATACTTTACCAGCTGAAGTATCACAATTCCAAGTAGTATCACAATGCTGTGCCATGTACATAATACAAAATAAACCAACATTTCATATTTATATACTAAACTTTATTATACTGTAATATGTAACTGTAATACCAAACTTACTGTATTTAATCTACACTACAATATTTTGTAGTATTAACTAATTGGATAAATTGTAGCAAACACTTTAGTGTACTATATGATAAGACTCAAAAACACTAGTGGCTAGGAATTTTAGTAAAGTTTACTGCACTAAATACTAAAGCACACTAGATACATTTTTCACGTGTGAACAAATTCACATTTGAGACTAATTTTATTTATACGCCAATGTTCATAAAGGGAAAAGTTAGGCTAACTTTAAATGTGAAAAAAAAACATGACTTATTTGGACGCTATGGTCGCCACCAATTGTAACAGGGCAACTAATCATTCTGTTTTCCAGCGAGACACAAATCCCCCAAAAATATACAGGTATATCATTATTGGGTAAAGTCTTTGCAAGTTAACATTTTGTTAAAACAAAATGTTGTGGCTCTCAGTGCATAAAATACAGTGGTTGTGTTTTGAGAAACCAAATTAAGGAGAAAGAGACCCAGACTGATTCGATTTGGTAAATATAGGACAAGTTCATTCATTTCCCTATTCAGTTCTGTCGTTCATCTTACTGCGAAAGAAATGTTCTATAAAGACTTCAATGAAGAAAATGAATAGGGAAAATACAATCAGAACCCAGAGCGCCGAAAAAAATAGGCGATTATTGCTGCAGACTATTGATCTGCATAACAATAAAGTTCTGTGTGACGCTCGTCGAGGTTATTCAGCACAGTGCACACATCAGAAAGAGAAAAGAAAGCCTGCGTGTTTTTGGCCGTGTGGTTCAATAACCTGAGAGTGTTTGCTATTCGGATCGACTCTCGACCATATTTGGCTGTTTTGTCTTTAATCATAGCGAGAGAAGAATCTGTCTGACCTACTGATTCAATAACCACCTACGATGAGCACTTAAAAAATAGATTCTGAACGTTGTGTGTGCGTGTGTGGTCGTGCAGACTTTACGTCTCCCGGTCTGGTCAACTTCGCAATTGATTCTACAGTAGCAAAGTAATTTTCCACTTTTCACAGAAAAAGACCTCCAGACCTAAATTTAAAGAGACCACATTTGCTAACACAGCATTTACAGACGGTTACGTCTGAAATGGATAAAACCACAATAATAAACCAACATGCAACAAATTTGCATTTTGAGGAAGTCTGTGTGTGAACTGTGATCCAAATTTGTGTCCAAATATTAAGCACAATAAGATGGGACAGATTAATTTTAACATCACACTTGATCTGCAACAACAACGCACCCTGCCATTCATCTTTCATCTCTCTTTTCATGTCTTTTTCAGCTCATATACCGTATATATATTAGACTATCCCTTAAAACAGAAAAGCGCACCGATTTTCCTTTCTTACCAGTCTGAGTGAGAGAGAGAGAGAGAAAGAGAGAGAGTGTTTATGTCTCAGAGGGTTTCCTGTTCTCATTCCTGCTGTGGTTCATTTTACTCCTGCAGATTTTTGATGAGTTCTTTTGGAAAACATCCCTAAAACATTAGTTTCTCTCTCTCTCTCTCTCGGTCTGTCCGTCTCCTCCTCACCTCTCGCAGCGTGAGGAATCAGGGGAGTTTACACAGACTCGGGGGGAGCTCTGCGCCTGGGGAAATAGAAATCATTGTGAATACAAACACACAGAGAGAGAGAGAGACAGAGATCTGAAAGGTCTCCTGTTCTTGTTTATTGCTAGAGGGGCATCAAGCCGTAATTATTGACTTGCCTTTGTCTCACCTTTTATCATGTTTGAGAAAGCGAGAGTTCTGTCATCTGGTCCTTGGTGAATTTTACTGAAGGTAGAATGCCTAAATTCAAACAACTCCTGCGGTGTGTTGTGTACACAAACAAATGCTTAATGCAATTGTGGGTCAGGAAAAATGTTGTGGAAGAATTCTATTTTTATATCATGAATCTAAAACTTTTTGGGTGCAAAACAAAATCTCATATCTCAACCACTGGGTACTACTAGCGGCCCAAAACCACACTAGGGACATCTTACTGGCACCACAATTTGACCCCAGCTACAAATTCATGCATGGCGTCAATACAAATGGGCAGGGTCCCGTCTCATTCACTTGCGGTACACCACTGACCAATGCTGTCTGATGTCACTACTATGAGCATGTTAACATATGACCGCCAACAATACAGATTAACACCTCAATGGCATCTCAAACCGACCATAAAAAATGATTAGCCAATCACAGCAGAGATCATTTACAAATTTACAAGCTTACAATGTGAAAAGTGATCATGTACATTTACATTTATGCATTTGGCAGACGCTTTTATCCAAAGTGACTTACATTGCATTATCCTATACATTTATACATAGGTATTTGCAATCCCCTGGGATCGAACCCACATGCTCTTACCACTGAGCTACAGGAAAGCTTTATGACTTTATTTTTGTATAACACAACAGAAGATATTAAGAGAAATGTGTTTTTGTGTCCATACAATGGAAATCAATGGGGGTCAATGTTGTTTGGTTATGAACGCTCTTCAAAATATCTTCCTTTATGTTCTGCAGAGTAATAAAGTCAAACAGGGTCCAGTTGCATAAACCTAGCCGCTCTTTTCATATTTCAATTGAATATTGATTTTACTTTACTAACTTCTAAGACGAGTCTAGGCAGTTTATGCAACCGGCCCCAGGTTTGAAATTACATGAGGATGGGTAAATGATGGAATCAGTAAACTAGAAGAACATCTCTCTCTCTTTCTGTTTGCGGAAAATACATAAGCAATATGACTTCATAAGACATCTACTCATCACCGTGGCAAAAAGCCACAAATGCACACAGAAAGCCAGCCAAACGCTGACAGAATGTTGATTCTGAGCTGTCAGCGACGTGGCCTCTCAATTGTCATTGAAAAGCATCATTCATCTGATGGATTTTACGGTGACCAAGCGATTCCTGGCTGAACAAGCAGGTGAGATTTATCTAGAGTAACTCTAATCTTCTCTGAACTGAGGTTATACCAACGTCTGATGTAAGCTTCAGATTCTGTCAGTTTGGGTCAAACTGTGATGCAGTGGGAGTTCTAGGACATCAGGTTGCAACAGCACAAAACACACGCCTATCCTGATGGCACATCTCACATGCAGAAGTGTTTGTGTGTGTGGTAACAACAGGACAATAAATCACGTATGTTGTGAAGATGATATGAGGTCAAGTTGACAGACCTGCAGAATTGCCTCCGCGCAGATTCTTTCACTAGAGGGCGGTATTCTCAAAAACTACCCCTGCTGCCAACAAATACAAAGATGTTATCAATGGTGTTTACAAATGCAAACTTTAAATCTTTAGTATGAGCAAAAGAAAATGAATATTCTGACACATTTTTCTCCAGCATCATGAACTTTTCTGCCTACTGTTCAAACCACCTACAAAGAACAACACAAGAACATACTTTATCATCAAAGACCCTTCACCCTTCCACAGTGTCTCACTCACACCACAACCTGCATTGTGATGAATGTCCGATAACTGACTGTGTTTTTAACAACTGACTTATGTCTTAGTCAGTGTGAGCGCCTGATGTACAGTACTGTTATGTTTTGATGTTTTATACGTGCCTCTGATGAACGATAATGGCTTTGCTGCGTCTCGGCTTAAATATGATTTACTCAAGTAAAACATTCCTGGAGCAACATCTTTGTTGGACCGTGGATGACATTCCATCCAGTTTTGGAGGACTAACTTAATTTTGCCAAGATACTCCAAATTTAAAGTTAAGCTACAATTCAGGTACGGCACTCTTTTGAAAAGTTACAAACAAAAGTGTCAAATAAGCTATTTAATAGGATGCTATTATTTATCGATCTCTTATCTCGATTTTCAATGATAAGCTTATAATAATGATTTATAAATCGAGCTGTCGGGTGCGATTTCACAGAACATATAAGCTTGATGTCATTTAAACTTGTGTTGCAAAAACAGGTAATGTAACCTGCAGATCTATGTTTAAAACAGAGATGGCGATAGAGAGGCAAAAATTGCGTCTGGGACATGTACAAATATCTTATCGTCCAATCACATCTGTCCAGGTTAGAGAGGGTTAGTTCAGCAATGATAGTTTGATGGGAATCTTGATCCAGGAACACGTCCGGCTTGAATAAATCATGATGTGCCAGTGTCTGGTGACCCCGTATGACCTTACAGGGCATCCGATTGGCTGCCACACGCGGGTCATGCTAAAAATATTTTTTTGCTGTTTGCAAAGCCTAGGGCCATCACAGAGACAAGAGTGACATCCCAAGACATATATCTCACATTATATTGTACAATTTACAAAAAACAACTTGAAAAGTACAAATACATTTAAACTAATACAAATAATATCTTAAGTGTGACTCAAATACTTTCTAAAGCTGCTGTATCTGTCAGTAACCAGGACATCTAACATGCAGCATTAAAAGAAACGCTTAATGCAACTTTAATCTCAAAACAATATCATTCCTGTGAATATAACAGATAGCGAGTCATGACGCAGTGATCCAGCAGCCCGAGGTGATTCATATAATTATGAGTGTATAATGTCCCACATGACATCATGACTAAACCATCTAACATTCAATACTCGCGGTGAGCGATCTCACAGACACACACACTCAGAACAACCGTCATTTATTTTTAACTCTAAAATTTGTAAGAATGGATCTTTGTGAGAATCTGGAAACTGTTACGAGTGTTTTCTTTGGGGTGCTGTCAAAGGGTGAGAAATAACCCTCACCACACACACACACACACACACACACACACACACTAACAGTTTGTGTGTAATCAGAGAAGCACAGCAGCAGACATGAAGTGGGGGTCACGTCTGGTTTTAGTTGGTGAGCGAGTGTGTGAGAGACCATTTTTAGCTTAAGTCCAAACTAGGCTGATATGATTTGACAGTTATTTTATATCGAATGAGATATTTTATATAGATATTACAACCTACACACACACAGACATTTACTCATCTTTCTAATAAGGAGACTCCATAGACTTCTGCTGTTTTTCATACACCGCTAGTTAATAATACCACAACCTAACCCACACTCCAACCCTATCCCTGAAGAAAAAAAATTCATTTTGAAACTGCAAAAATGAGGACGTCCCTTAAGGGAGACTTTGCTCGGATTCGTCAGGCTTTTCTCACCTTAGGTACCAGTTTCCACAAAATATAGTTATAGCACACATTCCTCTCTTACTATGTGTGTGTGTGTGTGTGTGTGTGCGTGCATACATATATATACATAGATATATGCACAATATATAGACAGACAGACAGACAGACAACCATTCAATCTTAAACTTAACTTCTAAAATTGTGTTATAGATAAGCTAAAGAATCTTAAGAAAAGCTATATGAAAAAAATCTGTCTAAACGATTTCTGCTGATTGAAATAAAAGCTACATCATCTTTACAGAGCACTGGATGAAAACAGAAGGGGTGGAGAAACACAAGAACGATAGAAAAAAGAGGTGTAGTTTTCCAAACGGGCGTTGCAGGGTTGGGCAGGGGTGTGTATGAGTCTGTGTGTGTGAGGGGCTGGATCTCTCTCTCTCTCTGTGCATTTGGGGGGGTTCAGGGTGTCATTTTCATCCTTGGCCGTCCCGCCCCCTTCATGAGTACACCCTTCACACAACTCCAGGTCCAAAAGTGGCCACATAGACTCTGAAACTCGGACTAAAGTGGCAAGATGAGAGCCCTGTGCCCGCTCCTGTCTGCCCTCTTGCCCCTGCTGTCACTGTTATACCTGCTTCAGACCGCCCATGGAGGTAAGACTCAAGCTTAAACTTTATCGGAGCACGCCAGACATGCAGTGGGAAATTTTGATGTGCATGTTTCATAAATATTTCATAGAAAAGTTTATGAAGTTTTATTAATGTCAATTCTGCTAATGTGGACAAGCTTAGTGGATAAGCTTCTTAAATGCAAGTGTGTGTGTGGTGTGTGTGTACACATGCATGTCCGTGTGTGTGTGTTTAAGGTAAGGCTCCTCTGCGTCTCACAGAAAAACTCATTCATACTTGTGAAGCTCACGTCTGTTCAGCCGGTACACAAAAAGCTCACAGTTCGGCAAAACCCTCCCTTTTCTTCTCCCTCTCATTCTGCATTTCCGTTCCGAGGGTCCGTGCGTGCACTCTGGTGTTTGGCACCCGCTGGGCGAGTTGGAAATGCGCTCTGGGCGATCAGAGGTCTTTAAATAAAGAGTCACTTTCAGAGGTGCGATCAGCTGCCTTTCACACAGATGTGACTGCTTTTCCGCTCCTCTCTCGCTCTCTTGGATCTTTAGAGTCGCCTGTGAGATTTGCAGTTGAATGAGTGTGCGAGCTAAAGTGATACTGAAGTGGTGGTTGTTCGGAGCTTCGGATCAAAGCGTTCACCGGTGCCAGCTGCCGCGGACTCATCCCGCGCCAGCGACGCCGTTCGGTTACTACAGCAACACTGTTGAGCAGAATGCTATAGAATGTACAGTATGAGAGATGCTGTTTTGACATCACACACCCTTCACCCTTGTTTACATCGATTTCCTGCATCATTAGGCAACATACGAGGGCCATGTGTTGGTGCAATGAAACAGTACAAAAAAACACCCACCCACCTGGAATCTTGGAGTCTAACTGATGTGCGGGCGTGGAGGGGTGTGGCCGGGCGTGGCATGCGCGGATGTTATAGAGGCTGAGCTATTTTAGGAATAGACTAATTGAATTAAATAACGGTTTGTAACCAACTAGAAATCCCTAGTAGACTGTCTAAAGAACTGTATATGATCCATTTGCAATTTTTCTTAGTTCACCCAAAAATTTGTCATCATTTATTCACCCTCATGCTATTCAAAACCTGTATACAACTCTTTATTCGGTGAAACACAATAGAAGATATTTGAAGACAAATGGTTTTGTGTTCATAGAATGGAAGTACATGGGGAACAATGTTGTTTGGTTACCAACATTCTTCGAAATATCTTCTTTTGCGTTGTGCAGAAGAAAGAAAGCCATACAGGTTTGAAATCACATATTTTATATTGAACCATCCCTTAAAAAGGCATTTGCTTGCTTCGAGTGAAGTTGGTTACGCATGGCTCTATTGGAATTATCACATGAAATCTCTTACAGAAAGCTTTTCCGTTTCCTTCTAAGTCAAAACTCCCACACCCTGCTTGTCTTTCGAATGGTCATTTCGAAGCCAGCGACAACACACTAAGTAAACGCATGTGTAAAGAAACGCATAAACAGTAATAAACAGTACTTTTTTGGCAATTTTGCACACATCACTAGTGAAATCTTAAAGGAACGTTCTGTGTTTACTGCAAGTTGTGCATTTCAGACATAATGTTGATCACCATGGAAATAACGTGACTCATCAATGAGTATTAAAAGAAAGCAGAAATCGCATTTGCAGTAATCTGCAGGAAACGCTGAAAATAAAATGGAAAACAGCATTTCAGAGAATCTTTCAAGATCTATCATGTTAAAATGAACTAATGTTGAATAACTTCCTTCTATCCTACTGTAGTTTTGCACAAAGACAACCACAAGTAAACCATGGGAAGGTAAAGTCCCCTGAAGAGTATAAACACTGTGGCTCTATCAAAACATTGATCGGTTTGTTTAAACAACCTAACAAACCACATCAGCTGCTCAACCAATGATGTTTGCGCTCTAACTATCTGTTTGCCAGCCAATAAAACACAAAGAGTGATGCTAGTGACACAGCAAATGCTTTAAGAATAAAATATCTGCAATAAAAAGGATTCAGAGTTAATCAGAAAACAAAGAAGCTGGTGGCTGGACTGAATCATAGTAAAGTGGCTTCATTGGATATTACTCAGACTTAGTAAGCGTACAGCCGTACACCAATAGCATCCTGCACTAGGCGCTGAAACCATCTATGGGCGGCTGTCTGTAACCATGGCAACAAGCTACACAAACAGGCCCCGGAGCTGATGGGAATTTTAGGCTATACATGGAGTTTGTGACTGTGTGTGAATGTGTGTTGTGATGGCAGGAGTGCATATGTTTGGATCTGGATAGTTGGCAGGGTAATGTATGTTTGCACAGCCCTGCACATTAGATTAATAAACACAATATTTGCATTTGTAAATTGATGAGATTAGTTTGGCGGCCGCGGAGAGAGGAGCCACTTCCAGCGCGACTAGGGGCGTCTCGAAAACAGAAGGCAAACATTTATCTTTTGCTGATCTCTCAGCGGGTGCTGTTTGTGATTGAATAATGAAACGTGTTGAGGTTTTGGTTGTGCGACTTGACTTGAAGTACGATTCGATGTGGCGCAGCGAGAGCTGTAAATCCGTTTGTCCAACTTCAAACTTCAGAGATCATGGCTGCGGACCACTAAAGATTACATGAATGAATTCTTTAATACGCTACGTCAATGGAAAGGGTTTAATATGCCTACTCTGAAAATAATGAATAAAAATATACTGTGATTGGCCGCTTTACATGTCAATTGGAACGTCTCTTCTTGTCCAAGTGCATGATTCCTGGGTAGAACGGTTGGTCGTTTTATCTCTACATCAGAGGTATCAAAATGAAAGGTTATGGGTAATATTATGATGCAAACCAATTTCAGATTGACCAATTTCAAGATTAACGTCAGAATATCGTCCCTTAAAGGGATAGGCCACCTGCAGAAACTAAGTGTTTGATACCGCGCATATTTCATTTCTGCGACACTCGCTCAACACTCCCTTTCACTCCCCTTGGTGGATGGCATACCAGCTTCTGGTGCGTTCTGGTGCTTCCTTTCTGCAGGTGGCGCTGAACGCCCCAGAAGCTGGTATGCCATCCGCCACCAAATACTACATGAAGATCGCGATCAAGACGTGTGGCCGGGGATGTACATTACCAGTAATATAATTAAAAACGACGTTCAGTTTATAGCAAATATCAATCGATTCGCTTCACAAGACCTCAATACGTCACCAGGAGCTGCTTTTGTTGGAATTATGTGCTTTAGGAACTCTTAGACAGGGATCCCATATACAACCATTACGGAGGGCTGCGGATTTACCAAACAATCTTCTTTATCGTTCTACTCAAGAAAAAATGTCACCTACGTCTCGGATGGTCCAGGAGTGAGTAAATAAACAGCAAATTTGAGTTTTTGGGTGAACTATCCCTTTAAAACATGACGTCAATCGTACTGTCCTATCTTATCTAATTGGACAATTGTTGGCCAGAATTAGCTGCACTGCAATTTGTTGTCACATTCAATTTAAACATCACATTAAAACAAACCTCAGTTGGTCATTTTACAACTGAAGTATCTAAGTGGGTTATTCTCGGCCTGAATAAGTTTGAAATTGGACCAGACAGTATGTCGACGGTCAAAAAAACAGCAACGCAAAACTAGCGCTACCCCAGCAGTCGGGTCGAATCTGTAGTGTTACATAAAGAATACGTCCACCTATGGAAATGCACAGTGACGTTCCTTTTTCCCCATCCTCCTTATAAATGATTTGCAGTATGTTACACACACATCCTCTAACCCCTTGAACACAATACCGTAGGGAAAGCATAAAGACAGACTCTACATACATTTCATATTCACTCAGTACCACCTCGTGTGGCACTACAGAGAGACAGAGGGATTGTGGGTATATACGGCATGGTCTGGGCAGTCGTCCCCACGGTGGCTCCTGGCCCCAATCACTGTCGACATAGATCAAGTTAAATTTATCTTTGAGATCACCACTCAACTGTTGGCCCATGCATCAACCTGAATACACACACGGGGTTCAGGAATGTCACACTGCCGTATGAGTTCAAACCACTTCTGTGTAACCAAAAATAGAGAATTAATAATAAATAAACTCTTATGGGCTTTTCTCAGTCATTCTTGCTAAGACAAACATTACTGTAACAATTGCTTAACCTGCTTCAGATATTACTCTTTAGTTTTTTCGTCAGAAAAAATTATCTAATAAGCAGGAGACATAAGCCAAAGTGTCCATTTGCTCTCTATTTAATCGTATTGCTGTCTAGTAGAAGCAATTGTGTTAAAAAGATCTCCATTGTGCGTCATTGACTTCATAGATGGAGACATCAAAAAGACAAACTTCAAATGTTTAACACAAAGCATTGGATAAACATTTCTTCTAATAGGGCTTTTGTTAATTAAAGGAATAGTTCACCAAAAATAACTTCATTCAAAACCTGTATATGACATTTTTCTGTGGAACACAAAAGATAATTTGAGAAATATCTTGTAGTTTTGTGTCCATGCGCCGCTGGGCGATGTCACCGTTAGGGGTGTGACGGTACGCATATTGGTACCGAAGCTTCATGAGCCGTCACGGGGAAAATTCCGAATGAAGTCATCATTCCTGTGCCCTACTCCCTTCGAAGCGCAGAGCCCTTGGAGTTAAGACTTTGGAGTGAACAGAGCATTTACGTGCCATTATGTAGATGTTAGGTATGCACTTGGCAAAGGAAGCGACGTAATGTCCTCATTATCTTCAGCTGGCATGTTCACGTAAGAACGAAGCATTGTGTCCGTCAGCAGATGTCTCTGTTTTAATGGCATAACTTAAGCATAAAACCTAACTGTTTGCAAATAAACAACACATTTTATATATATTAGTGTTTATATATTATATGGCATATTTTAAAAACTTTTTAAAATATAAAATGTATGTTTATTTGCCAACAGTTAGGTATTATGCTTAAGTTATGCCATTAAAACAGCGACATCTGCTGACGGACACAATGCTTCGTTCTTACGTGAACATGCCAGCTGAAGATAATGAGGAAATGACATCACTTCCTTCACCAAGTGCCTTCCAAACTTCTACATAATGGCACACAAATTCCCTTTTCACTCCAAAGTCTAAATTTTAAGGGCTCTGCAATATTTGGAATGTTGCCTGTGACGGTTCGGTACCAATCTGATGCCAATTAGATAGACATCGCCCAACCCTAATGCAATGGAAGTCAATGGGGTCCAGTGTTGTTTGGTTACCAACGTTCTTTAAAATCTTCTTTTTGTTCTTTTAAGCAGAAGAAAGTCATACAGGTTTGAAATGACATGAGGTTCAGTAAACCATTTATTGATTTTAGGGTGAACTATCCCTTTAAGAAACATCTGGAAAATGTCCAGTAAGAAATGTGAGTTTTACAGCATAATAACAACTTTTCAACAGTAATGAAAGAATATTTCAGGGGACGATCGAGGGAGCTGGTCTGGTCTTCCCTTGGGGGACGTTTGGCATGACTCATCTTTATGAAACAGCACAGGGAACACCACAAAATCCCACAGTTCCCTCAGAGATGCACTCTTTCCAGTCTGCTTATCAGAAAACAATCTTGGCTCAACAAGATCATTCAAATCACAGTATCACTTTGAGGGGCACAGATGTGCCAACCACTGAGATTGAAGACACGCTTTCTTTAAGTTACTTAGAGCTCATAAAATATGTGACACTACCTGTGAAAACCCAGCTAAGGCTTTTTGTGATTTACTGTTTTATACATGAAAGAACATTCTGTAGAAATATGACCATGATATCTGTAACACCGCTATGATTTCAATATTTGACAAAGCCTTACAAAGTCAATATTAATGGTTGAAACCAAACTTGGATACTCTTAATATCTTGGATTTCACAGACAGGGCCACATACAGTATCTTAGAGAATGGAGATTAACACAGCAAAACATTAGTGCATGGTAAATGAACAAAAAACAAATTCTTTACATTTAGGAATAGAAATCCATGCTCATGCTAAAAATAAAGGTTCTTGAAAAGCGTTTCACAGCCTAAAGCCATACGAGAAACTTTTCAAGTTTAAATGATGCCATAAGAGACCCGTCTTAAGTTCTGTGGTTTAAAAAAAAGGCAACCGAGTTCTAGCTTCAAAGAACCCAAGAGAGCTTCACTATTTTTTGTTAATGGATGATATCTAGATATAGCAAGATGATCTGACAAACCCTAAAAAAAAAAAAACATTGTAATTCAATCTGATGCTTTATCATGGTACAGCCGTAGTATTTTTATTAATATGAAATTTACGATTTTCATATGAAAATTATTTCCTGCATCAAGAAGCTTTATTTTCTCAAAATCTGCTGTCATTTTAACTGCGGGTGACCTTCCAGTCTTCAGTGGCCGCAATACTCTGTGCTCTGCCCGAGAACGGTAGGCAATTGTAAAACTTTCCATTGGGATCCTCACGTAGCCGTTGGCATGCCTGCGTGTCAGCTCTGACTTCTGTCCTGCATTAAACCTCCAGCCAGCCAGAGGCGTTCTGGGTAATTTGCAAGCGTCTCTTTAGAAAGGCGCTCTCTGGAGACACGGCGGAGCGCTGGCACGGGCCTTTCTGCAGCAAAATGGATAAATATAACCGCTCTCAGACGGGCCATGTGCTGCCTCTGAGGCTGCTGTTAGCGGACAGGGTGGGGTAACAGACTGGTACTGTGACTCACAGGGATACGGTTATTCCGTCATCGCTCGATTCTGGGACCTTAAAATAAACGAGAGAATAAACGGTCTGGGAGCAGTGGGTGAAATTTGTCAGCCTGTCAGTTACAGAGCTCTAAAACACACAAAAACAACTTAAACTTTATAAGCCAACACAGAATATGACCACGCAACAGTCGATAACAAAACTCTACAATGCAACAGTCAATAAATTGCAACATTATAATGCAATAGTTAAAACACCACTGGGCTTCCGTGTCAACTCAACCAGAGGTCCCGGACTTAATTAAAAAATATTTAAAAAAATTACAAAAACAAGACCAACATCATAAAAGCCAAAATATTAAATACCATCGATGAATAGTAATCCACTCATTTGACAGGAGGGTAAAACCGACCATTTTCACCTGAAATTTGGAGCCATAGCCTATTAGAAGGGTGAAAAAGACATGAGAAATATGCCAGCATCACAACTTTATTTTTACAGAGAGATTGGTATTTCTATGTGTAAAATATGTTAACTTTAGCAATCCTTGATGCATTTTAAGCCGATAGTGACAGCTCAAAAATGAGGAAAATTTTTCCCGAATTTACATTCCTGTAGCTCAAGAAATGTTAGAAAAACCTTAATGTCCTTAAATTCTTATTAAAGATTCTTGTGCTTTACTAACTTTTCTTTTGGGAACTACATTTTTAAGGCCCTAAATGGTTCAGTCCTAGAGATATGGGGATGTAAATGTGGCTTCATGAGAAAACCGTTAAAACGCAAACGTTTCAGTCATTGAAAACCCAAATGAGGGTCATTGTACATTTGACGTATATATACAGTGTGTTCTGTGTTCAGAGCATGTCTGTGTGTGTATTGAGTCTCGAGTGTGTGTGGGTGGGGGTGGGGGGGGGTAAAAGCTTGCTCTAATACTTCACTAGCCTCTGGGGGAAACATTAGCGGGGCAATTAGCCATTAGCAACGCTGTGGACACAAATGAACCTCCTGTTTGGGGGTCCCAGCCTCTAACTATATGAATTTATTCATCTCCGGCACTCTCGCAAACACAAACTGGGTGTTCTCTGCTTTTGCATACTAAGAATCTATATAGATCATTTTAATAACCATGCACGGAAAATGAAACCAGACCATTAAACGCGAGATGTTCGGTTTCTGAATTCCAGCACATTTTGACCTCTGTCCTCAACATAAACACAGAAATGCCTGAGTATCCTTTACGCTTGAAAAATTCCCACGAGGAACATCATTTATTTTAAGTAAAGAACGTAAAAACGTTCGTGAAAAGCATAACGTTATCTGGTCTCATTCATTTGAACAGGAATTTAAACTACATTTCTGAGCCATTCTCCATTAGGATCAGGCCAGTCCTGAAACCTCTTGAAGCGAGACAGACCACCGGAGTGGAATCAAACAGTTGCTCTTGTTTGCATAACAGACAGTAAACAGCCATGAGTTGAAATCGATAAATTCCAGTCAGAAGAATGCTGAATGTCGGGTCTGGACGCTTCTAGGGGAAGGTCAGAGAATCGAAAGATGAATCTGCCAGAGGAATTAGAAGCACATCCTTCAAAACAGTCTGCATCTGCACAAGAAGAACCCCCAAAGCATCCCTCAAAATGAAACAAAGATCTCATTATCATTCCATATTTCCATCCAAGCCAATTAGCAGGTCATAAACCGATCCGTGCGGAATAAACACATCAACAGCTGTTACGTAGGAATGTTGGAAAGGCGTGAATATGTCTTGTTCTAAGCTACCGGGTCTGGTTTTCGATCAGCACTATGCTCACTTTCTTGTAAGCCGCTGTGGTACGGAAGTGTGAATATCGTAAAGCGTTTTCCACGTATTTTGTCAGGGGATTCAACTTAAGGACATTTCACAAGACAAACACAGACCTCAGAACAGTGCCAGTGCGACTTGCCGTAATACTTGGCAGTACGTTTGGCGAAACGAATTGCTTTCAAAAGTTTGAATCATATTCAAGGACAAAGCTGAACTTTACTCGATGTGAAGTTTAACTATGTTGGAATCCTGGTTGAGGCATTTGTGTATAAATGACATGACAGCACGAAATAGTTTAGTTCAATGAATATTTCTAGACAACAAAATACAAGCTCATATTTTGAAAATCTTAGCGAGTCTAAACATACCTGATGTGGAAACTTGTTTATCTACTTTATATACTTGTTAAAAATGATTTTGGTTTATTTTTAACAATTTTAATGTTTCCATTTATTGAAGGCCAGCTTCAGTCAGAAATACTTAACAGTAAGTGTACAGTTAAAAAGTTGTTAAACAATTAGCTACAAAAGTCATTTTAAGTCAACCCTACGTACAAGTTGCTCTCAGAACATGTTTTATGAGATGTATTAATACGTGATGCGTCAGTCAAAGGAAGCCGATTTAAAAAAACCTGCGTTCTGAAGACTTTTGTTCATTTCTGCCGTTGTCATTGGCACAGCGAGGCAAGTGAGAAAACGCCCTCAACCAACAGTCAAACCATTTGGCACCGAGAAGGGAGCTTCTGGAAGGCGCCGTTATTCAAACACATTCCCTTCAGCTTGTGAAACACTCCTTTTTTGGTCCTTTATATTCGCAAGCTCTGTTTCCTTGCTTTGCTTTTCCATGATGCAGAGGAACACCATGGACCCTGGGTCTATCAGCACAAAGACCCTTTTTCAAGTTAAAAAACGGCTTTTGTTCAGACTATTTACTTTTCTTTGCACAGTTTTCTTTTCCACCCGGCCCCTCCTGTCTGAGATGGATTTGCCCGGCAGCTCGTAAAGGGTAAAAAAAGTACTCTCTCTCGTATGAGCGCAAAACCACTTCAAGGACTGCCAAACCAGAACTGTGGGCTCGGGCGGTGGTGGACGTCTATGATTTCAGTCCTTCCCATCTACGGCTAAAGAGTCCGCTCCGCTAGCTAAACCATAATGATTCAGCCGAGTTAATCAGAGGATGAGCAGGGTTGACAAGGTGTTACGGTCCCACTGTGTGATGCACAGACACGCACACTTGCGACGGAGTGAGGGATGCTGGGAATTGGCTTTAGTGAGAGTGCATGTTTGTACGAGATAACAAGCTTTCTCTAAGAGCTCTAGGTCGCTTCAAGCACAAAACACGGGGTGAAACCATGACTCACACGCACACAAACACTCATTAAGTTACATAAATGAGGATGCATTACAGTTATATTGCTTTTACATAAAAATTACAATTACAATAGACCCATTTTAAATGTGACTGCGATGACGCACTTCTACAATAATTTACGTTGAATTTGAATCTATTTTTTGCTGTTGGAGCAAATGGGAAAGCAAAAATTATTGCTACTAATCTCCCATATACCTTTATAAAGGTTTACGATTGTTTAGTTATGTGTTTAAAATCCAGAAATGTGAAGGGTCCATGCACTTACCCTAATACAAACCCTACTAGAAAATACCAAGCCATTTTAGAATTTAAAAACAAACATTTTCCGGATGTTTAGTGGCAATTTAGTATAAAGAATAGCTTGTGTGTGGGATCTGTACTGATGGGGCAGTTATTCCAGTAGCTCAAGAGACGGGTGGAGTAAGACCCACACACACACATGCACACACACTTCTCATCTCTGTCTGTCATTAACTGTGATTGATGGTTCTGGAATGGAAAGAGGAAATGTCACCCATGAACAGCCATTCGTTACGGCTCTAAGGGAGGATTCGTCCAATCCAATCTAAGTGAAACTAGACACGATTTTCATCTGACCCCATTGCTTATCTAAACACCGCTCTACTGTTTAACGCGCCTCTCTAGAATACTTGAATCTGATTGGTCAATTGTGACAGAACCTACTTTGTAGGGGAACTATTTCTTTAGCAGGTATAGTGGATATCTACGAGAAAATCTGGCCAGCTTCACACACACTTTTTGAGAATAAAAAGGTACAAAGCCAACTCGGCAAACTCAGATGCAGTCACAAAAATGGATGTCATATGTCCACATGCATCAACACCTATTCGGTATTTAGCATAGCAACAAAAAAATGTGTTTTTCATTTAATCATATTTGATTTTGTTCATTAGCGTCTTTTGTCTCACATCCAACGCATGGCTAATTCTAACACAAGGTTTAAATCAGTGAACAAAGCACAGAAAGATGAAATTGTTTACAGTCTAACTTAGAAAGTGTTGACTACATAAAAAGACATCAATTAAACATATGTTTTGCGAAATTAAATTTATGAGGCAGTTAAAAGCCCAGCGATTCTCACCCGTAATTCACTGTATTATGTTTTATAACATCTTGAAGGAATCATGGGACACAATGTGCTTTACGTTAGCGCAAATCGTTACACTAGAAAAATTCATTAGGTGAGAGATTCGACGATACCATATATAATAGACAATAGACTGACGTACAAATAAAGAGGTAATTTATTTCATTACAACCCTTCTAATTGAAAGACACTATCAGTTTGACTAAACGCTGGTGTTTTATCTGCCTTCGTCCACACTTTACGCCAAAGCCCTCGCTAGGTGTCTGTTAAATTAGAAAACTCTATCATACCCTGCTACCGACAAGGCGAAAATTTTAATAGTGTTCAATGTAGTGTTGCATAATAGCTCCTTGTGTTGTTTACTGAGAAATGCTTTGAACTGAGTCCAGGAACGCCAGGCAAAACCCAATGGTATGTTAAAAATGAAGATGAAGGACAATACTGGTGTTGTTTCTTTGGTCACAAGCAATTGAGGAACAACAGTAAACAGACGAAATAATGAAAAAAACAGTCTGTTAAACAAAGCGACAAGTTATATCGAAAGCTCAGGAGCTGTATCACACTTTCCCAACAAACGCTTTTTGGACGCTCTAAAACTTGATTTAGAAGCAAAGCTGTCATTTCACACACAGAAAACACCAACAGGGTTAACACCCTGATCCAATAAAACCCAATAGCCTGAGCTATCCTACTGCCCCCACAAACGCAAAACAAACATAAAACTCATTTAGATTTTCCTAACAAATAAATATGAATATGTGAAAATGTGTTATACTGCATCTGGTCGGTATCAAAATGATCATCATTTTTATTATTGTCATACAGACATCAAGAACTGGCTTTCAAATGATTAAATTAAATGGGATCAAATCAACTTCAATGTATTTTTGTCAGTTTACCACTGAAATGTAGCCTTGAGCTTACAGCTGATTGGTCAATGTCAGTAGTCATTAAATATGACAAGCTTTGACACTTCGAGTGTAAAAACCTTTAAACCGTTGTGACGTATCATTTATCAACTCTAGTGTAGACGGCTGTGCTTATGTCTGAAACGCTGCAATTTGTAGACGTTTGTTGGGGCAGTGTGGAGTGGACTAGCCTAAAGAACCCGAGTGCACAACAGGACAAGTGTACTGAGTGTTGCTAACAGAACCCAGACGCCTCATTGTCAAAGGCAAACACACCTCATATGCATCTGTTATTTTAACCATTTACTGAAGAGATCCAGTTCAGAGAACAGCAATCTGACAGCATCGGTTAGAACATCAGTAGATTTTCTGTAACAGAAACATGTATAAAACAACAATTAAAAGCTAAAAGGAACTCCCAGGACTGAAAAATGTCTATTAAACACAAATGTGCATCACAAAAATAGCAAAGAAGTCAAGTGGCTATTACTAACAGTTGATTTATATAGAGACTATTGGCTAGAGCAACGGATTTCAACCTTTTTAATTTCAAGGCCCGGACTGTCCCCAACAATATTTGAAGGACACAACACCCAATAAAATATTCTAAATCTTGACATAGGCTACCTGTATAGATGTATATTTGTTATAAGGAATAACCAAACTTAAAAAAACTTTAATATTTTTTTAGCTTATTCTAATGCTTTTTGGTCTTATTTAAAAGAGCAATGTGAAGTTTTTAGCGGCAACTAGAGGTGAGGTTGCAAATTGCAACCAACGGCTTACTCCACCCCTCTCTCCTGCCTTTCGAAGCACTACGGCGGCTCTCACAGGAATTGGTCATTGCGTTTTCGCTTCTTTGTCAAAGTAGATAACATATTTAAGAAACGCGCTCTGTAGAGGAGTTTGTAGGTTTACTGTAAAAACAAGGAGTGTGTGAATATTTAAATATCTTATTTTAAGTTAATAAAAACATAACGCTTCATTATGTAAGGTCTTTATACACCTTTGAAGACACAGTTATGTATATAATATAGCATTTCAGTCATCCTCCTAACACACAGCACCTGTAAAATAATTTCAAGTCATCTTGAGGCCTCCTTGGACGTTTGTTAAGAAACACTGGGCTAAAGAAAAAAAGCACTTTAAGTACATATTTTATTGCTAATTAGTCATAGAAATCATTCCTTGATTTTCACTCAGGTTGTTGTAATGCAATGCATGCTGGGATTGCTTTGTCCTTGATGATTGCATGGAATGCTGTAGAATTTGGCAAAAAGGACAGTGCTGGCTACTGTTTTGAACCCACCCTACCATTCTGGAATAAGCCTATGATGCCTCAAAATATTGCCTTAGTAGGCAGTTTACTTGGCTTTGTAACAGAAAGAGAGAGGGGGAGAGAAAGAAAGAGAGAGAGAGAGAGAGAGAGAGAGAGAAGAAAGAAAGAAAGAACCACAAGGTTTCTCCGTGGTTCCTGCTTCAGGGTTGTTCATCGTAATTTATCCTCATAATATGAAACATATGCGCGTGTCAGCAGTCCAGACTACAGATATAACAGGTCGTACGACCTCAGTGGGTCAGTTAACGGCAGGGGTCACCCTTGTGTGTGTGTGTTAGGGCCAGACTGCAGACTAGAGTAAAATAACAGGACCTGAGGGGCTTACAGCGTCTCCTAAGAATTCAACTGATTTACCGTCTCTCCTTTGAGAAGGAAACATCATTTACACTAATCTACACCAGTGACAGCAGGACAGCATCCCTTTACAAGACTAATGCTTGATTTCAAAACACACACGACAAGGCTGCGGCCTTTTAAGGGAACATCTTTATTGAAACAGGTCATAGAATAAATCAACTAACACTCGTACTTTGCCAGGAAGAGATAAATATGAAATGAACACATCTGTGCTACTCCAAACACAATAACTTGAAAGTCACGTTTCATAATTCCAAACTTGTAAGCAGTCGCATCCCGTGAGAACTTGAGGCTGTATTGTTTCGTCTCTGCTATTCCATTTCTTTCTCTTTCGCCGCGTGCTCGTATTCTCCCGGAAGGCATTCGTCCTCGGGCAGTCAAACTTAAATCCGTTTGAGGAAACGCCACTGAAGTGATCGTGATATGGGCAGCAAATCTCATCCGCGCTCACAAAGCACATGTTCATGAAAACTTGCTCTTGTCCGCTCTGATTTTTATGAGCTGTTTTAGATGTGCGTCTGTTTTATGCCATATGAAGACTGTATGTGCATCTGTCTTACAGATCATTCACAGATCAAATACACAGAGCGAATCTCAGATCTCGGCCTATTGATGCTGTATGACTTGTATATGTTGTATGATGGATGTATTTTTGGTTAAAGAGAGAACTGGGTGTGTTTAAAGGGCACCTTGAGAGGAGGTCATATTCAGTTGGCTTGATTTAAACAAACACACATATTCACTTTTCTCCCCGCACCAGAGGCCCAAGCTGAGACATATGTTTAAACCATTACCCTGCGTGTGTGATACTCAGCACGCCCAAAAACCAGCAGAACCATCTCATCTCTCCTAAAAAACCGACTTAAATTCAGATGCCTTAGAGATTCAAAACACTTCCATGGTTATAATGAAAAGCCCTGTGGTTTAAAAAATATGTGGTTTAAAATTGTACTTTTATTCTGGATGTGATTAATCGCGATTAATCGCGATTAATCGTTTTGACAGCCGTAGTAAAGATATACATTCCTGAGGAAACGGGGTAACCTATCAAGTGTGAGAATGTATTGGTTTGTGTTTTATAACTATATTACAGGTTTTTACGCAATGGCAACGTTTTGAAAACATGATCGTTAACGTCTCAGTCTTATTTTATTGTGTTAGTTTAGCAATGTAATGTTTGAGTTTTCGTAACAGTACATAACTGTTGATGCAGACACAGTTCACTTGTTCTTAAATGTACACAACTTGGCATCTATGTCTCTATATCTACAATGATTACAGCCAACATTCTAAATACATACAATGACCAAAGCCATATCTAGAGACACTCACCTAACACCCTAGCAACCACATAGAAACGTGCTAAACAAAACCTTGTAAACATAACAGCAACTTTAGCACAAACAAGCACCAATAAAGTGTAAAAAGAAACATTTTGTGCGACTCAGATTCTGGGTGTCACATCTGCCCTTCCGATCAAACACAGTAGCATTTATTCTGCGTATAGCCCGGAGGATTTCACGCACACTTGTGAGAACAGAGTTTCAGCTGTCAGAGTTAAAACAGCTCAATATGTCACAATAAAAACATTACTTGTGTGCTTTTTGAGACAAATGGCAACTAATGTAATTTAAGATATGTCCGTGCAAGTTGTTATCAGTTTGGACAGCTCTAAGATTTATTTTAGTCTAAAACTAGTCTTAATCCCTGTCCGGGAAACCAGCCCTATATGTTTTATATAAAACTTTCTGAAAAAGTAGATGCTTGCCTCCACACAACCTGATGATGCTATGGTGTTCTAGGTGGTTGCTATGGCTTATCTGGGTGGTTGCCAGGTACTTACTAGCCCAAGTCAAAAGGGTCCATCCAACGTCTTTGTAATATCCTGTTAGGTTTAGGTTCCTATGGGACTGTATATCTATACTATGGCAGGTCAGAGGTCATAGGTGATTTTCGTGGACAAAAAGGAACAAAAAGAGAGCATGTGTGCGCTAACACATACAAACGCTTGCTGTAATATCTCAATACGCTATAATACAGCCATTCTAGAGAGCTCAGAATAAATCCAAATAAAGTACACAATGCTTCCCTTTAGTTTGCAGGTAAGTGACATCATGCCACGGGGCGTTTACGAACAATTCTGGTTTCTCGCACTGCAGTGGCAAACGTAACGTCAGCTTCTCAGCATTCCGTAAGGAAAGGCGTAAAGCCGGCGCACACACTTTGCTCTAGTCAAAACACTTCTGAACTACTGCAAGGCAAACACGGGCCTCTGCTCCTGTGGAGAGCAGAAACGGCCGTTTATGACGCTGGCACATCAAGATATTTTTGGGGTAGTTTTACTCACTCGCAAAGAAACGAGCTGGGAGAGTTTGGTGTGGATCTCTTACAAAATAAATATAGTTAAATAGACAAAACTACACAAACCTTCTGTATGCGCATTTATTTTTCTTACTCAAATGATCTTTCCTTACCAAATCTAACCTAAAACAAAAGGCTGTGGATAACAACTATACTACTCATACAATCTTCTGTTCGTCTTCGGAGTATTTTAGGAACAATTATGCTTCTTTACAAGCACATTCATTATTTCTGACTCACTTGCACACGCTGTTTGTATTTAAAGGTTGGGATGGTTTAATTAATATCTGTGTCAGTTGCATGCTGTGGAAACAATTCCCTGTGAACAGTGTGCGTTTGAGACTGAGAGAGATGAAGAGAGAGAGACGGGCAGACAGAGACGGAGGGAGGGGAATCTGAATGAAATGTGTGCAGGGAATAGAGCCGAATCTCTCTGGGTCAACACTAAATCTGAGTTCAGTTAAACGTGCTCTGGGTTCTATAAAACACAGGAGTAGCGTTGGAATAAACCCAGGTATCATCCTGACTGCATTCCTAAACCTGTTTCGTATTCCTCTTTAGGAAAGATACTCCCAGAATGCTGAGTTTAAAGGGGCCATGTCATGGAAAACAGGATTTCTTGTTCCTTTGGAATAAGAGTTTAATGTAGTACGCAGACATCCTCTGCATTTGTTCAAAACTCAAACATCTTTTCCCCGTCCAGCCAGACCATTAATCAAAACTTAGCGGCATATCTTTTACAATAGAGATTGAATGTAGGCCATTTTAAAGAATTTAAACGCTTTTAATGACATACAATTGGCCTTCTCTATTCTTCTGTTCACACTGTAATAAACTGTGCTCGCATGCTTTACATCTCCTGCAATGCATCTGTGGCAGGCAAACACAACTTGAAAAAGCCATGTGACAAAATGATGAGTAATCCTAAAGAACTAGTTACAGTGGTAAACTTCCACCGGTGACAAAACACGCCGCAGTTCAGACATGAAACCACAATATAAAAAGAGAGATGAGTGGGGAAAAAACCTCCTAATAATCACGTAACATATGTAAGCATATGACAGCAAACATTTATATAGAAACATTTATTCAGTTTTCACCAGCATGGTCCACCCTAAAAAAGGGATTGTGTGAGTTAGACGTTTAGTTTTCTCCTACAAAGTCTCTGTTAACCTGAAAAAGACATTTCTGTTAAAAGGTACTTACACTCATGTTGCCTCAAACCCTGCGATTATCTTTCTTTAGTAGAACACAATAGAGTTGTTTCCCCTCCTAATATAATGGAAGCGGATGGAGAATGGAGCTGTCAAACTGCAAAATAACAAAAAACAACATAAAAGTGTTAGAAAATTAGCCCATGTGACTTACATTCATTGGTTTTGTTGGACAAACAGAGCAAAATTATATTATATGCATTGAAATGATAACTTTTAATTTGCATTAATGTAACGTTTAATCCAAATAACCTTAAACCCATAACTTTTGCCTCTATATTGCCGTTAAAACAAACTTTCGAGTTAGTTTATGTAGATTTAGGGCGTCAAATCGTACTGCAAAATCTTCAAATTATGAATCCTCCTACAAGCTTAGCGTTGAAAATTGATAAAGGCCTATTGTAAGAAGACTATTCATAAGTACTAGCTTAACTACTGATGTTTTTGTTTATTTTGACCCCCAAACCAGTTTAAAACAACATAAGTGGACATTTGCAACAAACAACACAAAATGCTAAAAAAAAGGTAACGTGGGCCCTTTAAATGTTAAAAAAGGAACCCACAAGATGCCAGGTCACTGAAAAAACATGTTTACCGTTGATGTGTCACTGTCTCAAAAATGACTTCTCAAAAATTATATTTCCTTGAAATATCTTCTAAGACTTTGACCAACACAGTGCTGTTTTTGATCTACCATGGCAACAGCGATGCCCACAAATAGCTTGTAGTCTATGTAGAGAGACTCCAGTAAAACACCGCTCTAAGATTGATGTAATTACAACCATCCCTCGCACAGCCACTACATAACCAAAGGAACACATCAGCAGCACAACCACTATTTACTATATTTAATCTAATGGCAACCCGGTGGTTTGTTTTAGCAAACGAAGTGGTCAGTCGCAGTTACCATGGAAACAACATGCGTCAAGCTATTTGCCATGTATTTCCGACTTGTGGAGTTTAAACATTTATATTTAAGATATATTTGTGCTTGTTTGAGCCATGCAGGCAAAATACAAACAAAAAGGGTATTGTGGCAGTGGTTCAGTAAAGCTACCAGATACATACATATATACAGACCAGAATATTTATTTTACATTCTTCAAATTCTTTAAAGACTCATTCATTTGTCGATGGTGTACTCAGGTGAAAGTTCATCATTCAGATGGAGTCAGATTATAATACCAGGTGTGTGGTGCAGCTCACACACGCACACACAGGCTGGATCACATCCAGGACTGTTTTACAGGCACAGAGCTCATCTGTGGAGAGATCCGCTTATTCCTCATGACTGCAACCGAGAACGACAAATCATCCGGGAGCCAAACAGGACTAAGCAACGCGCTGGCGATGGTTAAGGTCACCTTCAGATTCAGTCTAGACAGAATATAACTGCGGTATAAACATTCTTCCAGACCTCTTAGAGAAATAGTTCAGAATAGTTCTTTCATTGAACAAAAACTGTGAAATTTTGAGGAATATATTGAAGGTCCAAAATGCTAAATGTGCCTAAATCTCTGAAGTTAGAATACAAAAATGTAAGGTACAATATTGACTGATAATCATTCCAGTAAGTTGATAAAGTACCGCTTCAGTCTGATTTGTAAAAAAAACGTATTTGAAATGAATAATATAGATGAATTATTTCTTCATAAATCCTTTATTCAGACAGAACTACGATATAATATTATTATAATATTAATATTATATAGTATTTTATATACTACTGTATATAAAAGTATTGAAGAACAAACTAGAAAATTGGTCCAAAATATTGATAACATAATTTTCATTATTGGTTCATATTTATCTCTAGATCGTCTTAAAACAGACCCCAGAAAACATTCTCAACAGTTCTCTTAACTGTTATATTTCATGCAACTAAAACCAACCAGAGGAAACAGCCTGGCCTCTTCTTCCGTGTGAATGTTCCGGATGTCTGACAAGGAACGGGAGGGTTTTGGGGAACTGGGGTGAGTCCGATTCATCCACAGGATGAGGAGACAGAGAACCACTCAGTTCCCTTTAAACACTAAAAATACAGACCGGAGCAGATAGCGCCATCTGCCCTGGCAGAAGTCCATAAACACACGTTTCCCAGGGTGAGAGCAATGCAATAGCACCATCATGAGATTAAATGAATGTGTGTAAGAAAACCACATCAAAGAACTGGACTTCATCCCAGCTTGCATACTGCCCGGTTTATCACATGCCAAGGGACACCAGCCTTTTTCCCAAATGACATTGCAGCGCGTTATATTGTCAATTCAATATTTCTATTTCTGTACATTGTTTGATGTAGATTCCATGGGACAGATCCTTTAGAAAATACTCTTGTTAAATATCGTGTTTTCAAATTAGATAAAATGTCTAGAGACAATAAAAGATTCGAATCAATAAACGATTCGAATCGATGAAAGATTCGAATCAATGAAAGATTCGAATCAATGAAAGACTGGTCTATTAGCGCCCCCCTAAGGAACAAATCGTTATGTCTCAAAGGCAGTTGTAATTAAATGGCAACATGTAATTTCCGTCTGTTTCCCCAAACAAACGAAACGATGCATGAATTCATTTCATTACGTCTTGAACCTGACAGCCCCAGTTATTTACTATCATCATAAAAAGTACTTAATACATCCTTTTATACATATGTTTTCTATGGATGAAGAAATATAGAGATGAACGACGCGAGTGTGAGTAAACAAATCTATGTGTTGTTGTTTACACAGTTGAGTCTCGTTAGGGAACAGGTGGTTATTTACATCTGTGACCGCGACAGGTTGTGTACTAGTTAGCTACGCAGGCTAATTAATCTTTATATCGTTTATAAAACACCAAGATGTGTGAGGAGTTATTTGTTTGTTTATTTCTGAGGCCTAATCATTTGACCATATGTTTTATTTAATGTCATTACATGCACGCTTAGTAGTACACAACTAGTACTCAGTCGCACACTAGCAAGTGCTAACAGTCGAGTATCGGAGGTAAACAATCCCATTCGTTGTCTGACTAACTTTAGATTTGACGGAAAATGTTGATGAAATTTCGAGACAGACGTACCGTGACCTCCGAGTTTGTTCGTCGGTGTCTTTGTCGACGTCATCCAAAAACGTTAATCCATCTTCATGACAAAATCGTTTTTAATAGCCGAAATTTTAATCGTAAGGTTCCTCGAATCCACCTGAAGTCGCTGTTGTGTTTCCATGGAAACGAAATCTGCGCCAAAGTAATGACCTCTTCCCACGATGCATTGCGTGTGACATAATCGCGTCACCGACAACAAGCTCTCGAACTATTTATATTTGTATATCATTCTGTTTATATGTATTTTAATAGTTTACATTAGCCTGTAACTTACTTTGTGTTTTTACGCAGTGTTTAAATTATTTTAAATTGCATACCTCCAGTATGGACTAGGCTACATGACTTGACTATTATGCTTAATGTTCTTCAACTTCATTTTAAAATTATTATTGTTGTGAAAATCATTGTTTTATAGAGTATTCAGTAGCTAGTAAACTCGTTTTAGTGCAACTATATGAAGATTATATGAAGTGCAGCAAGTATACATTTTTCAGGCAATGCACATCAGATTTAGTCATTCCAGATTTCAGTCATTCAAATCGGCCACCTTCTTTTTCATCCCATAAGAAAGAGCTGGCCTGTTAAAACAGATGTGCTTTTGGTTTTAAAAGGATGGAGTTTCATAATGGACTAACCAACAGAATAATGATGCTCATTCACAAACAAAGGAAAAGCTGGCTGCATTTTCATCATGCAGTGAAATGTGACGGGCCTATAAAGATGATAGCCGCATTGAGTCCTTGTAAAAAATGTATAGTGCATGTAGAACGCTGGAAGGATTTGGGGGTCCTGAACACATGCGTCTCATTTAGAATCCCCTCAAAGAGTTTTAATGAGTTCCAGATTTGTTTACGCAGGCCCGGCTCACATTGGCCCCTGTGTCTCTTCTGGTCTGAGCATGCTCAGTGCAGTCAGGCGGCGGTTCTCTGAGATTGAACCTCTGAGTCCTTGGGCTCCAGTCGAGCCATATTACCACCCGTGCATGCCGTGAACATTCCAACAAAAACAGATCTGATAATCGTAAAGCTGAGGGAAATATTCCCAGATAATTCCCTTCTCTATCTAGCCTCTGTATCTGTAGTGCGTTTTGAAGTTCTTTGAACACTGATATAAACTAAATCACAGTAACAATCTTCAGATAGATGTGGCTTCATTAAAATTCACAGTGCTTTCTCTGCTTTATATGCTATCTGTGTTACTCAGATGTGTGCGAACGGTCTTTTTTAAACTCAGATCTAAATGTTATAACCTTTTCAGCATTATGGATTATTATACGAGAGATTACATGAGCCTCAGCATTTGGCTCTCCCTCCTGTTGTGTTTGGCTCTTTCTGGGAGATTTATGTGTTTGTTTTTTGGAGTGTATCGAGCGTGTGCATTTGAAGGTATCTGTGAGAACCTTTCGCTGAACTGTGAACACCTCAGATGTATTACACGCTAGGAGTGTAAATGAGAGTTTCAATTACTTTGAAGATGGTTAATCTTGTGTCTTTGGTGCATGAATATTCTTAATTCCCAGTGGTTTTCTGAGATTTTCATGTGCATTCAATTCACTTTCATGTAATTTATGTTTGTATCCAGCTCTCCAAAGTAGTTTTATTTGCTTTGTGTATAAATCAGAGAGAGCACAGAGGAGCACAGACAGAGACACGACTGGGCTGGTTGCCATTGACTGAGCTTTTAAGAATAAGCTCTTAGCGATTAGCTAAACAATTGCAATTTTGCTAAATGATTTCAGCTGCTATACTCCTGTGAATATTTATCAGGTTATATGAATGGTTCACACAAGAATGAAAATGCCATTATTCCATTATTTATTTAGTTGCACACAATGTTGTTTTCTTGTGGAACACAAAAGCAGGAATTTGAAGAATAGTAATTCAAGAAAGTCATTATAATTACAGAATATTATTTTGTCAGTGAACTAAGCCTTTATTGTGAACGAGTGAATGTAATGTTTGTATTTTTATGGCCTTACAGAAATTTACTTTGGTGAACCTTTACCCATTCATAGTTACAGTTTACCATATTTACTTTATTTTGCTAAAGGGAGAGTTCATCCAAAAATAAAAGTTCAGTCATAATTTAAACCCTCATATGGTTGAAAACACAAGGTAACACAAAAGAAGAGATTTTGAGAAATGTTATGTGTCCATATAATGGAAGATAATGGTGTGGTTACCAACATTCTTCAAAAAATCTTTTTGTGCTCTGCAGAAGAAAGTCGTACAGGTTTAAAGTGACAAGAATATGGTTTACTTATTAGTTTGGGGGGGTGAACTATCCCTTTAACACCAAAAAAGCATGACAGAGAAATAATTTCACATTTATTCATTTGGCAGGCGCTTTTATCCAAAGCGATTTACAAGTAGGAGAGCCTATAACATTTTGTCAACAATTTCAGACAGAAATTTTGGTTCTGTTTTATAAAGATGCTAAGGGAATTACATGAGTCATAAAATCTGGGATGCAAACAGGCACATGCTGACCTCATCTGACCCCTGACCCTCCACCACTGTTTGACCACTGTTCCTGTGAGAACGTTCCGTTACTGGATCTTTCCCAGAATTCCATGCAGGGGTGTCCCAGTGAGTCCGACGGTATAATGTTACCATAGACGCTGATACTTTGGCCCATGAAAGTTTCCTCCATGAGACAGGGACCTCCTTGACATACAGCCCAGGAGTGATGTGTATAAATGTGATTTAAAAATGGAATATAAAAAGAGAAAAATCCCAAAGACAGGTGGCTCCATTAGCATAATGTCGAACATTACTACGCCAAGTTCTGGGAATCCTGCAACAAAGCAGTTATACAAATATTCTCATGGGGCCAACTGTGTCGTTTTTATACAACAGCTGACAAGACAGCTGGGAACGTTTTAAATCCCAACTTCTATCTGCTGTGCGTCTTGACACTTCCAGATTCACACGTTAATGGTGCACGTCATCGTTGAAATATTTCTAATATAAAATCATATATCTTTCTTTCTGTATGTTTGCAGCTTCTTATTTTGGGGACAGCTACTGCCGGATAGATGCTGTTCAAGACCTGTCGAGTTTTCAAGTGTCGCTCCAGTTTAAAACCAGCAGACGTAGCGGTTTGCTCCTGCTGGCTGCGGGACACAGAGATTACCTCTCGCTGGAGCTCTACAATGGCAGATTGCAGGTGAGACACACAGCTTTATGCACAGCAAAGGGTTGTAGGGTCAAATCCAAGCCAAATCCAAGTAGCAATACATGAACCGCCACTTTTTTCGCTCACAAACAGACCAGAGCTGTCAAAGTTTCACTTTTAGCGCCTGCTAAATTACTGTTTACTTACTAAAGATTCGGCCAATCAGAGACAAGTAAAACCACACTAGACTGAGTTTTTCAAAAAGTGCTTGAATCTACTCTGCGCTGTAGATGAAATCCCAGACTGATGTATAGTTTGCACAAATAAATACAAACTCCAGTATTTTCTCATGGCCCAGAATGAGCCACACTCTGTGTAACTCTCTTGTGAGTTTTTGAGATGGTTTGTCGTCTGCCTTGCGGTGAGAGGGATGACTCGCATGTGCTTCTAGTTGCACTGTGACTGGATCCGCATGGTTTTTAAGCTTAACACATGGAAAATGACACCGCAACTAGAACGAGTTACCGTTTTGCACGGAGATATTACTTCATCTGCGGCCTCGCTAGAAAATGGCTCCCGCTCTGCACATATAAACACATTGGAACTGCAGCCATTATGTTGGAATATAACACAGTACTGTGACTGTTTCATCAGCGGAAGGATTTGTCATTAAAAACGCATTTCCACTGCCACAATTCATTCTCATTTACTTTTTCCATCATCATCTTTGGAGGCTTCAGATGTGAAATGAGTTCGGTGATATTTTCGTTTTAAATGACTGTTGTGTTTGAAAGTGCAGACTAATCAAACAAAGCCAATGTCGGAATATTTAATGCATAAATTTCATAACAATGCAGAGCAAATAGTCCTGTTCTTAATTAGTTTCTTCGTCTTGTTTTCCAGTCGAAAGTATGTATAGCATATCAAGTATAGCATTGTTTGAGGTTCGAAGTGCATATAAGTACATTTTTCCTTAGGTTTGACAAGAAACCATACTAAATATATTGTTGGTGCTTGCTAACACAAAAAAACAGTCTTTATGCTATGGAGAGGTGTGCTGTCGGTTTGCTAAACTATCGTTTATTACCTGGTGGATTTCAAGATAGATAGATCTAGTTCTACAATTCTAAAAGCCATTTTAAATTTACATTTAGTTATTTAGCAGACGCTACAAATGAGGTGCAGTGTAATGAAGTGTAACAATTGTGTGTGTTTCTACAGGCGAGGATAGACATGGGATCTGGAGAGCAGATTCTGAC
Organism: Triplophysa siluroides; assembly: GCA_006030095.1. Classification (NCBI taxonomy): domain Eukaryota; kingdom Metazoa; phylum Chordata; class Actinopteri; order Cypriniformes; family Nemacheilidae; genus Triplophysa; species Triplophysa siluroides. Next base: position 494,827 of record VCII01000891.1, on the reverse strand, counting down.
CTCTTCAAGGGGTCTGCAGCTCAATAACGTTCTGGACCATCACGTATCTCTTGTTCTGAGAGACTCCAAACTGACCATGGCTGTGGACAGCCTCTATACAACCTTTATTTTAATGGACGGAGAGGATGAGGACCTGAACATCGACCAGGGAGTTTTCCTCGGAGGTGTGAAAGACCTGGAAGTGGAGTACCTAAGCACAGCTGTGCCCTCCTTGCGAGGCTGCATGAGCAATGTCAAGTTCGAGTCTCACGACTTTGATATTCTGGAATCAGCAGCCACCGTTTGTTATGACACGAAGGAGACTTGCAGCAGTGAGTTTGAGGCAGCAGATGGAGTAACCACCAGCTTCATCAGCCCCGAATCCTTCATCACATTCCCTACATGGATTAGAAGCAGCTCTGACTCCCGCATCCTGGAGATGCTGATGAAGACGACCATTGAGGATGCCTTGTTGGTCTTCCACCCTGGACAGCAGGCAAATTTCATCGCAATAGGAATGATGCAAGGGCTCCTTAAAGGTGTGATCGATCTTGGAAGTGGGATGCATGTGCTGGAGAACACAAAAGTTAGAGTAGACGACGATCAGTGGCACAGAGTCAGAATTCAAATAGATGCCAATGAGTTCCAGATTAATGTTGACAGTGAGGTTGTTTCGCTTCCGCTAAATGGGTCGGAAAAGCTGGACCTGGTAGGGAACCTGTATCTGGGAGGCATTCAAAAGAAGATGAAGGATGTGTTTCAGGACAATTACTTGATTCATATGGAGGAGGAGCTCACAACTGAATCTTTTATTGGATGTTTAGGAGAAATCAAGGTGAATCAGAAAGACCGAAGCCTTCAGGACGCTCTGATAACTAAAGACATTCACGTGAAATGTGAAGGGGACTATGACTACTCCGCTTACGATGATATGGAGACACCAACAACGCCTCCAGTAAGATTCACATATGTCGATGAAAGTCTTGATGAAAGGCACTGTTCACCTGGTAAGGACTTGCCAGAAATGTTCCACAATGTTTCCAAGCTCTTGGAAGTCATTCCACTGCTGGTTCCTGAGGGTGGAGAGGCCCTTATCGACATTGTGAACATAAACCCAACATTCAGTCTGCAAGCGGCGGGTGTTCGTCAATCTCAGATAATCTTTACTCTGGTAAATGATCCCTGGTATGGACTGCTTGATATGAATACTAACACAAGACGCACAAAGAAGTTTACTCTTCTCGATGTCGTCAATAAGAAAATCAAGTATCTCCATGATGGCAACGAAAAGTTTAATGACCAAATTCAGCTGGAAGTGATTGCACATGGAACTAGTCTCCCAGAGTGCCTGAGTGATGCACAGCAGTATATTCTTCCGGTAGAGATCATACCCGTCAATGATATTCCTCAGATTATCATGGGTGACATCTCTGTCACGGCTAACGGGCGCACGCGCCTGAACCCAAACCTCATCAGGATATCACATTCAGATAATCGGTGTGACAGCATCAAGATCACGGTCACCTCAGCCCCAACACCTGCTGGATATCTGGAGAGCGCTAACCAGCCAGGAGTCAGCCTGAGAGAGTTCACCTGCCGACAACTGAAAGAGGGCAACCTCTACTACGTCCACAAAGGAGGGGCAGTGGCAGAACTTTCCCTTGAAGTCTCGGATGGAGATTCGATTAGCTACTCATCCGCATTTAAGTTATTGATCACCCAGCCACAGATGAATCTGGTCACCAATACTGGCCTCTTGCTAACACAGGATAGCACTGCCTTAATTGAAATACAGCATTTGGCCATTTCTGCCACTCCAAAAACAGGAGACATTGTGTATCACGTCACTCAGTCACTTAGATATGGAGAACTGCAATTGATCTCAAACAATGAGGTGCAAGAGATGGTGACGCAATTTCATCAGTCTGATCTGGAACAGAATCGGCTGAGGTATGTTCCCAACACCACAGTGGACCTCGAGAACACACAGACAGAACTTATTCATTTCAACGCACAGCTTGGGCAAGCCATCCTTCGAAACAACACTTTTATCATTAAGATCATGCCCACTCATGTAAAAATGGTTAAAGTGGGTCCTCTCCAGGTAGATCGTGGGAACCCAAAAGTCATTGGGCTAGAAGAACTACAAGCTGTTGAGAGGGTAGCCAACAGGATTGATCCGAGATCAATTACGTACACAGTTCAGAAACGTCCAGCCAAGGGAGTCTTGTCTTTCCATGGTAAAGAGCTGTATGAGGGCGAGAGCTTCACCCAACAAGACATTATGAACAGGCACATTAGTTACAGACCAATTATTGGATTTCTTATCAGAGCCAGTTATGTTGAGGATCAGTTCCAGTTCAGTGTATTTATAGACAATCAACCCTCCTCGTCATACACATTTCCGATCAAAATCCAGACTGGTTTTGATCCCCCTGTCTTGACTAATGAGAGACTGGTGGTGTTGGAGGGCAATGAGAACATTCTAAACAAGGAATATCTCTGGGTTCAAACCGCCAACTCAACTGATTTTGTGTACAAAATAGCCCAAGATCCTAAACACGGTCGTCTTTTCAGAGACTCTCCTCCCGGCGTGCAAAGGTTCGAGGGTGCAATTCAAGTTTTCAGTAATGAAGATCTGCTCATGAACAGACTGATCTACAAACATGATGGATTGGAAAGCAGTCATGACCAGTTCACCTTCCTAGTGTTTGATGCCAGAGATGGCAACAGTTGGCAGGAGGAGGGTCATGAGGTATTGAGGGGGGTGTTTCACCTTGCAATACAATCCAGAAATGACCATGTGCCTCAAAGGGTAATTCACAAACCTTTTAATGTAGTTAGAAATGGCCAGCGTTTATTGACAACTGATGACATTCTCTTCAAAGATGACGACTCTGACTTTAATGACACCCAACTGGTTTATGTCCGAGTGGGAATTCTTTCAGGAAACATAGTTTCGTCAGCAGACCCTACACAACCTCTTTACCGTTTCACTCAGGCTGACCTGAGAGATGGGAACGTTTTGTTCATCCACCACGGGGCCGACCGTGAGCGATTCCAACTTCAGGTATCTGACGGGTTCCACAAGACCACATCCGTGCTTCAGGTTCAGGCAGGTGAACCTTTTCTACGTATAGCCAACAATAGCATGGTGGTAATGGACCACGGTAGCACCAAAACCCTGAACACCAGTCTGCTAAGTGCAGAGTCCAACATGGACATTAGAAGTCCCGCTGAGATCATCTATGTTGTGACTTCTGCTCCCAGTGATGGTAGGATTATAGTCAGCGGAGTTGAATCTTCAACGTTTACACAAGAGGACTTAACAAAGTGTGTGGTCTCTTATGAACACAATGACCAGAGCCTTAGTTCTAAAGATTCCTTTGCCTTAACTGTGCAAGCTAAAGGTTTGTCCACAGAGGGAACTTTCAAGATTAAGATATTCAAGAAAGGTTACCTGTCGGAGCCTGAGGTATTGGCAAACCAGATGATCATCGCATATGAGGGAGAACATTCTGTTATCGACCAAGACCACTTGAAGGTAAGCCACTTTATGAGTGAATGCCACATATGATGACCAGGGGCCTCATGTATAAAACTTTGTGTAGGATTTTAGATCCTTAAAGTGTGCGTATGCACAGTGAAAAGTGACTGTAGAGTGTGCACATATTACTGCTCAGTTTATTTTTATAATATGGGCATGGAAAGTTGTGTTCGCAGTTTATACATACATCAGGTCCCAGTTACTGTATGTAGGTTTGAGTAGTTCAATCTTGATACAACACATCTTGGTTGTATCAGATTGTTTCTGTCTACACAAAGTTACACAAATCAGTAGTGTTTACATTTGTTTTTCATGTCTTATGTTCACTGTATAATTAACTACGCAATTGAAAAAGTAGCATCTGAAGATCCAATTCATTAAACACAAGCAGATGATATAAATAGTTTGGAAAACCATTGTTACATAAATTTTCTGATTGAATTGGATGACAATTTGCAAGGTATTCATGAACAGTTTACACTGAAATGTGTTGTGTTCATGCTTCATGAATGAGGCTGTTAGAGCCTATTTTTTGTCTTTTCTCTCAAAGTCATAAAGTGTTATCTCAGGCCAGAAAGCTAATTCCGTAAAAGGTTAGAAAAGAAACATACACATATAATTTGTAAAGTTTATGACCAACGTCCCATAGAGCTGAAATATTTAGATTAGTTTTCAAAGGCCCTTGGCAGTTTCCACCCGTACTTAATGATAATTTGTGTTCGACAGCTGTGTGTTACAGTCATGGAAGGCTTCAGAACGGCATGAGTACTACTTAGAAACTCCCTGAATGAAGGGCTCGTAAATCCATCCAGGAGCTGCTTTGAAATTTGAAGCGAAATTGTATTTTAGAAGAAGGAAAAAAGTGTTCAGATGTAGTTTATGCAATATGGTTTATGCTTCATTGATTTTACTTCAGCAATAATCCAAATGTTGCCGATGAGGAAACTCTGCCTCCGTTGGTCATTTGATAGTAATTTATGTGCTGCTTTGCCATCAGTATTTCAAGATTTATCACATACTGAATATAGGGTTTCAGGTAAATCTTGTTCATGACATTGGCTCATTCAGAGCCATTAAATATTTCAAAATATTTTATGCTTTTAAAACGTTGTTACCAAGTAAGCATGACTTAAAGGGATAATTCGCCCAAAAATAAACAATTCTGTCATCATTTACCCTCATTTTGTTCAAAACCTTTACGACTCTTTCTTCTGTGGAACACAAAGGTAACATTTAGAGGAATGTCTCAGTGGTTTTGTGATAATACAACGGAAGTCAATGGGGGACAAAGTTGTTTGGTGACCATCGTTCTTGATAATATGTTCTTTTGTGTTCTGCAGAAGAAAGAAAGTCATACAAGTTTGGAATGGGTCAGTAAATAATGAAAGAATTTTAATTTATGGGTGAACTATCCCTATTATCCCTTTAAAGCAAGATTTAGTGACGACAAAATATGCATTTTCAAAGTCAGCAAGATATTTCCAAACCAAGGTAATATATTGCAGCACCTGTTGAATGCTTTGTTTTCCTTTTCATCAGGTTGAACAGACAGACATCCTCCCCAAAGAGATGGTGTACTCTGTCAAAGAGTTTCCACGCCTGGGTCACGTGGTCAAACTCATCGACTCTAAGATCCTAGACTACATTCTGTCCTTCACACAGGAGGATATAAACATGGGCAAAATTGTCTACGTGTCCACCTCTCTTCAAGGCAGGGACCACTTTACCGCCGATGTCAGCAATGGCTTCACCACAGTTGAAAATGTGGAGGTGCAGGTGGACATTGTCCCACGGCTCATACCTGTCCAGGTGGTCAACCTCACCGTAAGGGAGGGCGGATCAGTGGCGTTGACCCAAGAGGTGCTGAATATCACGCACCCCTTCTACAGGCCATTGAGCGTTGACTTTATTATGGAGGAGGCGCCTCGACACGGAGACATCAGATATGTTGAGGACGACGACGGGGTGGTCAGCTTCACCTGGGCCGAAGTAAGTCCTGTTTTAAAGGAACGCTTCACTTACAAATTCAAATTCTGCCAATGTTTATTTACCCTCATGTTGATGTTTGACAGCATGTTGTAATCTTCAGAATGTCTCCCTGATAGCACACATACATCTGGGAGACGTCTTTTTGATGTCTACATTTACATCTGCAAGACATATATTTTTTTATTGCTTGCTCATCTCACTGAGATGTTTCCTGTCAGATGTCATATAGACATCTATAAGAGACAATGTTTATGATTTAGAATGTATGTAAAACTGCCTTTTAGAAGACGTTTATCAGATGTTTTTACATAGCAGCTGTATTCCAGATCTTTAGCAGACATCTCACAGACGTACCTGTGCTATCAGGGTCTGTTTCATGACAGCAAGTCATGCAGGTTTAGCAAAGAGGTTTTGTTTTTGGTAGATTTATTTCTTTAAATCCTCATTTGTGGTGTCAACAGTGGGAAGAGCTAATGATGGTCTCATTACAGGGTGTTTGTTTTTCATTGTTTGTACTTTGTGTTCTGGAAATGAGAGTTAATTCTTCTCCCGACAACAGAGCTGCCACAGGAGCTCTCATTGGTTTTAATTAAAAGGACGCACAGCAGCACGTAATGCTTTCTTGGAGACCACCAGCGTCCCTGCGTGATGTTCCCCACATCAGTAAAGTACAGTCAGGCGTAAAATAGCATTTTCCGCATTTTAATTTACAAGCCGGTCCCAGAAAAACAGCCATTGAGACCGACCTTGATCACGCCGCACTCACGTCTCTGCTATCAGAGATGCTTGCTGCGTTTCAGAGGCACCGAGAATCAATTTCACTTTCTGTCTGAGGAGATTTTCTAAGCTCTCTTTGTTTCCACTGGGCCCCTGAAACTACTGTGCGTTATGATATTTAGCGGAGTGGCCCAAAGGTCTTCTAGTGGAAAAAATGAGGAGGGAAAATCTGGCGGTAGAATGTGTACGCTGTTGTTCGAGAGAGCGGTTAGTCGTCGCTCTTATGACTTCTGTTCCAACATGATGGAAATTCTGACTGCGCTTCCTCGCCGCCCGGGGCCAGAATAAACTGGCCCGTATATCCCCGTAATGAGGGATCCGCACCATCCCGCCAGGCTCAGAGCCAGGCCATCGAGATTAACTCGGGAGGAATTTTTAAGTCTAAGATAAGTGATCGTTTGTTAAAACATATTTGAGTTTTTTTAAATCACTTTGGTGGTCCACAGAGAAAAGAGTCTTATACGGCTTTTTAACGGCATAAGGGTGTAAAGATGACAGACAGTATACATTTTTTTAAAGTGAACTGTCCCTAAGAAAAGAAGACTTAATGATGTAAAATAATTGTTAGTGATTTTCCAAACTCACATGATAAACACAAAAACGAGTTTGATCGGAATTGTTTTGCTGCTATTTTGCATTTATTAAAGCAGATATGACGTGTTTAGTTTGTGTGCAAATGAGATTTCAAAGCATTGTGGTCTATTTGTCATTTTAATGGACAGCTACAAACATTTAATCTTATATTCTCTCCGCAGACGAATATCATACCGCGTTGAAAACAACCCAGACTACTTCTATATTCGATTAAGACTCTTGTAAGACTGACAGGTATCTTATAGAAAGAAAAGCAGGTCTCAGATCAGTCACAGACGGAGCGGTTTGAGACACAGGATGAAAGCGATTGATCACAGATGGGAAGTTCAGAATCGATGTCAACTGGTGGTTTATGTCCAGCTGTCAGAATAACTTCATTACATGCTCCATAAGAGCTGTTACACTTCACATCGTAATGCATAATGTCTTAACGGCTCTGGTTTATTCTGTCCTCTGCCCCACGTTTCCTTCTGGACTTCTTCATTGATGTTTTACTCAATCGTTTCTGTAATACATCTCGAAGCAGCATCGTTTTAATACGTTCCATATGGAGCAAATCGGCTGCTGTTTGGCTCTCGAAATTGTGCCAGAATTAAAGATGTGTGCGTCACGCTCATTACGGGACAAAATGTGGCCTTTTTTTCTTTATTGTGGTTGGTTTGTAAAGGCCTACTGGCAGTCAAAGCTTCCACTCCAGGGGATAGATTGTAATCACAGCCTACGGCACGGCGGAGGAGCAGACGCTCCCGATGCATTCAGATTAAAACATTTCAAAACAGCTCTGGGCTTTGGAAAGAAAGCGAGACGGAGAAAGAATCGTGCCATTAGCATCTTACATGAAACAATCCGGAAAACATTTCACCTCTATTACAAAAATGACAACTTCCGTAAATAGTCGCCAACGGTTATCGATTTCCTGACAAACGCCACGATTTACCAGCAGCTCTGAGAAATGAGGCATGTCTTTTCTCTGCTGAAGATTCTGTTCAGAGCTGTGACTTTAGTATAGTATGATTTATTTTGTATTAGGGCTGCAAAATATTGAGATATGAGTCAGAGATGTGCATATACATCCATGGAAACAATCAAGAGACCGTTCCAAATTTTTATTTAAGGAGCATTTCTAGATGTATTGTGGTCATTCCAGTCCAGTGTCGGTTGAATTTCAACAAAATCAAACCTCAGGAGTGACAAAGTCATCCAACAGCAATGTCAATATCAAGACATATGAAAACATAAAAATCTTTTCCTAAATACATGTAGAAATATTACTGTTGTATTGCTTAAGAGTGAATATGAACTTTGCAGTATTTGAGGTCTGAAAAATACAGAGCATCATTATTTTCACCTGTTTCTCCAGTTTTCAATGTCTGCAAATAAATGCAAATAGAAACAATATTTTTATTTGAAATTTGGCAGAAATATTGTTAGTAGTTTACAGAATAAAACAAAAAATAAAAATTTTACCTAAACGCATACCTACAAAAAGTAAATTCAGTTAAACTGAATATAATTTAGAAAATTCCGTGGCGGTATTAATGATTTGACTGATGAATAACTGAATGGGTCTTAATACTTTAAAAAGTTATGTTTGAAGAATAGCAGATGACCAACAATCAGAAAAAAATAGAAATGCATGTTGGTTAATGTTTTAAATATGTTTTAAATATATTTTAACGTTGTTCAAATTGATTTGATAAACTTTATAAAGCATTATCGTATTGTATATCGTCCTTCCGAAACCTTGTATCTCCATATTTATTGATGTTTATTATTCGTCATATGTCATTATTATTAGTCACCCTTTATGATTGTCATTGGGTTTTGCAAAAATCTAACCTTTAAAAAGTATTAAAGTGCCTGTCCATTTCATTATAAACAGCAAATTTGGACACACAATGTTTCGGAAGGACAACCAGGATATCATATATTGCATTATTTAGCAAGTTATTACACATTTTTTCATTTAGTGTTTTTATCTTAATAATATGGTAATAAATTTTATCTTAATAATATGGTAATAATATGGATTGTTTCCTTAAAAGTCACCAAGATGCTAGAAGGTGACCTAACAACTTTCCTACGATTTTTCAAGTCATGTCTGGATATTCATTGGTCCCGGGGTCTGTATACGATCATTCATAAACTCTTAATGTAAATCTGAAGGATTGTTTTCACCCGTTTTGTTGCTCACCGGGTGGAAATGGCCTATTCCTAGTCTCTTATAAAAGAAAACCATCTCTTCTCAAAATCTCTCAAACTGTACAAGTCTGTCCTCCTGCCCCAGACGGGTCTCAGACGATTCTTGGAAACGTGCGTTATGTTTGTTGTGTTAAATCTGTGCTTTGTTTAAAGAGTTTATCTGACCACCCACAGTAAATCCAGTTGTTGTGTGACGGATGTATATTAAATATGTTTAAATGATGGAACGGACCGGAAAATGGCTTGTTTACAGTGTCTGTATAGACGAACAGCTGTGCTATTAACAATCGGGTTAGTGTTATTAGAAAACGGACATGGCTTAGACCACATGATCAGACACATTGAAGCAAGGTGCTTTTATTCACCTCATGTCATTTACAATCTGTATGTGACTCTTTCTTTTGTAAAACACAAAAGAAGATATTTTGAGAAACGTCTCGGTGGTTTTGTGTCCGTAATAGAAGTCAAATTCTTCAAAATAACTTCTCCCGTACATGTGTCCTCAGGTACAGCAGGGCCAGGTTTTCTACTTCCATGACAGCAGCGAGACCACTGAAGACAGTCTGACCCTCATGGCTTCGGCTTTCGACATCACTCGCCGGAGTCTATCCCTGACCATCGGCATCACCGTCAAACCTGTGAACGACGAAGCTCCCATCATTCAACGCAACACTGGACTGGAGGTATGCAGAACTGTCCGTCAAAACTCTGTCTTTCATTCCCTGTTTTAAACATTAATGGGTTGGAGAACAGAGACTTATTCGGAAAATTCCAACGGAACACAGAGTGTCATTCAATGCGCACTTGATGTTGTCTGTGGTTTCTGGTCGCCGCGGAAACTCATATTTTAGGAAAACCATGACGGTGGCGAGAGTTTGGCTTCTGGGCTGGAGAGAAACCGGCCAATCAGAGGCGCCGTGTGACTCCCGCAAAATGTGAAATAATGATATGTGATTTTCCACATGACGGCTTTTGATGTGTCTCTTTTGGTTTGTATCGGGAATTCTTTAATGCCGAACGCCGCAATTTCTGTGATTATGGATGATAACAGATTTCAGATCATCATTTTCAAAACACACACAGACACAGTGAATCTCACTGTCTTATTGCAAAAGCAAAAAATGAAATGCATTGTGCATGAATAAAACAAAGGAATAAGCTCACTTACATTACTGAGACGCATAATTGAAATGGCATCTTTTTCATTACACTCAACTGCTTGTGATAAATGTGACATAATCATAATGGTCCTGAAAATAGGCTTTATTTCTCACACGGCAAAATAAGAACATCTTTCTTTGGCTTTCAGGATAAAATATGACCTAGATATAGTCTTCCTGAAATTCACCCACACACAAACACAATCACATGATTACACAAACACAAATATAGTAATGAATCCGTTTCTGGGCCCCTGCGTTCAGCTGCAGAGACCCTGTAGAGATGCACCCGTCCAATCAGAGAGAGACGTCTGCTCGCCATCACAACAGATTCCGCTCGCTGCCATTAGATTTGCCACACAGCTTCACACAGATCAATGTTATGTCCATTAAATATTGACTATGAAGAAACAGCAATTTCCCACACAATTTAGATTAGATTTGTCCTGTGAACGTCAGCTGTTTGGCTATAATCTGGTGCTGCCACCTAGTGGCTGAATATGGATATAACATAGATCATGTTATGTAACAGAGTGCATAGAGGTCTAGGAACAGATGCCTTTGCTAGCATGGGAGCTTTTTGTTATTGACACACCTGCCAAATATATACCAGCCATAAAAGATCCTTACTAGCTATTTACATGGAAATATTGTTTAGCCACTAGAAAAATGAAGAGATCACTCTGGGTTTGTCTTTAATCAATGTATTTTGGCAACTCCAGTCCAGTGTGTGTTGAATTTGAACAGAAACAAACCTCAGGAATTACATTTAGTCACCCAACAGCATTAAGAGAATGAAAGACCTATGAAAGTGAAAAAAAACAGGCTTAGTCTCACAAATATTCATTTTTATATTGATTTCAAAATACATGTAAAAAACATTAGTATTGCGTTGTTGAAACATGAAGATGAACTTATTTTCTTTGCAGTATTCAAGATCTGCAAGTATTGCATCTTTCTTTGTTGTTTTGACCAGTTTTTCAAATAATAATAACGATACGCTAGGCTCAATACATATGACTTTACATTTTAAAAATGTAAAAATTGACACTCGAATAAAGAAATGTTTTCCCAAAATATTTACAGCTTTCAGCAACATTTGTTATTTTTTTAAATAATTGACAGCGTTCAACGTTTAATTGAACCATCTGTATGTAAGCCTTTATTAATATATATATATATATTGCCATAGCTTTTTTGTATCGCGATATGCAGTACTTCGCTAGCGAATAAAAAACAACATTTTCATTACGAATTTTGGAGAAATGTTGTTACTTGTTGACAGAATGAAACAAAAATAATGTTTATCTTAAACACGTAAGTAGAAACAGTTTATTCAGAAAAAATGAAAATAATATTGAAGTGGTCTCTTCATTTTTTTATCAGAATCAAATATGAGCTAGTCTTCTGTCGATGAAACTATGACTTTCTATATTTCTTTATTAAATGTATATTTTCTAATAATACGTTTTACAGATACGTTTTGGTAACACTTCACAATAAGGTTGTATTTGTTAACAGTTAGTAATTGCATTAGCTAGCATGAACTAACAATGGACAATGCTTCAGCACTTAGTTCATGTTCAGTTCAACATTTCCTAATCATTTTTTTAAATAAAAAGTTCCACCATGAACTAACAGGAATAAATGTATTGACATTAACTAACATTAACAGGTATAAATAAATGCTGATCAACTATAATTCTCATTGTCAATCCATGTTAGTTAATGCATTTGCTAATGTTAACAAATATCTTAATGTCTAATCAAATAGATAAAAAAAACGATGTTGCAGTTCTCAGTCAAGAAGTAAGTTGGCAGGCAAATCCACTAAATGCATGTAAACATAAATATTTTGTTTGCAAATGTTTTTCACCCTTCAAAGTTTTCCAACGCTCGTGTTTTATAAAAATGTGACTGAAGAAATGCTTTAGTGGACCCTAAAATACTCCGGTACCCGAGGCCCAACATTTGCTGATCACCATCTTTCTAAATGTAATAGAGTCCTGGGCTTTGTGTTCCAATGCTACACACCACAGACTCAATTTTGTTCTCCCCTCTCTTCACGTGAGCGGTACATGGAGCGAGAGCGAGCAGGAACAGATAAATGACCGTGTGGCTCCCAGCTGAATATGATAGTTTAAGAACGACAGCGACTCGTCCATTACAGATCCATTAGCGGACCATTTTCCCATCTCAATAACATCAGACAGTTAGTCACCTCAGTGCTTAAAAACACCACAACACGTTTGTTCCATCTTGTTTATGGGTTTGTTTATCTCGCTTTTTCTCTGTTTCCGTTTCAGCTTCTGCTTGGTGAGAAGTCTGAAATCACATCCAATATGTTGAGCACAGATGATGAGGACACGCCTCCGAAGGAGCTGCTTTACGCCATCGAGGAGCCGGTCAATGGAATCGTGGCGTTGAAAGCGTCTCCTGATGACAGCGTGGACAGCTTCACGCAGGCTCAGATCAATAACGGAGACGTTATTTTTTTTCATCAGGGTGGGTTCAAATCAAATGTTACACAACTTTAAAAACGTCCACAAAGAAGTTTCTATTCTGTAGTTTCTTTTTTTACACGGATCTAAAGAACCTTTCATGTCACTTCAAGAATCTTCACCATCAGATTTCAGTGGGAATTGTGAAAATATGATCGTTGTGCTCGTGTGTGATCTCAGGCTCGGCATCCGGAGGGTTCAGTTTCACCGTGACTGATGGAGAGCACACCTCACCTCTCCACCGCTTCGTCGTCACGGCAAGACAGCTCACCATCGCCATGGAAACGCAGGGCGAACTCATGATCTTCCCAGGTGGGCTTCACAGATCCAAAGCTCGAATCTTTCCCTCTCTTGACAAGTTCTCTCCCGTCAGACACGTCTGAAATTTCATCTGTATTTATACAGAATCCCTTTGATTCGTTTTTAATATAAACCTGCTCTTGAGCATAAAATGTAGCTGGAGCTCAGTTGGTGGAGCATTACGTTTGCAACACAAAGCTCATGGGTTCGATTCGATTCAGAATTGACAAATATTTACTTGAATATAATCTGAATATTTGCTTCTGAATCCTAAACGTTTGTGTTTATTTCCAAATTTAAATCAGTCCTAGATTTTCAGTCTTTTGATACAGTCTCTATTTTATATATCCTACATTTCTCCAGTATTGCTATATACATCGTTCTGTGTTAATTTAAAGTGGATTTTGTTGAAAACTGATGTTTATTTGATCTTTTCCAGGCACCAGGCAGGTGATCGGTAGAGATATTTTGCGAGCCATAACAAGTGAAGACAGTGATGAAATCACATACTCTCTGGTGAAGCCTCCTCGCCTGGGACGAATAATCAGACCCAACCAGATCGGACAGTTCGAAGAGGTCACCAAATTCACACAGACTGAGGTGATTTATATATATATATATAATATATTTTTATAGTGCTGCTATTAAAACTGTGCTCGTGATGCTCTGGCCTCTAGAGGGCGTCGTCATTTCATTTTTATTAGTGGACTGTAGAGGGCAGCATTTCACTCACTGTCACTCAAGGCCTAAATAAATAACACAGTTCAATCATGTTTAATTGTAAAATCTTTAGATTTCTCTAATGAGTATCTATCAGCGTTTTCAGTATCTGTTGATCTGTTAATCATTGACTTTTTTAAGCCTCAATATTTGTTTCTTCTCATGTATTCAGGTGGATGCAGGTGCAGTGTATTACGAACACCAGATGCCGTCCGAGCCCTTCTGGGTGCTGAGAGATTCAGTGGAGCTGGCCCTTTCGTCTCCCCCGGCAACAGAGTTACAGCACAGCCTCCCGGTCACTGTGTCGTACTACGCTGCCCATCGAAATGTGTCGTCTCAGCTCTGGAAGAACGAAGGTAGCTGCTTTAAATATGACACACGTTATATAGTCCACTCGCATAACTATATAATCGTAATATCTTTTTTTTATAAATAATACGATCAGTTAGGTTTATTTTGTTTTTAATATTGTTAGTCACACTCAAAATAGGAGGCAGAAAGAAATGGGTTTGTAACTATGGTGGCTCTTAAAGGGACAGTTCACCCAAAAATGAAAACTCTGTCATCCTTTTCTCACCCTCAGATTGTTCCAAACCTGTATTAAATGTCTTTGTTCTGCTAAACACAAAGGAAAATATTTCAAACAATGTCAGTAACCAAACACATCTCATCCCCCATTTACTGCCATAGTATTTATTTTCCCTACTATGGAAGTAAATGGGGGGATGAGATGTGACAATAAATCTGAGGGTGAGAAAATGATGACAGAATTTGGGAGAAATTTTCCCTTTAAGGCAAAATATGAAATGGGTTCTGAAATATTCGTTATAGTAAATGATTCATTCTATTATCATATGTTTGATATCAACACAGTCTCAAAAATACAAATGACATAACAATTTTTTTTCAAAACTAGAGATGTATTCATATTTTACCTGGTGTTATGTTAATGTTTTGCAGGTGTGTCAGTGGTGCAGGGTCAATCCAAAGTGATTGACCGTTCTGTGCTTGACGCTTCTAATCTTCTGGCCAGTCTGCCTGAGCAGAAGCGTGCGGGCCAGGATATCGTATACGAGGTGCATCAATTCCCCGTTCACGGACGACTCATGCTCGGAGGGTCCGACCTGCCCCGCAACGCCCCCCACTTCCTGCAGGACGACGTGACGCGCGGTGATCTAGAATACCACCACGACGACTCCGACGCGTCTTCCGATAGCTTCTCATTCCGTGTCCGTTTAAACCCCAGCGGCCGCACTCCGCAGGCCCAGCCCGGCTTTCTGGTCCTGGAGGAGATCTTTCGAATGGCCATCAGGCGACGAGACTCGAACCCTCCGGAGGTCGTGAGCTTGGACCGGCTTCTGGAGGTCCTGGAGGGTTCCACGACCATCATCTCCAAAGAGTACCTCAACACGGTGGACCAAGACAACACACCCGACGAGGTCCGATTCACCGTTTCGAAGAGCCCCGCTAACGGATTTCTGATCTACACCGACACCGGAGAACAAATCAAACAGTTTAGCCAGGACGATGTCAACATGGGACGGGTCGCGTTCGTCAGCAACGGGAGCCTGTCTGATGGCTTCATGGAGTTTACGGTGTCCGATGGGAAGCACCAAACGGACACGTACACGTTGCATATTGGGGTCATGGGAAGAACTCTGGTGCTAAACAAAGCTCCGGAGATCCACGTGAGGCAGGGCGACGACGAGACGCTGATCACCGAAGACATGCTAAGTGCCTCCACCGGGGGGACCGTGGACGAGAACGTGATCTACAAGATCACCAACGCACCCAAATACGCCGCCGTGATGGTAGACAGACAGCCCACCTTGGGGTTCACTCAAAAGCAGATCAAAGAAGGACGAGTTAGCGTACGTTTCATCAAGTCCAACTCGCCGAGGGACAGCGTGGCCTTCGTGGCCCGGAGCCGAGCGGCGAACGTTTCCTCCACCCTCAACATTACCGTGAAACCTCTGGCTAAGATGGCCCAGAATCCCTTGCTCCCCCAAGGCACTACCATACTTATGGACAAGAAGTTGCTGGACGCTACACCGCTAGCCAACAAGACCAGAAGTTCTCCGACCTTCAGTGTGATCCAGCAGCCGCGTGGCGCTCGGTTTATTAAGAGGGGCGGGCCAGAGGACGGCCAACTTGTGAGCACCTTCACTCAGAGAGACTTGGATGACGGACGGGTCGCCCTCGAGATCCTAAACACAACCGCTGGTCAGGGTCAAGACGAAGCTCGGTTCCTCCTGAAAGCTCACGGCGTTCCTCCCGCAGAATGCGTCCTGCCATTCCACACCACGCCTTACGATCCTTCCAGCACTTACGCCGCGACTCTTCTCAAAGTTCCTCCACCCGTGTCCGTAGGATCACCCGTACCCAGATGGAGAGGAGAGGTGGCCACCGCAGCGACCCCCGTGGTGTCCAGAAGGAACACGCTGTGGGCGATCCTCATACCCATCCTCGTCAGTCTTCTTTTAATGCTCATCGCCGCGCTTCTGGTCTACTACCTGGTCCGGCGCAACAAAACCGGCAAGCACGACGTTCAGACGGTGGCGGCGAAGCCGAAGAACGGAGAGATGAGTCAGGAGACGTTCAGGAAAACCGATCCGGCGAACACCATCCCCATGTCCAACATGGACTCCAAAGGGACGGATCCCGAGTTGATACAGCACTGTCGGACAACAAACCCGCCGCTGAAAAAGAACCAGTATTGGGTTTGAGATGGAGAAGAGAGTGGACAGTGCTTTCAAGGCTTGCTTGAATCATTCCAGTCAGCGTTCTACAAATTTCTTGCTGTAATGATGAGTTGAAATTCAGCACTTGTTTGATTTATAGTTTATGAAATATCTCGACCAGAACTGTGTGTGCTGATGGTTATTTCTCTTAGAACAAAATTAGACGACTGAGAACTTTATGGTACTTTTGGACAAGAACATACGTTTGATATGTTTGAGCAATGGTTTGTATGTATGTTACAGCGTTAAATAACGTAGAATCTCACAGCGTCAGGTCTCTGATTTGTGTTCGGATGCTTTTTGAACACAGATCAATGTTTATGTATATTCAGCAGGTGTCACGTGGTGTAAAATTGATCTTTAAGGAATGTTCCGGGTTAAGTACTATGGACAACATATGTGGCATGTTTTTTTTTCAATCTAGTATTTTTTATGATTTTACCGTGGCTGTCATGTCTTTCATAGTAAATGTCTTCAAATATTTTTATTTGTTTTAACAAACTTGGTAGTTAAAATATTGTGCGGTAATCTGCACCGTGCCACAGATGTTGTTGTTTATACATGTATGTGTTGAGCTTAACTTGCATTGAACCAAGAACATTCCTTAAAACTCTTCAAAGTCTTACTTTTATCATATAACAGCAGTGCCATTTTAAAATCATGCTGTGCCTGGAGTGTCTTTTCATAGCTATATTGTACAAAGTTTTTTCTATCAAACACAAAGTTCGATGGTTCGAGAGCGTACCTGCCGATTCATGTTCACTAACCAAAATCCTTTTATGTTTTTCATATTTTCTTATAAATCTGTCTTTATTTTCTTATGATCTATCTTTTTTCTGCTCTGATTGTTGTATTTGTTTAGTCTGTTAACGCTCATCCGCTGCACTGATTCCAGACACTGAAGAGCTGTCAGATATTCTTCTTCTGAATCGCAGCTCGTACAGGAAGTGAGTCAGCTGTGTGTATTCTCCCTGTGTCCTGATTGGCTGCAGGGAAGGTATGAGGTCAATAGTTTTTACATGGTGGTACTATTTTCCAGAGCTCACATTCAGAGGAACTTTATAAAAATATTAAAAGTATGAAGTGGTTATGTGGCTGGGTTTTATATGATTTCAGAAGGTGGACATTTGAGCGTATGCATTTTACAACACTAAATCGAAAATGTTTTTTTGGCTGTTCTGGGTGGAAAATTGTTGCATTTCCGGAAATGTGTAAACCGGGATTTAGTGTTAAATTCTGGCAGAAATGACACTTTACATCATTAGGATTTTTTACTGCCTGAATCAAACAATTGTGATGATTTACCTCAATAGGTCAGGCCTCTTTTTTAGTATGCAAATTTGTTGGATTCTAGATTTGGGGGCAAAATATGTTCATTCAAAACAATATCTTACTTGGGTAAATGTTTTTAATCCGTTTTCGATCATAGACTATTTCCTAATGATCATCCCAGCATATTAATGACAGCGAAACACGGTCTGTTCCCAATGAACTGCACACGGAATCAATATCACTGTTAAATCTCAATCTTTTTTCTTTATTAAGCTAGTGTTGACAGCGTATCCTGGGGTTGTAATAGCCTATCTGAGACCTCTCAGGACATTTTGTATCTGTATTTCTGCAGAGCAGAATGAGATTTACATTAAACTCAGGATATGTGTTTGTTCTCTGTGTGTTTATGGGAATTATTTACTCTTAACCCTAAACCACGTAACTCCACCCACAACCCTCTTATTTGTGTTTTACATTCAGTTTGCTTGTAAATAATTGTTTCAGATCAGCTAACCTGTCATAAGACTCAAAATGCACTTTTCTCCAGCTTTTTGAAGATTTCATTTGTGGGTGAGTTTTACCTTTTCCAGTGTTATAATTTATTTTTAGCCACTTTAAGTTCAGCTTCTTTTTTGTGTACATGCATTTTATTATGTCCTGCAGAAGACATCATAGACATGATGTAAACAACATAGAAATAAAATATTAAAAGTACAGAAAGTGTTTGTTGGTTTATTTTACTTTGTTAAGTGTCTGTAAATTTTACAAGCACATTAAACGTGTTTCATTTGATCAATATCAAGTCATTTCAACAGTGTTACAATTTGATTTACATTCTTTAAAGAAACCTTTCTCCAGATGTATGCAGTCTTGAAGTCGCAGTGTGTTGTGCCTCCTTTTAACCAGCAGAGGGCGGAAGGGTGTCCATCAATATGCAATGGCCTGTCATCATACTTTCCTACTAGCGGCCTTTCGATTTCTTCACATTCTTGGCTCATTCTTTGGAATTAAGATCCAAGTCAGACGCCTCACAAACCTGGTCCTGGAGCTTTTCGGTGTGCGTAACAGATCACTGTTTTATATTATTTGTAAAATTCATTGTTTTTTTGTATTTTATTATGATGTTTTGCAGAAGCTGGCAAAGAGGACTTTTATTCTGAAATTGTACTCGTCGTCTAGCTAGCTCGGTTCAGTTTACCCAATCAGTGTGCGCTCCGATTTCAATGAGATATTTTAAACAAATAACAAGGAGGGTTTCTGACTATATTTTTACTTTTTATATTTTATAGACCTATTAATTGAACAAAATAAAATGTTAAATGATTTTAAAATCAATACATTAACATGAATACAAATGGAACAAAGGTGCTTTATAAATAAAACGTATTATTATTATTACATTAGAAAAACATGTGCTAAATATATAATTCATTATAGAAAAATATAAACAAGATTATTTGTGACTGGTCGCAAGTGTCATGTTGACGAAGCTCTGCACATGTTCAAGTTTGAGAATTCAGAAACTGCAAATATTTGCATAGAAATGCAGAAGTGTTTCTTTGCTGCATTGTTCAGCAGAAAATAAATACGGGTAGATGTTAAAGGCCAAAAGATAAAGAAAAAGAACAGGATCTCTGGTGTATGGCTTGAATCTTACCCTCAATATATGTCTGTGAGATTTATTTGCTGTTTTATCGTCTGCCAACAAAATTCCTCAGTCTCTTAATATACAGTAAAATAGTTCTGAGGCCTTAAGAACAGGGCTTTGGGTGAAGCCTCTGCTAAATGAATAAATGTAAATGTAAAATGTCCTTCAATTTAATTATACTTATAAGTTCTAGTGGTTTACATTATTCTTATGCAAGTTGTCAAGTATGAAAATGTAATATTGATGCTTGCCTTATAGAAGCACCAATAAAAAACAAGGATTTGCTCTTTGTGCACAATACATCGTTCAAAAGAACCCCTTCTAAACTTTTTGATCCCGTCTGGACGAAATCAGCCACAAACTTCAGTTTTTTTCGCATCCTGCATCTGTGTTAACATTTCCAACCCTAATATTAGACCTTCCTGCTTTCAATCTGCGATTACAACATCCATGTTTCCATGTGAGGTCACTTCAGTACCCATTAAAAATCTCACAATCTTATTTTTAATAGCTTGAAACAAGACTGTCATGGCAAAATGTGGTTATGATGGTGTTACGTTCACAGTTTTAAAGGGATCGAGTTGTTAAAGTAGAAGCTGAGGGCTGCAGATCTCTGGCAGCAGGAAACAGTGTTGTGCCCCAGTTAGAGTCTCGTCTGGGTATGTGATCGGAGACCTGTCGTCATTGTCTCTGCGTTTCCACAGCCGGGTGAGTCTGATGCCCAGGAGATGGGGAAATGATCCACGGTAGCAGACGGTTCTGTGCCTTTAAGAAATGAGCTCTGGTAAGTCACTTAGACGGTCTTCCAACACACAGCAAGCAAAGATGAATCGTTAAAAACATTCTTAGACTTTCATTCAAAACCTGTATGGCGTTCTTTCTTCTGCAGAACACAAAAGTAGATATTTTGAAGAATGTTGATAACCAAACAACATTGACTATCATTGTATGAACACAAAACCACATTTCTCAAAATATCTTCTTTTGTGTTTCCCAGAAGAAAGAGTCCTATACAAGTTTTGAACAACACGAGGGTGAATGAATGATGACAGAATTAGTATTTTTGGGTGACCTGTCCCTTTAAGAGCTAATGAAAATGGGCCATTTGGGGTTGTTGTTTAAGGAGATCAGAAAGCATTCGAAGAATGTAGCCTCAATGTCCTGAGGAAGTAACTGTTGTCTTCTGGGAACTTTGTTTGGCTTGAAGACCAGGGCGGAGACAGGGGGAGGGTCTCATGATAAGAGGGTGTGGTCCAAACGTTTCCTCATACTCTTCCCCTCTCTCTCTCTTTGATCTGGGCAGCCTCCAGCATCTACATCTGCTGAGTTCAGTAACCAACCTTCTCCCATTAGAAATTCATTAGAAATCATTAGAGTCATTAGAAATCATGCAGAAATGGTTACATTTTCTGGAGCGTTTCAGTTTGTATTGTTGCATAATGTATCTCAAAGTTTCCTGAATACAGTAACAGATAAGAAAGAAAGAAAAATCATAGATTAGATTTATTTAATGTCTCGGTTATTTCTTCTATGAGATGGAATGGATAGAGAAGGGAAACGTTTGCTTATATCTCATCTGTTACTCACCCTGTTGAAAAAAGCACGTGCTGGGTTAGTTATGTTTTGACGCTGGTTTAAGATGGTCACATACTGGTTTAAGATGGTCATGTGTTGGTTTAACTTGGTCCATAGCTGGTCATGTGCTTAAACCAGCTCAGGACCAGCTAAGCACCAGCACATGACCAGCTAAAACCAGCATGTGACCAGTTTAAACCCACACAGCTGAGAAAAAGACTCAGAAATCTCACAAGTGTCTCTATTAGAGTTTCAGAAGAGATGTCAACAATGTCTCAAACTAAACTCAGATTTGCAAACAAAAGTCAATTTTATTGAAGATCTTTACCCTCTACAATCTACGTTCATTCATGAATTTAAACCGTCTCATTTGTTTCTGGTTTTATTTCTCTTAAGAAATGTTAGAAGAAGATAAATGAAACACAAGTAAGAAACTGCATCCAATCTCCTGAGTTAAGAAAATGTTTTTCTCTGGGTGGATTCCTATTGGTTGCGTAACTGAATGACAAAAAAATGTGTTTGCTTTGATTTAGCCGTTGTAAACTAATACCACAGCCCGTTAACATGCATGCAAGATAAAGTTACAAAGGCTGATATGCCAAAAAGGAAACTCTTCATAAAGCAACCAGCAGCAAAGAACTGTCAGGACGGACAATTCTTCATGCCAAGTGGACATGACCATCTGGACTCTGAAGAGATGTTAGAATGTCATGACACAGTTTGCTATAAGGATGACATCACAGTAACAGCTGCTTTGTGTTTGCACTGTGACTTCTCTCCTGACTGGAAATCATTTTCCTTAAAAACTCTCCCTAAGAAGTCCAAAGACCTTTGGCCTATATTGCAGTTCTTCCTGAAGAGAGAGACTTTGAAGGTGATATTTATGGATCTGTTTGCTCAGAGCAGATGCTTGTGTGATACACGATGTGAAGTGATCAAAGAAATTCATCTGTCATTCATAAATCCTTCAAATCTTTCAATACTTGAAATGAAACTTGAACCTTACGATTATAAAATTAAAGCATTCAATCAGAAAGAGAGGTTAAAAACAATGCATGGATTTTTATACCTTGAACGGACTTAAAAAAAAAACGAGACAAGAAAACACAAAATCAAGTTTTGAGATCTCTTTATTCAGATCCCCTGTTTAACACCAGAAAAGTAGAAAAGTCTACACATTACATAAATCCTAATGTTCTCCGTACAGCGAGTAATGTGCCGGTTCTGGCCCCGAACGTCCAAAATCATCCTGGTGGGGTCTACCGTCCTTCCAGAACCCATTTATTAAAGCTACAGAACATGTTTCCACAAACTGACAGAGAAGTCCATCTCCTTTCATCCGCCTGACATTTCATCTCCATTTTAACGTGTATTATGTCTCTCTGAAAGCGTGCGATCCATCTTCGGATATATACCCTGATAAAACATTAGGAAAATATGGAGTATTTGGATTAGTCCAGTCATGGAAAGTGTCCGGCTTTGGTATGCGAGTCTGAGCTCAGCTGTATCTTGGAATGCGTGTGAAGTCGCCAAGTGGACACACGCAACCACAACACTGTCTGTTTGTGTTCCAAGGTTTTCCAGAGAATCGAGAGCAGAGGTTTTTGTTTACGTGGATTTACCAGAAGAGAAAGCCCCTGAGGGACGGGTCAATGCGTCTCTAACTGATCTGAAACCTGTGAGCACACAAACATCTGGAAACCCGAAGAACATTTCTGGAAACCGCAGGATTGGTCAGTTGTCATGCATTTGAAAAATATTCTTCAATGCTTCTATATTGAAGTCAACATACTCTACTGCGATATATTGGTGTAAAAACGCAATATTGGTTTAGTAAAAAATGTACGGAGGAATTGGTTTGATCTGTCTGCGGTATTTGGCAGAGGTTGGGTGGGAGAAGTTGAAAAATAAGAGGGCTTGGCGATGTCAGCCAAAAGAAAAGTCATTTCAGAGGCGTTATTACATTTTGATTGGTTTTGAAAGGTAATGAAGACAAACCATTGTTCAGTTGGAAAAATGTGCACAGAGAAATCATTCACAATAGGAGCGGGACATCGTTCTGTTTAAGTGACGGGGCTCGAGACTCCTCACATACTGTAAATCTCTGAGACTTCAAACAAAACTAAAGGTTGCATGTTGGTCCTTAAAAATGACTACAAAATGTGCAAAAAAGTAAATATTCAAGTTTACAGTTTGAAACTTGAGACAAGTCTGACAGCTAAACCAAAGCACTGTAACTTCACCACATCCATGGAGATCACAGTCTTACACAAACCCACGCACCCCTTAAAGCTAACGGCTAAAAATAAAGATCACTTGTGAGGAAATGAAAACGAAAACATAATATAGAGTTCCGTGCTTACGTCCTCTCAAGTTTTCCTGAGGGCTCCAAAAGGAGACGTTTAGCTCCTTTTGGCTTTAGAAACACCCTGAACCAAGTTTTGCTAATTCTAAAATGCTAACGCTAATACTGAAGTGTCTGAAATCCAGAGCCTCTGTGTGAGAGATTCCACAAAAACATTGTGGAAAAGGTGCTGTAAGGGATTTATTTTTGGAATGTCATTACTAAAATATCCCTGTTCCTTAGGGGTCCTGAGCAATCTCAAGTCTCTGTGACAGTTCTGCTCAAAACGACAAAACAAGAGTCATTAAGCATTTGTAAAACATAGCCAATCAGAAACGCTCCATGCCTGTCAGTCATTTCGCTCCTATTCAGGTTTGGTATTGGGGCGGGGTTTCAGAAAGAGATTGTGTCATTGCCGGAGTTAGCAAAATGGCTAAAATCGCTTACAACAGCTTTAATAACACGGTAGCAGGGTGTGAACTACAATGCACGTGTTTTTTCACAATAACATCAACAATTTTTCGACAAAAAAATTAAAAACTACACGATGGATGCTGATCACATCATTTTCTCCTGACATCTGGAACAGAATTAATTTCTCTTCTGAATTAATTTCTAGTGACTCTAGTTTCTAGTGATTTCGAATGTTTAACTATTTAGCAAACAGTGACTTCCATATGAAAGATCGTCAAACTTCTCAACTAAACAAAATTTACATCAACTTTGCGCAAACGCACACTTTGGAGTGTCAAGTAGTTTCTCTATCATCACTGTGAAATCCTCCGCAAAGTGACACAATCACAGACAATAGTTTGCGTTTAATATACAGCTACCCAACCCAGATAGCACAGGTACGTCTGTAAGATGTCTGCTAAAGATCTGGAAAACATCTGCTGTGAAAACATCTGATAGACGTCTTAGAAAGATGCAGTTTTACATACATGCTAAATCATAAACATCTTTCCGACATCTTCTAGATGTTTGTATGACATCCGACATGAGACATCTCAGAGACGTATTGATGAAAAAAATGCGTCTTGCAGATGTAACCACAGACGTCAAATAGACGTTTTCCAGATGTGTGTGTGCTATCAGGATATGTGGATCGGCCATCTGAATCAATGAGATTTCAGTAATTCTTGAATTTTACGACAGTGTTACAAAGCTATGTTTCTAGGTCGGATATATATTTTTGTAATAATTTGCTTTTAAAAAATGTATTCTGGAAAATATTTGTGTAAACAAACCACATGATACGCTAGTTTTACAACAAACTAGCGTAGTCGATTAGCAAACCGCAGTGTTACTGTCACTGCTAGCCGATGCAACAGCAAGCCGTGTTTTTTTTTTCAATATGACGGAAGCGTTTTTGGAGTCCGATTAGCATCCGTACCTGCCAACACACAGGTAACGTCACTCGCACACCTGACTCGATATTAGTGTAACATTGTAACAATATTCTATGAGCAATTTAAATAAATTTCATCGTAAACTCAAAGATACATTATTAACGTATGGTGTATCGAAGGCAACTATATGGTTGGTTCCTGGGGTTAAAAGTGACATTTTTAAGTGCAGAAGCAGAAATGTCCAGTTTCTTTTGCAAAACAAAACGTCAAAACGAGAGTAATCATTTCTCCATTTCTCCATAACCAAAGGCTCTAGAGGTTATCGTACATGTGTAGAGTTTTCTCTAACTGCTGACCCACGCGCTGATAGAAGGCGATTTGTTGGCGGAGGTACGCCTGCATCATCTCTTTAAAATCCACATCCCTGCGCTCATGGAAGTGATTCATTTCCGCCTGCAGGGCGAAACCTACGGTCCTGCAGCGTTTACGGATGCCGTCGGCCTCCGCTTGGTCCATCTTGCCTTCGTCGCTCATTCGCTGGGATTCCTTCACCTTTGCAAAAGCACCTAAAAGAGAGAGAGAGAGAGAGAGAGAGAGAGAGGTCAACAGAAAATCTAAACTGACAATACTTTGATTATGAGTTATAGATATTTATATTAATAATGTAAGTTATATTTAAATATAATTGTGTATATATTTATGTAAATATTTGTGATATATATACGTTTGTGTGTGCATGTACATATAAATATACACGCCACACACATTTATATTATATGAACACAACCATTTGTTTTTCTAATTGAATCCGTGAACCGGAAGTTGCAATTGTTTTTATTTCCTTATTTCCTAGTGAAATGAAATATGTAATGAGGAAAAGAGTGGGCGTGGCTCTGTCTTTCTCTGTGATTTGATTGGATGTATAAAAACAGCGCTTTCATTTTGAAATGGAACTGGCTTTGACTGACAGTTGAAGGGGAGGAGGATTTACTTAAAAAATACATCTATTTAACACAATAAAACCCAATAGAAACATGATAACATAATAAAAAACATGAAGTTTGAGTTATCTCATTTTGGAACCAAACTCTTAAAATATTTCTTTATATATGCATATATATTCTAGGTAAAAATGTAATTATAATTGCTTAACCTATTTTGTTCTTCACATCTGACGTCATCACGCCCTCTTAATTCTCAACCCTGTCGTATAAAGACTTTAAACTAAACAATGAAATGTTTATAATCTAGTTTCCTTTTGAGGTTACACTTAAAAGTAAACATGCTTTAACATGCTGGACAACCAAAAGGGTTGATTGAGATTTACTGGGAATCTTTTTAAGTAAAAAAAGCATTATACATAATATACGTATACATACATACATACAAACGCACACGTTTCCAGGCACAGCTCAATATATCTCTGGTCTTTGTCAGATTTCAGATTAAAGGGCCTTTTGTATCCGATTTGTCTCACATTTCCAGTTTGACCAGTTTTTAAGCGTCTATGAGAACAGTTTCCATCACATTCCTGTTACAACAAGACAAAGCCCAGAATCTCAGGTCTGAAAGCTGCTTCTGTTAATCAAGATTTCAGACGGGAACGCTTGAATCATCACATATATGATCAACCGCATGAGATCAGATATCTGATCCAGAAAACATCACACTTTATGTATATTATGACATTTAAGATGCATTAACCAACTCGTAAACACACAGTTGTGTCATCCAGTTAAATGACGTCTGTATGCAAAACTTGTGTTTGCATTTCTCTACGAGCGTCCAAAAGCTCCACAGTGTTTCTGACCTTACAATTAAAAATGAATTGTTTGCAACTGTACTTTTATGACTTCTGATTGTCAATGACATCACTGTGATGTCATTACTAAGACACTTTAATATGATAACAGTTTAAATAAATTATATATACAATAATAAATAACATGTTATTTACAAAAAATCTGAATATATCAATAGATTTTTATTCAAAAGAGCAAAAAAATGTCCTGATGCCGTGACATTTCTCTTAAATGAATGAGAAATGATGGAGTTAAACAAGCAGCCGGTGGTGACAGACACAGCCGAGTACTGACCTCTCTCTCTCTCTCTCTCTCTCTCTCTCTCCTAATCTTACAGCACCAGTTTAAAGACTCTATTATCCAAACAGAGGTTTAATTCTAAAAAGCATTCAAAGCATCTCTTAAAAAAGTTAGCGGAGAGTTCATCCGACGTTTGTCAAGTCTTTCAATTAAAATGAATGTCAACAGCACGAGGAATAACTGAAGTTTAATGTGTCTAACAGCGCCGCCGTGGAAACAAGAATTTCAAACTGGAAAAACAATCCAAGTTCAATGAATCCGGGAGCAAAACCAGGAAAGAATCAAACCGTTGCAAACTACAAACGTTGGGCCCAACAATATAGCGCAAGCAAAACAATTAGCGTGTTACCGTTTTTAAAGCAAGACACATTTTAATTTTGTATACTTTAAAACAAACGGAAACCTTTCAAATAAGTTTACTTAAAGATAAAAGTAGTTTGTCACTTCTGGTTGTCACAGTAAAGTATGAATTACATCTGGAGTTACCAGACACATGTGTGAACATGTGGGGAAGTGACTTCATGCACTAAAAATCACTAGTTGGTTGAAAGTAAGGGCAAAACAGCTCAGGAAAAAGAAGTGAACACATCCAGCACTTGCTTTCGAAGTTATATTTTGGGGGACCGTGTATCTGGTTGTCTATCTTTCAGAGTTTCAGCCCATTATTTACTCATACTTGCTATTCCCAGTCAAAATCAGTTTCCCAATGGAAGTGAAAATTACAGAAAACTCTCATAAAGACTCGTGCAATTTTCCGAGTCTCCTGCTGCCGTCGGAGAACTTTGTGTGAGGAAAGGTTCTTCATTTACATGCTTGGTAGCCCCAGTCCCCATTCACTTTAATTATATGCAAAAAATGCACCTACAGTGTCCTACTGAAAGAAAGTCATGCGGTTAAGAACAACGCAATGACGCACCTGTAACTTTTATGTGTGTTAAGTACACCCTATCTCACGTGTGTGCGTAGATCAGACAAATCGGAGGTCCTGCCCCGACATGTTATTCCGAAAAGCAACGACAGTCATTCTGAAAATCAGCGAATAACTGCACCGTAGTGTTTGCGTGAGCGTGTTACTCAAAGACCTGGCAATAAAAGCAAACCAACACCCTTCAGAAGAGTGCATGACTACTGCTGCACGCAGAGCCCAGGGCCTGGAACGCCTGCTGCTTCAAACTGTTTCTTCTCATTAGCCGAGATATACAACAGACCAACATGTTATGCATTGGGCTCAATGACACATGGGGATGAAATTATGATGAAAAAGTGCATTCTAAAATAATAACTAAAAACATTTTGTTTAAAATACAATTAGCATGTGTGTTTTCTAGGAGCTGACGTACACTAACCTTTTACATATCAAGTTTGAAAAGATCCAATATTTCAAGTAAAACTAAATGAAATAAAATGTCACATAAAATAATATAAAATAAATAAAAAAGTGAAGAGTTTAGATGCAAAAGTACCATATCAAATTTTCTTATAAAATTAGAAAAATGTCAGACGGCGTTTGCATCTGTACTCTTGCAATAGTCTCAACACCTAGACATGTTTTTCATTAAGCCCTACAACTCAAAAAAAACTCAAATGGATAAAACCCAGAAACTGACGGCATGTTCATCATAAACAGTCTCTGTATTTTTGAATAACAATAGATCCAGACACAAAAACTGAGCCACTGACCCATCAACATCCAAACACATTCCCCACTGCTTTTGGAAAAAACGAATATTTTCTTTAAATCTGCGAGTGGGCTCAATGCAAGCATGACTTCAGGATGTCAGGTTAAGTGTCCAGCCGTCCCACAGCGGATCTCACTACCGCTCGCTGGCTCGGACACACAAGCGCCGTAAGGAGCGCGCTCGGAGAGAGAGCTGTTATTATGTCTCTGGGTCATGTGCTGTTTTCCTCTTTTCATTGCTTCTCTTTGATCTTTCCCTGCAGCTCACGAGAGAAGCAGACGATGGGATTTCATGCTTGATGGACTCTTAGATCAGTACAGTCTATGATGACTGTTGCTATCAGGACGACGGTGTATAACATTAGCATTCAAATCAAATCCAACAGTTGATGTTTTGTGCGCACATCAGTCCCTATTAACAACTTTTCTCCATTGTACAACAAAGTCCATTGTGTAAGATCACAAACTGTAATCACGTCACGACCGTTACGGGGTGTGTACGTGAAACTGGAGCAATGATATCGCCATCCGGTACACACACACATCAGAAGGAGAAACGAAAGCAAATGTTTGCTCAAGGTGGTTATTTGATTACCTCCAGGTATTTTTAAAGAAAAATACGAGATTAACGCACAAAGGTGACGGATAATGATGATACTTTAAACTGGTCACTCCTATTTCAGGATTAAACCCACGACCATTTAACCTATAAGTGCAGTATTATTTCCACCCTGTCTGTCATGTGACGCTCACATGTCATGACCGATCACGACTCACGGCCCACTCGAGCAGAAATAACATACATCTGTGATGCATTTAAATGAGGGAAGTTAATCGATTAATCACATCCAGAATAGAAGTTTTGGTTTACATAATATGTCTGTGTACTGTGCATATTAATTTTGTATTTATAAACACATACACATACATGTAGATATTTTAGAAAAATATCAAACTCAAATGTATACATATAATTTAACATATTTATAAATTTAAATGAATGCATGTAAATATTTCCTACATGCATTTATGTATGTGTATTTTTGTGTGCGCGTATATGTTTATAATTACAAAATTAATATGCACAATACACAGACATATATTATACAAACACAAAGATTTATTTTGGATGCGATTAATCGTGATTAATCATTTAACAGCCCTAATATAAATGCATATACACATACACAATATGTAAGGACTAAGACAGTTTGTGTGTATGTATACAAGCCTCACAATACAACATTGCAACTCCACTGTAATGACAAGATCAGTTTCTCAAATATAAAGTCGTCATTGCCGGGATAGTTCACCGGCAAAAATAAGACTTCTGTCATCTTTTATTTCCCCTCATGTCGTTCAAAACCTGTATGTTACTCTTTCTTTTGAGGAACACAAAAGAAGATATTTTGAGAAATGTCTTAGTTTGGTTTTGTCAACATAAAACAGAAGGTCAATGTTATTTGGTTTTCAACATTCTTCAAAATATCTTCTTTTGTGTTATGCTGAAGAAAGAAAGTCACACAGGTTTGAAAAGAAACGAAAGTTAGTAAATGATGACAGAATTTTCATTTAAGGGTTAACTATCACTTTCAATCTGTACTGTAATATGTATCACACAAAACTGTCCACTCTACCTGACATGTATAATAACTCATATACAAATAACACCTGTATGCCAGCTCAATAAACAGGAAAATGTGGCTTTCTTATCAGACAACATCTGCTGCCTGTCAACGACCTTTACAGGATTGGTGACATGCCATTGGAGGGCTTATTAAAACAAGGCATAATAACTTTTGCTCAGATATTTCTCCTGTGAAAAGAACCAAAAATCTCACAAATGTCTCCGTCATTAGAGTCTCAGAAGACTCTCGGAAATTGAGAATGTCAACAATGTCAAACTGAGTCTGCAATCAAAAGTCAATATTATTGAAGATCTCAAGAACTCAAACATTTCTCATCAAATTTACCCGAATCCAGATGATTTCACCGCTATAATCTACATTCATTTTACACCTCCATACTCTTTATGTGTTTCAACAATAACTCTCATTTGGTTTTATTTCTCCTTAGCAATTTAAGGAGAAACACCCGAGACTAAGCACAATAACATGTGTATTTTCTTATACTTTAGTTTCTTTGAATAAACACATTCTCTACACATTCTGGTCCTTCTCTCTCAACTTCATGAGGTGCATTCTGGGATTTTTCTAAAGAGTATTGATGTAGTTCTCATGTATGCTAGATACTACACTGGAATTTGACAAAAAAATGAATGTATCCATGTTTAAAGTGACAGTTCACCCAAGAAACAAAATTCTCTCAACATCTGCTTGCAGAACACAGAAGAAGATATTTTGAAAAATGTCGGTAACCGAAAATCGACGTTACCCATCGACTAGCATTGGTTTTGCGTCCATACAATAGAAGTCAATGTGTACCGTCGGTTTTTGGGTACCGACATCGTTTTCTGTGTTCTGCACAAGACAAGAATGTGAGTAAAAGATGACGGAATGTCCATTCTTAGGCACTATTTACATCCGTCCAAAATTTATCCTGAACATGAACGCATTAAACTGTAGATTAGAAGATTAGAGAACATCAATTGAGGCTTGTCCAACACTTGTCTGGTATTGTCAGCGCTGGCGTGTAACAGCGTGTCAGGATGTCAGCATATGTTCGGTCTGATCTCTCGGCACCGAGAGATTCTTAACATCTCTCTGACATTCCACAAAAAAGCATGATAATGAAAGCTGAAGTGTGTCGGAGCTCAGAACCGACTGAACTTTAATGTCTTGAACTGCATTGATTCACCGCAGTACTTCCAATAATTCAGACTAAGGCCATTCATTTATTTTTCTCAACGACCTGTAAGTGCAATTTCTTCCAACGCATTACTTCTTCACTGTAGAATGTCTCTGCACGCCAGCTTTGGGAGTTACCAGATATCAGCTGTGACCGCTTAACTAAAACTCCCTCCAGTCCCATTTCTAAGGCCCCTTAACTCTTATTGACGTGTGATTGGATGCCCACAGATGTGATGTCACCGGGTCACCTGCTGTGTGCCCAATTATTGAGTCAAATAAAAAGTTATGAATTGCAATGACATTGTGTTGAATTGAATATTTCGTTTGAGCTTACCTTTTTGCAGGTGGATGATATCGGGAAAGTTGGACAGCAGGCCCTGGTACAGCGACAGATTATCCAGCATGTGAAATAGATCATCCTTGGGCTGCTCCGCGAACATCTCCCCAATGTTCTCGTAGGTGCGTCCGGTGTGAGAGATGGCGTTGCTCAGGGCGTCCGAGTTGTACGGCGGGTCCAGCTGAAACGACTGGCTGATGGACTGAAAGGCATTCCCAAGCCTCTGGAACTCCTTCCGGAAACCTCCGAGATGTTTCCGAACCAGTTCGGAAGCGACGTTGGTGAGCTGCAGCACGCTGTCGTCCATCTTCTTGGCGAACGACTTGAAGGAGTCGATGCGCTCCTCGACATCCTGAAGGTCCTGATGCTCGTTGGGAATCTGAAAGGTGAGCATGAAATGAGCGCCGACCATCTCGTCCTTCTCGGCTCTCCTCTTCCCGAGCTTCCATTGTTTATCATCTGCGCACATGAGGAAGTGCTCGAAACCCTCGTACTGGGACAGAACGGGGTGGCTGGTCATGTGGTTCATCCACAAGACGAGCCTCCTCTTCCTCTTCTCGATGAAATCCTCCTCGAACCGACCCGTGGCCTGTTTCTCGGGGAGGTGGGGGACGGAGATGACGGTGAACTTGTGCAGTAGTCTGTTGTACAGCCAGTCGAAGTGCTTGTAGCGGCGGTATACTGGCCTGCCGGTGTCACTGGGGGTCACGCGGTACGAGATGTAAGTCTTAATGCCCTTAAACTTTGTCTGTTTCGTGGGGTCTTCGACGGAGCAGGAGAAGGGCTGTGGGCTCACCTTCCATTGGGGTCCCCGGGGTCCCATCTCTATACTGTAAGACTCGGCAATCTTAGCCATCATGGGCACGTCACCGAGTATGAAGGCCTCCACGCCCGACCGCACGAAGCTGGAGAATCGGTTCAGGTTCCTGCCCACCATGCTGCCCTTCCTGTTGCTGGACATGCTGTCTTGACGCTCAATGTATGGCTTTGCCCGGTAGTGGACGTTCGGGTTGGAATTCTGGCTTTGGTGGTGGTGGGAATGCCCGTTGGCACCCCCGCCCCTCCGGGGACCTTCATCGTCGACCACCGTGGAGCTGTCATCCCAGTCGTCCCAATCGTCATCATCGTCGCTGGGGAGGGTCGTGGACTGCGTGCTGATGTACGAGTGATCTTTACCGGGTGAACTTCCGGGTGAGCTGAAGGACTGATCGGTTAAGTTGGACCCGGAGCGGCTCCGGATGATGTCCACATACGAGGCGGGGAAGAGTCCTCGCTCTCCTTTGCTGTTTTCTCCTTGTAGCCAGCCGTCCACCGAGTTCTCGTCGAAAATCACAAGCTCCTCGTTCTCCTGTATGCTGATCTCTTCCTTGTTCTCACTTTGGAAAGTGTAGAGGGCTTTGGCACGCAGGGACATCCTTAAAACTTTGTTACACGGAAAAAGGGGGCACAAATCAACAAGTAAACCAAAGGGTCGTTTCAAGCCTCATTGGTCAACAGTTTTATCTTAATACAGCTGTGAACACGTTCAATGTGTTCATAGTCAGAGATTCAGGCACTTTACCAAAAGTAAGCTTTGAGGAAATAAGAAACAGGTTTATAATCTCATCTGCTACATTTGTAACTCAAGTGAAACATGTTGCAACTCGCTGTTTGATTGTTATTCTCCATTTTCACAAATTTATGCCGTTCCATTATACCGCAAACTCTTCTTCAGCCGCAAAAAAATAAACCCATAAAGCCATAAACACACTCCAGCGCACACCGGCAAAACACGCTCACTTCGCTGTATGTTATCCTTATGGAAGACTTTTATGCATCTTGCATGGCGCAAAGCTCCTTTAAAAAGTGAAAGATACACAAACACACACAGCTGCTTCGGCTGAACTAAATTCCAGATGAAAACATTGTCCCAACAGCACGTCGTCCGTCCCAGACGGAGATGAGGAATGAGCGCATCCTTTGGTTCCGCACACAAAAGAATAAAAACTACATCTGAAGCGTCTTTATAATCCACAGATCCGGCCCGTATGGCTGTGTGATCATGCTATTCCCTTCGAGATGAGACTCAACCGGCCCAATAAGAGTTTTGCGCGAAGTATTTCTTTACTTTGAGAAGAAACGCAGTAACTCTTTCCATGACGTGACGATCGAACAATGAGATTCGCGCAGTTGAATGCGGGGTTTGAATGCGCGTTTCTGGCGCCGCACGGCGGTCAAGGAAACAACTGCAGAATCTGAGCTATACCATTGTTTTTCTGTTGTTAACTCTAAAACCCTCAATGTCCAGTGAGTTTTATTCAAATCAAGACAAAACAACCAATTAAATATTATAACTAAGCTAAATTAAATTATAATGTAACGCGTACAAGCTAAAAAAATGAATTCTTCATTCAGTCAAATTTATATTCCACGATGTTTTTCCTCTTATAGGAGTTTTAAAAATGTTTAAGATTTCAAATACAGTATTTCCAACGACTGTTATCTAGTATTATAAGAAACTCGCCCCACGCCGCATAAAAGTATTTTATTTTTTAAATAATATTTTCACAAGTCATTGTGATTGGTCCATCCTAAAATGCAATATGAAAAGTAACAGGTGTCACGTGACAACTCAGTCCCTCCTTCAACAGCTTTCTGGATAATGTATGCCTAAATAATTACACCAATAAACGTAAGGGTATTCAATTGCAAATACACACATGATAAGTTAGATTAAAAAATATATTATTTATACTTGCAGTTGATGATCACTTCCGAGTCGTTCATAAATGTTCTAACAGTTTATTATACTTTCATAGGACAGCTTCTTTTACGTCCACTTGCAATGTTTTTAAATCGCGTCCTTGACGTCAAATTACGTATACATTTAGCAAAGCAAAAAAAAAAAACATTTAGCGACGTAAAACCTTCGTACGTCTGGAATTTTGACCAGATTGAGAAACTCTGTAATGAATTTTGGTCGCCTAACAGGATGAAACTCCGTGAAGACATTTGGTCGGCCGCTAAGATTCGTGACCACGACGTCAGCGCGTTTGAACCGTTTGTGCGGAAGGTGAGTTGTGTTTCGCGGTTCTGTTTGTTCACTTTTGTCCCATCGAGTTTTTGCACCTTTTTTATATAAATAACCATCACGAATAAAGGATTTTACACGTGCTCTGATGGGAGTGTGATCACGTTTTTTGTCGCTTTCTGTCTAAAATCGGTGCGTAACTACGTGATCGTGATGTTTTGATACGCACGTTATACATGTGATCTTTCATGATGATGCTCTTGAAACAACACTTTTTTAAGCCCTTGGTCGCTTGTGTTGGTTAATTATTCTGTATATTGCCACAGGTCCATCATGGAGGGTCTGACACAGGCTCTCTCCTCCAGCTTCTCCGTGTCCAGAGAACCAAACAGTACATCTGCACCTCACCCACGCCTGGCCCAATACAAGAGCAAATACAGCGTCCTGGAGCAAAGCGAACGGCGCAGAAGATTCTTGGAGCTGCAAAAAGAGTGAGTTATTCCAAACCTGAGATGCTTCAATGTCTTTTCATATGATCACTCGGATCTCTGAATCAGACAGTGGAGGTTTGGAGCCCTGATGCTCAGCTCACTGCTAATCTGAAAAAGGAGTCATATTTTGGTATTAGTCACTGACTTTAATGCATTTTCTCTGCAGGAAGAGACTGAACTATGTGAATCATGCTCGTCGACTGGCAGAGGGAGACTGGACCGGAGCGGATAGTGAAGATGAGGAGGATAAAGAGAAGAAGAGTCAAGAGCAGCTTGACAAAAGCGCAGATGAGGAAGGGATGGAGATTGAGGAGAGGAAAAAGCTACCAAGACATTACGCCAACCAGGTGCTTATAAAATACATTGCCATAAACCCATTTACCAGACTGAGATGCTTGCCATTCATAAGAAGTTGTTGTTTTTGGTGCAAGAACCCTAAACTGCTTCCAAAAGAGAACCAAAAAGTCTCTTTAAAAGCAAGAAGCGCTGACTATTTGTCAGCATTTAT
The DNA here is from genome assembly GCA_006030095.1 of Triplophysa siluroides. Taxonomy (NCBI): domain Eukaryota; kingdom Metazoa; phylum Chordata; class Actinopteri; order Cypriniformes; family Nemacheilidae; genus Triplophysa; species Triplophysa siluroides. The sequence goes on along the minus strand of VCII01000891.1, from coordinate 459,193 downwards.
AGACTCATTGTGAGCGTTATAATATAAATATTATGATTGTATTCTGCAGCTGATGTTGTCAGAGTGGTTGGTGGATGTCCCTGCTGATCTGAGCTCTGATTGGCTGATGGTAGTTTGTCCAATTGGTAAGCGATCCCTCGTCGTTGCCTCCAAGGTTTGGACCAATCACTTTTTACTTTCTTTTCATTTATGAGCTCAACACTTGTTTTTATAGTATGCAACTTATCCTGTTTGTGTTATTTGTTACGCAGGGGTCCACGACATCCTACACTAAGAGTGGCTACTGTGTGAATCGATTCCCCTCTCATATTCCTGGTGGAAGTAGGCACAACTCTGCACTGGGAAAAGGTCTGTCTCACACCTCACCTGTCCTACAGAGTTATCACACTAGAGTGTGCTAGAGCACAGCTCTGAGCCATCCTGGGAAATAAAACGGATAAATGTGTCTTTATGTAGATTACACCATTCTAGACTGCATCTACAGCGACGTGGACAGAACCTATTACATACTGGACGTCATGTGTTGGAGGGGACATCCGGTCTATGACTGCCCGGTGAGTGTTTCACCCTCTTTTCATTTACATAAACACAATTTTTTATTAAAATCACAGATATTTTGCATGTTCGCTATTAAATTGTTTTATTTTACAGACAGAGTTCAGATTTTATTGGCTGCAGTCTAAAGTGGAGGAGGCTGAAGGTCTTTCTGAAATTTCTAAAATTAATCCTGTAAGTCAGAAAACAACAGCTGTCAATCAAGCACATGGAATGATTTTATAGATTTTTTATTGTTTTTTTTCAAAAACATCATAATTTAATAGTAATTTTAGCTTTCAGAATTATAAAATAAAATGTTCATTGTTCCAGACATTTTGGCTTGGTGGGTTTTGGATGGTTTTCGGTTCTAAAAGTTACAGTATGCTTACATAGCAGAATAATGTGTGTTTTTTGGATATACATTTATAAAATCTAAACGTTGCATTGGTTCAAAGTCCGTTCTCTCTCTCCAGTTCCGATTCGTCAGTCTGAGCAACATCTCCTGTTCAACAGAGTCTATCCAGAAAGCTCTTGCACATGAATACAGCTTCACTGTAAGAACATCTTTCATATGTCATTTTCTAAATAGCTAATGTTTTATGCTTGTCAACACATTTTTGAACTTTGAACGACACCTTTTCTTCTTTTTTAGGTGGACGGCCTTCTTTTCTACCACAAGGAGACCCACTACACCCCTGGTAGCACACCGCTGGTGGGCTGGCTCAGACCCTACATGGTGGCAGATATCTTGGGCATAGAGGTGCCACAGTGCCCTCTTACCAACAAGCCTGACTATGCTAGCCACCAACTTCAGCAGATCCTGGAACACAAGAAAACATCTACAGAAGTTCGTCCAGCGGATCAGAACGGCAGATACGAACTGGAACACCTCTCCACACCAGAGACACCGCTGGAGAATTCACACACCTCTCAGAAGGAGAACATGGAGGTCTGAGGTCTATAAAAAGACTACACGAATTTAGTATTTGTAGAGTTCTAGATCTGAATTCTGTTGGGGCTGATTTGATTTAGCCTGAATTCAGACATGAAGATCACTAACCAGAATAGTCTTATTTCAAAAGGACAGAAATGTGAACGAGTTGGGTTTTTACTTGCTGTATTATTCAATTACAATTTGGTTATGAGTGCCTCGTAAGGGGCTATTTGTGTCACTATATTCATAAAACTAAAACTGAATTGCTTTTTTGCAAAATATTTTAGTGAATGTACAGCTATTAACAGTAGGATATTCTCTGTTCAATTATGAACCTCTGCACAACGTCTTCGTTGGATTTTAAATGTATCTTTTTAAATTGACCTTTTCTGTAGAAGGTCAACTATTATCTGGTGATAAAACCAATGAATTAATTTTTAAATATGTGTTGCAATTTCAATAAAGTTTTACTCTCCTTGTTTTTTGTGTATTTCTAAATGTCCAAAAGTCCTTTGCAGTGTTGTTTTCAAAAATAATACACTCGATTTTTATGAAAATGTATGCACTTTCTAAGGTGTTATGTTGTGAACATTTTTCCCTCTTTTATTGTCTTCCAGACTTACACATTTAAAGTCGAATTCATCTAAAACCACACCAAACTCTATGATTTGAGGTATAGCTCATATTAGGATAGAAATATGGGATGCATTACAATTACAAGCAAAGCTATAGATTTTTGTCAATGTAATAACTGCTCAGTTAAACAAATATAGCATTTGTTTAGAAATAAAAAAATACTTTTACATTTAATTTGTAATTCCACATATGGATTCTGTTTCGGTTGCTGCTGATTTTGTTTTTAAAGGCGACTTGTTACTCTACAGCATAAATGAATACTGTTTAATCCAATGCACGTGTAACTATAATGTCTTATTTTTGCCAGTGAAACGCTAGCATCATCAAAAACTATTCTGGTTAAATGTCAACAGCCTCAGCTAATGAAGACCAAAACGTAGAGGCAGATTATGTGTGAAGCTTCATGCAGTGATGTGAAACCACTAACGTTAGATCACATCCTACAGAAAACCCAGAGCGTCATCGGAGAGGCCTGTGGTTTAACTGGAGAGTTTGGTTATTAGTCAGTCGCTGCTTTCCAGGAACACGCAGCACCTGTCAGCCTAGATCAGGCTTCCTGGACCTCTCGTGAGCAAACACTGTGTCTGTCAAACAGAAGTCAGAATTACTGGCTGTGAGTGAAATGTGTCAAGCATGTCAACATTGTAGGTCTACTCAAAACAGGGAGTGTGTGCCTGATGCCCGCAAATGCTGTCTAGGTAATGACGTTTTTGGGTAAAAGCGTCTGCTAAATTACTCAAAACGGTATCTAGTAACCCTCTCTTAAAGTGAAAGTGTTTGTGTGCATTTTCCAGCATGAGATCATAATGTTCTCCTGTCAATCACTGGCCCACATTAAATGATGGAAACCCACCCACAGGAAGCTCTTGTTCTTGCTTTTTCGCTTTTAGTGTACATTTTCTTCACGTCAGATTTGCGCGAGAATCTGTTCCATTAGTAATATTTTCTAACTGAACAAAAGGAAAACGTTCACTATGTGTTCACCAGAATAAATGTACGGTGTCTCTGTGTGGCAGAATGTAGTAATATAATATAATATAATATAATATGGTGGTCCAAAACGTGGTTCATTTTTGTAAGAGATCTGGTAAAACAATTAATTAATAGTAATCTATATTTCTTTAAAAAACTTAAAACATTTAAGGCTGAGTTAGCATGTAGTATTTATAATAAACCTGAAAGTGAATTAAAATAAAAAGTAAAAAAGTAAACGTGCCCGTTGTGAAGAACGAACGAGCCTCTTCGCCCGAACGTCGTAGTTTTTATGAATGAAAGAGGCGGGGCGTCACTCACACGCAGTTCTCTTAGCGGCCAGCAGGGGGGCTCTCTCGCCGCTGCTGCTTTTCCGTAGCGTCTGATCTTCGTTCTCATTCTCTCGTAAAAGCGTCTTAAAGCGCCCGGATGCTGATCGTTAACGGCCGTTTCAACCTCTCCATATAAACCAAGCAGCCCTCGGGGGTTTCGACGCCTCTCCGTGATGAATTTCCCCCTCCGTCACAAATTCGGGCGGACCGAAGCGCTGCTGGAAAACCATTAGCTCGTGTTTGCGCGTGTATGTGTGTAAACGTGTACGTGTATCAGACCGAACCCGGTCCGGATCATGAACGCGCCGCTGTGTCGCGTGCCTTGTTGAAGTGGCGGGCCGCACGGGCTGAAAACAACGCGAGTCTCGCGCTTCTCTTGGCGTTAGCCTGATCGCTGCTAACGGGCCTTACAAACCATCCCGGTTGGATCTACACAGTCCGATCTCAACATCTGTCCGGGCTTTAACAGGATCCCGAGGAGGAGGCGAGCATGGCCGCCCGTTTGACCGCAGAAGAGGAGCAGGTATGAAATACCTTCACAGTCCAGTTCGCGTTACCGTACCAGAACATCGGGTCTCTGTTCCAGCGGTTCTGTTGCTTAGCAACCCCGGTAACGATGTCCGGTTGATTAGAACAGGATTACGATGATTGATTGGGGTCACCACATAGAAGCAAACTTATTGTGAAATATTTTTGGGGTAGATTGTCGTATTTTTGTTGAAACTTTGGTTCTCTTAATAAGTTTCAACGTGGTTTATTACAGTAAAACTTAAATTTGTATAGCCAAAGATCATGGTTAAACCATACTTTTAAGAATGATGGGTTTGATAAAGATGCATTGTCGTTGAGATGCTTCTGAATGAGATTAGATTTCCTCTACAACCTCACATCCAGGTCTGTCTCCGGTCTGATATGGAAATACAGCTGAAGGAAAATAGGTTGCAAATGCAGTTTCATCAATGACTCTGGACTTGGAACACCAAACGCTCAATAACACTTAAAAGTGGATTAAACTCAATGTCAGGTTTGTCTAAAGCGGTTCAGAGCAGAGCTATTAAAACTCCAAGAGGATTTATCACATACCCAAGTACATAACACTTTAATGTGTGGCGGTGAAAAAATGTAGTGTAGAGCGCTGTTTGTTAGACAGACTCAAACAGGAAATAGTCATTATGTAAGTTATTTATAGGTCGACAGAAATGTTTGTTTAATGTTTATGTAATTGAATATATGGTGAAATATACTCGCCATTCCATACAATCCTAATACTTTCTTTCAATCCGTTAATACATGGATAGCAATTTCATGTACATGCTTATGTATTAAAAATGGTCTTTCGAAAAACTGAAGAAGTTAAGTTTAATGAATGAACGATGCATCAGTGTCCTGTTTATAAACACTTAACCTTTTTTCAATGATGAGGAAAGGCTGCACATTTCTAACAAGGCCTCTCTGTGTTCTCCATTCCGCTGTTGAATCTCATTTACATGAGCCCCAGTCGTGCATTCATTCAATTATTCATTCATTCATTCATTCATTCATTCATTCACCTGCTCGGCAGCATCGTATGGTCCATCTTTCCCAGCAATCATGGCCGTGTGTAGGAATGTCATGCCTGGTGTTCTGGGGATGCCTTCCCGGAGCTGGAACCATGGGTTTATCGGGGTGGCTGGCTGGTTCCTGAGTGTGCGGGAATAATTCGATGTTTGACTGGCTGTGTCCGGCGCTCAGAGCCCCCGAGGGACGTGAGCTGCTAAAAGCATTTGAACAGGACCGGCATCGGTAGATGTGTATTTCTTCATGAAGTGATGGTTGAAATCTGTTGGTGTGCGTGTGTGGGGAAAATCTCAGATTTCGCTTGTGATGTCGAGGTCGTTCAATAAGTCAGTGTATCATTTTGAGTGAAAAATGGTTTGTGTCTTACATGCCTTTTATCTCTTAATTGAAACTAGGCTGTACAAAGAAATCATTTCGAAGCTGTCGTAACCGTGAACACTTTAGCATGAGATAGATATGGTATTTGGCCGCTTGAATGTGTGTTTGACTGAAGTGGTTTGAACCGTGATTAACTGTAATCTTGCTGGTTTCTCAGGCCCGCACAGTTCATCTCGGGGTGAATTCTGCACAATTCAGGGCTGTCTGCCTGCATATTCTGCTTCTCGGTCCTTTTAAGGAGACTGACTGTGTTGTGCAAGTGGGTGGACTGGAACCTCTGGAGAGAGCGAAATAGAGGAAAAGCAGATTTTGATTCCGTTTGGTTTTCAGGACAACTCGAGCGAATGTAAAGTTGTACTCAAACAAATATATAAAGAACGGTTTCGGGTTGAAGTAGTTTTGGTAATAATCCAGTGTCTTCTGTAATTTTATTCTTCTAGTGCAAATTGTTTTTATGATCGGGGTTCACATATACAGCAATTTACAGTGATGATAAACCAAACCAAAACTCCCATTGCGGCAGCGCGATGTGGGCGTGTTCAGCTTTTAGAAAAAGTTGAGGTTTATTGTGGATTAGAGTTCATCTTGTGTCAGATGCTGTAACCATGCACAACGGAGAAGTTAATACGACTGTAAACTATGTTTTTGTTTCTGTCCGCAGTAGGGCTGCCAAACAATTAATCGTGCTTAATCGCATCCAGAATAAAAGTTTGTGTTTACATAATGTATGTCTGTGTACTGTGCTTAATTTTGTATTTATAAACACATACACGTACATACACATACACGTGTATGTATGTATGTATGTGTATAAAGGTTTACATCTATTTTCAGCTATTGATAAATATACGGAAATACTACTAATATCAAAAAACTCCCAAATATATGTGTATGTTTTTGTGTTAGTACTTCGACATACTGTATATGTATACATACTGGATATGACTTTTCTTCTGGATGCGATTAATCGCTTGACAGCCCTGGTCCACAGACATGACTGTCTTTCTGAAAATTTGTACAAAACCATCATGTCATGTATTTTAACCGAGTTTGACTAATGTAATAATAATGTTAATTTTACTGTCATATTGCATTATAAAAGATGAATGACTACAGCTGTAAATTACTGTATATGTTGAAGGCACTGACGACACGTTTATTGGAGATGATTTTTAACCCTGCTGTAGTCATGTAAATTTCTCACACACATGTAGTGAGATGCCGGATGCCATAATCTCCCAGAATGCATTGCATGCTGGGTGGAACTGATTTGCAAACATGAAAATGAAGCTGAAGTTTCTTTGCATATTGAGGCAGTTTCTTTTATGGTGTGTCAGTCAAAGTTTAGCTTATCACTGTTAGATAAAAATACCGGAAGCTTTTACAGAACTTGCTGCCCGCTTGGTTCCTCCTACCATGATGTCCTTTGCCCTCCAGATCCAGAACTCTCTGTCAGATGGATCCATGTCTTCTGCTTTGCGCTCTTTGACAGTTTGTCAGTTGTTTGTATGCGGGTGTTTATAGTTGTCGGGAAAATAAATACTGAGAACGAAGTGTGTTTTTGCTGGAAACGAGGTCATTTTCTTCTCTGCTGTAAACTCACCCAAAGCCCCGGACGAATGGATGAACATACACAGATCCGAGTTCAAAGGCATTTTTTTTCCTTTTATTTAATGTTTTACATTCTTTTAAATCCAAATGCGAAGAGCTTAGTAGCTAATATACCGCTCTTAACTCTCTTTCTCTGCCTCCCTTTCTCTGCCTCCCTTTCTCTTAGGCAACTAAGCAGTTTTTGGAAGAGATCAATAAATGGACGTCCCAACATGGTGTCACGCCGTTATCCTGGGACGTGGCGGTAAAGTTTCTAATGGCCCGCAAATTCGATGTCCTGCGAGCAATTGAGCTTTTCCACAGCTACAGGGTGAGTGTTCAGCACTGTATTTGTCCCAAAGTTACCCTAAAAGGAATATGGTGCCCGGTCATTTTTACTGCGGTTTGTTCGTGGTAAGTCACAATTGAAACTTTACCCGAGAAACTGGTGGAAAATAACTGCAACGTGAAGGGCTAGTGGCACAAGAAGGCATCGGTGAGCTTTTGCGACGCCAGAGTCGGCAGACTTCTGTCGAATAACACTATCAAGTTGTTTTGGCTTAAATAAGTGCTCAACAATGTAAAGAGGATCTTTCATATCGCTTATATATTACTATATATACATTACATCCATATTTGCCGTCCAAAAACGTCCTTTTCCCATACAGTGTTATACGACCGGAAATGACTCTGCCAACTCTGGCGTCCCAAAAGCTTACCGACAACATCTTAGGCAACTAGCAAATTTGAGTGCAGCTCGGCTTCATACGAGCAGATTTGATTTCACAATAGATGTTAATTCGGCATTAAATTGGACTTAAAATTGGGTCGGATCGGAGAATGCTGTTGTTTGTCTGGTTTGGACTGTAGTTAATTCACTCAGTAAAGATCTGTGTGGTTTTCTGCTCAGCGTGCAGCAGATCTGAGCTCTTTTTTCCTAAGGTCTGTTTGGATCAGACGTGGATGTGTTCAGTGCATGAGCTGACTCATGCAGTGATGATATCAGTAATCCAGACATGAGCAATGAAAATCATAACAATAAAACTTGAGTTTCAGACGCCATCCAAATACAAATCTGTCAGTAAAGGCTGTTATGAGTTTCTTTTTGCATGATATTTTGTTTTGTTCTGGTTATGAACATTACTACTGCTCCGATGTCATTCTATGTTGACTTCAAATCAGTTCATTATGCCACAATGAACATCTAGGATGAGTAAATGTTGTATAATTCCATTTCTCACACCAGTACAAAATGCAATTGTCATTGTGGCTATCTATCCAACACACAAAACAATTATAACACATGTTCATACAATAATTATTTTAAATTTGAGTAAATAGCTTGTGTTTTTATGCTAGTCGCTTAAACAAGCACATTGCAACTACGTTTACAATAGTAAGTAAGAGATGAAGATTAAAAGGTAGAAATGCACCGATGTGTTGGCCACCATATCGCTGCTGTCCTTCCGAAACTTTTTATCATCGTGTTGTGTGATTTTTATATTTTATCATAAATCATTGTTATCATTAGTCACCCTTTATGTTTGTCAGTGGATTTTTCAAATATATAAAAGGTAATTAAAAGTGGTTGTCTTTAACTTTGACAACACGGTTTTCAAAATAATGTGTTTTTGTCCGTTTTCTGAACAGCAAATTTGGAGGTGAACATTGGCTATATTAATCAACAATTTTTGTTTTTCATTTTCATTAATTTACAACCATCTGTATATCAGCTATAGCATGAAAAAGGCCAAGAACACAACCCATTTATTAACAGTGCAAGGCAGGAATATGTAATGTTCTATAATAATAAGTCAAATATGAGTTTGTTTTTAATTAGAAATATTTGATGGCACAAAATAACATCTGAAGGTTGTCATGTGCTGGATTTGTTTTATCTATACTTTTTTTGACTTTTATTTTGTTGAATGTTAAATGGGTCCAATTCATCTTAAATGCAAATGATTTGGTGCTGTAGCCAATAAACGAGCAAGTACACCTTAAAGCATGTCTTCTGAAATGTGTGCACGTTTTAAAATGTTAAATAATTAGTAGACAGCTTTTATGATAAAACTTGAAATAAGTGAGCAAGTTACAAAACTACTTCTGTAACATCTATAAAAAACAACAACTATAAAATCTTTTTTATACTAAAATACTGTTTACTAAATATCTTTCTCTTTTGTAGGAGACTCGGTTGAGAGAAGGAATCGTCAAACTTCAGCCTCACGAGGAGCCTTTACGCTCCGAGCTGCTTAGTGGAAAGTTCACCGTTCTGGTAAGATCACACATCACATCGGGGTTTAATTTATCTTCAGATGAGCTGGTTATGCTGGGAAATCAGACTCATGATTCATCGATCAAAAAATCCGTGCCAAGTTTCATTCTCAGACCACTGCAGTTTCAACCCGATTATAATGTGTGGGTTTAAGAAACGGAAATCTCTCCATCTACCTGTCGGTCTATCGAACAGACATCTCGAATGTGTTAAGGAGACCTGTCTCTGTGATTGATTCTATGCATTTGTAAGCCTGTTACAGAATCAAGTGAGTTTAAAGTCTGGTGCTGCTCTCCTATTGGTCATGTGGATTGGTTTGTGACACCTGATTGGCCGCTGCGGAGGCAGTGCCTCATCCGATACTTTCATTGATTGCTTTAACCTCTTTTTTATCCTCCGTTGTTCTCTCATCACATCCTTTTATCTGTATTTATAGTCCGGAGACACTCGCACGGGCTCCATACTTCTTATGAGTCATCAGATTATCGGAATATTTTATTAACATAAATATTTGATGGATGTGAGCAGGCGGAAGCGGATCTGATCACTGAGCAGCTGAAAGCAAATAAACTAGATTTAGCATGGTGTGTTGAATGGCAGAGATGAGTATGGTGTTTATGTATAATGTTAATGAACATCATGTTTCTATAACAACAGCCAGCTTTGTTAGAATGAGTCATTGTTAACAGCTTTGGAAGATGCGCTCTATACTGCCCCCATGTGTATACTTTGAAAACGTCATCCCAGTTAGTCATGATATTATTACTCTTACATAAAAGTTAACCTTTGATTGTCTGAGCAGGCCTTCTGTAAAATATATGTGAAATATGCTTCTTTAGATTTTTAATGTGAGATGTTTCTGCCATCAGGGTGTCCGTGACCCGTCTGGAGCATCCATCGCCCTGTACACAGCTAAACTGCACCAACCCAGCAAAACGGGAAACCACGTGGTTTTGCAGGCCTTGTTTTACTTGCTGGACCGAGCCGTGGAGAGGTAGAGAGTGTGAAAGATTATAGATAGACACAGACTACAGATAAGACATCTGGGTAGCGTATTTCTTAAAGGGATAGTTCAGGCAAAAATAAAAATGCTGTCATCATTTATTCATTCTCATGCTGTTCAAAATCTGTGTATGACTCTTTCGTCTGTGGAGCACAAAAGAAGATATTTTGAGAATGTCTCAGTGGTTTAGTGTCTCAACAGTGAAAATCAATGGGGGCCAGTGCTGTTTGGTTACCATCCTTCTTCAAAATATCTTCTTTTGGGTTGTGCAGAAGAAAGTGAGTCAGGTTTGGAATGACATGAGCATGAAAATAATTTTCCTGTTTTTCCAAGCTATCCCTTGAATATCACCGAACACATTTCTGGCTACATTTTTCCTTTAATAGCTAAAATGAGAATGTGATGATACGCAATGGTGGACAGTTCTTATCCGTCTTAATGTTTCTGCAGTTTTGAGACTCAGAGAAATGGACTGGTTTTCATTTATGACATGGCTGGATCCAACTACACAAACTTCGAACTCGATTTGAGCAAAAAGATCCTTAATCTGCTCAAGGTGAGTTCCTGTGTCTCATGTCAAAGTCACATGTACAGTACATGCATAAAGAGGATTGAAATTGCGTTACTCTCAGACCCATGGTGCATAACACAGAACAAAAAAACTATATATGTAAAGGTAAAATACAACTTTACAAGTGGGGATATTCAAAACATATATAATAATAAGATATGTAATGGCAGATAGAGTGCAAATGTATGTTTGGACTTCCTGTTTCTGCATCATCATCCAATCAAATTCAGATGCAGATGCAGATATTTTATTTAAAAAAACTTTGTTCAACTCTGTTAACCGTGGGACTCAAACCTATGACCTTGACAGTGCTATCGACGCGTTCAGCCAGGAACAAAACTTGACATTAAAGTTTATTCGTTGAAGTTAGATACTTTTTCTCTCTCTCTTGGTCGCAGGGCGCATTTCCAGCGCGTTTAAAGAAAGTGCTCATCGTCGGAGCGCCTGTGTGGTTCCGAGTGCCGTATAACCTACTGAGCCTCTTGCTGAAGGAGAAACTGAGAGAACGGGTCAGTACACACAAGACACAAGTGTACTGTTATCTAACTTACAGACACACAAAATAAAATCCGGTCTGTCTTTTATTCGTTGTAAATGTTAAACATGAATATTTTGGTTAAAAAATGCTGCCGTGCCCCTCACCTGTTCTCAGGTTCAGATGGTGAAGATGGCCGACCTGCGACAGCATCTGCCCAGAGACTGTTTACCTGAACACCTGGGTGGCTGTCTGCCTCTGGACGTGCACAGCTGGAACATGCAGCTGCTGTCGGAGCAGAACGGCCGCGTGGACCCCGTGGATGAGCTGGTGGGGATCCCGCTGGAGAACGTCTCCATACACACCCCTGGACCTGACGGGATGGGTCTGCCCGAGCTCATGGCCCACCTGAACCGGGCTCAGCGCAGCGGTATCTACATGGAGTACGAGGAGATCCGCAGAGAGCAGCCGCCGGGAACTTTCTCCTGTTCGATGTGAGTATGATAGAATGTCATCATATTTTTTATATTACGGAGGGTAAAACCAGATAGAATGGTGTAGGCATACATGAGCTTGAAAATCATTCAGAGCGATAATTTTTTATTTCAACTTTACACTTCGTTAGGGCCGCTCACAACCAGGAGCGAAATCGTTATGGCGACGTGCTGTGTCTCGATCAAACACGTGTGCGGCTCAAAGCGAGAAGAAACGAGGTTTGTGCTGTCGGGTGTCATTCTGTAATAGGTTTAACAATACACTGGAACAAATGTTTTAGAGGTGCAAGTTAGAAAACAACTTATTATATACAAAACTTTTCCTCCTTTTGTCTTTCGCAGAGATCAGACTACATAAACGCCAGCTTTATGGACGGATACAAGCAGAAGAATGCGTATATTGGGACTCAGGGTAAAAACAAACCCTTTAAAAGCTTCTTCAGGGTTCAGTTTCACTATTTTTGGAGGTTAATATGCGGCCGTTGTTTTGAGCAGGACCACTGGAGAAAACGTATGGAAATTTCTGGAGAATGGTTTGGGAGCAAAATGTGCTTGTTATCGTCATGACAACAAGGTGAGACAGTTGGCATTAATAATAGTGTGCGAACATGAAGTCTAGTACACGTAGACATGAAGAGACAGAATTTTAGAAGGCAGGCTCATTTAAAATCGAAATCATGATAATATTGTAACAATTTTTTACCAGATTGAAAATCTAAATGCCAAAAGAGAGTTTCTTAAAGCAGTAAAAATAAAAAAAATTATAAAACAATGTATACATTATGTATACAAAAAAATGTAATATGAAATGCTTCTTATAAAATAGGGCTGTCATGGTATCAGATATTGTGGCCATAATAATTGATGGTTACAATATTATCATGATTCACATTTAAATGTTTTTAATTTAGTTTGTTTAGTGTTTATATTAATTTTCTCTTGTTAAACTGTTATTGATATTATATATACACTCCCAATATGAAACTTTTCAGCTCATGATACAAAACACAATAGTATCACAATATTTTTAACTAAAATAATACTTTATTGAAATTCAAGTTAATGATTTCCAAATGACATTCAAGTAAACTATTTTAATTACATTTTTGTTATACAAACAGCGTGTTATAGATATGACAACAACATTCAAGGTTAAGTGAAATTGTCTGTCACTGAAGAATAAAACTGAATTTGAAGACATTTCTATCTTTTTTTGTATAATTTGCACAATTAACATAATTTGTACCAGATTGAAAATCTAAATGCAAAAAAAGAGAGTTTCTTAAAGCATTAAAAATAAAAAATTATATAACCATGTTGGGGCTGTTCAGTGTTGGCCACTAATCCAATATAATGAAACAGATGTCATATCATATATTGAACCATGATACATTGTTTCACCCCTAAAACTTGAAATACATGCTTGACAAAAAACTAAGTTTAAGGTTGTTGCATTTTGTGCAGGACGGAAGAGGGCGGCCGGAGGAAGTGTGGACAGTACTGGCCTCTGGAGGAGTGCGGTCAGGAGGTCTATGGACACATCGCTGTGGTCAATCACAGAGTGGACAACCACGCCCATTACAACCAAACCACACTGGAATTACACAACACTGAGGTGCCACACACAATGTTTCCTTTTTTACTTTTAGAAGAGTAAATTGGAACAGCGTTTAAACTTTTGTTTCTTTTCCACAGACGTTTGAACAGAGACAGGTGACTCATTTCCAGTTCCTCAGCTGGCCGGATTACGGGGTGCCGTCCTCCGCGGTGTCTCTCATCGACTTCCTGGGAGCCGTGAAGCATCAGCAGCAATGGGCGGTCCAGGCTCTCGGGTCACAGTGGAGGGGTCATCCACTCGGGCCGCCCATGGTGGTCCACTGCAGCGCTGGCATCGGGAGGACCGGTTAGTTTCGAAAAGCAACATTTTCATCATAAAATAAAAACATGTACAGTTATTTTTTCATCATATGACCTATAACACCCTCCGACCTCCACAGGTACATTTTGTGCATTGGACATCTGTCTGTCGCAACTGCAGGACGTTGGGACCCTTAACGTCAGTCAGACGGTTAGACGGATGAGAACGCAGCGTGCCTTCAGCATTCAAACATCTGAGCAGTACTATTTCTGCCACACCGCAATTCTCGAGCATGCCCAGAGACAGGGCCTGCTCTCTGCCAATCATTGAGCAGCATGACCAACTCTTAGCCAATCAGAGGTGTGAAGGGCCTCATCTCTGCCAATCAGTAAGCGAATCGAATCTTATGATGCGGTTGGTCAGTGATTTCTTTCCAGGATATATTTGCCTCAACAGCTTGTTTTATTATTACTGATCCAGAACAGTTATTTCAATATTATCCTAATGGTCGGCAGCCTCAATAGTAACCATAAGTGAGTGGTCCACCTGTTCTATAACGTGTCTATAATGTTGCAGGTTAGTCTGTGAATGTTGTCAAAGTTCAGATATTTCACACAAATATGCTGATCTCAAATATTACTTGGGACAATGATACAACTGAAAATCCCAGACTTTACTTCAGATAATTTACTGTAATGATTAAACAAGAGAAAACTTGACATTTGTTTAAAAAAATACTATTTGCACATGGCTCACAGTTTGCAGACTGGTGTTTTGTGTCATTTTGCCACAGACCAATGATTCATTCCTATTATGACGCCTCATATCAATTATCCATACTTCCACTTTTTCCAAGATTGTTTTTGTCATTTACTCTTCATGTCATTTTAAACCTGTCTGACTTTCATTACTTTATGCAACAGATGACGTTTAGCGGATATATAATGTGTGCTCTTTTCATACGGTTGAAGTGAATGTGGACAGATGCTGAATGGCAGTTGGACATGAAAGAAAATTCTAGGTTAAGGATTTGTCCTTTAAAACATTGAAAATTTGATTACACTGCAAACAAAATGTGTACATACCTTTTGAAATAGTGAATGAAATGCTTATTTACATGCCCATTAATTCCCAATGTAGGTATCATACTGTGAACTTGATGATTTATTATCAAAAAATAGTTGATGGTTTAAAATATTTTGTCTTAATAAACAATATGCCATAAATGTATTTGTAGTTTAACTTAATTTCCGCCTGAGATTAAGTATGGCTTTAGACTGTGGAATATAGCTCACAAATACACTCTTTTGCCTTTTTAGAGCTGGCTAGTGTCTGTCCACATTCAATTTCATAGATGCTGAAGAGAAGTGTCTTTTCCTTGACAAACGTTTAATTTTTCTAGTTCTGCTTATTAATGAGATTTACTTGCGTGTCCAGTCCAGTGCATAATTCTAGACTATAAATACTGTACGACTTGTACAGTTGAGTGAAACGGATGACTAGTAACTGGGTTCTGATGGCTGGACGTGAAAAATTCTTCACCCACTCTTACAGCGTCATTGGATCTGTGAACCTCCACAATTCACTGATGTGGTCTTCATTTAGTGGGACGACTACCTTGAGTCACTTTCACTTTGTACTAATTTTGTCTATATTGTACTAATAACCTGTTTCAAATTATATCTAAGTGCATTTAGAATCGCTTTTTATTCTGTTGTGGAGTTTAAGAGTCTTTGCTACTGAATTCATATTGAATTTGCTTGTAGTAAACACACTCCAAATGATTTCAGGATCTGCAGTCCTGCCTTCATGGGCACAAAATGTGACCAGTTGTATTTTTCTATTATATTCAAGTTGTACGTCCTTATAACTCTCAAATATATATGTAAATTATATTTTCATTTATATCCGTTTTTCTTTTTATGTCGATGGGATTGAACTAACCTAAAAATGCCAAGCTTGTCTACATTAGTGTGTTTGCAGCAGTTTTGTTGTAGTGATAAAAAGGGCCTTATTCCACACGTGTGGATCGAGTCAAAGTTTGTGGACTGCCTGCTCATTTCTGCTGCCTTTGTGTCTGTCTGTCTACCAAAAAAATAAACTGTAATGTCATTTAAGCAAAATCATGTTTATTAAATGGAAGAATCATTTACTGAGTGTAACTTTCACTAAAAAGGAATGTCACAATATTACCCAGAATAAACAGAAATTACACCTATGATCCAAACAGATGAGAGAAGTGGCTCTTCCTGTCAATCATTTTGGCCCAGTTTCACAGACTTAAGGCTAGTCTCAAACTGAAAATATCTTAAAATATATCAGTGCCATTGTTTTAAAGGATGTTTTTTTTTCTAAAAGTGACATAAATATCATAATTTAACTAAGACCTAGTCCAAGCCTTGTCGGTGAAACCGGGCCTTTGAGTTCTCTGACATATCTATAGGACGTCGAGTGTTGGTAAGGGGCGTGGCCTAACAAGTGCTTTAATTTGACGGAAGTTTGCAAACCGATCAAACAGCATAAAGCACTTTTTAAAGCGGACACAAAATGGCACTTGTGGACGAATGATTTTGTCGTAAAATAATGCACTGGGGTTAAATATCAAACATCAGTATATTTTACTAATCTCGTGTCAAATCAGAGTAAAATATTAAGAAAACTTAGGAGAAAGAATCGCAGAAACAACATAAAGTCCCGCACAGGTGTTTAAGGCAGGTAGGTCTCTGCAGAATAAAAAGGGGCGTTTCCCAAGTGATGGGAGTCAATTATAGCCTATCGGCGTTTTTCAATCTCTTCGCCTGATTTACAGGAATCGAGTGGGCGGATCCAACAACACTGCAGGGGGAGAAAGGGTTTGAGTATAAATATGAAAGTATGATGATTGTTATAAACTAATGTGTCGAATGCTTTAGTTAATATGCGTAAATATGCTAGCGAGTTGTAAAAACTTCAGTCTACTTCCACTCAATCTATCGTTAGCTAACACGCGAAATACGTCACATCGCTAGCGTGAGCTCCTGTAAAGAAGCAGGTGAGTCTCGGTGCTCTTTATATCTGTATCGAGTGTTTCGTCGTTTCGTTGGTTTTGTCTCAGGCGGAAACTATCGTGCTTAGTTTTCACCGTTTGCTTTGATAAAAGCGAATGATTTCCTGACTGAAGTTTGCCGCTTTTATTCGCGAGTTAGCTAGCTAGCATTTTCTCCCTGCATGTGTGCGACGGACACACACACACACACTATATACACACACTAATAACTATACACAACGTGACTTGTGAGCAGGTTATATTCTTCACGCAGTTATACTCATAAAAAGTCTCTCTTACACACATAATTCTATTGATTACTGGGTTGAGTTCTCAATAATGAAAGTGAAAGTGACATATTTGTCTGTAGACCCAGAACCCAAATGTGACCTCTGCACCCGGAATGTTGGTAACCACACTGGTCTCCGTTGACTTCCGATGTATGAAGACAAATCCAATTAGACGTTTCTCAAAATATCTCTTTTGTGCTCTCTTAAAGGAAGAGTCATATACAGGTCTTGATCATCAGGGTAAATAAATATAATGTCAGGCCTCGAGGCGGTGGCTGACGGCTTGCAGCCTACGCCGGGATTACAGAATCCTGCTTCCCAGGGGTACAAGGTACTGAAATTCACCATCATGGCACATTTGTATGTTCCTACTGAGTTATGTTCACCCATAATAAACCAAAAACAGTCAGCAAGGACTGAAGACGACCAAAGTGTCTAAACTTAAAAAAGTGGAGATTTAAGGGAATTACATGGAAAATGTACAAAAATGACAATGTAAAACTATTGAAAGTTGGAAATTAATGATGTGTCTGCTTTTTTAGGTGCCCGCAGTAACCCAAAGCTCTGGTCATGCTCACACCCCCAGCCCGGTGGTCCACAGCGGGGCTCACCATCACAGTCCAGCGGTGCAGTCCCACATTCTCGCTCCGGTGCAGGGCCAAGCCCACCCTCCCGCCCCCTCTGCATCTGCGCAGGGGCAGCAGCAGTTTCAGAGACTGAAGGTGGGACGCGGAAATTTGTGTGTGGACGATTTGTGAGACAAACAAACAGCATGCGATGGCTAAATTGGATCATCTTTCTCTGTCCTGCAGGTGGAGGACGCCCTGTCTTACCTGGACCAGGTGAAGCTTCAATTTGGAAATCATCCGCAGGTCTACAACGACTTTTTGTACATCATGAAAGAGTTCAAATCACAGAGGTGAATTTTTCTGTTAGGTTTGAATGCATATAAACTACTGTTTAAAGTTGATGCTTATAAAATGTTTAACACGCCTGTCTTTCATTGTGCAGTATCGACACCCCGGGCGTAATCAGCAGGGTGTCCCAGCTCTTTAAGGGTCACCCCGATCTCATTAAGGGGTTCAACAAGTTTCTTCCGCCTGGATACAAGATTGTTATTATAAAAAAGCGCTGTCGTGAGATAAGATATTGTGGCCAGAATAATTAATGGTTACAATATTATCATGATTTACATTGAATTTTTTTATTTAGTTTGTTTTGTGTTTGTAGTCTTTTCTCTTGTTAAACTGTTACGGTTAATTAGAGCATGGCACTAGCAATGCCAAGGTCATGGGTTCAATCCCAGGGGATTGCACATAGTCAGAAACAAATGTATAAAACAATGCAATGTTAGTCGCTTTGGATAAAAGCGTCTGCCAAATGTATATAAAAAAATGTAAATAAAAAATTTTAAAAATTTGAACACATTTCTATCTTTCTTTTGCATAATTCACATACATTTTTACTGGATTGAAGATCTAAATGTTATGAGAAAGTTTATTGAAGCAAAATTTAATAAGATAATCAAAAATGATATAATCATGCGGTGTCTTTTCCTTGACAAACGTTTAGTTTTTCTAGTTCTGCTTGTTAATGAGATTTACTTGCGTGTCCAGTCCAGTGCATAATTCTAGACACACTAGAGTTTATGTGTTCGCTGGAATTGAATTAAGAATGAATTATTTCTTGATGCCTCTGTAGTTTGTTGTACAGTTGAGTGAAACTGATGACTAATAACTGTGTTCTGATGGCTGGACGTGAAAAATTATTCACCCACTCTTACAGCGTCATTGGATCTGTGAACCTCCACAATTCACTGATGTAGTCTTCATTTAGTGGGACGACTACCTTGAGTCACTTTCACTTTGTAATAATGTTGTCTATATTGTACTAATAACCTGTTTAAAATTATATCTAAATGCATTTACATATGTGGATCGAGTCAAAGTTTGTGCAAGGACTGTCTGCACATTTCTGCAGCCTTTGTGTCTGTCTGTCTGTCTCTCCAAAAAATAAACTATCAAACTGTAATGTAATTTTAGCAAAATCATGTTTATTAAATGGAAGAATAATTTACTGAGTGTAACTTCACTTTTTATAAAAAGAATGTCACAATATTATGACTAAAACTAGAATAGACATCTAAAGAAATTACCAAATTATCTGTTTTGAAGTGGCCAAACAGAAACGCTCTCTTCCTGTCAATCATTTTGGCCCGTCTTCACAGACGATGGTTCAGGTTTGTCTCAAATTAAGACTAGTTCGAGTTGTCTTAACTGAAAAGAACTCGCCCTGAAATATCTTAAAAATATATCAGTGCAATTGTTATGTCTCAAGAAGATGCACATCAGTCATGACTTTTTCCTAAAATTGACATAAATATCATAATTTAACTAAGACCTAGTCCAAGCCTTGTCGGTGAAACCGGGCCTTTGAGTTCTCTGACATATCTAGGACGTCGACTGTTGGTAAGGGGCGTGGCCTAACAAGTGCTTTAATTTGACGGAAGTTTGCAAACTGATAAAACAGCATAAAGCACTTTTTAAAGCGGACACAAAATGGCACTTGTGGACGAATGATTTTGTCGTAAAATAATGCACTGGGGTTAAATATCAAACATCAGTATATCGTATTAATCTCGTGTCAAATCAGAGTCAAATATTAAGAAAACTTAGAAGAACAAGAATCGCAGAAACAACATTAAGTCCCGCACAGGTGTTTAATGCAGCGAGCACATCTTTATTCCTGAG
Organism: Triplophysa siluroides; assembly: GCA_006030095.1. Classification (NCBI taxonomy): domain Eukaryota; kingdom Metazoa; phylum Chordata; class Actinopteri; order Cypriniformes; family Nemacheilidae; genus Triplophysa; species Triplophysa siluroides. The sequence goes on along the minus strand of VCII01000891.1, from coordinate 439,513 downwards.
GATTTGGCGGGTCGTATTCAAATGACGATGACGCAAACTATCGCGTAGACCAATCGGAAGAGAGGGGGGGCGTTCCCAACTATTTGTTCCAAACACGAATCCGGAGTGCGAGGCTCTTTTTCGCAGGTATGTACCAGCTGTGCAAAAGAAAACAAATTTATCTGATCTCGTTTTGATCAAATATACCTTTCGGTCGGTGTTTGAATGCTTCCTGCAGGGCTCGGTCGTTCAGTAGATTAAAATGTGTTAATCGGGGATGTTTGTTCGATCATGGTACATTAAGGAGAGAAAAAGGGGCAAAGCTTTGGCCAACTAAAGCCCCAAAAGAAACATCTATCCGTGTCTTATGACAAACAAAGTCGTCCGTGTGTGTCCGATGTTATCGTGAGGTCTTTTCTAACTTGTTTTTAATCCAAAGGCAGTGTTTAGATCTGTAGTTGTGTGTCTGGTGTTCAGAGGGGGAGGGAAGATCTGCTCATACACGGTTAGACATTTTCCCCTTCAGTCAGTAAACAAAGAATATTAGATCAGCCAGCGTGTTTCTGTAAAAATGCGTGATCGGATCTCTCTTTTCACATCCTTCCCGATCACATATACAGAGTCCATGTTTACGCCACCCGATTTTTAGTTCCCATTTTGACTTTGGGTCTGATTACTAAAGGACAACATGATAGAGGCGTGTGTGTTCGAGCTCTAGCTCAGTGGTGTCATGTTCGTATGTTCTGGCTTGATCCAGGAAACACGCGTCGGCGAGATCTGTGTCTAATAAACGCATTTGATGGTGTTTAAATGCCAGTCTTTTGTTCGCTGTCGTGTTATAGCGCTCTCTAAACATCATGTATATTTGGGGAACTCTGCATCAATATCGGTGCAAACTCGTTCGTTCTGTTGGTCTAAGTAGTCGCGGTTCGGGCTGTGTTGGGTTTTGGTCGTATTTGAGCGAAAAGCGGTTCCGGAACAGCGCTGCGGTGCACACATACACACGCGCGCGCGTCTGAGCTCAGACTGACTGCGGACGGACGGATGGGGCGAGAAATCCCGGGCACTGGCTTAAACTCCGCCTCTCGTGGGCGGAGCGTAAATGTGAGTGCACGTCATGTATAACACCCTCTCCCAGAGCATGGCCAATCAGAAGCAGGGCTTTCTCGAAGTGAACGCCTTTCTGGTGCTACGTCTTAGTATAATCGCTCTCAAAGCGCCCCGCCAATCAGTGTAAAGGATCGTATAAAAGGCGTTTATTGAGTGAAATCCCTGCTCTTGATTGGTTAACCACTCTGAGGGGGAGTAAGGAATGACGTAACCTTAGATGGTCACGTGTGGCAGAAGTTCAGGAAGTTACTGTGAAAGCATTGAGACGTAATGCCGCGAAGATTATGTTTTACATTAATAAGACAGAGACTGATTGTTCAGTAATGTTCAAGTTGCATTTGGGTTAAGTTATATGAAGCTTCTTGTTGCTCATTTTCGAGTCGGCGGGCAAAATAGAGACGAAACGCTCAACTTGCTGATAAAAGCTAGTCGGCCCTAAAAGCTGTTTTAATAGTGTCGATATAAAACTGAGTGTGTGTGTGTGGGAGGGAGAGAACTAGTAAAGTGTTGGCTCCACCCCAAAAAAAGATAATATATATTTTGAGTGACAGTCACAACGTTCAATAAAAACACGACCTTCTTCCCCGTCGGCGTCCCATGAGCTAAGAGCCTATCGGAGACCTAGTAGGCGGAGATTGGGCGCAAAACCGTCTAAGCCCCGCCCATTCTCATCGCTTGTTTTCAGTCGGATTTGTTGCGTTAGTTGATTTTAAAATCTGTTTTAAAATGTTTTATACCTTTCCATACAGAGTTTTAATGTTTCAGCTGTTTTAACTATTGTTGAACGTTCACGGTGTAGGCTGAGGTCGTGTAAAAGAAGCAGGTGAGTCTCGGTGCTCTTTATATCTCATTTCGAGTTTTTCTACTTTACGCGTCGTTGCGTTGGTTTTGTCTCAGACGGAAACTATCGTGCTTAGTTTTCACCGTTGCTTTGATAAAAGCGAATGATTTCCTGACTGAAGTTTGCCGCTTTTAGTCGCGAGTTAGCTAGCTAGCATTTTCTCCCTGCATGTGTGCGACGGACACACACACACACACGATTCACACTATACACGTACTTGCACACACAAACTGTACACATACTTGTGCGTAAGTTATATACTTCACGCATCTCTTACACTCACATAAAGTTATACACAGACACACCACTTTCTATATATAAATACACACGCACACACACGCGCGCGCGCGAGTCACGTGTCAGTTTTTGTTATGTTCATTGCTTATGTGTCAGTACGTAAGAATATAAAGATAAAATAATTTCGCTATTATTATGTGTGAAGTTGTAAAAATAAAAGTCGTTAGAATCAATCTTTTTTTCTCTCATTTGTCCTCCAAGAACACCTTAAATTGATCCTGAATGCATAACCCAGTTGTTTTAAGTGTATAATATTCTTTATTTCGCCCCAATATGCAGTTTTGTGTTATTATTCTAAAATACTTTTTTGTCTTTTAAACCCTTCATTTGTTAAAACACCAGTCTAACCTTGATCTATAATGAAGAGCTCTGCTTTGATGTCCAAACTTGTTTATTAAAAAAATATCTACAGCTTCATATAGACTTACTGTTGATTATTGGGTTGAGTTTTGAAGAATAGAAGTGAAAGTGACCTATTTGTCAGTAATGTTGACCCGTAACCGAAACGTGACCTTTGCATTTAACCCATCGAGTGAGTAACTTAGTGAACACACGCACTGCAATTCATGAACACGCACACCCGGAGCACCCGTAATGTTGGTAACCACACTGGTCCCCGTTGACTTCCATTGTATGAACACAAATCTAATGAGACCTTTCTCAAAATATCTCTTTTGTGGTCTACTGAAGAAAGGGTCATATACAGGTCTTGATCATCAGGGTAAATAAATAATGAAAGAAAAGGATGTTGCTATTTCTGTGTGCAATATAGGCAAAATCAGAAGTTTTGAACAGATGCATTGTGGGATTTTTCATAAGGAGCTCTTGTGTCTTGTCTCTTCCAGGTCTTGGTGCCCTCTGAGTATGAACACAGCATGAGGAGGTGTTTAGAGGATCAGGAGCCAGTGTTCACCCCACAACAGCGCAGGCTTCCAAGTAGCGCCGAGGGCTTCCAGCACAGGGTTCTTGCCCCGGCGCCTGCCGTCTACGAGGCGGTGGCTGACGGCATGCAGCCTACGCCGGGAATACAGTATCCTGTTTCCCAGGGGTACAAGGTACTGAAACTCACCATCGTGGCACATTTTAAATCAGAGGATTATGTTCCCACTGCGTAATGTTAACCCATCATATACCAAAATGTTTTGTCAGCAAGAACTGATGATGACCAAAGTGTCTAAACTTAAAATAAATGTTTGGAAGATTCAAGGGAACTAAATGGAAAATATACAAAATGTAAAACTATTAAAAGTTGGAAATTAATGATGTGTCTGCTTTTTTAGGTGCCCGCAGTAACCCAAAGCCCTGGTCATGGTCACACCCCCAGCCCGGCGGTCCACAGCGGGGCTCACCATCACAGTCCAGCAGTGCAGTCCCACGTTCCCGCTCCAGTGCAGGGCCACGCCCACCCTCCCGCCCCCTCTGCATCTGCACAGGGGCAGCAGCAGTTTCAGAGACTGAAGGTGGGACACGGAAATTTGTGTGTGGACGATTTGTGAGACAAACAAACAGCATGCGATGGCTAAATTGGATCATCTTTCTCTGTCCTGCAGGTGGAGGACGCCCTGTCTTACCTGGACCAGGTGAAGCTTCAATTTGGAAATCATCCGCAGGTCTACAACGACTTTTTGGACATCATGAAAGAGTTCAAATCACAGAGGTGAATTTTCTGTTAGGTTTGAATGCATATAAACTACAGTTTAAAGTTGATGCTTATAAAATGTTTAACACGCCTGTCTTTCATTGTGCAGTATCGACACCCCGGGCGTAATCAGCAGGGTGTCCCAGCTCTTTAAGGGTCACCCCGATCTCATTATGGGGTTCAACACGTTTCTTCCGCCGGGATACAAGATCGAAGTTCAGACCAACGATTTGGTTAACGTGACCACGCCTGGTCAGATCCATCACATCACGCCACATGGCATCACTGTGCAGAACATCCCGACCGGAGCGGCTCCACAGCAACAGAACCAGATTCCTGCCAACCCGACCAGCACGGCTTCCACGCCACCCGCCCAGCCTGCGCCCAAAAGCAAGGTTTGACAAATTACCTGTTGTGTTGTGTTTTATTTCAGTTTACTTTATGGAGAATGTGAGGATGCTTTTTGCACTCACCGTGGCACCTGGAGTTAATGTTTAGTTCGGTGAGGGTCACTGATTTTTCCATCTTCGTCTCTCCAACCGCTGCAGTCTCCTGCTCTGACTCCGAGCAGTCACCCCAGCCCCTCCATCCCCCCTTACATGTCTCCGCGGTCGCCCCCGCCTCAGCCCCACGCCCCCGTTGGCAACACGCCCTCTGTCCCTCCACTGCAGAACAACCAGCCTGTGGAGTTCAACCACGCCATCAACTACGTCAACAAGATAAAGAACCGCTTCCAGGGCCAGCCCAACATCTACAAATCCTTCCTCGAAATCCTGCACACGTACCAGGTCGGGTTTGACACCCAGAACACTGTACAAAATTAAGAGTTTGTGATACTTTTTCACATTGAACATAGTGGTTTGTACATTAAGTATTTCTAAAAACTATTTATACAACGCATATCAGGAGGAGCCCTTAAGGATTTTGCAGCAAAATGGATAAACACCATTACTGCAATGGAGTCATAAGATGTGTGTTACAGGCGCTATATTAAAGATGTTAATAATCCGTTTATGCGGCGGTTTGTTAAACAGAAGGAACAGCGCAATGCTAAAGAAGCTGGCAGCAGCTACACACCAGCATTGACCGAGCAGGAGGTTTACGCCCAGGTTGCTCAGCTCTTCAAGAACCAGGAAGATCTGCTCTCAGAGTTCGGCCAGTTTCTGCCCGACGCCAACAGCTCTGTGGTGAGTTATACTCTGGCCCCGCCTCCTTGGACTCCGCCCCCTTTACCCAAGCATCATTCTAGTTTAAGGATCTTTTAATCCAAAACTTGAAAATTCTGAAACTGCACCAACTGTCACTTTGTGGTGGTCAGGTCGTATGCAGTGAAAAAGTGATGCAACATGACTTTTTGACCAACGTCTCCCCTTTTTCCAGCTGTTGAGCAAGACTGCGGCAGAAAAGGCCGAATCCGTGCACAACGATCACGGCGGAACTGTTAAGAAACCACAGCTCAATAACAAACAGAGGCCCAATCAGAACGGCTGCCAGATACGCAGACACTCAACTACAGCCGTCACCCTGCCTGTGAAGGTACAGGACCATCATAAGCGTACTGTGCAACAACTGGAAATGCCAGGGAATCCTAAAATGATAATTTCCTAGCTTTGGAGAGTTCATGAATTCATACATTTAAGTAAAAATGATGATCATTTTCAAGCTCTGGAAAGTTCATAAATTCATGAATTTTAGTTTAAAAATATGCAAAAATGATCATTTTCAAGCTCTGAAAACTTTGAAACATGCAAATCAGGGGCCGTATTCATGAAACAGAATCAAATCAATCTTGAGAACAAACTAAGAACGGTTTATTTGGGAATACAAACTATTTCAAACTTTTTTCTTAAATAAGAATTTAAGATAAAATATGTCAGTTTAGAAGAAGTTTCTTCTTAAGAATAGGGCTGGGTATCGTTTGAATTTTATCGATTTCGATCCGATTCTGCTTATCGATTCCACAGTTGAAGTAAAACATTTAGATATCAACCTGTATGGTCATTTAGCCTGCTTATTGACAGGTTTTGTTTATATACACACTTAGCAACCATATTTTGTCTGATTTATTGCAATTTGTATTACCATAGCTTAACTACATCATGGTTAAACTGTAGTTAATATAATGAAACTATGGTCAATTTGTGGCTCCTGAGCTTAAACACAAGTTAACGTGCATATTTCTGAAAATATGAACGCAGGAATTGATAAGTGGAATTTCAATTTTAGTTTCAAGTTTCTGATTCCTATTCCTAGCCTTTCGATTCCGATTCTCAATCCATTCCGGTTGTCAATACCCAACTCTTCTTAAGAATGTTTCGTGAATCCTCCTCCACTTGAGCAAATACATAAAAATCAGTGTTTAAAATAGTCTCTACCCTAAAATCACAATGTTGAGCGGTTGGTTATGATTTTGCTGGAAATGTCAGTTTGACATCATTTGAGTTCAAATCATAAAAAAATGACTATGTTTCAAACAGAGAAACTGAAGCAAAAGTTACTGATTGTAACTTTAAAAACACTCTAAAGATGTAACGTAAAGTCTTTATTTATAAGGATGAACGTTCCTGCTCATTAGCTAGAAATATTTGTGAATGCTGGAAGTCTGTTTTTTTATTGCAAACATTAGAAAATGTTTTTTTTAATCCTTCTCCAGTAGTCATAAATGTCTTTCAGCTGACTGATTACAAACGTCTTCATTTGTTTGCTGGTTTAATTTGTTTTCCTGAACTGTCCTATATCATTTCTCAGACCAGTCTGTCTTTGTATTTTTCCAGAAAAAGCCCAAGTTATTAAATCTGAAAGATCCATTTGTGGCAGAGGCCGGCAAACACGGTGGGGGAACTGAATCCCTCTTCTTTGACAAGGTGAGTTGCTGTGGATTAATGCTCTTTATATCTTATATCATGTGTTATATTAAAGACCTTGCCATTCCGCATTGACTGATGTTGATGTGTTTCCAGGTGCGGAAAGCCTTGCGCAGCGCTGAGGCCTATGACAACTTCCTGCGTTGCATGGTCATTTTTAACCAAGAGATCATTTCACGCGCTGAGCTGGTTCAACTCGTGGTTCCATTCCTGGGGTAAGAAGACTGCTTTTACAATTAAAAGTCTTAAAATGAACAATTTGGTGGATGCTTTTGAAAGCAAATTGTTTAGATTATTCAAAATATTTTACCAAACCTTTTCAACAGAAAGTTTCCTGAGCTGTTTACCTGGTTTAAGAACTTCCTGGGATATAAAGAGATGTCACACTTGGAGACGTACCCCAAAGAGAGAGCCACAGAGGGCATTGCCATGGAAATCGACTACGCCTCGTGCAAGCGTCTGGGCTCGAGCTACAGAGCTCTACCCAAGAGCTACCAGCTGCCCAAATGTACCGGCAGAACACCACTTTGTAAAGAGGTGAGAAACCATTGTTTATAAATCACCACAATATGTAATGAAATAATATACTATCATATTGTGCAAACCTGATTTTAAGTGTTTAAGTGAATAAAAATATTCCGCTTTATTTCCTGTACATCAGGTGCTGAATGACACTTGGGTTTCCTTTCCATCCTGGTCGGAAGATTCCACATTCGTCAGCTCCAAGAAAACTCAGTATGAGGAGCATATGTACAGATGTGAGGATGAGCGATTCGAGGTGAGACGCTGCCCCCACGATTGAGGTTTCAAAGCATGGCGTAACGCTCCTCTTGATAAAATCCATGTTGATTTCTTCCCGCAGCTGGATGTGGTCCTGGAAACAAACCTGGCCACCATCCGTGTGTTGGAGTCGGTCCAGAAGAAGGTGTCACGGATGTCTGCCGAAGAGCAGGCAAAGTTTCGATTGGACAACACTCTGGGCGGATCCTCTGAGGTCATTCACAGAAAAGCAATACAGAGGATATATGGAGACAAAGCTCTGGACATCATCGACGGACTGAAGAAGAACCCAGCCGCATCGGTTCCCATCGTGCTGAAGAGGTTAGAGATAACTAAAGAACAAATTAACAAAAGTATTTAATAATGTTTAATACCTGTTGCTTTTATATTTCTAGTTTTCATTTCAACTTTAATGGAATTTTTGACATTTTTGTTATGTGTTTTTGATGTCATTTTATTACTTTTAACATAAAGTTTAGTTTTATTTATAGTGTCTCAACACATTTTAGTTACTTAACCCAATCTAAACACAACTTAGAAATTATTATAAAAGTTTTTTCTCATATAAAGTTTTTTTTAATTATATTTATGCATCTATTTTATATGTTTTTTTATATGAAATGTTTTTAGTTAATAATAACCCGGAGGTTGAATAAAAAATGTGTATTTCTCAAAAATAAATGCAGTTTGTTTGGAAACAATGAGACATTTTATTACTTATGATTCCATCTCTTCTGTCTACTTCACTGTCAGGCTGAAGCTGAAAGAGGAGGAGTGGCGAGAAGCTCAAAGGGGTTTTAACAAGATCTGGAGAGAGCAGAACGAGAAATATTACCTGAAATCTCTGGACCATCAGGGCATAAACTTCAAACAGAACGACACTAAGGTTCTGCGCTCCAAAACTCTTCTCAATGAGATTGAAAGCATCTTTGATGAGGTGAGACGGTCTTCATCTTTTAGAAAAGAATACAAGGCTTTATTCTTCATGATATTACTCACCGAACAATCAATGTTTGTGTGTTTGCTCAGCGCCAGGAACAAGCTTCGGAGGATAACGCCGCGGCCCCCACCGGCCCTCACCTGACGCTGACTTACGACGACCGTCAGATCCTGGAAGACGCCGCCGCTTTGATCATCCACCACGTGAAACGACAGAGCAGCATCAACAAAGACGACAAATACAAGATCAAGCAAATCGTCCACCACTTCATCCCCGACATGCTCTTCTCTCAGCGGGGGGTGCTGTCGGACGCAGAGGAGGAGGAGGAAGACGACGACGAAGAAGATATGGACCTCGACGAGGGGGCGTCCAAGAAGCACAATGGGCTGACGAGAGGAGCAAGCGGGAGCCCCTCGAAGTCCAAATTGCTTTTCAGCGTGTCCACGGCTCAACGGCTTCGCTCCTGCGATGATCCGTACAACCTGTTCTATGTGAATAATAACTGGTACATCTTCTTCCGCCTGCACCACACTCTGTGTTCGCGTCTGCTGCGGCTCTACGTGCAGGCCGAACGGATGCTCGAGGATGACCTGAGGGAGCGCGAATGGGAGAGGGAGGTGCTTGGGCTCAAGCGAGATAAAAATGAGAACACTGCCGTCCAGCTGCGTCTGAAGGAGCCCTGTGAGTTGAAATATCCTGTAATATTTATGTCAGATGCCTTAAATATAACCCAGGGTGAAGTTGTGTTTGACTTACAAAAATGCTGTCTCTCTCTTTCAGTGGACGTGGATGTGGATGATTATTACTCTGCGTTTTTGGAGATGTTGCGGAATCTGCTGGATGGGAACATGGAGGCGTCTCAGTACGAAGATTCTCTCAGAGAGATGTTCACCATTCACGCTTACGTCGCGTTCACCATGGACAAACTCATCCAGAACATTGTTAGACAGGTCAGTGTTTTTACATTATTTTGTCCTAAAAATGACAAAGCAAAGCAGATTTTGTTTATTACGTGTTGTTGGGTAGCTCCGCCCATTTCAGTCATTCTGTTTGCCTGTGAGTTTTGTGTTGAATTTCATTGATGAAACCAATGATAGCTCACCTGCGACTAGATATTTTCATTTGAATGAATTGTCTTATTTTCTCTTTTTCCAGCTTCAGCACATAGCGAGCGATGAGATCTGTGTTCAGGTCACAGAGCTGTACCTGAATGAGAGCAGCCACTCGGCCACAGGTGGATCTCTGCTCACTCAGAGCAGCAGAACGGCTCCGGAAACATCTTACCAGCGCAAAGCCGAACAACTCATGTCTGACGAAAACTCTTTTAAGGTACAACCTTCAACCAAAGCGGAAGGGTAGTGTTTAAAAGTTAAGCTTGCCCTATTTAAAGTTATTTAACTCTTTTCCTCTAGTTGATGTTTATGAAGAACCGAGGAAACATTCAGCTCACGGTGGAGCTCCTGGACACCGAGGAGGAGAATTCAGATGAGCCGATGGAGATCGAAGTGAGTTATTAAGTAGAAACGCAAATGCAAATCTGTGTAGTACAGTCGTTGGTGTCACGTTTTAGGTTTTTTGTTTTGTTTGTGCATAGCGGGCATTGACGTTTCCCTCACATTGTGTTTATAGTGCTGGTCGGATTACGTCATGCGTTACCTGTCGTCCGATTTCATATCTCCAGACGTGAGGGATCATCTGGCACAGAAGCCGGTGTTTCTGCCGAGGTACATGTGGCCTTTGACCTTGAACTCACTTGCATGCAAATCTAGCTTTTTGTGTAGCTGTATTTATTGACGCATCTTACCATTTTTGTAGGAACCTGCGGCAGATTCGGAAGTGTCAGCGTGACCATGAGTCTCAGGAGAAGGAGGTGAAAGGAGAAGGCAGAAAGGAGAACGCCGACAGCATGAGGATGGAGTGCATGTTCAAACTGAACTCCTACAAGATGGTGTACGTCTTCAAATCAGAAGATTACATGTACAGACGCACGGCGCTGCAGAGAGCCCATCAGGTAATGATAATATTTTTGCATAATATTCACGTTTTGTTTTTTCATTTTCTTCTGTCAAAATATTTTCTGTAAAGCAGCTTTTCCTAATGGAATTGAATTAAATCATTTCTCTTATACAGTCTCATGAGCGAGTGAGCACTCGTCTGCACAAGCGGTTTCACGCCTTGACCCAACGCTGGGCGAAAGAGCACGTGACCAGAGACATGGCCGCCGAGACCAGCAAGTGGCTGATGGGAGAGGGTCATGAAGGAATGGTGCCCTGTTCCACCACCTGCGACCCCGAAATCCTTCACTTCCAGCGTATTAATAAGTACAGGGTCAAGTACGGCAGCAGCCACAAGAGCCAGTGACATCAGCGAGCAGGGGCGGGGCTTGCACGGAACATGACAGAGCCAAGCTAACCTGTCATGTTTGTCCTGTGACATCAACACACATTTAACGATTTTTAACAGTGTTTTTTCCTTTTTATAAGCTGCAAAAAACCACAGGTCCCCCAGTGCCAAAACATGGGGCACCTGTCCGTCAAACCTGGCCCGGACCAATCAGCACAGCTCTTAATACAGACCTGCCCTCTGACCTGATATCAAGATCAGATCCGCGTTCTGTAGCATTTAAACGCCAGTTGTGGAGAAAGTGTGTTCGCTGGATTTGATAGTGTTTCTGTCTGTCACATTCGCAGGCAGCAGATCTAAATCTGATAATCGACGTCTCTGAATCAGACATGTCGGTTTAGATTCACTTAAATGACTTTTTATGGATAGTCAAATCTGTGGCAATTCCTCTAGTTTTGGAATAAGTGCACTTAACTTTAACACGAGAGCGATTTATTCTGCCACATTTCAAGGAAAACAAAGATCTGAGGTTCAAACAAACTTTCATTGTAATATTAGTATGAACAAAGTACATTTTTATTTAAGATAAAGACAAAAAATAAAAAATGTGACTGCAATAAAAATCTCGGGCCTGTGTGTCAAGAATCGGAAAGCAGGTTTGTGTCTCTAAATGAAGATGAGATCGCGCTTATCTCTGCACAGTACACCAGCTTACATGTCAAACACACACAAGCAGTTCAGCGGTTTTGTAAATAAAATGTAAATATTGCCAGACCTTTTTTATGCCAGATGTGCGTGTTGTGTTTAGTACATTAGTGTGACGTTTTGAAAGAACGTCGCAAGAGCCCACATGGAAAGCGATGAGAATGCAAGATGGTTTATTACAGTTTTTACCAAAGGGAGTTGATTGTTGAGGTTGGGTTGTGTTTTCCTTTTCGTGTGTTACCTTTTTGTTTTTCGCTTTTCCTTTGACTGTTTTTTATTAGGAAAATGTTACTTTTCAAAAATATAAATGTATCCAGGTTCTTGTTTTTGAAATGGTAGTTTTTATAAGATAAAAAAGCATTTTAATTTTTGATGTTTAATATGGATCTTGTTTCTGTACACTTTTATCACTGACCGTTTTCAGCTCTGGCAAACACACACACACACACAAATACACAACTGTATGAATGTAAAGGTCTTCATTGTTGTCAGAGGTTCCGGTCTTGACTCTGGATAGATTTCTGCTGGACAAATCTAAATATAAATATATATACACATTTTAAAAATGAGTCACAAAGCATGTCTTTTCTGTGGATCATTATAGACCCTTTATTTGTATATTATTTAAATTAATAAAAATTACATTTGTAGCATAAACGTTTGGCTTCAGTTGTTATTTCTTTTTAATATTTTGACCATAATCTTAAGGAAGGAACCACAAAACTATGATGAAATTCCTTTAGTGAATTAAAAAGGCTAATTTCTTATTTTATCTAAAATAAAAGTAAAAGTCTTATGCTGCATTCTCTCGTGTAGCCACTAGTTGGCGGTGTCGTCTCGCATTGGATGATCTCGAGCAGAAGTTACGGTGAACCTCGAAGTCCACAAGAGCCGAAGTTAATAACTGGACTCGGTTGATTAAAAATGCTGAGATAAATTAATTTCATAAGTTGTTAATAAACAATAGTTTTTTAAGCGTTGTGGGATATGATAGCAGCGCAACTTGGTCTTACGTTTTCTAACACACCTTGCGTCCGAAAGCGCGTTAATTAAATGAAGTCACGTCATGGATGTCATTTTTAGTCAAAACGTGAGATATAAACTGTCTGAGAATGTATTTATGTAATTAATGTCAAATAACTATGTGTTTATATTTTACTAAACCCCTACTGATAGAGTCTAGACAAAAATATCCGTCTGTGCACGAGAAGGGAAATGGATGTGAGAAAAAAGGACACCGTTTTTGAGAGACGACATACTTTGTAGGATTTCTGTGAATTAAAATGCACACAAAAAACCAGAAGCAATAAAACCCAATAATATCTGTTAATTTTCATGTGTCCATTTATGAGGAATACGGACCGTTATGAATGTGACTATTCTGAAAGCACCTGACTGTGATAAATCATAATTAAAAAATAATAAATGCTTTTAAAACCTCAAGAGAAAACCACCGAATCTTGATATCTGAGCCATCGGTAATGTTAAAACCTTTATTAAAACTTTTTGACAGGTTGAAATGTGCACGTGACTACTCGCACTACATCCGCCATGTTTTTAAGGTCATGTGATGTGATCTGTATGTTTGCTCACCTATGAAAATAAAAAATAGGTGTTGTTGTTAAACATATGGTTTTACATTTATTGATACCTATATTACTTATCATTTTATCACACTATAACAGTCATGATTACTTTTGGATTTCATGTTGATTTTCGCATACTTTGGATAATGGAGGTAGTGATTTCACACACACGCACGCACGCACGCACGCACGCACGCACACACACACACACACACAGAAAATGTGCATAATGCACGGTATACATACTATAGTCTTAATATGCTATTCTGGACATCCTGTTGTCAGATGGTGTGTGTGTTTTAATATGAATTTATATGGACAGCACAAAGCCCACTAAAAGCTTTCCTTTAAATAGATGAAAATAAACAATCAATGAATGCCATGGTAATGTCTAAAACGTTTAATTAAAGTGCTTTAATAAAGCAAAAGATAGAAACATCTGATCTCAGCCGGCCCAGTCTGGCTCTGACAGGAAGGAAACGTGTGTGTGTGTTTGAGGATGGATGGAATGGTTTTGGACAGGTGAAGGATGGTTTCTTTTCTTCGGCCCAGTCAGAGTGACCCAGATTGTTCTGCGTGGCTCTGACGGCTGCTCGGCCTGACAGGTGCGGCAAGTTTCCCACAGAGAGTTAATGAGAGAGAGAGAAAGAGAGAGAGACTTCATTAGTCTGCCATGTTTACAAGCTGAAATAACCATCACATAAACTTCAGTTCATGCCGAGTCCGACTTTTGACTATCAGCATGACGTCTGTTCTACCTTAAAGATTTCTGGAAAAGAAACCGACCAATCAGATAAGAGAAGAACTTTGACATGTTTTTTACACTTATTTCAGGGTAGATGATCTAAAGTAAGAAAGGTTGAGTGCATAAATATAATTAAACTATAATAAATATAATGTCATTTTCTTGGTCATTTTAAATTAACATACTAAGTACCGTAGTAATGCATGAATGAATAAAAGCGAGTAAGAATCTTCTCATTAACTCACATTAGTTTCCTCCGAACAAAAGTTTGTCTGTGGTTGTTTTAGTGCCGCTGGCCTTGTTTCGGTCCCTATGGGCCCCTTTTAGGATCTGGAGGGGATCTCGTCCTCAATGTTTCTCAAAGCCGCTGAACATTTTCGACAAAGAGCTCTTTCAAGAGCGTCGGAACCATCAAATTAACATAACGTCACACACTCGTGGTCGTCGGCGCATTGTGTGGCGAATGTAATCTTTGACGCTGGTCAGAAATCAGGGCGGAGGGGGAAGGACCTGGCAACCGTTGTTTCAGTGGTTTGTGTGTGAAACAGAGTGTTGAAAGAGCAGCTTTTAGCTCCCGGCAGCCCGGTGGCACGAAGACAAATCGGTTTGAGGCCTTTGATGTTTTGTTTTTCGTGTCTCGGGGTTTGTTTGTCGGTGACAGTGATTCAGAACTTTGAGCCGAGCTGAAGCAAAGGCGGAGCCGCTGGGAATATAGAGTCCAAACTCAATCACGACTTCCGAGGCCGGAATGAGACTGAATGGCTCTTTAGCGTTGACATCTCTCTAGTGGATAAATGACCTTATGAATGAGACAGATGTATTTTGACTTCGGGTGTCAGGGGTTTAAGTCGCCTCACGAAAGAGATTTTGTAATAACTAACAACTTTGGAAAACGGGAGATTTATGCCCACCAATGAATTAGTTTTTTTAAGTGTGGATTTTTCTTGTTCTTTGTTTTGCCTTTTATTTTAAAGTCTGTAATTATTTGTTAGGCTTTGATTAATTTTAACCCTTGTATTGTGTTTAGCTTTATTTTGTATTCAGTTTATAATTCAATACAGCCGTAAATTTTGTAAATTACGACAAAATACTTACGGATGTTTATTTTATCCCAAATTCAAGCAACATAGAGCATGTATACAGTATGGGTAATATTTGTCAGTTACCTCTGTTTAATCACATGAATCTTTTTGAATATATATATACAGTATATATATATATATATATTAGGGATGCACCAATACCAGTATCGGTATCGGGCCCGATACTAAGCTCATGTACTCGTAAAAATATACCGATACCAAAGATCGAAACCTCATGTGACATAAGTGACAGAATTGTCTGAAATTTGTCGTGAAATTTGCGTAGAAAGTTTGTGAAAAGCACATCAAATTATAGATTTTTTCAGTATGTGTTTAAGGTGGAATTTTTTGTAATTATGAAGCTATTCTATTTCTATTAGTCTCACTTTGTTGTGAAAAGGTACATACGGTATCGGTGAGTACCAGAAAAAAATATTGGTAATCGTCCTCTGTCTTTAAAAAAATCGTATGCATCCATAATATATATATATATATGTACATTTTTATATATACTGTATGTAAAGGAAAATCTACGATAAATGTTTATCTTGAAAAAACAATTTATCACATCATCTTTTTTTGGTGAACTTTATAAACGGCTCCCACAGATCCATCATTTTTTTTATTCTTTTGTGTTTGCCTTTTCTTTTGTATTCTTGTATTATGTATCAAAATCATCTTCCCATTGTAATTTTTTGTATAAAGACGCACTCTTATAAACTGGGAAGTAGTTTGTGGGATTCTTCTACATGTAAACTTGGAGGAATCTTTTTCAGCTTGTGTTCTTCGTGCAGTTTGTGGTTCAACTGAGTGTAATGAGAAAGCAGAGCATCTTTATCCTGCGTTGCTCATTAGAGTGATATATTGCCTCATCTATCATCTTTGATCTCACAGCGCCCACCGGCCAACATCTCATCGTCTCACCCAGAGACACAGTCGCTTTCCTAAATCATCCTCTATATTTTGTTTTATAACTTCTGTGCATGTAATGAATTATGAGTACATGCACAATTGTTTAATAATTTTTTATCTTGCTGACACTTGCTGACACACAAATCCGCAACATTTCAGTTTTGCACGTCGCTAGCTCTCAGTCTAGACGGGGTGTTAATTTGGCTTCTCTTTGTCTGGATTTAAGCTCTCAAACTGTCTCTTTGTGTGAGTGTGTGTTTGGATTTGTGTTCTCTTGAGAGAAATTCATATAATAGGTTTCCCTGAGCATGACTCCGTCTAAATCTGATCACGCCTTTCAGGAAGATTATGCTGCTTATCTTCCTCTGCCACCCGCTGGAATCACACTGTTGGCGTGTGATATTCTCAACACAGACGTCTCGCTGCTGAAAGAAAGGGGAGTGGTGCTTCTCTGTGCTAAAGAGTGTCACGGTGTTCTGGGTGGTTACCAGGGTGTTGCTAGTTGCAAATATGTTCTTAGTAGTTGTTAGGGTGTTGCTATGCGTTTTGGTCTACAATAACAAAACTGTGAAACTGCCCATAAGATCACAAATGAGGTTTCTTTAATGTCTCTGTTATTTCTCTTAAACATCAATGAGATTAAATGGAAACTTTTACTTACGTCTCCTGCGTCTCAGATATTTCTCTTGAGAAAAGGTCAGAAATCAGTTTCAGAAGATATCTGAACGATGTGTCAAACTGAGCTCAGATTTGTTGAAAATTGATTGAAACTTAAATGTCCTCTATAAAATATCCACTGTGTTCAACCTTTGGAAAACATGACGGACGAAAGGATATTTGTTTTCATTTTTATTCCTGTTTTTGTTTGCAATACACACATTTGCGCACAGAATGGACAAAGAGAGAAAGAAACTGAATGAAGATCACAGTAATAGTTGTTATCATTGGACTAGGCAACAAGAAGGTTGTGGCTGGAATCCCACAATGCACTGCACAAATGCATGTTCACCGACTGACATGCATGAAGGCTTTTTATATTTTTGGACAGAGTAGGGTTGAGATGCATGAAATGCCTGGTTGCGTTATTTACAGTCATCTTAGTTACCCCTTCACCTCATTCTCGTACGTAAATCCGAGTGCAAACCACGTCGTCAGCCCCAAAGACCTGAGGGAAAAGAACAACACTTTTACATTTAAGGCAGAAATGTTAATGGTGGTAACGTAACGATATTTCAAATAAAACGTATTGAATAACACATTTATTTCCAAAACATTTGGGATGTCTTGATGGGTTTGTTTTTCAGTTAACCTACATCACATTGTGTTTATGAGAGCTGATCATCTCGCTTTGTCTTATGGAAACGTGTCCTAGATTCACAGCAGAACGACTGTCAGTGCTGCATTGTGGGATTGTTGTTCTGTCAAAGTTAAGCTTTAAATTCATTCACAACCCCGTGAGAATTTTGCGAGCCGCCGAACGTCGGTTGAGAAGAGCGCGCCTGTGATTTGGGTCAGACCTGCATTTGTTTTGGACGGTTTTTGCACATTCCTGTGCTCAGCCTGAATAACTGTCAGACATTTCTTCCCAGGGGGCGTCAGGAGTCGCTGTCCTGGAACCGTTTCATAACCCTCTTATTTTACGTTGAACTTGGAGTTGTGCCCATGTTTTACAGCAGGACATCAGCTCAGTTATGTCCACTTAATATGTTTTTGCTTTTAAGATAACACAGGGTAAAGATATACTGCTGCTTGACTGTGTGATATGTTTATGTTTCTCCGTGGTCTTGGTGTATGGTGTGTTTAACCCTTTATGAACTCGACAAAGTTTTAACTTCTTTAACACTAACTAAGATAAAATATTTTTGTAAGTTTAAGTAAAGACACCCTGAGTGTGTGTGTCACATCAGAACAAATAAGGAATAGTCTATGAGGTACACGGATCGATATTTTTCCATTAAACGCTCACACCAAAGCCCTCCATCTCTGTCTCTTACTCTCTCGTCTATGAGACATGTGGAAAAAAATCCATCAGCCATTTCCGTCTGAAGTCATAAATATGATTATATTGTGCTCTCATGAGTACACTGTCATGTTAAGTATGTAGTGGTTGTAAAACCATCCACTTTACGTAAAGCCAGAAGCAGTTTAGTCCTTTTGAATCTTTCAAACAGGTTTGACCGGATGTAGATCCACTTGTAAAAATTACAAATCAATTGGATGTTTGCATCTTGTTTTATTCAGTTGTTGCCTAAACATTTCTACATATACATCCGTGGAAAAATTTCAAATTGTTTTTTTTGTTTTATTTACTATTTATAGGTATGTTTAGGTACTTTTTTGTTTTGTTCTATGAACTATACTTACAACATTTCTCCCAGATTTCACAGAAAAAATTATATTTACATTTGTTTCCAGAAAATAAAAACTGGAGAAACTGGTCAAAATAACAGAAAATGCTCTGTATTTTTCCAGACCTCAAAAACTGCAAAGAAAACAAGTTCATATTCACTTTCAAGCAACACAACAGTCATATTTCTATATGTACTTTAGGAAAGTATTTTTTTTTTAGATTTTTTAATGTGATAAGAATTTATTGAATTTTAATTTCATTTAAATTTTTCCGTGGCTATACAAAATTATTATAATTTTTTTCTTTTCAAAAACAATATTGAAATAATAATGATACCAGAACTTGTTTGCGTCTCACCAGTATGAGTTCATCTCCACGCATCTCTCTGCTCCAGAACGTTACGGGTCTGTCTCCATCCACCAGCTTTTGTTTGCAATAGATTTTATTTTCCGTCTCCCATACGGGCAAACTCTAGAGACGACACACACACACAGACACGTTAAGAACATGAGCGGTCCATTAAACAGAGACACAGATCAGACTCTGAGTTCATTAATGTAATAAACTATGTTTGCGTATCAGGACACAGATAAATGAACATGCGGCGAAACGGCGTCAGCGCTCAGACTCCATCCGTCTCACTTCTCTTTCTCTCTCCGGCCTCGGGCACTAAACTCATTTATGCAGCTTGCTCTAAAATACTCTGTGCAGGGCATCCTGACGTTCTCATTTGTCTTGAAAATAGAAGTTTGGATTAGAGGAATTTCACAAAGAGAAACACATCTCTCTCTCTCTCTCTCTCTCTCGCTCTCTGGATCTCCAGAAGTCCATTATCAATTGCATTGTTTTATGCCTTTTTTTCTTTCTGTCTCGTTTTCCCTCCCTTGTTCTCTATGATGATCATTTAGTCTCTGCCCTGTGGCAGGTGAGCGGTCTGTCGCTATAGCAACCAGCCTGGTGAATGACTCTGCGTTTTAACATTTGTTCCCCCCACAACAGGGCAATTGAGATATAAATAAAAATCTAACATTGTTTTGAATATGATGGTGGCTAAAGCAACACAAAGCAAATACATGATTTTTCAATAAATTAGTACTACCCAGAGGAAATTATTGTTGCACAGATGTTGCTCTTTCAGAGCTCAGGAGATTTGATGGAGTTGGGGTTAGGTTACGGTTACGGTTAGTTACATTTAAGTATTAACTGTTCCTTCTAAAATTTATTTTAAAAAGAGACTCAACTCCATAAAGAGTATGGAGGTGTAAAATGAACGTAGATTGCAGAGGTAAAATAATCTGGATTTGAGCACATTTGATGAGAAATGTTTGAGTTCATTAACAATAGTGACTTGCAGACTCAGTTTGAGACACTGTTTACATCTCTTTCGAAACTCTAATGTAAGATTTCTGACTCTTATTCAAGAAATATCTGAGATGCAGAAGACTCCCATTTGCTCTTCAAATTATTTTCATTTCAGGTTTCGTCCACAAAGTCATTCCGATGTTCTTTTGAGAACACACACTGTTCTGATGTCACCACACATACACTGTTTGAGACAGACACACAACTCTCCGCTGCCGTGTGTTCCAGAACAAAATGAGGTCAAATCTCTCTATATAGTCCCCTGGTTTGATTGTGTCTTACTGTTAGGAAATAAAAACGAAGTTATTTCCATAAGAGGCGAATCTTTCTCCGAATAACAACGTTACGACTTACTTGATGAATTTCTTGGGAATAAAGAAGTCGGCATGCAGGTTATTGCACTGCCTTTGATAGAAATAGATGCTGAGTGTTTATGAACAGTTATTTCCAACTCTCAGATCAATAGCAGCTGTGTTTTATATTAAATACATTAACATATTATTTTCTTCATTATTCTATAATACCAAAATCGTCATTTTTTATTTAAGTTGTTTACTATAAAACAGTTCTTTATATGTCTGTCTTGTCTGTGTGTGCGTGTGTGTGTGCATGTGTGTTTTTCTGGTTTACTCCAAAAACCCGTAGCTTTCAAGTACAAAAACAACTCAGATTTGACAAAAACCCATCAGCTGCTGAGCTTTGCTGTCTGAAACCAGGTTAGATTTCTTCCAGTTTGATGATGCCATCATTTTGCTCAGCGTGATGGGGTTATTCAGGTCAGTGAAATAAAATATTGTAGTTTAATGGAAGAGTTCTAGATTTGAACGTGTAAAATGGCTTTTGTTGGACCCGAACGAAGGGATCGCTAGTTCTTGGGTTACAGGGTGGAACCGCACCAGCAAAACCTCTGATAAACATCTGAAATTGACGCTCACATTTGTTGCTAATTTGTCGTGATGGATGCAAGGTGATGCGGCGTAACTGTGAACTAATGAAGATCTACATAAACGTGTCCGTGGGTGTGTTTACTGAAATTACAGACTAAGAGGTTCGGATCATAGCAACGATGGCTTCCGGCTGCACCTGCTGAGCACTCAGAAGCGGGCTTAACAGTGACCAGGTGGGGGTCGCAAATGTTTTGGCCGTCGTGTTTTTCATAGGAGAGAACAAATCTGCAAGATGAGTCATATTACAGCATGAAAAATCTGTTAGGTTTGCTTTTACAGAAGCAGAAGAACTTTTCTCATTTGTCTCAGATATTTCTGCTGAGAAAACAAATCAGTAATTTCACAAATGCCTCCATTGGAGTTTCAGAAGAAATCTCAATAATTTTAAGCTATAAAAGAGAAAAATCTCGGTTAATTGGATCTGTCTTACGTTTTACACATCAACACTAATAATCATTTTCTCTCTAAGATAGCTATTGTAAATGACACTATGGATTGATGTTTCAAAGTGAAATGTTGCTGGAGGACAGTATACTCCTCTGATGAGCTTCCTAATAGTCTCACTGTGGTTTGGGTCTGAGGATCGTGTTCCTGAATCAATGGAGACTCACTTTACATTTCCTGCCGTCCACAGTCTCCTCGTCAAACTCCTCTCCCACGCGGAAGTTGATTTCGGTGGTGCGCACGGTGGTGGAGGTCTTGATGTAGAACTGCTCTCCGTCCTGACGGATTTCTACGTGCGGTTTGGATGCTGCAGCGCAGGCCACTTTACGTAGCATAGCGTTCACACCTGGTGAAGCACAGAGGACATTTAAAGGGACAGTTCACTCAAAGATTAACAGTTTGTTATCATTTACACACCCCCGCGATTTGTTCCAAACCTGTATTTTCACAAATAAAGATATTTTGAAGAATGTTCGTAACCCAACCGTACTGGGCAGTGTCCTAAACCTGTTTGGTTTCTCACATTTTTCAAAATATCTTCTTTGTGTTCAACAAATCAAAGACATTTATACGGGTTTGCAACAACTTGAGAGAGAGCAAATGATGACAGATGTTTCATTTTCGGGTGAACTGTCCCTTTAATGACATGTAACCTTAATTGTTTTGTTTTATTTCTATACACCGAGCTCACTTAGTTGTAGTAGACTAGACTACATTTATCATTAACAGCTCAATATTTGATAACTGCATCCCAAATCATTCTGTGCCAAAGAGATGAACACTTTCAGACACAAACATAAACTGCATGTGAGACCTGTCTCACCACATACTTAATTATATAAAGCATCTTATAAAATATGCAAATTAAGGCTTGGTAAAGTAAGGAAAAATGAGACGGCTTTATGATTTCACAGCTGAATTTACCCAGAAATACCAAATAAACTGTCTGCCAAATGCGGCTTTCCGTTCTAATTTAACATAATTCCAGGTTTTCAGTTCTCTTAAATTACAACGTCTTCAAAAAGTTTGTTTTCAGAGCTCTGTCATGCACAGCTTCATAACTACTAGACTATTCCTCTAGATGAATTTCAAGATTTTACATTTCCTTAGTTTTGTTTTAATGTCTGGTTTGGATCAAAGCACATGCAATTTTAACACCAGACACCCTCTCCAACTGTGTGCATTTATCTCATGAACAACAGCTTGCAACCAAACATTATTTACTTTTTTTTTAAATCAAATATAGGTAACATTTAATAAAGAGATTGCATTTGTTACCATTAGTAAAAACATTAGCCAACATGAAGTAACAATAAGCAAAATCGTTTTTCAGCATTAATCTTTGTTTAAGTGATAGTTCACCCAAAAATAAATATTCTGTCATTATTTACTCACCCTCTTTCTCTCTTCTGCAGAGCTCAAAGGATATTTGGAAGAATGTTGGTAATCGGCACCCATTCACTTGCATTGGTTTTGTATCCATACGATAGAAATGAATGGGTGCCACTGCTGTTCGATTACCAACTTTCTTTGTGTTTCGAGAAGTCATACAGGTTTAAATTGACAAGAGGAGTAAATGATGACAGAATTTATATTTTGGAGTGAACTATCACTTTAATGTCAATAAAATTCCTTGTGTTGGTTCAGAGTGCATTAATGTTAACAGTAACAACTTTTCATTAAAAAAATGTATTAGTAAATGCTGAATTGAACATGAACCAAGATTAATAAATGCTGAAGAATTGTTGTTAATGGTTAGTTTATGTTATCTAATTCATAATACAATGTTGTTGCATCCAACAACATTCAACTTTCAGATAATAATGCCACAACCTGTGTTTATAGTCAAGATATCAAAATCTTCACTAAAAACAATCTAAACCATATTTCCCAGTATCAGATTATCTGAGCTATTCTATCCATACAATGCAATAGCTCTGTTCTCTATGTCATCGTCTCATTTCTGTCTTTGTAAATACCAAAATTACAAATTTCAAACACAACCACTTCTCCATCTTTCAGTTTGCCCTAAGGTAACTTTATCAGTTACGTGACCCACTTTGATTAGATCTCACTTCTGTTCCGCCGCGATAAATGTGAATCATGTCTCCACAACACACACACTGCCAATCCACTATACAATAACATCTCTCTTAAAACATCTGAGACATCTAACAATCCTCTCCAAGATGTTTCCAGCCCCTCCTGTGCTAACGTGAGCGCCCGGAGAGAGGACAGAAGACGTGACAGTGATGCTCAAAGAGGAATGAGATGAAATGAAATCTTACCCAGCGCTTTCAGAAGTTCGTCAAAATTCTCACTGCTCTTCATCTTCCAGGTGCCGGCGAAGTTGGGAGGCATTTTGATCTTCAGATTGTCCTGCTCTCTCTCTCTCCCTCTTCTTTTTCTCTGGTCCCTCGCTCTCCTTTTCTACTCTCGCTCTCTTCCTTTGTGCTTGCCTGTCTCCTGTTCTCACTCGCCCTCCCTCTCATCTTAACTGTCTCTCTCTCTCGTTCTCCCGCCCCCTGGCAGTGCCACTGTCTCACTATTCAGACTGCTGCAGCCGACAACCTGTTCCAGCATCAGCCACAAACCCGCCCATGATGGGTCTCGCTCTCATTAGTACATCCATGTGCTCCGCATTCCCGTGTTCTCCCGCTGTACTGTGGATATGTTGAAGGCTGTGGGTGTGTGTTTCTGTCATTGTGTACACACTTCAAGTTTCAGATCATACTGTATGTTCACAATTATTTGTATGTAGAAAATACATCTGTATGTTTATTTCTTTCTCCAGCTCTTTAAAGTGGAGGAAGATGAAGATGATGATTAGGGCTCTTTAAAATGAGAAAATTAGTATTAAGGTTGACGTGAGATTTCAAGTCATGTCAACAGCGTCCTGATGTGACACGTCATACATCATCTAAAACTACTTTAAACAACATTTTTCAATTCTTATATAATTATTGATTACCCATATGCAGTATATCCAAATATATTCATATGCTTGAGATAATGACCATATATATGAATATTAAATAAGAAACCCTGCATGGACAATTTTTATTGAGAATTGTGGTTGTAGTCTCTGTAGTCTTTAGTTTGTTGCTATATTAATTGTTAATTATTTGAACTGCAACTTTTATATTTATGTGATATATTATTTATTTATGTAGATATTATTTTAATTTATATTAATATCTATAATATTTGTAATTTTATTCTTATTTGTATATGATTTTTTCTTTGTATTCATTTTCAAACTATGCAAAAAAAAGTGAATTCAATCAAGTTGCACCTGATTTACACTTCAGGTCTATTAAAAATGAAAAGGACATGGAATTATTTGTTTTCCTATTTTATTATTATGAAACAAGCAGAGTTAGGAAGCCGGTGGCTTGGGACGACCATCAATTATACAGCAGTCATTGAACAAAATATTTAAGCGCTGAGATGGACCAATCAAAATCAAGTGATCCGGAGCGCCATGTGCTTTTCAACCTCTTGTAATGCCACTTAAATCACAAAATTAGACCAATTCTCGGACGCCGTGCCCACAATGTTTACCAAAGCAACAGTCCTTAATCATGATTAAAATAAAACTCTTTGTATAAGGTTTGGACACAAGCTTTGTGCACGAAGGTCTTTCGTTTCCTGTCCTCAAAGTCCTCGAATGAAACTCCCAGAAGCAAACACTCCAGCAGCCCTTAAAAGACTTTCTCTTCGGTGACTTATGAAAGTGTTTGGAGCCATGAGAAAGCGGGAGCAGTCATTTTTCAGTTACAGTCTAAGAACCTTCGAGAGTCTGTTCAGATGCCACACGCTGAGACTTTCTTTTCCAAGATGGACACAAACGAACTCCACAACCTCTTAGGACCCCTTAGCACAATGTTAGGGACAAATTACTTCTTGGTTGTTCATTCTTAGCAGAGCTGTTTTTGTGAGCAAACCGATGCTTAGAGCAAGAACACAGTCATGATCAAATAAAGCACAAATTGCAACTAAACATTGATGGTAAATGATGAGTGTCCTTACTATGTTAAAATGCGCCAAAAACTATTCAAAATGGAGATAAAATGCCCGCATTAACCACCTGCCACCATGTAGATGACAAACAGATGGTGGCATTTGAAGATTTAATGCTCTGTGACAGCAGTTTTGTTTTGACAGCTTGACATGTTCTGTGGTCGTGTTAAATATGTCTATTTTTAAGAAATTGTGCTTAGGATTTGGTTAAAAAGAAAATAGGACATTTTTATTTGGTTATATGCAATGACGAGAAGCTGCAATTGTGATGCCCTAAAAACTGATGTACAGTAGCCAAAATCACAAATAATTTGAAGCATCAGTGGGTCTTATAGACATTTCTGCTGATTTAAAGAACAGCATGAGCAGCAAAAAGCCAAAGAGCCATAAAACAGACAGTATTTCATTCATCTAAGCCATAAAGCATCACATTCTCTCCGTCTCGCTCGCCCGCTCTGTCAGATCTAGGTCAGTCGATGCTGCATTCCCTCTGAGACACATTCTGCACCTCAAAGGGCATCTGCTGAGAAACTCTGCTAAAGACATAAAAGAGCTCAGATCGCACGTAACATATGGACTGCGAACACAGAAGAGACTTTGATTTGACTTTGCAGTAAATTGTTGCAGTCGTGCTGAGAAGTCACTTCTCAGAGGAATTCATCTTAAAGTGCTTTTTAGACTCAGACACAGTGACAGTAATAGAAAAGCATTTTAAAGTTACACAAGAAGGCTATAATAATTTTAATAATGGGACATTTGCATATGATTCAAATATATTGTATGCAATGTCTATTGAACATGGATGGAGATAATATACCATCCCATTATAAAAACTCTCAAAGAATAAAATATAATATAAATATAATAAAGGCATAGTTTTTTTGTCATGCCACTAGAGCAATTGAATTGAAAAATGAGAGTGAAAAAGTATTTATTTGTTGTCTGTCATGCTTTTAATAAAAAGTCAGACCTTTGTAAAACTGTATTTAATTTGTATATTTAATTATTGACTCATTTATTGATTTATATTTAAAGAAATCTTTAGTTTTACTTAAACTTATGTATCTCTTATTTTTTTTTGAAATTTCTGTTTATTTCATTTGATAGGTTTCGTAGAATTGCTTTTTTACTTACACTAAAACGGCAAACTTTACTCTTTCATGGTTTCTTTTATTTATATTGCTGAAAGTACAGCACAGCGGGGCGGAGTCATATTTCTCTTCCCATGGTGCTTTGCGCGCGGGTGTCATGGCGGCTCTCTAGTCAGTCTCGCTTCGTGTGTTTATTATTGATCATCAAGCGGTTTAATTCTTATTTAGGGGATTTTTTTTGTAAAGTAGTAATTCAATATCATCTGACTTAGTCGCGGATGCACTAACGTTAAACCTCTTCAGGGTTTGCAGAAACTATTTCTTTACATACATGCTAAGTTAAGCTAGCAGCTGCGTATGACGTGAGTTTATACATCTATAATAACTCCAAATCTGAGCTCTGTTTATATCATGCACGCGTTTATATGTTAATCTAAACTGTTTATTTATCCCGAACAGGTTTTGAAACAAACACAATGAGCACACAAGTGAGTTACATTTAAAAACAACTGCGAATTGTACTCTGCATTATGCATAATGTATTCATATGATATTAAAGATGTTTTATTGATTTATTTTTAGTACAGTATACTGTTCAAGCAGGAGCATGGTAAGTATGCACACTGTTTGACTAATCTAGGTTAGAGTACTTCATGGTTGTGTGTCAAAACTTATCAAAGACAGTCACAGCATGTTTGTCCATACACACAGTCAACGAGTCTGTGTTTGTATTCCTACAGCTCACGAGGATTCGATCTGGACAGCAGCATGGGGCCGCAGTGAGAAGGACGGATCCGAAACCATCATCACCGGGTCTCTGGATGACTTGGTGAAAGTGTGGAAATGGTAGATCATATCCATGTCGGTTAGGTTAAAAAAAAAAATTTGTCAATGCAAATGAGGTTTCAAGTCCACCTTGTCATCGAGTGTTTCGTTTTCATTGTTTTGTTTTGTATTTAAATCTAAATTTTTTGTATTATTTTTAATGGTTTATAGGTCGGATGAAAAGCTGGAGCTGCAGTGGACCCTGGAGGGTCACCAGCTGGGTGTCGTCTCAGTGGACATCAGTCACAACGGGGCGATCGCTGCCTCTAGCTCTCTAGACGCTCATATTCGGCTGTGGGATCTGGAGACGGGCAAACAGATCAAGTCCTTGGATGCAGGCCCAGGTAAGTTTACACACTTGCTTTTTCAAGTCTGTTTTTCAAAACAGGTGAACTTAATGGAGTGTCTGTAAGGCTTTGATCCTCTTTGTGTGAGGGTGATACAAAGATGTCCTGACATCACATTGTGGCTCTTCAGTCATTCTGAAAGATGGTGATCTTTTTCGGTTCCAGTTGATTCATGGACTGTGGCATTCTCCCCGGACTCTAAATACATTGCCACCGGCAGCCATCTTGGGAAGGTCAATATCTTTGGTGCGGAGAGCGGAAAAAAGGAACACTCACTGGACACCAGAGGGAAATTCATTCTGAGCATCGCTTATGTAAGATCAATTATGACTACAGAATGAATAACAGCATAAATCATAAAGACACATTTCTCTATTATTATAGCCCTGATCTCTGTCTCTCTCTAGAGTCCAGATGGAAAGTACTTGGCCAGTGGTGCTATTGACGGAATTATTAACATCTTTGATATTGCAACTGGGAAACTCCTGCACACGCTGGAAGGTGAAAATCTTCCTTCACATGATTCATGCTGTCTTCAGTTTCTCTGTTAACATTCAGGGTGTGTTCAGTAGACGTTCTGTCTGTTATTCTGCTCCTCATATAGTCTGCTAGATGGATTAAGGGTGATTTGTAAATTTCATGATGGCGGTGGAAAAATGTACAGTTTGGCTACTCTAGCCGTCCCTCAAGAATCATAAACATTGGTTCCCATCACAGATCGACATTTTTCCTCTCTGTCTCTCCATTACTCGCTCATTAGAACTTTAATTTGCTCAGATTTGTATGAAGTGTAGTTCATGGAAAACACAAATACATTGTCTTTCTCCAGGACATGCTATGCCCATCAGATCTCTGACCTTCTCTCCTGACTCTCAGCTGCTGGTTACGGCATCTGATGATGGTTACATCAAGATATACGACGTGTAAGTTTCATTTGATAGTTTGTCATCTTTTCTGATGGACTCATTGTCTGATCAGCCTCCACTTCTTTAACATTCATGCACACTTTTTCACAGGCAGCATGCTAGTCTGGCCGGGACTCTCAGCGGTCACGGGTCCTGGGTGCTGAGTGTGGCCTTCTCACCTGATGATAAACACTTTGTGTCCAGGTAAATCTCGATGCCGTCTCAATTAGGTGAATGTTGACAAGCAATTGACTTTTCGAATAGTTTGTATTTCAATAAATTTGATCGTTTTTGTAGTTCGTCAGATAAGAGCGTAAAGGTTTGGGACACCAGCAGCAGAAGTTGCATAAACACATTCTTTGATCATCAGGACCAGGTGAGTCTCCGAACTCTCTGTATTGAACCTGTGACTTTGCAAAAGGGAGGATGTTAAGATTAAATCTGAAATTTGACACCTGTGTCGAATGTTGGCATGTTACGTTGTGTTTCTATACAGGCTATACATCTTAAGTGTGTTTGTTAACCAGATTACTTGTGTGTCTATGCAGGTTTGGAATGTAAAATATAACTTGACGGGCTCAAAGATTGTTTCAGCGGGCGATGACAGAGCCATCCATATATATGACTGTCCCATGTGAAGTACGCTCTTGATGTCCTGCAGTTAAATGTTTTGTCCAACTGGTCTAATCTGAGACCTCAAGACCACAGAGTTCCGGAAAGATTTTTTTTATTTCATGGTTTCATTGTCAACTTAAACATCTGTGTATACAAATAAATGTTTTTTTCCTAAACTTTTTGATGACTGTTTTTATTCACTGCTGCCCTCTACAGGCCTTTAGCTGTTACTGCACTTAGCAGTAAACACATCGGATACATTGTTTGTTATTGAACAATTGACAACATATAAATGTAATACCCTAATGCACATTCTGTACAAACAAAATGTGTTTTACGGATAAAACAACTGACAAAACTTACTTCAAAATCTAACTCACAAGCTTTACCAGACACTTTCTCTTTCCATTGTACCACCTCAGCATGTTGTCAATTATTCTTTACATACCAGCATATAACAAACACATTAATACAAATATTTTTGTCGTGTGTCTTTGTCACCAATCCCAAACAGCTTTCTTGTGCAGTTCATTTAATGCACTCATGATTGTGACACCGATTAACATTAGTAAGCATATTTAGACAAAAAGCACCACAGCAGCCCTGGAATAAATGAACCACGTATATAAAACATTTGTAAAAGCTTTGGCCCCAAACCACTGTTTTCTCAAAGTTAAATGCAAGGCCTCCCAAACATAAAATATTATCATCAAATGTCTCCAACGTCCAAAAGTTTTGTAATTCAGAACCAACTCACAAAGAGCTGAAAATCATTATCTAGAATGTCTCTTTCAAAAAATTCAGTTCTCATTCTTCCAACCACATGGCGACAACCGTGTTATAAATGTTTAAACCCATCATTAAAAATGCTAAACAAACGACAGGCGAAAAGTTCAAATTAAAGTTTCATATGGTCTCATTACACAATACTAGTGTAGGCCACACACACACATTAGTAGTCCACCTGTTTACAAGAACATAACGAAACGAAATATAACAAATCCTCAACAAATGGAGAATGAGACTACAGTTTCACATTTGAGCTAATCAGTGTCCATCGATTATTGCCTGGTCCTCATAAAAAAAAAGCAAAGGTATCGGTTTAAAAGGGAGAGAGAGGCCCATAGAACAGGGCTGAGGTAAAGCGGTCCAACACCCAGGTTACAGTAGGTGAGTTTATCACCAGTGTCTGCTGTTCACCAGTTCGGGCCGCAGACTGAGTCTCTTGAGCGTCTCGTATCCGATGACGATCATGACGGAGGTGGGCAAGGAGGAAATGATGCGAGCAGACAGGCCCTTGGTGAGACCCCACGCGCCCTCCTCCGCTAGCAGCTGCTTGAACGTCTCGATCACAGACGAACGGCCTTCGACCTTCAAAGACAGGCGTCATATTAAAAATCACACAACTTTTAAAATCGCAATTTAAATAAATTCACATATGAAAACACTAAAGCTAATGATTTTGTACTCTTACATCATAAGCACGTGTTCAACTCTTGTTTATATGGCACTATAAAGCGTGACTGTTTGAAGCAGTTTATGATGGAGTCTGTTTGTACCTGGACTCTGGCTCTGACAACATCCATGGGATTGGTTAACGTAGAGGCTGTGGCTGCAGCCATTGGCCCGGCCACGGCCTGCAGGATCAGGTGCGGGCAGTCAGAAGGCGCCAGTCTGGAGAGGTGCTCTGAAAACACATGCACGTGATTTCATGTTTACAGAGAGCTCATGTCACGCATTAAAAAGTCAAGTAAAAGTAAAAATTACCTGCATAAAAATGATAAAAAGGCCACCAAACGGCACTGTTCGGTATGTACGTGAGCAAGGACGCCACATACCCACGATAAAAACCCCTCAATCCGTCCGCGTGGAAAATCTGAACCACAATGTCTCTGGTCTGTCCGAATGTCACCTTGTGTTTAGATGTTGTCCTCATCATCTTCGGCTTGAGTTTAAAGCGTGTGAGTTGACACCCCTGACCCTGCACCATCAGCTGCTGGGACACCACATCGATGGGCACAGTGATGCTCTGGGCGACCAGCGAGGCAGAGCCGCCCGCCACCAGAGACTTCACCGTGTTATTGGACGAGTAACCCGAAACGTATTTTCTCACCAGTTCGTAGGTAGTGATGTAGGCCTGACCCGAGATCAAGGTGAACGAGTTGACCATGAAGCCTCGGTAGAGGCCGGGCACCCCCTCGGCCTTCACAATCTTACAGAATGCGTCGAAGGTGCCGTTATAGAGCGATTTCCCTTTTTGGACCTGCAGTCTGGTGCGGATCAGGGTGAACGGGTAGACCGTCGCCCGCGTGGTCATGGTCATAAAAACACCCAGCGAGTAGAACTTCCTCTTGTCCAGATCCTCCCACTCGATGATCTGAATGTTGCGCTTCTGCTGCATCGTGGCCACTGATGACCTCACAGACGAGATCGGTCACGCAAACACCTCTCTTGCGACCTAAAATCTGAAAAAAAATGAGGAGAACTGTTGTTATACTAGTGTTGAAGGTACAGAGTTCAACGGTCCCTTCATGTGACTCCTGGATTGTGTCATACATTTCTCTATACACAGGTTCAAACTTGAAGACCGTGTAACCAAAATAGTATGAACTTGGGGTCACACACATATATAACACGTGGCATTGTGGATAAACCAGTTTTTGATTTTCGTTCCGTTTCCGTGACCTTTTAGTAAGACACATCATTTTATTAAAGCGCTTATACTTATTACAATCTACAAATGCATTTGAATCCAATTAAAATAAATACATCAATCACATTTTTAAGCAGTGTCTATTTTTTCTGGAATTGCTAGAATGCCAAGGAATTCTGAATATGAGAATTATAGTGTGAAAAAGAACTGTAACCAGGATCATAACACTGCCAAATAGTTATGTACCAGACAAAATAAGTGTACTTAAAAACAATCAAGAGTTGGACCAAACATGGCGTATGAATATCATGGAGAAACACATTACCCTGCTGCTGCAGCTGTATTCATACAGTGTACATTTAAAAGAGTGCGAATCTCCAAAAGCACTCCTTAATCTGTCCTTCATTAAAAGATTAAATCGAATATAGCTTAGACACATCTCGAAATGTTTGTCTTTAATCCAGCTCGCCTTATCAGAGACATTGTGACCTTCTCATGGCGAAGCTGCAAAAATGTATTATATGACAGGTCTTTACCGCGCATGCGCATCACAAGACATAAGACCCCAACTGACAACCCCCCAAAATAAAACACAGCTCGCGTGCCCCTCCCTGTACATTTTCCTCTTGCTTTCATCCAATCAGAAATACATGACACTTCGTTTGACCTCCTAACAGACTAACTCACCCGGTTATCTCGTTATGTGGTTTTTTTCTCCATCCAGCGGCGGATCCTGTCGTGAGGTAAACATGATACTAAAACTCTAACATCGCTATTTGCTATGATCGATTCTCGCCTTGGTATCGCTGCTTGAAAGTCATGCGGAGCGATCGCTCCTCGGCACTTCCGGCGCATGCTCCGACGTCACTCTGTCAGGGTCTATTGGACAGGGGCCCAGGGTTTTTTATATATATGAATTCTGGTTATTTGATGCCTTATTTGTTTATACATTTGTTTGTTGAGTTGATATTATTTTGGAGCAAAGAAATTTCTTATTATTATGGCAATCTTTTAGAATACATGCTACGTTTTTTCTTAATTAATTTATCATTTATTTATATTGATAAATGTCGATTATCTTAAACTCAGAAAAATCATTTTCTTGGTGTTTTTGGTTGTTTGTTTTGTTCTGTAATTAGTGTTGTCGGTTGTACTTTAGTGTCTCCATGTAAATAGTTCCTTATTCCTGTTTTGGTTATTTCCTGTCTGATTTTACTATTTGTTTCGTTTGTTACTGTTACATAATATCTTACAAAATATGAAATAATATTATTTTGTATCAATTCATAGAGTTTTTTGTCTGGGATTAGTTATTTAGTAAAGCCTACAAACTAACCATCTGGAGATCGGCAAATGAGATGCTGTTTTATGTAAGACCGTTGTGTTGATATGTTATATTTTTTAAAGAATATATTATAATATTTTGACATAGAACTTATATAGAGATTTATTTACCATAGGATATATTCGAAGAAAAGCATTTTATATAGCCTACAGTTCTGAACATTTAAATACCACACACACATTAAATAAAGTGGCCTGGCTCCAAAGTATTGTCATTTGTTCTCAATAACCATTTAGTGTTGTAAATGTAAATGAAACAAAGCTTTATAGACAATAAATCAAAATTCAATAAAAGATCAAAAGAGACAGAAAAGGAAATGTTCTATTCATTGTCTACAATGAACATCATGTACCAGGCTGAACGCTGCATCCACTTGTCACTCATTAATATGCAACAAAAATCAGTAAACAAAAAAACAGATTCAGTAAACGGAAGATGGATTCTTATTGGACGGTGTTGTGCAGAAGGTGTGCTCTGATTGGCCTGTACTCCAGGGAGGTTCTGTTCGCTGATTGGCTGGCGGTTGTGGCTCGAGCAAGTGGAGTCGTGTTCTTGTAAAGACTCATCATGGCGCTCGGACCTCCTCAGCACGGTAAGGACTCTTTAAAGACAAAAAACACTAACATTCACCTTAATCCACTACAGATAGAGATATATATATAACCGGTCACATGTTCACCTATATACATGTGTCCAGACAGTCGTGAGAAAGTCACTTTTTTTGTAGATGAAGGAGGCGGTTTTGTCGTTAGCGGTGCGGCTAACGCTGCGCGAGAGCGATTGACATTTGGCTTGACTAAACACATGAGATCGCGTGAACTAGTTGTGTCCAACTAGTAGGCGATCACCTAGACAGCGTTATTTTAAGTGCGTATATGAGTACCAGAGTAACGTTAGTGTGTATGCAGGCAGCTCACTCGGCTTTGAGATAACGTTACAGCTTATGACCAACGATATTCAGTTATTGTATATTGTATACACTTATAAAAGCGAAGTTACCGTTGTTCTTGTGGGTGTACCATGCTTTTACAATGTCTTGTTGAACGTTTAACATGGTATACCATTTTTGCGATATATACCACGGTATTCGTTTAAGTGCTATGTAAATACCATGGTATATGAATGTGGTAAACATACAATGCCTTGTGGCAGAGTACCATGGAATTACTATTTGACACAGTCACTGGTGCCGCCAAATCACTTGCGAAGCACAGCCCCTTTCTCTCGATTTTGATGTTCCATCTTAATACGTTTTTGAACCATATGTAACCTTGGTAAAACCTTTAAAATTAGTGCTTTGAACTCCAAACATTATCTTTAAGGTTTAATACAATCTCTTTATGAAGGTCTACAAGTGCAGAAGGCTTTGTAAAATGGGTGGTGAAGTGTGTAATTTAATTGACCTCAGGCTACCATGATATACATAAACATTTGTCTTATTCTTCATGTCAACTGGACGGATCTCTATGTACACCCAATCTGACAGCGAGAGTATTGTTTACAGTGTCTTTTAATCTCCGTCTTAAAGAATCACTTGACTCGCTTGTTCAACCTGATTTAACGGTGTATGTGTGTTCATGGGCACCGTATACTGGTTTGGTTTCTTCTGTCGCTGTTCTCTGTATTTAATGGTAACTAATCTAGCCCCTGCAGCAGTCAGAAACACAGCAGGCTGTAGCCAGGTGATAAGCGTGTGCGTGCTCCTCCAGCACACCAAACTGCAAAATACTGCTGTGCACGAACACTTGTGTTTTTTATGTCATGCCCAGTTTCCTGGCCCTCTGATTGGTTGAAAGTGAGTTGAAATGAGTCGTTCAATAACAGAAACCCAGGAAGCTCTGTCTGTGTACTTGCCCAATGCTTTTCTTCTTTTGCTGAATGTAGAGATTTTTGAAGAATCAATATTCAGCTGTTTTCATACAACAACAGTTCCTGGTGTTCAGAAGCTGTCAGGCTCCCAAGGAAACCGAGTCAATGATATTCCATAGTTGTGCACTGTATTCCACGACTTCAATCAATAGCACGCAGAAATTTTCACCTGAACCAGTCGCTTACATCTAGTTTGCATTAACGTCCAGGCTTGGAAATGAAATGAAATGTTTTGTGTTTTATTGCTTGCCCTTTTGGAGCCTGAAGGCAGTGGAGATTGTAAACTGTTGCATGGCGAGAGCTGTTTATTGATTGTTCATATAGTTTTACTTCCAAATTTGTTAGGTTGAGAGTTTGGATGTCAAAATTGGCCAAAAAAACATTTTTTATTTTTCGGTTGGACTTTTACTTAAAACCGCAATGTCATGTGAAGTTGAACCCATTAATGGTTATTGGGTTCAATATTCTTTAAGTGGATATGAGTTGGAATGGTTAACACTTGCGACTCTTTGCCAACACAAGTTCCACAGCTGCAGACTTTTCTTTTTTAAGTAAGAGAGCGATCTATCTGCATCTGTGTTCTGCTTGGAAGAGGAATTTGGTAAAGGCCAACAAGCTTTGAACAAAGATTTTTTAGAGAGCATGTCCGGTGTAATCTTGGCCATTTTGGATGCTGTTCAGTCATAGCAGGTGCACAACCACCAAAGCCCAACCTGAGTACAGATCAGATCACAGAAAGGTGTTATTGACACATTTAGACACGCACACTCTCTATTTACTATATATATTTCTTGTCTAATTCATACAGCATTTTTTAATAATATGAAACTATTGTTTTGTACAGAACATCCATTCGTGCACTTGATCGACACACTTCATAGCGAAAAATATGAAGAGCGAAGATATTTCAACCCACAGAAGCTCGATGATGTCAGATATGGTGAGTTTGGGCACTTTTAATTGTCGACAACTTAACCACAGCCTACAGGAAATCTTTGTTATAAATAATAAGCATATAATGGTCAAAGATGTTTATTTGCATGTTTTTAGCTGTGGTGCTGTTGTAAAGGGGAATAAATTAAACTTCAGAATCAACAAGTGCATATACAAAGATGAGCCTCATATCAAACTCAAACAGGTGAAGAACTGTCAAAAAATGTTCTCTATTAAACACAAGTATCCTCTCACTCTACAGAAAAACTGCCGTTCTGTATTCGGGTTCTGCTGGAGGCCGCGATCCGGAAGTGTGACGGGTTCTATGTGAAAACAGAGGATGTCTCCAGTATTCTAGATTGGCAGAAGCAGCAGGACCAAGCCGAGGTTCCGTTCTCGCCCGCCAGGGTTCTGCTGCAAGATTTCACGTAAGTCACATGGTCTATTTGTGTCTGCAGTTACTGGGCCTGTTTGTACATTTGAGAGTGTGCTTATTTCTGTGTGTGTTTTTAGTGGAATCCCTGCTATGGTGGATCTGGCTTCCATGAGAGATGCTTTAGCTAAACAAGGGGTCGATCCGAGCCTGGTGAATCCCAAATGCCCCACGGACCTCATCGTTGATCACTCACTGCAGATCGACTACAGCAAATGGTGAGAGTTAGGAGAGAAAGGGAAAAATAAAACAGTCTTTATGTCTTTAAACCTAATGATTACAGCATTAACGTAAACATCTGTAAAAGCCTTTAATGAGTGTTTATGTCATGTAACGTACACAGTTATTATGGCAATGATGTATTGTGCTTAGCTTAGCGTAAGTCTTCACTATCCATGACTGTCACCTCGGCTTAAACAGGCAGAACGCAACAAGTTTTCATTGTCAGCCTTCTCTTCAACGAAAGTGAAATGAAGTCACATGACGCTACGCAATGTGACAAACTAACAAGTGTCCTGCTTGTTTCTCAGTGGCATCCAGAGCCCTCCCACCCCCACGGATGACAGTCACGCTGGCAAACCTCCAGCAGGTCGGCCAACTTCCCGTGGGAGTCAATGTGGGGGGTCATCGACCGAGTCAAGGGCGTGGCTGCAGTAAAGGGTCCTGCTCTGACGCCCCCACTGGCCGAACCCCAGCAGTACAGATAGAGAACACACCCCTACTGTGCCCCTTCCACCTGCAGCCTGTATCCGAGTACGGCCACACCTTACACAAACACACACAGTAATACATCCTTTTATTGTTTAATGTCTTCTAACACATCTGTATGATACCCACAGGCCTGAGACGGTGCTTAGGAATCAAGAGATGGAGCTCAGCAGAAACAAAGAGAGACTGCAGTTCTTTAAGGTGAGATTTTTAAGGTGAGAAGGGGCATTTAATAAGAAGGTAAATTATCAACTTCAATTTCGCATCTCTGTTCTTTTGTTTTCTCCAGTGGTGTTCAAAAGCCTTTAAAAACATCAACGTGGTTCCGCCAGACATCGGTGCCGTGCATCAGGTGAACCTGGAGTACCTGTGTCAGGTGGTACAGGAGGGGGAGGGGTTTATTTATCCAGACAGTGTGGTGGGAACAGACTCCCACACCACCATGATCAATGGCCTCGGCATCCTGGGATGGGGTGAGCAGCCACCTACAGCTCTGTTTGCCAGTTTTATTTTGGTATTGGTGAAAATCTATAACTCTAAATATTCGTCTTTCTTTCTTTTTTTTTAGGAGTTGGAAGTATTGAATCAGAAGCAGTCATGTTAGGTCAACCAGTGTCTTTGACGTTGCCCGAAGTTGTTGGCTGTAATCTTGTGGGGTCCATTAATCCCCTCGCCACGTCCATCGACATTGTCCTGGGCATTACAAAGGTACATTGAGTTTCCCTTTTTTTCATACTCAGCCGTCTTTAGTTTACCGTATTACAACATTACACGTGTTAAGGGTGGGGATCTTATCATTCTACAGACCTATTGGTTATAGATATTTATCGGCATGTCTGATCTTTGTGTCTCAGCACCTGCGTCAAGCTGGAATTGGTGGAAAGTTTGTGGAGTTCTTTGGACCCGGTGTGTCACAGCTCTCGGCTCCTGATCGGACCACCATTGCTAACATGTGCCCGGAGTACAACGCCACTGTGAGCTTCTTTCCTGTGGATGACATCACCCTGCAGCACTTTAAAAATAGCAGTACGGACCGTCTAGCTTATACTACATTTTAAAGCTTAAATTATTAGTTAATGTACCCACGAATGTCCTAAAAATGTTTTGTTTTTATGACAGTCTGCAGTGAAGAGAAGCTTGCGGTTTTAGGAGACTACCTAAAAGCTGTGAAACTCTTCAGGAGCTACGATGACCAATCAGAAGAGCCCCAGTATTCAGAGGTGTGCTTCTGGCTTAGATAATAAACGTTTAGTTATAATATTCTGTGACATGAATGGAATTTTATGCGTTTTATAGTTACAAGCAAAATGAGCCATAATTGGTCTCAGTGAGGACAGCTTTGTGTCGTGATTGGTTGGAACACATCTACATAACACAACAAACTTTTATATAGGGGAAGAAATGTTCAAGGTTGTAGGGTGAGTCACATGGTACCGTTTGTGTCGCAGGTCATCGAGATGAACCTGAGTTCCATTGTGCCTCATGTCAGTGGACCCAAACGGCCGCAGGACAGAGTTGTCGTGACCTGCATGAAGGAAGACTTCATCAACTGCCTAAATGAGAAGGTAAGTGCACACATTTATCCTCCTTCACACGTTTCCATCCACACATCTGGGTCAGCTGGGTTTGTGTTGTCTGTACAGGTGGGTTTTAAGGGCTTCCACATCGCCAAAGAGAAGCAGGAAATTAAGGTCCCGTTCCTGCACGAGGGGGCGGAGTACAGCCTCGCGCACGGCTCTGTGGTCATCGCTGCCGTTATCAGCTGCACCAATAACTGCAACCCGTCCGTCATGCTGGCCGCAGGTGAGACATCAACACGCACCTAGATCTGATCTGAGCTGTCGGCACACCGTTTAGAGTAATAGAAAACTGTGTGTGTCTTTGTGTTTGGCTCAGGTCTGCTGGCCAAAAAAGCTGTTGAGGCTGGTCTGTCAGTAAAGCCGTATATCAGAACGAGTCTGGTGCCCGGAAGTGGAACCGTCACACATTACCTAAACGCCAGCGGAGTCATGCCCTCCCTTAGGAAGCTTGGGTACACATTTAAATCTACATCCACACAAATATTACAGTTTAATAACCATATTGACTTGCATCAAATGTGTCTTTATAATTGTATGTTCAATGTGAGCTAATAATAATCAACAATCATGTGAATGTGTAACAGGTTCGAGGTGGTTGGTTATGGATGTTCCACCTGTGTGGGCAACACAGCACCTTTACCTGAAAGTGTGGTCGATGCCTGTTAAACAGGTGAGGCCTAGCTCCTCTCTCTCTCTTTCTCTCTCTGAATTTCTGCATATTATTAATGTGAGCGGTCTGCTTGTGCACAGGGTGATTTGGTGGCGTGTGGCGTGCTGTCTGGAAACCGGCATTTAGAAGGACGCCTGTGCAACTGCGTACGGGCAAATTATTTGGCCTCACCACCGCTAGTGGTCGCGTATGCCATCGCAGGTACAGTCAGCATTAACGTGGAGACAGAACCGCTGGGTGTGAACTCTGAGGGAAAGGAGGTGTTTCTGAGGGATATCTGGCCGTCTAAAGAGGAGGTACGGGATACAGAGGAGAACGTCGTCATTCCCTCCATGTTTAAAGAGCTGAGAAGCCGGATTGAGGTGAGAGGAGACTGTTGTTATTCTTTCATTAAATGTGATTTTGCACGATCGTGTTTGGATGTTAATACAGACTCATTTTTATGTGCAGAAAGGAAATGCGTTCTGGAACAATTTAGACTCAGCTGAATCTCCCCTTTTCCCGTGGGATCCCAAGTCCACTTACATCACCTGTCCTTCCTTCTTCAGCAAACTGGTGGGTGTCTGTTTGATCCAGATCTGTCTGAAGATCACAGCTTGTGTAGTAACAGCCCTCTTCTCCCTCTCAGTCTAAAGAGAAGTGCGCACCTCTGTCCATCGACAATGCTTACGCTTTGCTCTTTCTGGGTGATAACGTTACGACTGACCACATTTCTCCAGCCGGTAGCATTGCTAGAGTCAGTGCCGCCGCTAAATACCTCCAGAGTAAACGGTGAGTTTTTGTTTTTCTAAGCACGTTTTGTTTTTACACACTTTGCCAGTGAAGTGAAGTAACTTTTCTATGTGTAGGTTGTTTTAAATAAGCCTTTAAATAAATTACAAGTATGGTTGAATTATAACGATTAGAGTAAATATATGTAATGAGATCTCTTGTACCTTGTAAAATCAATACAAAGAGCTGTTTAAAAAAATATGAATCATTTGATCATTCCTCTTTTAAAATGATCGATTTATAGTCAGTTCATTTCTCTTTAAAGCGGCGAGAGCTCACAGCCGAACGGTGGAAGGAAGTTCGCCAGCATAAAGCTTCAGAACCGCCTCATCGGGAAGACCGGACCCAAAACACTGCACATTCCTACAGGGCAGACAGTGAGTGTGGACACTCGGTGTGAACATGGTCTACTGTATGTCGTGGCATTGGGTTCATGTTTTATATGTTCCTCTGTCACAGCTGGATGTGTTTGAAGCTGCCGAGCGCTATCAGAGAGACGGTGTTCCTCTCATTATCCTGGCTGGAAAAGAGTACGGCTCTGGTAGCTCTCGAGACTGGGTTGCTAAAGGACCCTATTTACTGGTACTGTACACATAATCCTCTAGTTTCGTTTGTTCTACTCACACAGGTGTTGAGGTTCTCAGTCTTTGTGTGTTAAGGGTGTGCGTGCTGTGATAGCGGAGAGCTTTCAGAGGATGCATAAGAATCATCTGGTGGGCATGGGCATTGCTCCGCTGCAGTTCTTGCCCGGGCAGAACGCTGACACGCTGGAGCTGTCTGGAAAAGAGCGATTCACCATCAGCATCCCACAAGAGCTCACGCCCAGACAACACCTCACTGTACAGGTAGAACAACTCCTGCCTCAGGTCAACACATATTGCTAATGTTTTTTCAGTTAATGCCATGCGATTACCAGATTATATATTAAAATGCTTGTAATTGTAATGTATTTCTAGTAGTTACCATGATTAATCTCTGAATAAGATTTAAATAGCCACTAAAGACATTTTGCTCTTTTAAAATGTAATGTAGCCTTATTTCTTCGGCTCTGTCTTCTTCATGCAATAGCTGATGATGTTCTTTTGTTTCTAGACAAGCACAGGGAAGAGTTTCAGCGTAGTTCCTCTGTTTGAGAACGAGATGGACCTGGTGTTTTTCCAACACGGAGGCATTCTGAAGCACATGGCTCAATCCCTGCTCTCCTAATGTGACTAATAAGAGACACAGCATGGACCTCTTAACAGCACAGCCCCACCTAGAGTCCTTCCGGAGGAGTGTGACTCTGTAAGCTGTGCCTCTGGTTCGGCGAATCCTCCATTCCAGATGGACCGGCTACTTTTGCACTTAAAAACAAATGTCCAGCGTTTTTCTTCAAATCACTCGCTTCACATCCAATGTCCCTGCAAGGTTTCTATTTGCAGTCTGGTTGTGGAGTATGATGTGGGCATTTCATGTTGCAGTGCCTGCAGCTTGTCAAGAAGATTTTTTTCTTGAGCGTGAAACTATCAGGTGCCAGATGCACGATGACCTCACAGTCAGAGATCTCAGAAGAGGCTTTGTCGCTCTGTCACGGTGCTGATTTTGACACGAGCACATTGATACGGAGTGCTCACGCATACAGCAATGTCCAGCATACTGTTATTTCTGAGTTTTCTAGCTCTGTTTAGTTCAGTCACAACGGAAAAGCACTCGTTTTATCCAATCCACTGAAATGTCCGTTTATTTATTCTGATTGCCCCTTGTCTGAGTAACAATAATGATGAAAAGAAGGACATTCAGAGTTTTTATTTTAAAATAAAACTTTTGACTTTTGCCGAAGACTTAGTCAACCATAATGATCATCTGTTATATGTAAATCAGAACTTTATCAACAACATGTTGAGCTCCTAAACAGATTAGAGGCCTGATTGAAGGCTGGTTTGTGTTGGTACTTTAACTTTTTGGTACTTTTAACTGTGCTGTTTGTCTTTAAGGCCAAATCAAAACTTTAAATGTCTGGCTGCATTTATGTTCTCTATGTGAAGTCCATATGCAACTCAGAAGTGCTGGAGTGATTAATGCAGTAAAGTAAAAACATTGTTAGATTAAGCTGTTGTTGTAAATAATTTTTAATAAACATTGACTTGAGCATGAGGGGTTTGGCTTTTGCTTCAATTATATGTTTACTTGTCGATAAATGTTTTCATTACTTTATATTTATGTTTCACCTTTAAAATGTAATATAAGTTAGAATTACCTTTTGGGGTTATTAATATAATGTAATCATAATATAAGATGAGTTGTTTAATAGTTTTCTTTATTTAACGTCAGTTGTTCTTCCCGTACACTGGGGGCGCTGTGAACATTACCGATGAATGTGTACAGCGCATTTAGTCCAGCACTCCCACTCTTATCATCCCCAGACAAACTAGCATGAGGGGAAAATAAAATATTTTAACGCATAGTGCTAATGCTGTATGTTCATCTCACATTTTAATGTGCGTTTGCTGTAAACATGAAACGTAAAAGTGTAGTTAATTCGTAAATCAGTTTAGACTCAGCTGTGGTACGATGTTGAAGTTCATGACACCACACAATTTACCAAGATGTCCAAAGGGGGGCCAATCAGAGTGCTGTATGAAAACACGTGACTCGCAGCTGAGATGAACGCAGAGTGGACGCGCCTCCCGCTGTAGTCAGATTCTTTGGTGCCGTTGCAAGCCGCAAAAGTGACCAGACAGCTCGAGCTCACACTTTAGGTATGAAAATAACTGTGTTTTACTACATTTTACACCTGATACGTAATGTACATAACACAGCAGATGTTTAAGAGCACGTGTGAACGGCTGAGCTGCTGTGAGGTTGATTGAGTGAATGATGGTTTTAATCTAACGAAAAGTTGCTGCTTCATGCTGTTATGCAGGTGCTAATGCTAATGCTAAAGCTAAACACATCCATACAGGATAAACTGAAAGCAGCGTTAAAACTCGCATTTATGCTTCGTATTCTTTCATTTTTATTCATTTGGAATTTAAATGTTGGTGTGTCAGATTAAGTCTGAATGTTTCATTCTGAGCGTCTATGTGCGTTTAGCTGCTTTCTGTTTCATTTTGTTAACGTTACCTTTTGAGTTGTAATGGCTGTAACATTCTGACAGTAACTGATGAATAACTGATTATTTAATACATAATTACGTTATTCAATATTATTATTATTTAAAGGAATGTATGTTTTCACTAATTTATGTTATATTTTTGTCTCCATTTACAGGGTTTATTTGAATAAGGAACACAATGGTGAGTGTAGCAGTGTTTAATTTTTCATCTGTTTGTAATAGAGTTGAATAATAGAAATATGCCTAATTATCTTTTTATTGGCTTCTTTTTGTTTGTATACAGTCTCGGAGATATGACTCCAGAACAACCATCTTCTCTCCAGAGGGTAAATGTTCTTGATTTCCACTATTTTGCATTATTTCATCTGTATGTGAAGCATGGTGGCTTCATGTCCCGGTATGTGTTGTGTTATTGCAGGGCGGTTGTATCAGGTAGAATATGCCATGGAAGCCATCGGTCATGCTGGCACCTGCCTGGGCATTTTGGCCAATAACGGTGTGCTGTTGGCGGCAGAAAGGAGGAACATCCATAAACTGCTGGATGAGGTTTTCTTCTCAGAGAAGATTTACAAACTCAATGAGTAAGTTCTGATCTTTCCATCTGAGTCACTGGGTTCATTATTTACTGTTGCTTTAAAGGCATGTTAGAATTTTCAAGATAATTATAAATACGTTGGATGTTCACCAGTACGAAACCTGTCTGTTTTTTAAGTCTTGAATTTTTGTTGTATTTGTAATGCAGAG
Organism: Triplophysa siluroides; assembly: GCA_006030095.1. Lineage (NCBI taxonomy): Eukaryota > Metazoa > Chordata > Actinopteri > Cypriniformes > Nemacheilidae > Triplophysa > Triplophysa siluroides. The sequence goes on along the minus strand of VCII01000891.1, from coordinate 395,981 downwards.
ACATGGCGTGCAGTGTTGCTGGAATTACATCAGACGCCAATGTGCTCACGAACGAACTGAGACTCATCGCACAGAGGTGAGCGAAACCACAGCTGGTTGTACACCAGGATGGAACCTAGAGCGGTCTCCTTATATTATGTTTGTGTTTGCAGGTATCTCTTACAATATCAGGAGCCCATTCCCTGCGAGCAGCTGGTTACAGCCCTGTGTGACATCAAACAGGCTTACACACAGTTTGGAGGTACATCGGTGAATCAAAAACAAATTCTTGCATTTACAATCTGTATTTGACTTGTTGTTGGTAAGCTGTGTATGCGGTTTGTTTTTATTTTTAGGTAAGAGGCCATTCGGTGTTTCCCTGCTGTATATGGGATGGGACAAACATTACGGATTTCAGCTTTATCAGAGTGACCCCAGTGGGAACTACGGAGGCTGGAAAGCCACATGTATCGGCAACAACAGCGCCGTAAGTGGAAAACACCTTTAGCACTGTTATTACCTTAGTAATAGACAAATAGCATTTTAGATCAAAACAGTCTCTTTTTTTTATTCTGTTTGCTTCAGCGATAGGTTCAGGGTTCATATGTGCAATAAACAAATAAACATGTTTATTAAAGGACCAAAAAGTGGCTTGTTCACAAATTTGTATGTTTTTCCAACCACTGGTGCACTGCAGCAATATCTTTTTTGTCCGCTAGATGGCGGTATATAGCATTATTTGGTACCCATTTATTAATTTCAGTTTATTCTGTTCTTTTAACTGAAAAGTGAGATTTTTCTCAGAATACTTTGTATAGAGATTAAGTGTGTGTGTGTGTGTTTTTTCAGGCTGCTGTGTCGATGCTGAAGCAGGACTATAAAGATGGAGATATGACTCTTTCAGCTGCCCTCGCTCTCGCCGTCAAAGTGCTGAACAAGACCATGGACGTCAGCAAGCTGTCTGCAGAAAAAGGTGTGTGTGTGTTTGGCATGAGGGAATAAATGTTTTAGTGTGCTCTGAGGCCAGTGGATTAAAACACTCAAGAGTTCTGCATTATGAATGACCATGACACCATATACAGAGAAACAACCCATCTGAGCTCTCAACTTATAAATACACTACTGTAAACTATAACAGACCTTTATTCTTTTATAAACCTGACTGCAAATCTGATTTTCTCTCCTTTGCTCTGTGTTTTTCTGTGCAGTTGAGATAGCCACACTGACACGAGAGAACGGCAAAACTAAAATCAAAGTCCTGAAGCAGAAGGAGGTGGAAGAACTGATCAAGAAACACGAAGCAGAAGAGGCCAAAGCAGAGAAGGACAAGAAAGAGAAGGAACAGAAGGAGAAAGACAAATAAAAACACCGGCACTTCTTTTCTACTCGATTGCAAAGGCTCCTCTGGGATTCAGAGAAATCATTTTGTTCTGTCTGTCAACCAATCTTGTCATTTTCTTTATTAAACATAAAACGAAAAGACAGAAGTCTGGACATTTTCTGTTTTTATAATGTTGTGATATATGAGGATATTCTGGAAATCTTCTCATACAGCCTCAACCGGCAGATGGTTGCTATGTTGAATAATCGATGAAATATAAGAAGCGTTCATCTGGAAATGTCTGCCTCTAAAAGTGAATGTTGTGTAACAAGTATTTTTAAGGTTGGACACTTATTCACTAAATATAGTCCCTTATATAGTTAATTTTTGTAACGTTTAAGATCAATTGGGTTGGTTATGGTAACTATGCTCAGAAACGCCTAGCGACAAAAAAATAAGATTATAAAAAAAATCTTTAAAGGATTAATTCGAGATTAACCGGTGACTCCTGGTGGGTTTCGCGGGCTTTCCAAGAAACGTGCAGAGATTACGGTCACAGAGGTCAGTCGTGACGAACATAAACGTTAAAATGGTCTCTTACAGATAAACTCAAAATGTAACCTGGCAACACAGAAAAGAACCCATGTAACAGGAGGAGGAAATTGAGGTGATTTAACCGTTAGCAACCCAGTTTCCAAAATAACGCAATTATAACAATTTCACCACAGGTAAGGCATGTTTTTTGGCATAAAGAACAGCGAACTTGTGTATTTCGTCTAATCATTTTGCTTTGTGGCAACTTGGTTATGACAGGGTTGAGACATTCTGTTTTTTTCCATCAAAACCTTTGCTCAGAAAGAATCAGCACAGAAAACTTTGGCTATATGACGATCCACGTTTCATCTGAGCCGTCACAAATTGCAACAACAAAAACATTTTCTATAGAAAACTAAAACGATGATCACGTTTTATTGGTTAAGACTCATCCACATTTACATTTACATTTAGTCATTTGGCAGACGCTTTTATCCAAAGCGACTTACAGATGGGGTAAACAATTGAAGCAATTCGGACAACGCAAGTACAACAAAAAGCAAAATATCCAGGTCTTAACTATTTTCTTGAATGGTCCAGGTTGAGTTTATTGGAAGAAAAAACGACAAAAGTTAGTCATCAAGTTTTATTTTAACACGTTTATTTGGACATAAGGAAAGGTTTAAGGTAGACAAGTGTCAATTTGTTTATTCTACAAAAAACATCAATCAACATAGATGAAATCATTTGCTCAAGATAAAAATAAAATTTAAGTAGCTCAACGAGAAACTCTTTAAAAGCTTATTATTACATTTAACAAGGAAAGATAATATATATTTACACATGCCATCCTGCTGGATAAACATACAGAGCTGAATTCAGAACATACAGACTGCACCATAGAGATGACCAGTTATCAAAGAAAGAGAGGCTGCTGCTTTGGGGAATGTTTCTGCATGTTTTACCTGACTGCACCGGGTCCGATCTTGCTATCTGATGGCGCTTCTACGGTAAAAAGCGTAAATTCTCCAGTATTATCTGTATGAAACTTGAGGCCATAGCTTTGAATGGAGACCATTATCTTTGGCAAGTGTGTCAAGTTCGCTAAACACGGCAAGACATCTCGGCAGCTCAAAGTATATCCGTCTCTAATGGATATACAATGCACCGCAATCTGAATTGCATGTGTTTTCCTAAAGTGCTTACGAAAAAGCCCCGAGGGGCCAGGGGTGGGGCTGCTTCTTGTTTCCTGATGCTTTGATTTAAGATGGTGAAGACAAAAGGTGTGATACGTTGAGACAGGACTTGGGTAAGAAGGGAATCCTGCAAAAATGAAGATGCCGGGGCCTTCGAATGAACCATAATTGGTTATTCTATCACAAACATGCTCATACATCTTGTTTTAAAGAAATAAGCTTCACATTCATTTCTACGAGCCACAAGCAAACCTCGCAGCCAAGCTGAGAAAACTAAGCTTGGTGAACAGAGATAATATAGTTCAATCGCTCATTCACTCATCATTCAGACTTGATCAACGTGCCGTGATGCGGTCTGGAATGATGGATTCTGATGATGTCGCCACACTAGATTTGTCGTTCCACTGATTAGCATTTCGCTTGAGTTCGGTGACATACGAATTTGGGGTTTGAGTAGAAATTTCGCATTCTGAATGTCTAGTGTGACTGCAAGGCTGTTCTCCATGCAAAGTTGGGTAATTTACTATCATCTAAATGTAAGAACTCAAAGTTATCTGATTTCTTTTAAACTTTGCTTTTCTGAAAAAGTTGAAGATTAACATATTTACGTTGGAAGTTCTTTTAGGAGACACTATTGCAACTTTCCAAGTATAACGTTGTAATAGAACACAGCATCAATCTCAATGAGTTTTTAAAGACTTGTTTGACTCCAAACTGGAATAAAATGAAGAATTCCTGTTTCACCAGCACCCAAAAGCAAAGCCTTCACCGAAAACAGATCAATTTAATGCTTCCCTTCTGTAAAAGTCATATTACATTCCTGTTCCGAAAGTCCAGAACATACAGTATACACAGTTTGATATATAGTGTGAATTAACAGAGGATATGCTGGATTTTTCGTCAGCACCAACCCGTCTCTTGCTAATGGAACCGATCAGAAGTGATCGGTGGGCTAACAACGAAAACTGAACCAATCAGTGTCGACTGGTCCAGTCTTTCCCCTGCCCTTTCTGAGCGCTTGGCTAAAAGTCACTTTGGTGCAGGGTTATGGGGTCGGGTCACAAAGGGGGGAGGAAGAGGAGGGCTGGGGGCATTTTGAGAGCGAGTAGGTGATGGTCACTCTTCATCAGAACTGCTGCTTTCCATGGAATAGACCATAAAGAGAAGATCGGGTCGGGCCGGCACCAGCGGGTGACCTGGTTTCACGACTTCGAAACCCATGTAGCGGAAGGTCTTCATGATGGACACTGCAAAAAGAAGCCAAGACAACAACCGTTACCGCCACACAAAATAATAGAGATTAATCTGAATAAAAGAAAAAGATGATTCAAAAAACGGATCTCTAATCTTTCACTCATCGTCCAAACTTAAATTACATACTTTCTTCCATAAAACAAATACAATCTAGAGATAGAATATCATTCGAAATTGATAGAAAATTTATTTTTGTCATGCTTCTAAAGCAATAAAGTAGCTTGTTTGACAAAAGAAAAATATTTCCATCAAATGTTTGACATCAGGTGGCATCTTTACAAACACAAAGCTACTTTATGAATCGGAAAATTGACTAAGGAAAACTATATTATATAGCATTTTAACAGCCTCTGACTTCTCTTTCAGGACATTCTACAAAAGCGAGTGTTATACGGTCGAAGGAAAGTCAGTTTGTCTTGAGGGTGAGTCAAGGATGACAAGTTGTTCTTTGGATGAACTATTCCTTTATGGTGCATTTGATGGATCTTACTTCGATCGTCTCTGTTTTTGTAAAACCACAGGAACACGTAGCTGACTTTCAACTGCTCTTCTGCAAATTCCAGCAGTCTGGTGAACCTGCAGAGGAGAGAGAATGACAGGCACAGTGACGCACTGCTGCTTTTACATAATCTCCGTCTTATATAATAATGCAGATGCACCAGCCACAGAGCACTGTTATGTCAAAACACACACAATCTTGACGCTTGCTGACAGTCCAATGCCTGGGAAGGTGTGTCTGTTCTAATGACTTCATAACAGACCGAAAGTGACGGATCCAAATGAGAACTGACTTGCAGAACCCTGGTTTTCCATTCGCCGCAATTTCATACCAGCGACGAAACGTCAGATGGAAAACCAAGCTGCTAAAAAGCCATTTGTGATGGATGACAGATGGATGTGTGAGCGTCAGCACGGAGTCGTACGTTATGAGGAATTATTAACCCGATGTGAGCGTGTGTATGCATACCCTTCTCTGCTGCCATTGTGGAGCGCTCCATTCGGGATTTCCAGGTAGAGTGCGTCGTCCGATAGAACCGTGTCCCAGCAAGAGAAACGTTGCTCGCTCAGCTGGTACTGGAAGAGCAAAACAGACGGCGCCCCGTCTACCGACCCCGCTTGGGTCACCGTCAACTTTTCGTCCTGGGGAATTGAGAAGAAAAGCGACATTACACACAAAACCGAGAATCACCTGCTGTTCTAAGAGGCAAAGTGAAAACACTTACAGCTTGATACTTTTAAGATTTCTTGAAAAGATCTTGAAGACTTCAGCAAGTCTCCATTTGTTCTTAATTTAATCTAAATTGTGTCCAGGAAAATAATAGGCCTATAAACCTGTTTTTATGTAGGTGGACTGACTTTCGACATCCTTTTGTGAACATTCGTCCTTAATCCTCCAACAAAAACACAAAACTCAACCCTGTTCAATGTTTGCACTGCATCAATACATGTGTGTGCGCCGTCAGAGTCATTTCTGTAATGACTTTTATCTCATTGTTTGGTCAGAGTCACATGTAATATTTAGACAAGATCAAGTAAATAAATGAGCTGACACAAAAACAGCCAGCAGCCATTTGCACAATAGACCTCTTGAAAGGACAAAGTGCGTGTATCACAGGTGTGAGTGATCCGAACCCTCTTTAACCTTTCGAGATGGTCACATGTCTGAACACATACAGTCTCACACACGAGGTGCAGGAGGAGCGCGAGTGCTCGCCGGCTAGATGGAAACTCAAGCTTCAAATATTCCACAGAGCTACAGTGCGTGACAAAAAAACAAGCTCGTAGGGATCTATCTACACCCCTCTCTCGTCCCATGGGTTGGTTTGTTGGTTTGTTGCCTACGTCACTACGGGACACGAACTTCGAATAAACAAAGCTAACGAGTTTGAATCTCGTGAGACTTTCCTTAAAACAATGGTTACCATCTAGACTCACCTTGTGCAGTACGCTGTGAGGGAGATCCCTGCTTGTCCCTCGCCCACCCGGGATCTTCGTCAGTGGGAGAGGGGCATCAGGAGCACCACAGAGGCCCTGGAGCACGCTGCATGGAGCCCAGCACAGCACAACTACAGGACAGAAAGAGAGTTCATTTTATAGCACGTTCATGCATTACATTGTTCCTGGTGCAGATCTTTACGTTAAAAATCAATATAAAGAACACCGAACAATGAAGACACCAGTGTTTTAATGAACTAGCAACACACTGTTTAGCTTTTACATTTATGAATCAAGTGCATGACGTAGGTTGGCACAGGACTGGCAATGCTCATCGAGATACCCATTCTGCCAACAGCACAAAAACAGCTTGACTGCAATGTTGGCACTTTAAAGACATTTCTCTCTCACTCTGTTCTCGCATCTTATAAGACTCCGTCACCTCATAATGTTCTCTGCAGTGCTGTTTTCACATTCACACTGAACTCTCACATACAGCCGCGGAAAGAACGAAGAGACCATTTCGAAGACCATTTTCAGTTTTTCTGAATTTACTATTCATAGGTGTGTTTAGGTAAAAAATATCATTTTTGTTTCGTTTTGTGAACTACTAACAATATTTCTGCCAAATTTCAAATGAAAATATTGTTTCTGTTTGCATTTACTTGCAGAAAATGAAAACAGGAGACAGGTGAAAATAGCAGAAAAGATGCTCTGTATTTTTTCAGACCTCAAATACTGCAAAGAAAACAAGTTCATATTCACTTTTAAGCAATACAACAGTCATATTTGTACATGTATTTAGGAATTTAGTCTTAATTTATTCCATATTTTTGATGTGAAAACCTTGATTTTTTTGGTCCCGTTGAGTCAAAAATGGGAAAAACCAAACCATTGGGTTCAATGAAGAAAACGTATATATATGACCCAACAATGTGTTTAAAAACCCAGCATTACGTTAATTTGAAGAGTTTGTTTCCAAAATTAGCAAAATCTGTTTGAAGTTTTAAAAAAAAATCATGTTTTTTGTTGCGTATTCAAATTAATATCAATCAAACTGCAGTTGGTTTGTTTTGATTCAAGCCATAATAACTAAAAAAACAGATAATTAACACAATAAAACAAACAAAAAACAAGATAATATAATAAAAAACATGTTCTCATTTTGGAACCAAACTCTTCCTTTATAACCCAACTGGTTGGGTTCGTATCTTTTTGACCCAACACTGAGTTGATAATAACCCATCATTTTTTAGAGTGTACCCCGTCTAATGACTGACAGTAAATGGTCATTATCTGTGATGGATCCCTGCTTCTTCTTATATAAATCAGCAATTGCATCAACCATTAAATCTGGTCCGCCACTACAGTAAATATTTTTAGAAACATCTTTTCCAATCTCAATATACTTTCCTTAATAAACCCTTTATGAGTGCACACACGCAACTGACCTCGGTTCAGTTTGCAATTCACTCTAAGCGGAGGGTTTTCAACTCAAAATGTGCTTCAGGAGAAACAGATGTTTTACTTTCCACCAGACAGAGGAGAAGACAGTTCACGCAGATCACAAACAAGCACATGATGTAAAAACAAGTCTGTAAATAGCAGCTTGGCTGAGAACATTTCGCATCCCAGAGGGCTTGAGTTACAGCGCTGGCTTTTAGAGGTACTAATAACACACATTTATGTCCCCGCACTGGAAGATCTGTCGCTTTAAAACCGACTGGCACACAGACAGTTATTTATGCAGTTTATTAAATATTCTCACTTCAATATCCGTTTACATTAAGAGAGATTAAGGATCTACAAACATTGGGAATAAGCCAAAACCGCCTTCTTAGGCCACGATTAACATTTGTGACATGGTTTCAGCGTTCCGGGCTGCGTTTCGGTTAAATACTAACTCAACGAAATGGATTTTCAAAGCTGCCATGGTTTTAAACTCTCATGAGCCAGATTACCCAGCAGGCAAATGAAAGTAGGGAGGCCTAGCGGTTACAGTGGCCTGGCAACCAGACACGTAACCCGGGCGACATAATCTGCATGGCGACCACATGAACAAACATATAATCCACGTTTCTCTCCCGACTGTATTTGTGCTTTGGTGTCAAGAACTTGAATCTTTCTACCTCCCCTCGTCTCAATATAGAGCCGCGCGTATCTATGAGTGAAATGTCAGCTTGTTTTGAAAAGCGACACATTCGCCCTTTGACATTCAACCTGTCGGGTGTTTCAGGAAGAAGCCAATAAAAAAGAAAAGAAACATCACGAGCACGCAAGACTGTCAGCCAAAAGCAGGTTTGACATTTTTTGGATCTGGAAAACATGCGGATAAGGTTTCATGGGGTGCTAAATGGGTTTTGTTTTGTTCAAATCCCTCATTTCTACGTGTGAGCAATATCCAGAGTGATATTTGATGTTAGCAAGAACCTTGTTCGCGAAGGAAGAAAACAGAAGCCTGTCTCAAAACAATTACAAAACACGGGTCACGGTGCACAGAGCTGTCGAGATTTCTACGAAATTCTTTCTTAAAAACATCGAAGGACATTCTGAGTTTGGCCTCTGACCTCATAAGCTTCAGGGCAAACATGGGGTGACAATAGGGGATCTGTTTAAAGCCTCTAAGCGTCGGTCTGATTCAGGTTAATCTTTAGTGCCGTAATGACTGACGCTCCGAAGACTTGCTGGAGTAAAACCAGGAAACAAGTCAAAACCAAAACAGGATACTGCAGGTCTTCCAGGAAAACAGTTATCATTTGGCTGCAGTGGGGCGCGAGGGGTGACGTCCAACCTAAAGCTCTCTGCGAATTTGTTTTGGACCAATCCCTGGCCATAGGGATTTGTCTCGCATTACAAAGCCTCAGCATGCAAATGCCTTGTTGACAACAAGTCGGACGTGTTCCTGCGCTGCTGGAAGCACCATTCATTCAGGGTTGCACATTCTCCAACATACCGCTTCTCATTTGAGTGCTCTGGGTATGGCTTTGCGCCAAACAAAGCAAAACTAGAGGCCGAGAAACAGGAGATTGTTTGAAACGTGAGTGAGGATGGATTTGTATCGTCGCGTGACCTAATAGCCATGTTCTTGAAATGTGTGATGCGATGAATTAAACACGAATATGAATTGTTTATAAGGTCGACACATAGGCCGGCTGTCTGTCTGTACAGCTGATGGTGAGCTCAACAACAAGACTACTTTCCAAGCATAACTATCTTATGTAATGTTTTACCTAACTTTCCGTTCCACGCCCAGAATATCTGAAATCTCAGGTCAAATGTGCCTCTCACCTGCCTCGTGATAATCTTGTTACAAATCAACAGATTTGATTGAAAGAAATCTGAGTTTTCCTCAATCCAGATGAGCAAAATGCAGATTGGAAAATGAGGCAACATTAGACGGATAGGATAAAAGCCCTGTACATGTCTAATGGAGTTGATGGGGTTATAGATGAAACATTTATAGCATCGGTCGTCTCATCCCGTCTGCCAGACATTTAATCCGCTCTGATAACAGTCTGCACATTAGACTCCCCTCATCCATAACTTGATGAATTATATTCTTTATACAATATAAATATATGCAAATCAGTATGAATTAATGCACATATTCACGATATACATATCTCACCCATTCACTTATGATCAATTAAGAGGTGTAACGTTATACAATGTTTGTGTATGTAAAAAAACTATGAATAGACACAATTGTCAAATAACTGTAAGAAACTATAATGTCAAGCATCCACACTATACTCATTTATAATATTACACTTCATGAATATATTGTCTAATACAATATAACTATGTTAACCAGTATTGCACATACATTATCACGGTAGTTATGATCAACTTATGTAATGTGTGTATGTAATGTTTGTTTATGTAAAAAAGTGTCACGAGGTTAAGTTAGCAATACAGCACTGACGAGACCAAATATTTTCCATAATCGTCAAGTAACTGCAAGAAACTTTGACGTCAAACACCTCAGAAATTCTCCAGGAATTAGGAATGTTGCGCTGACTGTACAAATATCACGTTATACTGTGTGTTTCCTCACCTCTCTTCCGTGTTGCACATGTTGTCCTCGTAGATTACTTTACTCTGATAAACCAAACGATAAATGTTAAGCACAAAGTCCAGCGAGAAACGTATCAAATGTATTATAAAAATGCGATCATGAGTCTGTCTGTGCTCTGTTTCACGCGCTCGCTTTGACACCGATCGCTGCGTGCGCGATGACGTCATGAGTCATGACCCGATTATAAATATTCATAGCCTCGTCACTCGATCCTGACACCCGATTGGCCAATGTCACTTAGCATGAATCTGGAGCGAGGGGGATAATGGGAGAAGCTCCGAACAAGGAAGCGAGATTTCCCTCTTCGTTTAGTTGTTGTTAATGACGACAGAACGTTGAATTAATATAGTGTAATAAAAATATGGTGCGATATAAGGACATATTGATATATAGACGCTTGACGTTTAAATGTACTGAGAGTTCTGAGCACTGGGGGTTTCTGGGAAATGTAGTTCGTAGTATATGTGAATATATATATCGAAGCAGTTCATTCATTTTTACACGTAAAGGTATTAAACAGTAAGCATTTCACGCACACGAGCAACAGAAAAAATAGATATACTTTAAATATTGTGTTACCTCACGTGTATGCTTAGAAATTAAACATAAAAAAAGAGATCCGGCTTTTAAAATGAATTATATTTTTCAATTTTATAATGCTATAGTCAGAGGACTGATTGGAGAACAGTGCGGACTGGACTTACGTAAGAGCTGATAATGAAAATGACCCTTTGCCAGAAGATTAAAGGATTAGGAATCGGACACCATAAGATCTGGTTCTTGCACAGCCATGTGAGTGAAGTTTATGACCTCCAGAAAGAACCCGCAACCCACTGGATATCTTACATGATACAGTTTAACTTTACAAGGCACCAAGTTTAATTTTCTCTAGTGAAACCTTGAAAGGGTTTAGGTTACATCATTTGAGTGCTGGGTGACCTGCTTTAAACTCAAATCTCATTATGAGAACAGAAACCAAAGCAATGACAGACAACACCTTCAAAGTCGTCATTCACAGTGGATTTGTTTTTACATGCCATTACATTCATTGCGGGTTTTTGTGTTATGGCATGTTACTGGCTACGTGTGGGGTTAACAACAATTCATTGTGGTTGCTATCTTTTTAAAACAGATAAACAAGTTGAGCGACCTAATTTGTCACATTACACCTTGCTACAGTTGGCCGTCACACACTCCACATATACGTGTAGTTTCTCTCAAACCGAATGATGCTCCAGGAAGATGCCATTTTAAACCTCAAGGTTTCCATAGATAGATAGATAGATAGATAGATAGATAGATAGATAGACAGACAGACAGACAGACAGACAGACAGACAGACAGACAGACAGACAGACAGACAGACAGACAGACAGACAGACAGACAGACAGACAGACAGACAGACAGACAGACAGACAGACAGACAGACAGACAGACAGACGATAGATAGATAGATACAGAGAGTATGTTTTATTCCACAGACAGCATTCAACAAATCTATCAAAAGCTCCATTGTATCTTTTCCTCCTTGGCGCTCTTGTACATCCAAGAAATGCTTCACTGTGTCAGCTAATCAGCTCAGAGCCGAAGAGAAAGATTCTCTGAGACTGACTGTCACGCCAGCCAGTGAACTGCGATTTCGGCTTCATTCATACCTGGTCTCATAACGTTTTAATAATAAGAGCCAGGTGGACAGGTGCACATTATACACAGGCTTCATTAAAAGAAAATCATCGCCTTGTTCTCACTGACCTAGTCTCAGTGGTCTCTGACTATATGCTTGGAAACCCTCAAATGTTTTCGTCCAGCCGACTGAACATTCACCAGTGAAGAACAGTTCAGACTGTTCCTTAAGCAAGCTCGCTTGGGTGTATTATCTCATTATTCACATATTGGCAGCGCTGTTTCAGTTACCGACAGTAGGAAAACACCAGCATTCTATAGTTAGAACAGAGATCCAGTATTTATAGAGTGCATATAATATGGTCTAGATTTAATAGAGCTGTAAAGATATCAGATTTGAAGTCTGGCCGTGCGTCTGACATTGATCGGACAAGTTGTGCCTTGACAGACACAATTGTAAACATGCTCTCCTCTTGTTAAGTGTTTGTTTTGAATTATGTCTGTAATTAAGCAGATTGGCACTAATATGTTCTGGGCAGGAGTTTCCATTGCAGCCTTAGACACAGGACAGGACGACTGATTATAAATGCCCACAGGAACACAGAGTTGTCATTGGAAGGATTAGATTACAGAATGTACACTTAGTCGGATGCTAAAAGCATGAAAGCTGATGTGTGCGTCTGGCACAAGTGTATATTCTTATATGAATTTATATGTATATATTATTACAATTGTACCGTACATAAGTTTATACTATATACAGTATATTACAAATTGTATACTTGCAAATTTTGAGGTAGTTGAAATTGACTGACCTTTGACCTTGTCTGATTTTTCCCTAAAAAGTAATTGTATACTGTATAGTTCACACACCTGCCTGCTCACTTGATTAGTGTAGATGAAGAATGCGTGTGTTGTAATGCGTTCAGTGGTTCAGGTCTGGTTTCACTAATGTGCACCTGCACTCTCTGTTGACCCCACCTGCAGATGACAGAAACACTTAAAAATATGCTATGGAGGGAGACAGGGACAGTTACTTAAGCTAAACTTCTGATCACTTCATTTTTTTTCGACAGCTTGACTAACAGTGGACTTTAGGGGGAGTTAAAACGGTAATCATGTTTTGTGATGGGCATTAAAGGTCATTGACATACTCATGGATTACTGAAAATGACCCTCAGTTTTTCAGTCCTGAGATCCCTGATTTTACACTGTTCCCATCTGACTCTATTTTTACACACGGTGCACTGAGAAAATATCCGTACGATCTTTTAGAAAAGTGTGTGAGTGTGTAAGTAGGAAGGGCAGCAGGTCATGGGAATCGGTTTTTAACGCACCAGCCTGGACCCTCGACAGAGACTTTCTTCCACCAAAAACATCAGAAGTGCTGTAAAACAACCTAAGGAAGTGAACTAACAATGTATGAGTAACAAACACACACACACAGAGCTGAATCAGGGTGTGTTATTGTAAAAATGTACTCGGCAGTCCACATAAAAGTTCTGCTTCCCATAATTCTGTTTACGTTTCCGCCTGTCGAGCTCCCACGCTGAAGTTTTTTATTTATTTACTGCTGTTATTACTCCATTTCCCTTTCCTTTTATTCTTAATTTAAAACATTTATGGGATACTGCGTGTAGGAACCTAGAACGTGACCCGCGCAGTAGTTCAAGCATTGAAAACGTCAATAATAACGTTGTTCCTTTCTTACACAACTACGTTTTCATCCCACCCAAATAATATGATATGTAAGTCACTTTTGGTGAAAAAGGCTGTGAAAAGAAAAAACAGACTTGGGAAAATAGTCTGCACTAGGCATCCAGAATGCCCTGATAAGACTCTTGTTTTGTTTTGTGGTATTTAGCTGTATGAATACACAGATCCTGCTTCCAGTAAACAGGACGGATGCGTGATGTTCCGACATTGAAATTGCGTTGAGCGCTTAATCGGCATGTTGTTACTGCCCGGCCTTCCTTAATCTCTTTGTTGGAACACCAGATATTCCGGGTATGTTCGGGCCTCTGCGCTTTTCCCAGCATGCCGGTAAACATCTGCGGAATAACACGGTTTCGGCCTTGTGGATCTGGTCTTCCCGCACGGCCTGAGCCACGCAGCGGGGCTTTAGAGAGGCACATTTCTGCAGAGTCGAGGGAATTCCTTCAATTCTTGCGCTCACGAAATGCATTCTGCATGACTGAATTATAGCAAAACAAGGAGAGAAGCAATGCCACGGCGACCACAATGATGGTTGATGGCTGTGAATTATAAACTAGCAATGTCGAGTCGGTGATTATTTGATACCATCATACAAAACACATATAATGACCCGCAATCATGCCTGGACTTTTCAACACCGTAGATGTGTGTGTGTTAGATTTTTATCTCTGTGTTTGGTCAACGTGTCTTTGACCTCACAGTACAACAGCAGTGCGTGCTGGGAAACATGTATCCCGGAAACTTCTTGCATGTGAAGGAAACCTCAGACAGAGAGAGAGAGAGAGAGAGAGAGAGAGAGAGGGGAGGGAGGGAGTTGGACTATATGTTTTATGTTTCCGTTGGGTGTCCAATAAATATTGCTTTCACAAGCTTTATTAAAACCTGAACTTGTTTGTTTTATTGGTAGTGCTTGGACACATCTATGTTTGTGTGTCTGTCTGCAGTTCTGTGATCTGTTTGGCCTACATTCATCACTTGACTCAGTGCCTGCGGCGCTGTATACAAAGAGAGTCGCTACGCTCATTATTTATCAGCCGTGTTTTGCTTATGAAAGGAAGAGCCATGTGATTTTGAATGGTGGATTAGAGATCGGGAAATTATATTGATAGTTAAAATAATTCTGCTATTATTTACCCCTCCTCGTGCTGTTTATCCCTACGAAAATAAACCATGTTTTTTTTGTGGTACAAGTGTAGTAACCATGGTATTTTGGTGCATTGATTATTTAGGGCAAAACCATGGTTTTACTACAGTAACCATCATTTACTATGGTTTTAAAAAGTTTAAAGTAGTTATTTTTTGATGACCATTGTTTTACTACAGTCACCATGTTTTTTTTTGTTTTAACTGTAGTTAAACTTTTTATTTTCGTAAGGGTAGGCATCACACTAATGCTTCAAATGAGTTCAGCTTCATAATGCCACTGAGGTCATATGATCACTGCGTGAGGCTGAAATGTTTGTGGTCATGCACCGATCTTAACATCGACTAGCAATAAACAACTTTTATGCCACATTTTTATGCATTTGGTATATGCTTTGATTTAAAGAGACAGAATTTAAGCTATATATTTTATGTGCATTTCCTGGTATTGTAAACTAGCCGTGACCTTGCCGTTGTATGCACCATCAGCTACAGGAATATCTAGGTTCCGTTCACCTTTTTTTAGTCACTTTGGATCAAAGCATCTGCTAAAATGGAGTACTGTAAATATAAATGTTTTTGCACCACCTGGTTACCGTACAGATTTTTTTCTGGAGCACAGAGAAGCTCATTTGCATTACTTGCAATCAAAAATACAGTACACATACATATGGGGCATTGCTGTATCCCATAATAGTGTTCAAGAGGACCATCTCACACAGAAATAAACTCACAGATGCACACACGCGACTGCAGAGTTGCATACGACTGTGATTTTACGCAAATCTCTTAACACACCTGTTTGCGTGTGAACGACTTTTAAAATGTGCAAAATATTGATTTCTTAATGAAAATGGCACAAATGCAATGCAATGCAGTGCAATCTTTAACACAACCAAATTCTGACCCACATAGCATGCGCGCAACAGAGATGAGTTATTGATTTGGTGGAACAGACACACTGACTGACCTCACACTGACTGTTTGAACAAAGTGACATGGAAAAATGGTGATTTTAAATTGCATTAGAGACATCAGACCTGTCTAAAACAATAACAGCAGACCGTATTGTTGTTGTGGCAGACAGCGCCATCTGTCTGTGGTCGGGTGTAAGATTTTAAAGTTCTTCCACTTCACATCATGTTCAAGCGCATGTGCGTTTCATTCAAACCATATGATAAAGAAAAACAAGTCAGCATTAACCAGCATATTTAACATTTATGTACGTCATATATATTTTAGTGCACGTTTATGCATGTTTTTGACGTTTATACTTGCATAAAAATCCTTTTACAATCATTTACAATACTTACAATGCATTTGACGTCGGCTAGTGATGCTCGGTTATCGAATGATTCAATCATTTGAGTCGATACCTTGCAATGATTCGAATACTTCGGTTCGCGATTCAGATAGATTCATTCAAACAATTCACTTAGACGATTCACTCGCGCACCGAGTTGTTTGTATCGTTGTTCATTTGTAAGGAAAATACTCCAGAAAAAAGTGAAAGTGGATATTTACATACAGTCAGTTGGATTAAATATGCAAATATGCAAAGAGTCGTTTGACAACAACGTGGGATACTCAATACACATTGCAGCACGTGCAGCAGCGTGGCGACGACGCAGGTAAGTTAAAGACGTTTTTTTAACCATTATTTTAAAAAGTATCGTGGTAATATTTTGCCTAGATATTGTGTACCATGGTATTACCATGATATTATTTGAATAGATTTTAGGTTCAGGGTTAAAAAATGATTCCCCCAAAGTACGAAAAAGTTGTATTTTGAACATGCACACTGAAATGAATACAGTTTTGTACGTCTGTAATATCCAAATAATCCATGATTTTTAAATCTGGGTTAAAAAGAGTGTAAACATTTTATTTAATGTGACAAACTCAGAAGTATTACAAATAAAACATAAACAACACGACTCTAGCATACTTACTAATGTTTCCACAAGGGGGCGCCAGTGGTTCTTACATAAATATAAACACACACTTTTTGTTTCTCTCTCAAGGTTGTGAGTGCTTTCTTTCATAAATGAAAATGTGATTGTGCTGCCAACAAGTGTCATCCTGATTCAGATATGACCGTATGAGCTGTGACCACATTTGAGAGATCCAGCATCACTCTTCATTCATCTCTTTGGATAAAACGTTTGGCCTGGATATTAAAAAATAATAATATTGCATTCCACAGTGCTGAGGGTTTAGGATACCATAAGGGTCAAACGGTGGGTTAATAATGACAGACATTTTAGCTGAAATGTCCCCATAAGACAACTTTAAAGCTACTTGAAGGTTTTCTACATGCTTTTGGTACTGAGGATGCTACTGCGTTAAAATAGAAAAAAAGATCATTCATTTTTACAATTCCTCCTTGTAATGTTTACGTAGAACACTCAAGTATACAGAAATCTAGGTTCTGATTGGCTCTGTCAGAAACATGGAGTGCACACAGCTCTGTGAAATGACCGTCCGCCACACACACGCGTGTGTTACGTCACCGAGCGGAGGGCCTGGGTAACTAACAGCTGGACGTAATAAACGAAATCTCCTTCCGTCATTCTTTCAAGTTTTTCCACAGTGTTGTGTTTCACGAGGCAGGTCGGCCATGTGAAATGTTGTTTAGATAAATTAGCAGATCTGCGGAATAGAAAACCAGAGACGTCTTTGCTATTTAAGAATCTGAACGATTTGCGCCAGGACCTCACCTGCGTCAGAATCCCACAAAATCCTTGAAATTCTTCAGTTACAGGAGAGAAATGAGAAAAAGAACGCAAATGGCTGCGGTCGCTCGGAGAGGAAGACCTCACACTGAGCTCGTTTACATACGTGAATATTCATAAATCTGACGAAAGCAAATACATGAATCAACCGAAATGCACTTCCAGTCAAAAGTTGTGAAACTCTTGGCTCATGCGTAAACACAGTATTGTAAACCAATGGTGTATAAATTTCCCAAATGTATTTTCAGATTAACTGTATGTGTTAGACCGAATACTAAAGAAAAAAGCAGGATTAAGTGATTTAAAAAATGTGTCGTCATAAAGTTTATAGACAGAAGAGTCGAAAGTGCAGGGATGTGATTGAGCCAACAGCTTTAGCTGCTTTGAAGAACTTGAAACAACTGATTCCATTAACACCACTTAAAGGAGTAGTTCACTTTCAAAATACATTTTCATGATAATTCACTCAACCCCATATTGTCCAAGATGTTTATGTTTTTTTTCTTTAGTCGAAAAGAAATGACGGTTTTTGATGAAAACATTCCAGGATTTTTCTCCATATAGTGGACTTCAATGGACTCCAAACGGTTGAAGGTCAAAATGCCAGTTTCAGTGCAGCTTTAAGGGCTTTAAATGATACCATACGATGAATAAAGGTTTTATCTAGTGAAACGATCGGTCATTTTCCAAAAAAAAATATGCTTTATAAACACAAATGCTCGTCTTGCTCTGTTCTGCGATGCGCGTTCATGACTTTACGTCATTACGTTGAAAACTTCGGTACTTCCGCCAACGTCAAGCGGATTTACGTATTTTGTGAAGTCATGAACGCGCATCGCAGAACAGAGCAAGGCGAGCATTTGTGTTTCACTAGAGAAGACCTTTATTCATCGTCTGGTATCATTTAAAGCCCTTGAAGCTGCACTGAAACTGGCATTTTGACCTTCAACCGTTTGGAGTCCATCGAAGTCCACTATATGGAGAAAAATCCTGGAATGTTTTCATCAAAAACCTTAATTTCTTTTCGACTAAAGAAAAAAATACATAAACATCTTGGATGACATGAGGGTGAGTCAATTATCATGAAAACTTGAACATGAAAGTGAACTACTCCTTTAATTCCCTTTGCACTTAATACTTTCAATTGTTTAATTTTATAGTTTCAATCGCTTCACCATTATTCTTAAATGTGGAAAAAGCCTTTGTCAGATCTTTAAAGTGTAATCAGACCATTAAATGATGGTGCATGTTTTAAATTCATTATGGGATGATGTTTCTGAGAGATTCGGTGTAAAAGACATTGACCCATATTTCATTTCTGCTTTCATTGTTGTTGCCATGGCTTCTTTTGTCCAAAAAAAGAAAAAAATTGTTAATGCATACAAGTCATCTCTCTCTCTCTCTCTCTCTCTCTCTCTCTCTCTCTCTCTCTCTCTCTCTCTCGTCTCGATGAACATATCCGCACTTATCAGGGGAGAGAGAGTTTATGCAGCGGGAATCTGATTCGTAGAGGTCATTATGATATCACCACACAAGAATGTTACTCGGTTGATGAACAGCGAACAGAATTCCAGCCAGGAAAGCGCACATTAGCTCAGCACGGAGGAGTTTACCCTTCTTTAGTATTGCGTCATGATAAAAGCATTAAATCTGGCCTACATCACAGAGACCCTCGTATCCCCCACCGACACTCACACCGAAACCAGAATACATTTCCCCTAATTTAAATTCGCCAAGCAAATTTGTATTTTTTTGATGCAACTGAGATCATAGTATGTTGTCAATTAATAGAGCTTTTATCCAAAGCTTTTATCTGCAATCCTTATGGAGTAACCTGAGTTTAAGACAACGGTCTCTAATGACTCGCTACTGGGCTTTGAATCAACAACCTTCCTGTTATCACATCAGAGAAGTTTACAAAGTGTTTTGAGGGAACGGAAAAGACAGAGTCGTTGAATCACGCAGGGCCACTAGTGACGTTCGCCTGTCTCAACTCAAAATGGCAGTGTGGTGCGAGCATGAAATATTTAATCTGTTAAGTGGAGCTCAGCTCGATGGTTCTGATTCAAAATGAAGTCTGTAGAGAACTTGCAGGGCGACACATACAAAGGGCACTCTCGGCGATCTGCATTAACACAAAAATAATCATCCAAAATGTATGATTCAAAGATTTTCAGGCCAAGCAGTTTTTCAATTTTGTTTCTTCCTGCGCAGAATCTTCGCCGAACAGGATGATAAATCACTACTCAAAGAACTCAAACAAGTTGAATCGTAGAGGTGAAAGGTCCTAGGCGTAAATGTGGTAACAAATCCTTCCCAATACAAATCCTTTCCAATCCTCATCTCTCTCTCTCGCTCTCGCTCTGCATTCTTCTAGTGTTAGATAAGTACCTCTCTTGCCAACCAAAGTAAAATGATGTATTCCGATTTCCATGATTCGACTTCCTCATTCTGGTTACCCCTGCCATATACGGCTAATTTCCATTTTCCTGATTATATCAGTCGCTTCTCACTGCCAAGTGTTCTGAAATACATGTCAGGCAGGTAAATAAATGCACTTGTGCAATAATTGTAGAATGCGTGCTGATGCTTTGACTTATGCATGTTGGCATATCAATGTTTTTGTACCCTTTGGGACAAACACCATATATTTCTTGTTATTTTAGAACGCGATGTTTTTGTAGATGTGAATGCTTTTCAAGAGGTCACTGTTGTAGTATTTCTTTCTTTCTCTGACAATACCTAGTGTTTAATACACCAGTCCTACTTTTACACGCATGTTTTTACCCTCTCTATGATCCTAAAGTCAACCGTAAATCATATTCGACCCTGTACAGTTTCTTCTTCCAAGTCTTATTGTGCACGTTAAGATTCATCTCTGTGATCTTAGCATTGCTCTTTTGCAAATGCCGTTCTCCATTTGCGAATGGAGCTTGCCTTTTCTAAAATGCTTATTTTTATTTTCTTGAATTTCATTCACGGATGTAAAACGTCGCCGTGGTTACAGTGGTCTTCTCCGAGAAGACAAAGTGCTGTGGATACTTCCTGTCAACCAACAGAACCTGCAGGCACTGCAGAGTTCTTATTTGTCCAATGGAATGTCCGTCATCTAAGTCACACCTCCTCTGTCTGTCCAAACAGGAAACACACTCCGACAGTCACGTCAAAGTTCTCAAACATTCTGAAACGCATCCAACCTCACCTCTCCTCCCTTTTATCTGTTTCTCACTCTCTGTTTTTCTTTCCCAGATTCACTGGAAGCCTTTTCATATTTAATGGGATTAGTTCCGCCCACCGCACCGTTTCTGCGGCTGAAGGCAGGACAAAGAAGCAGACTGAAAAACACGCTCTTTATTTTAATGAGTCTGTAATTGGCAGTAAGACGGGTCAATTTGACCCCGGATCAGACCTCCTGCCCCCTCTACAGCTACAGACCCATAGATGGTGCTGGTTTAGCGCTGGAGCTCTGAAGTGAGTGTTTAAGGGAGTGTGTGACCTTCTTT
Organism: Triplophysa siluroides; assembly: GCA_006030095.1. NCBI lineage: Eukaryota > Metazoa > Chordata > Actinopteri > Cypriniformes > Nemacheilidae > Triplophysa > Triplophysa siluroides. Next base: position 374,963 of record VCII01000891.1, on the reverse strand, counting down.
GAACCCCGGTGGAATTTGTTTGGGAGAAATTATTTAAAATTGGTGCTTAACCGCTCAACCCTTCATAACCGACCATTAAGTAATGCGCTGGCAACCATTTCTGACACCTTAGCATCCATCCATAACACATTGTGTTAATACACTAAACACTATGCAGAACATCTAAATCACATAGCAACGCCCTGACAACCACCAACAACATCCTGGTTTTAATTTATGCATTTGTCTTTTTAAAGGTCCAGGGTATGAAATTTGGCGACATCTAGTGGTGAGGTTGCGAATCGACTCTCCTCCTTTCGAAGCACATGTGCCTTTCGAAGCACATTCTAAGGTAATAAAAACATAACGCTTCATTATGTATGGTCTTTATACACCTCTGAAAACATAGTTATGTATATTATGTTGCATTTCTGTCAATAGATCCTCCAAAAATGACACACAGCACCTTTAAGTTGAATTTTTTAACCATCGTTCTTAATGAAATCTCAGTCGTTCAAACACGTTTAATGCGATCACGTTTATCTAAATGGTTAAGATGCATGCAAAAATGTAGCCAATTACACACTTTCTGTGTTTTCGTTCCAATTTTAGATGCGCTCGAAACTTTGAGATACGGCAGGGGTTTCATATAAACATAGAGGGAGTCAATAGACGGGTTGTTTAGCGCTGAGAGAGTTTCAGGTGAGCCTGTGGTTTATCACCGACAGCTTGTAGACGTAATCCAGATGATGGTGGGAAGAGCAGGAGAGAGACAGGGAGAGATAAACAGAGATGGCATGTGTTTTGGTTTCAGATCTCTGATTGATGCGCTCTGACTTTCTTCAGCTTCGCAAACAAAAGTCTCTCGCGTCGAGCAAGAAGTTTAAATAATTTCGTCCAATCAAAAAGAGTCAGGTGATATTACTTCATAAGCGCATTTGTGTTGGGACTAGTAAGAATTTCCATTTCTGTCCTGCTTTTAAATAATTAAAGTGTCCCACACTGCGATATCTTATCGTGTAAAGACTCTTGAAAGCTCCAAAGGAAAAACATTGAATAAGAATCAAGAGGCTGTAATCTGATGATGTAAGCGTGTATTTATATAAGACAAAGATGAAACGCTCCCGAAGTCACGCTCATACTAACTTGATCAACAAACCGATGGCAGGATCTGTGTCTTTTAACCACAATTTTTTTGCCTACTTACTGTATGAAGTATAAGAAAAATAATGTGGATTTCGTAAGCAAATGGTCTGTGGTCATGTCATTTGAAACTAAGACAATATATTTTAAGCATGTGATTTTTCTTCCATCCATTACATGTTAATCTATGTTGAAAACTCTAAATTTACCCAGTGATGTTGTGACGGTGCTGGGATTCCCACGCTGTGTGAGCGGAGCTGAAATGGGGAGAACGGGTCACAGAGGAAGGCAGAACATTTGTGGGTGGAACCCCAGCAGCGTCTCCCCTCTCGACTCTGTGGGTTCAACCTCACGAGGGACACATGGAGGTCGTGGAGTTGTCAGTAGTGGTCATGTGGTCATGGGAAAGGTGGAACAGAAATATTGGAGAGGTCACAGAAACTTTTACTTACTCTTTCCCTTTTAATTGAATTAGTTTTTTGTTAAATTATGTTAATATATATTTAGTAATATTGTGACCGCTTTGACAGTCAAAATGTAGAGATGTTTATGCTCTTAATGCACACTAAATTGAGTTTTGTCCCCTTTGGGTTTTTTCAATTTTGTTTTGCTTTGCTTTTATTTTGTGCTTTTATGAAAAATATTTGTGTCCCATTTGTTTTGTTTTCTATTAAGCTTTGCTTTGCTTTTTTACTTTTACTAAATAATTTTTTGTCCTTTTATTTTTTGCTTTGCATTTTTTTTATAGATTTTTGTCTCATTTGTTTTGCTTTGCTTTTTATTTATTTTTTTACTTTAACTAAATGTAATTTTGTCTCATTTGTTTTGTTTTCTATTAAGCTTTGCTTTGCTTTTTTTACTTTTACTAAATAATTTTTTGTCCTTTTATTTTTATTTTTTGCTTTGCATTTTTTTTTATAGATTTTTGTCTCATTTGTTTTGCTTTGCTTTTTATTTATTTTTTTACTTTAACAATGTAATTTTGTCTCATTTGTTTTGTTTTCTATTAAGCTTCGCTTTGCTTTTTTTTGTTTACTTTATTGCTTTTTTTACTTTTACTAAATAATTTTTTGTCCTTTTATTTTTTGCTTTGCCTTTTTTTATTGATTTTTGTCTCATTTGTTTTGCTTTGCTTTGCTTTTTATTTTTACTTTAACTAAATGTAATTTTGTCTCATTTGTTTTGTTTTTTACTTATTTTGTTGTTTGCCCTGCTTTAACAACACACATGTACAGTATTTGTTATGGCACACTGAATTCTCTATGGATTTCAAAACACTGAATTCTTTATGAAATGCAGTTGAGAAAAAGAGTGAGGGATTTGAAATGGAATTTCCCATGTTTTTCTTTTCTCTCCTAAAAAAATTCTCAGAGAACTATATTTAGGGGCTTTGGAGATGCTCTCAGCGACACTGTACAGAAGAAGGTCATTTTTTCTGATATTTTGGTTCTCTTGAGACCCCCTCTCTCCATCTTTATCTCCTGCTGTGAAAGGCCTGCTAATCGTTTTTCCTCCATCTTTGCTGGTAACATTGTTCCCTTGACCCCTCATGCAGAGAGAGAGAGAGAGAGAGAGAGAGAGAGAGAGAGAGAGAGAGAGAGAGAGAGAGAGAGAGAGAGAGAGAGAGACAGAGAGACAGAGAGAGAGAGAGACAGAGAGAGAGACAGAGAGAGAGAGAGAGAGAGAGAGAGAGAGAGAGAGAGAGAGAGAGAGAGAGAGAGACAGAGAGAGAGGCGACTTACAAACTATCTGACGTCATATCAGAGTTACAACATGTCATACATCAGGTGCGATCGATTGCTCTGTTCATCTTGCGATTCTATTGGTCATGTGACCTCTTTTGTTCACGGTCAAACTTTGTGCTACAGTATTTCTCTCTCTGTTTTTGCACTGGGCTGTAGCCAAGACCCTCGCTGACTGGATTGTCCTCCTTCACAGGGAGAGTTGGATGGGGGAGTGAGGGAGAGAGATATTGGAGGGCCCTTCAGAATGTAAACACCTCATTGCGAGGACGGACTGTTCTTATTCTTGGCATTCCTAAAGAAGAGATTTATAAAGCTTAAGATGTAGAAAGACAGTTTTTTTTCCTCTGGCTGTAACTCTGCTTTAGCCAAGCTCCAGATCTCTGAGACCGGATCATGTCATCAATCAGAACGTTTCTGCGTCACTCTTACACCACAAACTCACAGAAGCTGCATTTCCTCTGACTAATATGAAGAGGCCTTGTGTTTGGGTACGGTAACGTTTATTGAGTTGTTTGTTTCTTCAGTAACTTTATGAATTTGACAAAGCCTTACAGTAAACTCAAATAATTGGTTTCTGCCTTTACAAGTGTTGTTTGTTGGAATGTGATAGTCACGGACAGCTTGCCAAGTTTTGTGTTTACTTTAATGTTAACTTTATTTCATAAAATAATTTAATGATTATTCATTTTGGTACTTTTTTAATGCATTCCTTTTTTTCATACATAGACCACTTTGCAACATGTAAACAGACCAGAAACCGGAAGTACTTCCTGTTTCATTTTTTTATTTATTTATTTGTATAATCCTACAAGTCAATTCTGTAAAACTGAAAGAGGAAGTTCTTCATGACCAGCGTAGATTGTTTTTACTTCATTCGAAGAGGTCTATACAAAATTTCTGAATGATTACTGAAATATTGTTGATTTAATTCTTTTTTACTTATTTACATTTGGCAGACGTTCTTTCCTTGCGAGTTGAAGGACCTTTGCGATGCTATCGGAATGCTCTTCTTCATACTTATTTGGTATATTTTTTGACTACTGAAATGCTGACTTTGTGACAATCCTAACAGGCACAGAAACCTGGAGAAACTTTTGAGTTGACCATCGACCATCCAGTTACCAGCCTTTAACCGCCACGCATGACCGCTTGATCTCAGTGGTATGAAACGACTATACATATGTCCTGGGAGGAACCTTTTTAGTCTTAAATATAGAAATCAGAATTCCTGACCCTGTACCAAAGGGTTTGGACCGTAGCGTTGTAGTTGTATAAGATCTCGCCTCTTGATTCATCAGCGCCGTGTTTGGAAAAACCCAACAAAAGCTGATAAGATTTGAGAGCAGAACATGACTGTAACTTAAACAAATCCTGCGAGCTAATGACAAAATCACCGGAGTCATTTTCTGTCATTATCTGTATCAGTATGTTGTCTTATCAAACACAAACGCTGCACGGGAAGTGAAGGCCGGGATCTTTCCTGTTCTGAGAGATTTTAAAGTGTTTCTGCTCTGTGGAAATGAGGGCGCAGAGGACAGAGGGGGTGCGGCGAGAACATTTTAGCGCTGAGATGACGCTAACGCGATTGGACGTAATCATCGAGGCGAGATGGAGAGAGCGAAAGAAAGGAGGAGGGAAAAGGGAATGAGAGAGAGGCGGGGGTAGTTGAGGGACCTGTGGGACCGGCTGCTTTTAGGTGAAGCCACGGCTCTGCTTGTGCCGACTTAACCTTCTGCAGGTACAAGGATGAAGGATATAGATAATAATAATGAACAAATAATTTGACCAATTCTTTTGAAAATGTGGTCGTTTGAGCTGGAAAACAGAATATGTCAAAGTAATGCAACTTAAAGCTACAATCCGTAACTTTGTTTATAACTATATGTTCATTATTTGAGCTGTCTTGTACGACTTTGTGGAAACATCATTCGACTTCAACCCATGTAAAGTTCGTAAATAGATCTGCACTTTTATGTTTCAAACAAAGATGGCGATATAGAGGCAAGAGTTACAAATTGTACCTTTAAGTAAAATGCTAAAAAGAACTCATGTTAAATCTACATTTGTAGTTTAAATTAAATGCACCTTTGAAAAAAGTATGTGTTGATATCCACCAATAAAATTTCCTCTGCCTCACTGTTGACAAGCACAACACGCTAGTGTTTCTGATCTGCACTCGGCTGACCAGAACATGTTATGCCAGGTCACTAAGAGCTGAAAACTGGGAATGTTTTTAATGGATTATTAATAAAAAATATATTTATTTGCCGTTTTTAAACAAGCTGTCGTTTTCAGATATCCAGGTGTTGGTGTGATCTCACGTCCAGACGTGCCTCACTTCTCATGGGAGTCTGGCTAGTGGTGAATCATCTGGTGGAGAGAGAGAGAGAGAGAGAGAGAGAGAGAGAGAGAGAGAGGCCGGTAGTCCAATCAACCGAGCCAGGTTGACCTTACGTGACAAACATAAGAGTTGGTTGAAAGATTTTGTGTTGTCTTATGTTTGATGTTGGACAATCCTTGGTATATTTTTCCTTCTTTCTATAACAATGGAATTCCCATTTCCCTCTACGCTCAGGTGTGTAATTCCTCAGTCTGTTTTTCTTCTGAACAATGATCTCACTTCCTGTCTTTATATTCTTCACGTTTCCTTTTTGACAATGGGTTACATATTTCCACAGGCCCCACCATAAATGTGAAATCAAGCTTTGGGTTATAGCTGGACCGTACAGGGTCTTTTTAAGGGATTAAATGTACTCGTATCATTCCAAACCTGATGAATTATACGGCAGAACACAAAAGAGGATATTTTGAAGAACGTTGGTAACAAAAACAACATTGAAACCTATTGACTGAACACAAGTGACATTTTTCAAAATATCATCTTTTGTTTTCCACAGAAGAAAGAGTCATAACACACATTAAACCACATGAAGGGGAATAAATGATGACAGAATGTACATTTTCTGTGATTTATTTCCTTTATATACCCTACTTATATGAGCTGGGCCCACCCATAAAAAACATCCTAGACCCCTTGAAAAACCATCCCCAACTGAACTTGCCATTCCAACTTCTTCCTTTGCTTTGACGTTGAACAGACAGCCAGCAGAAACTTTTCTTTCAAAAGCCACATGGTTGTGAATGATTTAGCGTCCCTGTGGCGGTGCTGTTGGGAGCAGCAGGGCTACACCACGGTAGGCTTTAGCGCTCATCATTTATGGAAGTTCAAGGGAGAGAGGGGCTTGCCTCCCCAAGCTAGAGGTTTTCTGAGCTGGAGAGCATGAATAAGGCATGTTCCTCCTCCGCTATGTCTGTACGGACCGGGCGAAGGGGTCCAGGGGAATCAGAAGGGCCGGTTGGAATACACTGGACTGGGGGGAGGTGGTCAGGAATACACACATACACAGGAGGCTGGGCGGGAGCCATGTTGTGACTGAACCGTGAGGTTTATTTAGTACGACAGCAGCAGCAGGAGATACCATGAACATGAGTTTCAAGCAGGTGTGTGTCCGACTGGCCTCAGATCAGGAGATGCAATATTATTAGCATTTGCATTCAGAGGTTATGTTCAGAACAGCAACTCTTAATAATTTGTTGTCGTTTCGCATTTTGCACCAATTTATTGTTCAGATGTTGCTCTATCATAGCTAAGAAGATTTGATGGATTTGTTTAATTTATTTATCATCATAGTCTTCAATGTTTCTCCTAAAATAAAAAAAATGGGAACAAATTGTTCAAATGAAAGGAGTTCAAGAGTATGAATTGTTTAGATCTCTTGCGAAACTCGAGACGTTTGTAAGATTATTTTTCTCAAGAGAAATATCTGGGACGCAGACAAGACCAGCTTACATTTGCTCTCCATTCAATCTCATTGATGTCTATCAGAAATGTTTGAGGTATTGAAAAGAGGTTTTTCTCTCTTATTCATGCGTTGTCTGACTCAGTGTCTGCCTTCACGTTTATGTCGGAAAGGAACACAACACTTCATTTCAATTCTTAATTCATCATGTGGAATTAAGGCTTTCCTCTCCTCCTCCTTTCTCATCTATCTTTGATGTCCACGCCATTTCTTCTCACTGGTTTTAGCTCCGTTGGGTAATGAACTGTGAGGTTTGACTGTGGAAGGAGAAGCAGTGATGTGGAAGACGGTCCTTCTGAGGGCCGCTAAAAGCCTGCTGTCGCACACCCCACCTCACCAAAGTGACACCTGCAGTCTCTGTCTGTCTATCTTTCTCCATATCCGCAGACAACTGAGTTTGACTGCCAGACCATTTAGGGAAGAAAAAGACAAAAGTGATTCATAACACTAAAACAGACAGACAGTTATTGTAGCGTCTGTACACTGCGCGTCTGCAAACTGTACAGGCGCGCAGGCCTCAGTGTGTCACAATAGCTGGGACTGATATTTTGTTCCGTTCTTCATGCTTTGATGTACACGAGCGCCTCTCCTCCCTAAAAGGCTAGAGAGAAACCATTAGCTCCGAAATTTCAGAAATAGACTTTTAAAATCCTCAAGCTAATAAAAGACGCTCAAGCGGGTTTACAAGAGGGAGATCTTCCGTCATGATAGCGCAGGAAGTTCTTTGCTTTGTTTGGGTGTTTTCTAGTCTTTAAAGTAGTTGGCGTCCTTCTTTCAGTCAGTGTCATTGTGTTTTATCAGCTGACAGAGGCCCGCAGTGATCCACCGCTGATTTGTTGGAAAATAAACACTGACAGTTTAATTCTTCTCAGCTGCTCGGAGCTCCATAAAAGGCACTGGTCTTCTGAGAGCGATTTGTTTACGTGTGAGCTTTTGGAAGCGAGATATTAAAAACGTAATACTTTTTGCTTTTAACAATGGGGATAGAAAGTCAAGGAGAGTCATGAAATAAGTTTAAGATGAGATAATTAGCCAATCTTTGCTTTACACACACATACGGTAACACACTGGAGGAGGAATCATTCAGTGCTTATTTTCTGGACGTGTCGATAGATACAAAGTCTTCTCCTTATGATGGAAAGCAGAGATTTATTAAGTTTTGAAAGGAATCGGAGAGATGTGCCCAGAGTAGATTTATTGCTCCGATGTCAAAGCTAAATGGATTCTTTTTATTAGAGTATCAACTTGGTCTCAGGACTTATATAATACTTATAAATATAATGATATGATTGTTGATCTACAAGATTGTATTACTGTACTGTTTATGTGACGTGGAAAATAAATATAAGTTAGTCTTGGAAGTATTGATACGTGGTTCAGTTTATGTTGAGATTTCAAAGTTGAGCTTGAGATCTTGGGACAGAAAGCAACCTGGCAACTAATCCCATTCTTATTCAGAAAATGTATTTATTTAGTATGATTTACTTTCCTACCGTATAGGTAGTTTTAACTGTTTACCTGTAATCTCTCTCTCTTCCAGAGGAATATCTTCCCAACAGCTTTGGCAGCAGCACGTTAATGCAGAGAGCAAACACAGAATTCACCTTAAAAGGAGCCAATCTCGAGTCTCTATAAACCAGCGAGAGTCGCGTGTGTATATACAACTGCATGAAATAGTTTACAATCGCTCTACCACTTCTTAAATAGACCCTTAACGTCTGTTTTCCCCGTGTGTCTTGAGAGACAACCTGCATTAGGACTTTTATTATGGCTGCACCTATCGATTTCATTCTTTTTTGCCTTAAATCTTCCATTGACATTTTTTATTTGATGCGCAGGTCACACGACGAAACATACAGCGCAATTCCAACGAGCATGTGAGATATAGAACTTTGACCCTTGAGAGAGAGGTGTGTCTGTGTGTGTTTATCCTGAAAATCATGGGATTCATCAAATGTCTTACTTGAATGTTAGCCAACAAGTTCATTCCGAGTTAAAGCCAGAATTTCTTCATCCGTACACACTTTCCTTTAGTTCAACATTGGCAGTGGCAAGGCCATAAATTTGATTCCAAGAGAATGCACATGATCATAATTATAGCTTAATAAGGACCAGTGTAGGAAATGTAGCGCCATTAGTGGTGAGGTTGTGAACTGCAACAAACGGCTCACACGAGCACTCCACCCTCCCTTTCGAAGCACTACGGTGGCTGAAACAGAACTAAGATGTTATCACGTTTTTGCTTCTTTGCTGAAGGAGATAACGTATTTACGAAATGTGCTCTGTAGAGCAGTTTGTCCGTTTAGGGCTACTGTAGAAACAACATGGCGAATTCCATGTAAGTGGACCCGCGGTGTGTGTAGATAGAAATAGCTCATTTAAGGTAATAAAAACATAATGCTTCAGTATGTAAGATCTTTATACACCTCTGAAGACATAGTTATGTGATTATATTGCGTTTCTCTCAATAGATCTTCTAAACAAATTACACACAGCACCTTTAAATAAAAGTGTGTGCATTGGTGAACATGTACAAATAATGAACCGTTTTAAGTAGAATTCAGAGGACAATGTTAGTGTTTTGATTTCTCTTTTATCACAATAGCACAGACTTGGTGTGATGTAACTGCAACAATAAAAATAACTTAATTTCCAGACAGACTAGATGCAGCGTGATAAAAATGGATAAAAACGCCGTCCTGTGAGGTGGTTTATAAAAGGAACAAACTCTAAAATCTTCAACTCAACACCACCAGACGGACACGGAACAGCAATAAGAGGTTTTAAATATTTTACCGTCGCTCTGCCTCACGTCAGAGACGGCTGACTGCAATGAGAGATACAGCTGACGTTAAAGCTGGTGTCGGATGAAGTTTGCAGCGACGCTTTCCCACTGATCTGAGCTCAGCCGTCTGTAGTCTTTCACCGTGGTTGGTGACCACATCAGAGTCTGTTTAAAGAGATATTCAGATTGCAATACATTGTAAGTGCATAACTCTCAACACATTCATCCCACAGATGTTGTTGATCGAGTGACTCACAAAAAACCACGGAATAATCTCTTAAAAAGCCTCTCATGTGATCAAAAAACAAAAGTTCATGGGCATTTTTCGCTTTTTTTTACGTGTAGGATGTTTTATCCAATCTGTGCTCATGATATACATACACACAGTGTACATGTTCTGTCTGTTTACAAGCATTAAGGCTGAAATCCTGTGTCTGTAAATCACAGACACCGAGCGAGAGCGATTCCTCTGCTTCTGTCAAACAAACTCGTCTGATTTGCTGCTCTCTGCCTGCCACGACTTCTGCACACTGTCATTTCGAACACGGCCGAGGAATGAAGTTATACACAAAAGGGATTTAGCGCAAAGGAACATGGGTAACCCCTCGATATCCTTTCGAACTTCTTACATCCTTCAGATTTTATCACTGACCCCCTGAGTGACCTCTGCAGTTAGTACCACGGGCGTGGGTGCTCTCACTTAGGTCCACTTGATGTTATCTCTGTGGCGATGAAGAATGTCAGGGGTTGTTATTTATACCCCCGTGTCTGATAGCGAGGTGACGGTGGCAGACGTGTTTATCTCAGGCAGCATTCTCTCCCTCAGTTACCCGTGATTAGGAAGGGGGCCTGGTGGTCTCCTAAAGAAGGCTGGGACAGCACCCACAGGGACAATTATCTCGCACGTATCTCTATAATTATGGGGTTTATATGATGTCTCGATTAAACCAGAGAAAGCAATTTGTAAGCTGATTTTAACTGGGGATAAGTATTTGTGTTTTTTAAGAATTTGCGCATTTACATTCACATTTAATATTTTCAGTAGAACCGACGAAATAAAGCCTTCAGATTTGATATGTGTGGTCTCAGTCTTAAAAAGTCTCTTACATTTTCTAAATGAGGATTTGAGATCACAAAGTCCTAAAACGAGTCCTTAACAGTTACAGGTTAATAAGTGACTCTAAACCCTTCAAGCAATACCTGCTCATGAATATTCATCTCTCACAGAACAAGAATGGGAACATAAATCAATACGTTAACAACACTACCATTTGCCAAATACTTTATTCATAACAGCATGCCATTATACTACCAGGACATTAAACATGGACATATTCTTTTTAGCCAAATAAACATTAAATAAATACACTGGAGTTATAAGATCATAACAATTGAAAATATACATGTAACCTAAGAACAGTCAAATATCCGACTGTTGGCGAGTGACGGTGTGAAGCGCTGATACTGTGGGATGTTGTTCTCTTCAGATGAGAACCGAAAGGTCAGAGATTGTTTTAGTTAAGCGGTAAGAACCATTTTAGCAGGTCAATGATTGCTAAAGCCTCAGATCTCCACAGTCACAGCAGCTTCTGGCCTCTGAATGATTGTCCTGTAGTACAAAGTCAGGAAGCTCCTACACACACACACACCGAGTCTGCATTAATACACACACAGGCACACTCATTCTTACACATTAAGCTGCAGAAAGTCTACCGGAGGCCAAATTCAGCTGTATGTCTGTAAACTGTAGAGGCCCAATATTGACAAGGCTGAAATTATTCTCATATTTATCAAATTTAAATTCGTAAATATTTTGTTGATGGTTATGTCGCTATAGATGTATTGTATAGAATAATTGTAATATTACCATTGGATGCATGGTGTTATAAAAGTGGTTATATTTCATTTGACTAATTTAATTCAGTGACAGAAGTAAAAACGATTGAAAGAGCACTGAATATAAATACAAATGTACATATTTAAATGGAAAAATTCTATATTTTTCATGTATGACACAATTGTGTGTTTTTAACTGATTATACAGGATCATAAATGTTGCAGACTCACGCGCACTTACCATAAGACATGCGGCCACGAGACCTTGGCGCGCGCGTCATGCGGGATTGGCGCGAGATCACAGACATATAAGCGCTTCTTTAGATAAAAACATATGCGGGATTTTAACTAAGAAACTGCTGTGTTCTGTATTTACGCTAGATTTCGACAGAACAAATCAAATTATTTGTGTAATGTGTAGCCAAGAAGCCCCACACTGGTTCTTGAACTGGTAAAATAAATCTGGGGTTTGTTCATAGTGTGGTTACAACAGCGCAGAAAGAGGTAGATTTACAGCAACCAGTAAAAGATAAAAAAAACAGCAAGTTTTCACAGAGTATGAAAACAAAATGATATGATATGCAGGAGGTGATGTATGCTGGGTAACATAGCTACATCATGTATAAAGGTATGAAGACAGGTTAAGATGGCATGTAAGCTAAACAGGGGTTAGATGTAAAGGAGGGTTTAGATATGAAGGCAGGGTCCGATATGCAGATGATGGCGATGTGGGCCGGGCCTCGCGCAGCTGAGTCCCATCTGAAGCTCGAGTGCGCGCATTGAACCTGATTGATCCGCTAATAGGACAGAAGAGCAGAGACTTTCAACTCCAACTTTAAATCTATCCACGGTTCCTCTTTTCTTTCCACTTCAACTCAAACGAGCTTGATGTGAGCGAGAGGGGAAAAAGCAAACTCCAAAAATCACCTCCTTTCCCTTTCTCACCCTCACCGAGCACCTCTCACCTTTATTTTCGGATTCTGGCTTTAACTCACGGCTTCACCTGAGCACGAGACACCGAGAATTTCTTCCTCAACTTTAACGCACACCAGGGAAAAGTCACCGACAGGGAAAAGTGATCTTTTTGCTTTTGTTTTTCTGGCACAACGACGCGTTAAAGTTACACAATGAGTCTGAAGTCAGATTCAGAGACGAACACCAGTGTTTCATTAGAGGAGGAGGTAAGCGCAATAAACTTTGGTAAACATCAAGTTCACTTCGTTAAAGTAAAAAGTGTCTCCCGGCGCGAGACGGTCGAAACTTTGCGCGTTTGGCACGAAGTTCAAAGAGAAGTGGCGTTGCGCGTCTCCTAAGGCATTTCGAGTTTTGCAGAGGGGTTTATTTACTTGAATGCTTGTGTTTGTCAAGGAGAAGCGGGGTTTGCCGGATAAGAATGGAGTTTATAGAGCTGACAGAGGAATGTGAATCTGTTGATGATTAATCTTAATGTTGGCATTGAAGCGCAGGGACTCACCTGATGAAACGCAGTCTTGTTACTGTGTGTGGGTGAAGGAAATGCTCTTTTTTTATTATTGGACGCCCAAGTCATTTTTTAAAATACTTTTTAAAGGAAATACATTTGATAGTGTGTATATATAATTTCGGTTTAATGTGGAGTGTTATTCCTTTGAGAAAATAAATTGTTTTTTTTATAGTAGGCAAACAATGTTTTTTGTTGTTGCATTGGTTAACCTACAACTAATTATTTGTATTAGTTCTACTACTGTCATGGATCTTTAACTCATGGTTGGGTCAAATATAGACGATTAATTTAAGCCAAAGGGTGTGCTTGCCCATATTTTACCCAACCCGGTTGAAACGGCAGAATCTATGAGGCCACTGTAAATTTGTGGTTTAGGTTTTACTACAAAAAAACCTCATCTATGGTGATCGTATTAGAACCATGGTAGTTTTTATACTGCATGATCTTCTTTGTTGTAATGTAGACTTTTGGCATCTGTTTTAAAATGAGTAGATAATGCAATATATAAAATGCCTAATCATTTAAAACTCTCATTTCTCATGACTGACATGTTATGAGACTCCATGCACCCCAACCAGAACATATCAGGGAGTTTTTCAAGTGGTGCCCGTATTGTGTTCGTTGTGGTTGGAGGGGTCTTGGGCTGGGTTTCAGAGGGCGTCGTGTCCTGTCATTGTTTTTGTGCAGCATTGGGTCAGTGCGTTTGTGCCGTGTTCAAGCCCGGACCTGTGATCATCAGGACGGGTTTCCTGCACTCTCAGCCTTGTTTATTTCTGTCCTGCGAACTCTACGTCTTATTTGACTGACCCCTGAAAAATAGCTGCGCACAATCAATTGGCAGTATGAATGTTGTCCTTTGTTTATTTACCCTCTCTGTTGCTGGCAGATGTTGCACAAGTTTAATTTCAGAAACGTCAGAACAGATGCTGAACTGAGTTTACAGTGACAGGGTCTCAATCTGTCCCCTGCAGCCCGGCAGGAAATGACTGGTTTCCAGTGACCGCTGTATTGGTGGAAGTGAAGTGGAAGAGATCTTACAGGGATACTTCACCCAAAAATAAAAATTCTGTCATTTACTTGTCCTCTAATTGTTCCAAATCTGTATACATTTCTTTCTGATGAATACAGAGAAAGATATTTGGAAGAATGCTTACAGACAGATTTTGGGCCCCCATTGACTACCATAGTAGGCAAAAAATACAATGGTAGTCAAAAGTGCCCCAGAACTGTTTGCTGTCCAACATTTTTCAAAATGTCGTCTTTTGTGTTCATCAGAACAAAAAATGTAATTTTTCCTACTATGGGAGTGAATTCAGATTTCGGTACAGCGACTATATAAATTGTATTCCAAGGTGTTTAATGATACTGTAAGATTTACATTGCACTCCTAGGTATTTCATAGAGTACCACATGACCATGCCCTCGACTGCTAGGTATCACATTTAATATTTTTATATTAAGACAAGAATTGCAAAAATATTTAATATAAAGGTAAATTTAGTGAGATTATGCTGAAGCATACTGTAAGTTCTCTCTGCTTCTCCGTAAAAGGTCATAGCACACGGTGTGCTTACTCCACTTTATCTCTTTCTTATTCTAGATATGAAGTAACTACATCTGTTTTAAACGCTCGTTGCATTTGAGTAACTTTAGAATCTGTGAAATTTAGACTTGATTTGTTCTTTTTTTCCTTGGAGTTCAAGGTGACCCCTAAAAACTGTGCCAGTTCTTTTCCAGTGTTTATAGTGTTTTTTTACTCTATTCACTGTATCATTTAATCCATCCTGTTCATTTGAGTTCAAATTCATTTTCTGCATTCTCTCATTTGAGCCGAGATTCTGTTTATGGCCTGCAGAAGTTTCTGCATCCATGCTGATGGTCACGCACACACACTTCTGATCACCAAAACTAACACGGTCTCATGATTGTATCTGAACGCATTCGATCTCACATAGCATTTTCTGCAGAAAACGGAGACGCGCGATAGGAAGAGAGAAAATGAAAGGTAGTTGTAATAATGAAATCTTTTTTTTTGTTTTTTCAGGGGAGCATTATTGCTAATGCTAATACGGTGCTCATAGGTCAGAGGTCACAGGATTATTTTGTACCTGTCAGTCATGTTTGTGTGTGTGCTGTTGTCATGTGTAGGCATTTCCTTGTTTTAGGTACGAACGCTCTTTGTCAGCGGCCTGCCTGTCGACATCAAACCACGTGAACTTTACCTGCTGTTTAGACCCTTCAAGGTAAGCGTGATGTCATTCAGAAAAACTGTTTGTGGTTGGTTATTATTTGGCTGAGGATTTAAATGGACTAATTTTGGAATTGTCTGATGCTTTACTGAAACAGGGATATGAAGGATCTCTCATAAAACTGACCTCAAAACAGGTGATTTTTTTTTTTTTGTACTTTAACTTTATCTGTTTGGGCTTTGTATAAATATAAAAAAATATATATTTGGGTAGTTGACAAATAAACCGCACATGTGTAATAAACAGCTGGTGTCACAACAAAAATAAAGAAAAACCTAACAATGAAAATAAATCTCTTATGCAAATTTATATTATGAATGAAAATGACATAAAAATACAATATTAATGTTTTTCTAAATATTTGCTGTCACACCGAGGACAAATGGTATGGTTTGATTAAATTAAATATTTTATAAATGATACAAAGTTGTATTTAGATTTGTTCCTTCTGGCAAGGTTTATACAATTTAACTGTAAAAACTGTGACCTTAACTAATACTGATGACATGAGATTTGAGACCTTGTTTGGCTATGCCGATGATTATATATTTTTTTTCTCCGTCTGTGTTTCTGTCCGTCCTCCAGCCTGTGGGCTTTGTTACCTTTGACAGCAGGTCTGGGGCTGAAGCGGCGAAGAATGCGCTGAACGTAAGTGATCGTTGATCCGGCAGTAAACTGACGTGACTGCGACGTTTAATTATTTATCCGACCGTCTCTGCTTGTGTCCTCTAAACTTCTGAAAGTGCCACTTGGAGACTGCGCTCTTCTTAAAAGGACAAAAGTTCACTTTAGTGTGACGTCGTGGTTTTTGTCTAGATGTAAAAAGCATTGGGTAATACATGATGGTCTCACAAGCAAGATTTAAATTGTTGTACACTTGCTCGAGGTTTCTGATCTCCTCTGTTCTCAGGGAATCCGTTTTGATCCAGAGAGCCCTCAAACGCTGCGTTTGGAGTTTGCTAAAGCCAACACAAAGATGGCGAAGAGTAAACTGATGGCCACACCGAACCCGTCCAACCTGCATCCGGCTCTTGGTGCGCACTTCATCGCTCGAGACCCTTGTGAGTAAACAACTGCCGTCCTGCCAAACTCATAATGTTGCTCTGAAAAATGTTACAGAACGTTAGGATTGAAAAGAAACAACTCGGATTTATCTTCATGCTAACAAAGTTGGCTATATCTATAAAACGGCGTGGTATAAAAAGCCCTTTAAATCTCTTTAAATGTATAATCATCCTCAGTGTAAAAAGTGCCTTTTTACCCAAGTCATGAAGTGTTTTTGTCTGTGTGTAATTCTTTAGATGACCTGACGGGGGCAGCACTGATCACCGCATCCCCCGAGGCGTGGGCTCCGTATCCACTGTACACCGCTGAACTGACCCCAGGCCTGCCTCACGCCGCCTTCACCTACCCTGCTGCTGCTGCAGCCGCTGCCCTGCACGCCCAGGTGAGCGACCGGCCACATTTCTCTTCTGCTTTAGGAGGTTTAAGGGGCAACTACATCTCAAGTATGACATGCCTAATGTTTGTTCTAATATTTTTTCTTTTTTTTTTGGCCTGCGAGCATTGCGAAGAGCTCACGTTAGAGAAAAGCTGGTTTTAATTGCATCTGGGCTTGGATTATGACTTGGTCGTTGAGTGAGTCTGTGCACAGAGAGGGCCGGTTAAACTTTAGACAAAAAGTAACCATCTATTAAAAGTGACACGTGTTCGAATCCTCCCTCGCTAACAGTCGCCTTGAACACATCGTGTAGTTCTTTTCGTTATGGTCCACTTGTAAGTGTTGAGATATAAAGTTATTGTTCATCAAAGATTTTATTGTTCACTTGTTTGCGTAATGAAACGTGATTGATTTAGAAGAATCTTGACAGCGAGTTTATCGATCGGGTGGCTGGACTGTACGGTCGTCACGGTAACAGCCCAGTGAGAGCTAAAGGTCATAGATGAAGAGGTTTTACTTGTAAAAGTCTCTTGAGATGTACTGCTGCTGCTTCGGAGGAAAAAATGGAATGTCGTGGAGCCATGATGTCGGTTTGATCCTTTTGCTTGGGCTGTGTCATCGTTTATACGTTTATCTTGTTTAAATTTTAGTTCATTTTAGCTACAATTCAGTTTTATTTTTCTGTGACGGACCTATTTTGTTTTTTTCAGTTTACACACAGTCCACTTAAAGTCCCAGTGAAATTAAAAATGACCATTTTAATTTTTTCATGAAATATTGCAGCGTTTATAGTAAATAAATATCTTGTCCATGTTGGTCTTTTTTTTTATTTTTTTATTCATGAACCCTCATAATCTTCAGTTAAAATCTGAAAATGCACTTCCGACCTGAAATGACGATCCATCTCAAGTGACGTAAACTAGACGGCTTGGGCGGAGCATCCTTTAACTCCTCCCCTTCAACTGTCAGATTCTTCTCAAATTCAATGCAACAGCTGTTTTTACACATCCAGTCAATTCGCTGTGAAACACCCAAGCCACGCCCACTAATTTTCACCTTTGAAATTCCTTTTCACTCGGAAATGTGTCAGAATACAGAAGTAAAAACGATCGCGTTCACTGGGACTTTAAAGCTTGAATGTTGTCTATATGTTGCATGTACAACATATTGAGAGAACTTGTTTTTATTGAAAATTGTTTTGGAAAAGTCTCAGTATGAAGTTTCATGTAACCATGAATCCTATATTGTATTAAATAATGAACTGATTGTATTGTTACATTTTGCAGTTTGAGATTTTTAGTTTGGAAAATGTTGCTTTCTATAATATTTTGGAATAACGTACTGAGAAGGTGTGTAATGGAACGATCTCGAAGGGCTTGAAAAAGGTTTTATCCTGCTGGTGAGAAAAAAGTCGCCGTGCTAATGGACCCGGGTCACTGGCCAATATCACACCGTGGATCTTTAGAGAGAGTAGGAGTTACTCATAGCCGTCCCTGCGTATTTGTACCGGGAAAAAGCATTTTAACACAAAATGAATTGAATCCTTTGACATTGACAACTTCCTGCTGTTTCTGTATTGTTGAACTCGAGAAAAAACTGATAAATGTATGCGTGTAGTCTGGATGATTCAGCAACAGGAATAAAACTCTTCTCCACCCACACCAAACCTACTGGAGAGATTAAAAGCACACTGGCTTTAATATCCTAATGGACTGGGCTCTTTGTGTGCCGCTGTAGTCATTTCGAAGCGTTTGACGGCTCGTGAAGAATGTGGGAAGTTTGCTTTAAGTGTGCGAAGGCCTGAAACGGAAGTGCCGGGCTGATTGTCCTTTCTTTGGCCCGCGAGAGGGGAAGGGAATGCTTGTGGTTTGGGACGGCATGCAGGATGAGAATAAATGAGTTGTTGTTGAGGGATGTTTAGAGATGCACTGATAAATTTCATCCAGTCAGTGAGTTCAGGGTCTGAGTTTACTACCATGGGTGAAATGTTCTTTTCAAAATTCTTAAATGAACCTATTTTCCTGCATCGGTTTCCCAATTTAGCTTTATGGTTCTTTGGATGTCGTTGTTGACTTTACAGCATTTTTTATGCACCAGATTTTCTCTTGAATGATCATAAGCGTTTTGCTTCTATTTAAAAAAAATCCCTTAATATGACTTCCGATCTTCTGTTTAGATGCGCTGGTATCCATCTCCATCTGAGAGCTCTCAGCCAGGATGGAAGTCACGCCAATTCTGTTAAAACATCAGTGAGTATCAAACACTTCTCGATTTCCTGCCCATGAACACTCGAATGCGATGCAAGTCAATGTGTTTTTGTCTCCACAGATGCCATGTTCAGTACCGGATTTATATTTTATTTTCTCCTGTTTGAAGTAAGCGGAACTGCGCTGAACGTTTAATTTAATCAGGTTTATTTAATGGACAATCTAAGCATGAAGGAATATTTTCTTCTCTACGAATGTGATGAGATTCAGAGGATGCTGACAAACTTCACGGTACTCTCTCCGTTTCCAAATCTGTGCTGGACGAGCCAATCACACGCAGGCATTCACTCGTCTAGCCGCTCTGTTATTTGTGTTTTTTGGGGGGGGGATGTTCTGCATGCAGTCAGTCATGAGGTATAGATTTTTGCTTGTGTTTGTCCGTGCAAACCCTAAATGTTTTCAGAATCTCTCTCTCTGTACTTCTCTTCTCTCCTTATTAAGAACTGATGATAGATGCACTGGTTATGTTTCTGTCTTTTTTTTTTTTTGAGAGCAGACTTTTGAGTTCTCTTACCAACTTTCAATGCATCCTACTCTACCCCAATCTCACCAAACGTCTATCAGTGTCTGCTTGGAGTATATTTGAACAAAAAAAAGAAAAAGATGTACACGTGTTGCTGTACATTTGTATAATAATGAATATTTATGCATTTTTTGTGAAAATAAGTATATGTATGAGCAGTTTAGTGTTCTTGTTGTTTTTGGAGTTTTTCTTGTTGATTCCGTCTATAGCCTGTTTGAAGTAAATAAGTGCAATTCTTGATTTTCTTTTTGCTCTTGTTACATACTGAAAGTTTCCTGTCTGTGGCAGTACTGCGAGTTTAAATGGACTGCTAACATGAGATTGCTGTATTATATTGTTTAAAAAAAAAAAGTAAAACGCTGATTTTTCAGAATGTGAAACTGGAGAATTAAAAGAAATCCGAGGCTCTTGTGTTGGAGTGGTTTCTTTCCTTAGTGTTTTTTTTTTTATTAAAAAATAATGAATTTTAAACTTAAAAAAACTGACTGCAGAATACTACAAAAAGCTGAAAGTAATCGACCAAAGGCATTCAATCTTGACATTGTCTGTAAAATATTAAACTACAGACTTGTCCAGCTTTAATTTGGGTTTATCCTTGTATGGATTTACAGCACACTGCTGAATGTAAGTGCTCTTGATATGTTCATTCAGAGGGGTTTAGTTTATTTTAGCTTGCACACAGTATCTGCTCCCCTTCCATGTGTTTTGCCTTTTAAGGCGTCTGTCCCTATACGATGCCAAAGAAAAGAACTTCTCTAATCGCAAAACATCAGAGAATTTGGTCAGTGGAGAGCTTATGCTTATTTGGCGAGTAACTTCAGACTGTTAACGTCTAGGATGATCAGTTTCTTGTGTGAGGTCAGATGTGTTTACATTTCGCAGGTTTTGTGATCTTTAGCAGTTGTTTCAACTCTCATCATAGGATTTTTAGTTTGGATGACATGTTTAGTGTGAGATGATGACGTAACTTCTTCCCTTCTTCTACTAAATTCAGCAAATGGTGTAGACCATTAATGCGTTTTTATTGGCCGTCTCATCCAATGGAGACCACTGACATAGGCCTACCATTGCTATGCTGGTTATAAAAAGGTCAGATTGAGTGCATATAGGACACGTTTTCCATCTTGACAGTTGCAAATACAGAGATTTTTGCGCCCTATGTCTGTACAGAGCATACTGTTTGTAGCTTGCTATACTGCACAATAAAAATAACTTGATCTCTTGAATAATCCATGTTCTGCGATGTGGAGGTAAAAAAACGCAGGCACATTTCTGACCCGAACCAAGCGCTCGGACTGTTGACACTGCTCAAAAATTGTTTGTCCAACTCCCACTTCAGAGGAATTTCCTGAATCCAAGAAAAGACCCCATGCCTTCCCACTCACTTCTGTGTATGAGGAAAAGGAAGAAAAAGAGAAAAATGTCTGTGGGTGGAACCCAAAGATGAACTTACCGTGTTTCTTCACGTTCATGTGAAATGAAGTTGCATGTCGTTACCAGGGGAGGCAGACCTGAATGAGTTTAACAGTACTATCCACATCAGGTGGTGATGTGTTAAACATATATGTTATATATTATCTATCTACATTATGTAATACACATACAAATTTGCCAGAAATACGCCGTAACACATTTAGGGGTCTTCAAACCAAACCATTACGTAGCCCATCTCATCTTAATGGGCAAGCATACAGACTTTTACCAGATTCTTTTCCTGAGTGGGAAACTGGCCAGTTGCACAAATTTAGCCGCTAAATCACTGCATCTTAACCACTTAACATTATAGTCACTGAATAGCAGTTAGTTAGGACTAATCAGTCTTCCTTTTCACATTTCAGTTAGACCTTTTTATGTAACTGACTCAATGACCAGTCTCGAAGAAAAACATTTGATGACTAGTCTAAGCAATGTATGCAACCGGCCCCTGGTTTCTATGACCGAGCAGAATGAAATTACATGTTAAATTGTGAATTCAAACATTTTGTGTAGAAATATAATTCCAACAGTAAACACAGTTTTTGGAACGTCTCGGCTGCAGTGATAATGTATTGGCGACCTCTGGTGGCTAAAAGAAAAACTGCAGTTTGGTGTGGAGCAAAATCACGGCGTGGGAGGCATGGGAGCTATCGGTCTGTTTCGAGTTAAATTCATACTATACATTAATAATGTACTGGTAATATTCCGTGCATATTTTCAACATAGAAATAAATAAAATTGATATGGTAATTTAGTTTGATAGTCATGGTTTAATAAGGACGATTTCTCAATTTGATTTGATGCGATTTAAAGATATAATAAAGGATCGTCAAACCAAACAAAACTGTGTTAAACACCAATTTATGGGCAGATTTTTCATTTCGAGCTCACCGGCCCATTAGGTCTTGATAGCTAAACGAGTTTGGCTTGCTGTCATGTTTATTTACATTTACATTTAGTCATTTGGCAGACGCTTTTATCCAGAGCGACTTACAGATGGGGTATTTACTCAGAATATATTTTTCCTGTCTGTGCTACAGGACATGAATGTTGTTTGTACACAGTTTTTTTTAAATAAATGATTATTTTGACAAAAAAACACGAATCTAGCTGTCCACGCATGCGCGCGGCCCGGCCTTGTCTGTTTCAGCACCGGGGTCACGTGATTCAGTCTACCGTCGCCGCTGCACCGCGCGCTGAATCGCTTCACAGCAACAGCAGAGATGTCCGCGAGCTCCGCGTTCAGCGATGAGAAAGGAGGGTCGTCCGGCGAGCCCGAGTACGGCCACGACCCGGCCAGCGGGGGCATCTTCTCCACCGACTACAAGAGGTGAGACGCGCTGATATCTCGTTACTTTACCGGAGAATTTACCTTAGGCTACAGAAATCACAGACGGGGGAGGCGCGCATGCGCGGATGAATCTGCTGGAAAAACAAAAGAGATGATAAACACGATTGTGATATTTAATAAATAATTGATGTGTTGTGTGTGTGTTCGGTGTGATTTTAACTTGCGGGCATTGTGTGTTTCTTTAATACCAATAAACACACACACACACTCCGGTGGGGCCTGATCTGATCCCGATCCGATATGAAACGATAGGATCTGATCAGAGAGATCATAAGGGTGTGTTTGATAGTGTTAATCGAAATGTTTCTTACATTAAATTGTTTAAGTTTACCGCTGTGTGTGTTTTTGGTGAAGCGTGTATTTGTGTTTCAGCACCGGCCGGTGGACAGCGCTCAGCTCCAGATATAATATGATTATGATTTCTGCGCTGTTTTCATATTCTCGGCATGTGTTACGCTGTATTTCTTAACACTCTGTTTAGTCTGTTGCCTGTTTTGTGTGATGTGAAGATTTTGTATTGTTCTAGAGAAGTCTAAGATGTCTTTAGCTTATTGATACCCATCGTACCTTTACGCATTTGGCAGATGGTTTTATCCAACATCCAAATCCAAGTTTACATTTGATCAGTTTTTGTTTCTCGCGATATTTGAATCTTTGACTAATGCCATTGCTAGCATTATAATACCAGCACAGCGACATCTACCTGAAAATATATAGTCTGTTCCAGTATACACTCACCTAAAGGATTATTAGGAACACCATACTAATACTGTGTTTGACCCCCTTTCGCCTTCAGAACTGCCTTAATTCTGTGGCATTGATTCAACAAGGTGCTGAAAGCATTCTTTAGAAATGTTGGCCCATATTGATAGGGTAGCATCTTGCAGTTGATGGAGATTTGTGGGATGCACGAAGCTCCCGTTCCACCACATCCCAAAGATGCTCTATTGGGTTGAGATCTGGTGACTGTGGGGGCCATTTTAGTACAGTGAACTCATTGTCATGTTCAAGAAACCAATTTGAAATGATTCGAGCTTTGTGACATGGTGCATTATCCTGCTGGAAGTAGCCATCAGAGGATGGGTACATGGTGGTCATAAAGGGATGGACATGGTCAGAAACAATGCTCAGGTAGGCTGTGGCATTTAAACGATGCCCGATTGGCACTAAGGGGCCTAAAGTGTGCCAAGAAAACATCCCCCACACCATTACACCACCACCATAATTGCATTAATGAGAAATTGAACAGGTGTTCCTAATAATCCTTTAGGTGAGTGTATAGCTCAACTGGTAGAGCATTGCATTACCAGCGCAAATGTGACGGGTTTGGTCCACAGGGAACACACATACTGATACAAATGAGCTTGAATGCAATTTATGGCGATTTGGATATATTTTAATACTTTTAACCTCACCTCATAACCAGTGTTCTCTCTCTCTGTCTCTCTCTCTCTCTCTCTCTCTCTCTCTCTCAAGTCCACACCATCTGTTTACTGAACCATCTGTTTACTGATGGTGTGGACCAGTTTTGAGCAATGCTAGCTGCCAGTCTCTCTCTCTCTCTCTCTCTTTCAATGGTTATATTTAGAATCTAGAGGCAGCTGTTTTAGATCAATGTCGTTTGTGGGGAATATAATGGCTCTACTTGAGGTTGGGTGACATGCTGTTCATTTAGCTGATGACTTCAGCCAGATTTTGTGATTAAAACTTGCTGAAATGTTTTTTCTATCTCAATCTTTAGCTCTGAACTGTTTTGATGCATTGATGTGATTTAGTTCTTCACCCGTGCTCTTTATTGGTGTGTAACATGGTGGTTTTAACGTATTTTGGTATCAAACCGTTTGTTTATTTTTAAGTGATGGGCAATGCAGGTATAAGATCCAATATAAAATGTTAATGTGTAGTGAGGGCCAGGGGTATTTGTTTTACCTAAAATGTCTAATCTTAGCAAGGATTAAGCACTATGCTAAACTGAAGCGTGCAGACATTCCGCCTGTTTTCCACCAGGGGGTGCTGTAAGCCTTCAGTTGATGTCTGGGGATAGATTTAGCATATGGCAGGAATTTTATATTTTTTCGTTATATGTTAGTTACAGGACAGATGTTTTATAATTTTATTCTGAATTTATTGAAAAAAAAAGAATTATAGGTAAGTTTTTTCTATATTTTAATTTGTGTACTAAATTGGAATAAAAATGTATTTACTTAGTATATACTTTCTTAAAAAATGTCCCTTTTTATTGTTTTTCAGAATCTGAAAAAAATATACAATATCTTTCTCTACCTTCAAATAATGTTTTCTTGTTTTTATAACCAAGGGGACATGGATAGAGAGACATAATAGGATTAACCAATATAATAGTCTAGGCCTGGTCATAGTCATAACCACTATGTCCTGTTAACTATTTTGTTATAATAATGTGGTCACATTTGCAAAAACAGGTAACACAATGTTCTTTATGGTACCTGCCAATAATGTAACTTCAATCAAGCTGCAGTTGGGTTGTTTTGATTAAGTAATAATAACTAAATACAGCTAACTAGCAAACTAAAACATAATCATCAAACCATGATAACACATTAAAAAACATTATTTTTTATATTTTTAAAAAGGGAGTTATCTGTTTCTATTGACACACATTGTACAGAGCTGAGTTAGTGTGTGTGTGGCAGTTTTACTGGTCCCAAGGTAAACATGAAGACTAGCGATTCTCACCTGCTGTTGCCTTGGCAACATGCCTTCCCGAACGGCTACTGTACCGCTCTTCATGTCTTCTGCTTTAGCAGCTGAATTAACAGAAAGCAGGAGCTCTGATCCACAGAGAATCACACTCAAATATTCATTTTACAGATTCTATATTTGAGATCGAGGGAGCTTCAGGCTTGTCTGACACGTAGGAACGTCTTTTTAGACGTCTGAAACATTTTGTCACTGTGCTGTGAATTCTGCATCTGTCTGTGAATTCAGCTGCTCTCTCCTCCATGTTGTTGAGACACGCCACGTCAGACCTCCATGTTGTTGAGACACGCCACATCTGACTTCAGATCACACTGGCGATGCAATGTCATGTTGAGTGCATTGCATTGTGGGAGACAGTATGTTTCCCCATAGATTCAATGCAGAGCAAAAGCTTTTGCTTAAGTCTCATCTGCATCTGAGATATTTCTTATGAGAAAACGACTCTAATGTCTCTGTCGTTAAAGTTTCAGAAGATATCTCAACAATGTTCAATCTACATTCATTTACATCTCCGTACCTCTTCATACATTTCAACAGTCGTCTCATTTGTTACCATTCTTCCTAAAACCGTTGCTAGATAAGTGTCTGGATGTGAATGTGTATTTGTGCATTTTTGCACTGATGGTTTCAGGCGTTATTAGGCTGTAAAAGCAAACAGCAGTTATGTTTGTGTATACGCCTGTGAGAGCACATCAAATCGGGGGTTTTCCTGCGAAAAAGCCTTTAGTGCTGCGTTTAGCTGAGTCATATCTAAGAGAGGGAGAGGGAGAGGTAATCGGCTGTTGCAGAAAATACGATTGAAAAGAGGACGAGAGAGAGAAAATGTGTCAGGAGAGAGATAGTGTGTGCTTTTCCTGAGAGGCGGGGCTTGGTGTAGAGGGGGCGGGGCTTGCTCTGCTGAACGATCCGAGCGGCGTGCGCACCACCATTTGGTCCTGAGCAGGATGAGAAGAGCTCTCGCCGTCTGAAGAGATAAAGAGCAAGCTCTCGTTTCGTCTTTTTACATCTCAGGGCCACGACTGACACCTGAAACGTCTCCAGATCTCTCTATTCAGTGCCACTTGGCGGCTGATGCGTAGACCTGTGGATTGTGAGAGCTAAAGCTTGGTGGACAACTGTTGCTCACGAGACGGATTCGACATATAGAGGTGTTTTAGCACAGGTGCACGGACGTCTGGTGAGTCTTGGATTCTGCAGTTTGACGCCGGTGAAGTTTCAGGACGGCTGACAAGATGACCACCATGCAGAGGTTGCTTCAGCTCCCTGCGAATGCCGTGAATATTGTGAAGAGCGTGCAGGGGGCTGCTCAGGGTCAGGAGGAGGTCCTCAGCCCGGTGTTGACACCAGACAGCGGACCTCAGAACTGGTACAACGCCGTCCAACCTGAAGAACTCCGACACCTGAGATCAGGGGGGACGGGGGGAGGCGGATGGGTGGAGGGATCCGAGGAACGACCTGGGACGGAGGAGGGTACTAGCAGCGTTCAGACGCAACCCTTACGGTATGCACACACAAACACACGAGTGACATAAAAGTGTGATGGAGTTTCATTCAAGTATCAGTGACGTCTCATGAAGATGTCAAATTCAGAACATTTTTATTGATCAATTTTGTTTTGCAAAATTGCGTGAATAGCATAGCTTAGCTTATTTGGACTTGAATGTGATGAGAATTGTTGGAGATTAAATTGAGATCTGTGACTTTGGTATCTGAAAGAATTGCGATCACGGTGTGTGACATTTTTGAGATCTATCTAAAGGAGGCACATGTGAGATCATTCCTAGAGGAAAATTAATTCAAATCAAATTTATTTTGATGGGGTTTTGCACTGTTTTAACAGGAAATTATGAAATATATACTGTATATATAATTCATAAAACATGGTATTTTTCTACATTTTAAGATGTAGATTGACAAAAAACGAACAAAAAATGTGTGGGTTTGTCATCAACCGTAATCAGACCGCATTATAAGTGCTGTCAGGCAAGTTTTGTAAGATAATAGTAGTAATACTATCTTTAAGAAAATGATAGTCTTTACGATAGTAAGAGGTTTCGAAATAAAAAGGAATCAGAAGACCATTTGCTCTCCGTGTATTTTCAATTCTCTCTATGAGAATCAAAAGATCTCATGTGATGTTTCCCTCCTCTCTGATCTTCTCAGCAGGTTGTTGTACCTGTTGAACGTTTATGGTTTTAAGCCTCTGATTGGTCTGTATTAGTCACATGTCCATCTGTGACACAATGGGTTATATAGAAGGTTGTTAGGAAGATCTTTCACACATACACATGTGACACCGTGACTTCCTAAATGTGAAAAGATCAATGAGTATTGACTAAGATCATGTGTGTGTGAGAGAGAGAGAGAGAGAGAAAACCTGTGAAGTGTTAAATTATGAATAATATTAATAATGTAGCTCTGAAAGTGTAGAAGGAGAAAAGATAAGAAATATTTCCAACTTAACTTGATATCAACTTTATATTTTCACGGAAGTGTTGTACCCTACTGCAGCTATACCACTCAAATGTTTATGATGCGACGCACACTTGCTTGGCGTTAAGAATTGCATCACACATTTGTAACACAATTATGCTTAAAATTCACATGTGTTTCATATCTGGATGTTTTCTATCCCCGCTTAAGTTGGGATATGCTGGTTTGTGCCAGTTGTCGAGGAATTGGTGCTGGTAGGACACAAAAGAGGATCTTTTGAAGAATGTTGATATCCAAACCACATTGACTTCCACTGGATGGAAACAAAACCACTGAGACATTTCTCAAAATATCTTCTTTTGTGTTCCACTGAAGAACGAGTCATATATTAACAGCCACATGAGGGTGAAGAAACGCTGACAACTTAAATTTTGGGGTAGCTTTCCCTTTAAGTTGACGCTGTAAATATGTCCAGCATGATCTACAATTCAGAATTGAATTCATTTGCTAAAAGCCTGTATGTAAATGAGTTCGTGGTTGTAAAAATAAGCACACTCTCTGACATACTGTATGATGTCATGTTTTGTGCCCAACCGTGCCTGCATTAGCGAAGATGAGGACTTCTCTCTGATCACGACCCACAACCTGATTCTCACAGCATGACAGGGCACACACGAACACACGAGACAGACCTACTGACGCGTGGAAGGAAATGCCACCCCCGCATTCTGCAACCCGCGCGCACGGTGAACGATCACTCCTAACGTTGACGGCGCGTATACGCCACGTCGCAGTCCCTAATGAAAGTCACCGGGGGAATCTGTATCCAAAGATGTTTGTGTGGGGTGGGAAACGTTGGCAGGAAATCTATCCGCTTGGAGTTTATTGCTCTGTTTGTTGCCGTGGAAACCAGAGAGCGAGACCTGGATGCCTTTTAAGATATCGCAGTCGCTTCATTTTGTCGACGGCGACGTGACAGGCACCCAGGAAATGTTTTTGATTAGTGAATTGTGTTATCTCTGACGGCTCATAACAGTTTCACGCTGGAGCTTTCAGCTCGGCTTTGATGCAAAGGGTTCGAGTGAGTGAGGTTAGGCTGGCTCTGATTGGTCACTATCATTGTGACATGTTCGTTGTGTCATCATTCATCGAGGCTGTTATGACTGCTTTTCATTAATGATTAGAAAGAGAGATGGAGATAAATCCGGAGAAAGAGAGGCGCGTTCATGTCAGGCCTTTTTAAGCGGATCTCTTGATACACACACACACCCTGGTTGCCCGCGAACACCCGCCGGCCTGACAGATAACCGGATCTCATCAGACGCAGAGAGGGAGAACGAGGAAAAAGTGAGTGAATTCAAAGCAGGTGAGGGAGGGCATCACCTCTCCTTCATTACTTCCTTTCAAAAAGAGATTCATCACATGCATGTTGCTTAACTGCTGACATCCGGATGCGGTTGCTATGGTAACGTGACATCTCAAAGATATGGACAGAAGGATTATGGCTTGTACTCTGTCCGGATGCTCAAAACTGAAGTTTAGATTTAGTTTTCATCAGTATGGTTATAAATGATCTATAAAAATTTGTTTAGACTTTTCGTCCATGCGAGTCCATTGAGGCCATCTTTCTGCTGGTCTGCTTCTAAACACTTAAAACAGACTTTTAGCTGATAAACAAATATATTCATATTTAATGCTTAGTAAAACTGCCTAACATATTGATGGCACATCATGAACTACACCTATTTTAGCACTGTGACATACGGTATTTTTTTTTTGTGTGTTTTTTGCATAATATACTTTTTGTTTGATTATTGTTATTAAATTCAATGGGTTTTCATAATTTAGCCAATTTCGGCAGACTTTCCTGACTAGAAAACTCGCTGCTGGTGTGATACCATGATGGCCGCCAAGTGACTTGCATTAACAGACATTTTAAAGGGACAGTTCACCCAAAAATGAAACTTTTGTCATCATTAACTCACAATCAAGATGTTCAAAACCTGTATACATTCCTTTGTACCGCAGAGCACAAAGGAAGATATTTAAAAGAATGTCAGCAATTTTCAGTTCTAGCACATCATTCACTAGTAGAAAAAAAATATATATATTTTTGTTCCGTTGAACACAAAGTGCAATATTTTAAATCATTTAGGACAGCAAACAGTTCTGGGGCACCTTTGACTACCATTTTATTTTGTTCTTATATGGTAGTGAATGATTTGCGTGAACTGAAAATTGCTAACATTCTTGCAAATATCTTCCTTTGTGTTTAGCAGAACAAAGAAATGTAAACACGTTTGGAACAACTAGACGGTGAGTAAATGATGACAGAAGTTTAATTTTTGGGCGAACTATCCATTTAAAGAGACATTCACCCCCCCCAAAACAATCAAATATAAAACAAACAAAAAAAATAGTTTTTAGAGAATGGTAGACAAAAGTGCCCCAGAACTGTTTGCTTTTCAACATTCTTCAAAATATCTGATTTTGTGCTCGGCATAACAAAGGAATTTATAAAGCATTTTTCTCACCATGGTATTCAATGGTGGCTAAGAACTGTTTGGTTATAAGCATTCTTCCAAATATCTTCCTCTGTGTTCATCAGAACTAAGAAATATATACAGATTTGAAACAACTTGAGGGTGAACTAATGATGACAGAATTGACATTTTTGGGAGAACTGTCCCTTTAAGCTGACATATAAAAAATGGGTGTTATAAAAACTTTGTTTCCTAGGAGTCCTCTACCACATTTATTTGTGTAAAAGCTTTGATGGATGGTTTCATTTTATTCTCCGTTATCTCCTCTCATGAATAACTGCAGGGCTCTTAAAGGGAATGAGTCTCCTCAGTCTCGGGCGTGTTTTTCTTACAACACTTTAACTTAGATAAGATATTATTATTATTATTAAAGACTGAAACAATTGACAATATTGTTCTATCTTGTTTGTAATTTTCAGACATGATGACCTGAAAGAGATGCTGGACAGTAACAAAGACTCGCTGAAGCTGGAGGCCATGAAACGAATCGTTGCTGTGAGTTTTGCTTTTCTTATCTCCAAAACCACTTTGTGTAAATAGCAACCCCCTAGCAACCACCTGTAATGTCATGAGTGATACAGCGCTGTGCTGGGAAATCAGCGGTGAGTTTTCATGGACCATTGGTCATAATATCCCAGCAGCCTTTAGGAGATGTCACATTTGGTTTTATAGGTGTAATAACGGAACCTGAGCAGACGCCAATAAATCAACCCCCCGCACACATACATGAACAGAAAATCGAATTAAAATCCTACAGGTTCACCATCAAATGTAGGAGTCGTGTTTGTATGTCTGTGTCTGTGTAAACAGACAGAATCCTGTAATTGAGGGAGATAAATAATGTCGCTGTTTGTTTTGGGACTGAAGCGTGTGCGAGAGCGTGTGCGTGCATCAGGCAGCGTTCGGCCGAGCGGTTGGAAACAGGACAGGAATGCACAGCGTTTAATATTCATGAGTGGATTTAGTTTCTCTGTATTGTTGTGGATCAGATCAGGGCTGAAATATTTATCATCCAGACAGAGCTCAGAAGCCACAAACGGCCACCTGATACACATGAGGAACCAACAGCAGGTCGATGTGTCCATCTGAAGCCAAACCCAAGTCGATATGAAGCCAAAATGTTCTTTCGGAACACACATTCATTGAACATTAATGAAAAATATATTTTTTTAAATAGGTCCGTCTATGAAGTGACTTCCCTTTCATCTGCCGTCACCAGAACCTCTTATTTCTTTAACCCTTTAACGGCTTATAGACACTTTCTTACCTGTTTAATTCCTAATAGGATAAAGTCAAAACACATCTTTTTTTGTAGTTGCGTTCTTGTGCTTTGATAAAAAGCAAATATTGTACCAAAATGTCTTCTGGACACTTTATTCCAATACTGTACATTCAGTCACTTAATACGTTTAGCAGCTCTATAAATAAATCTAAACTATAGTCTAAAGTCGTATTGAACTGTAGCAGAACGACACGCTTTTAATGATACAAAACTCTAATTTACCAAAACAAAGAAAAATGTAGTTCACGTAGAGGCCAACTTTCTAAAAAACGTTTATTTTGGACCACCGAAATTGTTTTCTATAATATTTCTATACAATTGTATATCACCAAAGGTGCTGAGAGAGAGAGAGAGAGAGAGAGAGAGAGAGAGATTAACCTTGAGCCATGTATTAGGAATTGGTTTATTCACCTTACTAAATGCAGTGTTTTTTCCGGCACATATTCCCTGAGGCTGTGTTTAACTTCCTCCTCAAGTGTTCAGCGCGAGCGTGTGGATGTGTTTGGAATTCTCAGATTGAGTTTTCTCATTCATGTGATTCGTTCTTTCATCAGAGTAATAGAAATGCTGTGCGTGTGTGTGTGTGTTTTCACACAGATGATTGCCCGGGGGAAGAACGCGTCTGATCTTTTCCCTGCGGTGGTGAAGAACGTGGCCTGTAAGAACATCGAGGTGAGTGTTGAACAAAAGTGAATCACCGAGACAGGAAGTGACTCATGAACTAACAGGAAGTCAGCTTTTCAGGGGCGTTTATAAGTTGGATCTTGATGATGATACGAGATGGCAGCGTAGTTTTGTTTGCGCTGAGTCAGAAAAACCCAACAACACACTTTATTAGTAAAGCTGTAGACGCCCATGATAATGTGCGTGTTGGATTTGTGTTCCTTCTGAGATAATGTGTGTGTTTTCAGGTGAAGAAGCTGGTGTATGTGTATCTTGTGCGCTACGCTGAGGAACAGCAGGATCTTGCTCTGTTGTCCATCTCTACCTTCCAAAGAGGCTTGAAGGTCCTTAAACACACAACGTATTTTGTTTTTTATTTAATATAACTGAATAATACAAATGCATATTGGGTACAAAATAGAGGATGTTTCCACTCACACACTTCTTGCAGCTACACACTGTATTGTTGTCTATCAAGGGAGAGAATATTAACTCTGCCCCCTAGTGTCCGATGAGGGAAATACACGTCACACCATTTAAAGCGGCAGTTCACCCCAAAAGGAAAATTCTGTCATCATTTACTCAACCTGTATGACTTTCTGTCTTCTGCGAAACACAAACGAAGATATTTCGAAGAATGTTGGTAACCGAAAACCGTGTGTCCCCATTGACTTGCATTGGTTTTGTTTCCATAATGTGTAAGTCTATGGGGACCGACGGGTTTTGGCTACCAACATTCTTCAAAATATCTTCTTTAGTGTTTTGCAGAAGAAAGAAAGTCACACAGATTTAAAATGTCAAGAGGGTGAGTAAATAATGACAGAATTTAAAATTTCGGGGTAAACTATCCCTTAACTCCTTAAAGGGACAGTTCACCCAAAAATGAAAATATGGTTATCGTCTCCTCACCCATAAGATGTTTCATTTGTATTCATTGTTTGTACTGCTGGACACAAAGAGACATCAAAGTATGTCAGTTTTTCTTTATCACTCTCTTTTAATCACTGTGACCTATGACCTCTGACACAGGACCCTAACCAGCTGATCCGCGCGAGCGCCCTGCGTGTGCTGTCCAGCATCAGAGTGACCATCATCGTACCCATCATGATGTTAGCCATCAAAGAAGCCGCGTCTGATATGTCTCCATACGTCCGCAAGACGGCGGCTCACGCCATACCCAAACTCCACAGGTACCAAAAACGACCGTCTGATGTTTTCTATCCGAGTATCTGCTCGCTTTACCCATCAGCGGCTCCGGCGTAGTTGGAAGAGTTTTCAAACACAATGTTTTTCTCTCCCTGCAGTCTGGATCCTGACCAGAAAGATCAACTCATCGAAGTCATCGAGAAGCTATTGGCTGATAAAACCACAGTGAGTTACAGGTCTGTGAGATATAATGTTTGTTCCTAATGTGATCTCACACCTGAAGTGTATGTATTTGTGTGTCTAGCTTGTGGCTGGCAGTGTAGTGATGGCATTCGAAGAAGTGTGTCCGGACCGCATCGATCTCATCCACAAGAACTACCGTAAGCTGTGTAACCTGCTGATCGATGTGGAGGAGTGGGGTCAGGTGGTCATCATCAACATGCTCACGCGCTACGCCCGAACGCAGTTCCTCAATCCCAACATCAACGTGCGTATCAGAATTGTGTGTGCGTCAGGAGTGCGTGGACTTTCTCTTCAAGTGCGTGTGTGTGTGTGTGTGTGCAGGAGTCTCTGTTGGAGGAGGGCGATGAGAAGTCGTTCTATGCTTCTGATGAGGAGGAAGATGAAGAGAAGAAGGTCGAGGCGTCCGCTCTGGCCAAGAGGAAACCGTATGTGATGGATCCTGATCACAGACTCCTGTTGAGAAACACTAAACCTCTGCTGCAGAGTCGCAACGCTGCAGTGAGTCTTTCATCAGTAACATTTGTCTCTCTATCGCCACCTCTGTTTGAAACATTGAATTGCAGGTGACTTTATGTACTATGTTTTTATAAATGAATTTTTATTGCGTCTTATTTAATATTAATATTTTTATGTTTGTTTCAATTGATAGTTTTTTTGTTTCGAATATTTTAAAACGTGGCAAAGCTTTATGTGAAATCTCTGTTTTTGTAGGTGGTGATGGCGGTTGCTCAGCTGTACTTCCATTTGGCTCCTAAAGCAGAGGTGGGCGTCATCGCTAAAGCTTTGGTCAGGTTAATGCGGAGCCACAGGTATAAAAACACATACCACTTACAAACAAATACACACACACACACACACAGATAAACAAATCTACTCCATCTATAAAACAAACAAAAACTGAAGTGGACGGGTGATGGGTTCCACCTCCGATGAGACTGCGGTTCTGTTGGCGTGTCTGCAGATTATAAACATCATCCATTATTCACATCCCTTTCAAGTGTTTTGAAACTTCCAGTCCAAGAATATTCATCAATTTTTTTCGCCCACAGAATGTGTTATAGAGGATACACACTGAATACACGGAGTGTGATGCTTTTTAACTGGTTTCGAGTACTCACGTTTCACTCTTGCGTCTTTGACTTTTGTGTTTCTGTAGTGAAGTGCAGTATGTCGTGCTTCAAAACGTCGCCACCATGACCATCAAAAGACGGGTAAGCAACAGAAAACTCATGCGGCGGATCTTTTTCATCGTTTACCTATGCGCGAAAAATGTCACAGACAGGATAGTCTAAGAGCGGTTTTAAATTGTATTTAATGGTTTCTTTATATAAAAATATAAAGTCTTAATAAATATACTTTTTTCTTCAATTATATTTGAATAAATTGTCCTGGAGAGATTTTACAGTTTGACTCTTTATGAAAGATTGTCAAAGAGATATCTATGGTTTGGAAGAATGACGTATAAAAAATATAAAGCAGTTAAAAAAAAAGTTTGTATTTTAACACCCTGCGAACTGAGGTGTTAAATTTGTTTTTGCGTTTTTGTTGCAGGGAATGTTCGAACCATATTTAAAAAGCTTTTATATTCGCTCCACGGACCCCACCCAGATCAAGATTCTCAAGGTGAAATGACACTCAATTGACATTTGGCTTGGAAACGCTTTTATTTGTATCTTATAACTGATCTGAATCTGAAACAACTTATATTATGATGACTTTTTTTTTTAAAGCTGGAAGTTCTGACTAATTTGGCTAATGAGACAAACATCTCCACCCTCCTGAGAGAGTTTCAGGTACTATTTTACTCGTGCCTTTTCTTTAGTTGTGTATTTATTCCAATGTGTGTATATGATATATGGGATGTGTTTGTGACACAGACGTACATTAAGAGCATGGATAAGGATTTCGTAGCCGCGAGCATTCAGGCCATCGGTCGCTGTGCAACAAACATCGGTGAGGTCAGAGACACCTGCTTGAACGGCCTCGTCCAGCTGCTCTCCAACAGAGACGGTAAAAACACGCAATTAAAAATAACACTGGTGTGATGCACCCTGTGTGTACGCCACCTCTGCGTGTCTCTAAAAACGTCCGGTAAGATCTTACGTGCATGTGTGTGTGTGTTTAGAGTTGGTTGTAGCTGAATCGGTAGTGGTGATCAAGAAACTCCTGCAGATGCAGCCCGAGCAACACAGTGACATCATCAAGCACATGGCCAAACTCATCGACAACATCCAGGTACCGCTCCCATCCATACCTCGCGCGCTTAAACGCGCTCGTATCCGTTTTTGCAGTCCTGACTGTGTGTCATGTGTAAGGTACCGATGGCCCGTGCCAGCATCCTCTGGCTCATCGGTGAATACTGTGAGCACGTTCCCAAAATCGCCCCAGATGTCTTGAGGAAAATGGCCAAGAGCTTTACGAACGAAGAGGACATTGTCAAACTTCAAATCATCAACCTGGCAGCCAAACTGTATCTGACCAACTCAAAGCAGGTGAGAACTTCTCACACACGTTTCCTGTCAGGTGTGACACGATTCGCTTACATTTTTTTGATCTTGTTGTCTTACAGACTAAACTGCTAACACAGTACGTGCTGAACCTGGCAAAATACGACCAAAACTATGACATCAGAGACCGCGCTCGGTTCATCCGCCAGCTGATCGTGCCTACCGATAAGAGCGGTGCTCTCAACAAATACGCCAAGAAGCTTTTCCTTGCCCTCAAGCCCGCCCCTGTCCTGGAGTCTCCGTTTAAAGGTACGATCGTGGCATAAAATGATGTACCCGCCAAGAAAGCGATCGAAATACCAGCAAAATGTGTTTGTTTTGCAGACAGAGATCATTTCCAGCTGGGATCACTGTCTCACCTTCTCAACGCAAAAGCTTCCGGATATCAGGAGCTGCCGACCTGGCCCGAATCGGCGCCCGACCCGTCCGTGCGCAACGTGGAGGTGAAGGATTCAGTGTGTGCAGGGCGAACAGTTCTGACAGGGCCAGAGGCCGCAGGGGTGCTTCTTCAACTGACCACCAGAGGGAGCATCAACATGCAAGACCTCCCAAAGAAACGCCCTCCTCGCTCATTAGCATAACCCCACCCTCATAATGCATAAAATCACACACTCTGCATTTCAATGGGGTGGTAGCTACTCATACCGCAATCCTATTGGTTGCTTTCTCGTACGAAGGAGATTGGCGTGCGGCTTTTTCCGCCACGCACTTGTTATTTAAATCATTCTCAGACCGGACAAACTGGTTCTCGATTTGAGTTAAAAACCATTCATTGATCAAAGCATATGCATGAGATCTGAGGTCTTGCGCTATGGTCAGGGGCTCCAGCTTCAGGTTTTTGTCTGTACGATGTTTACATTTGTTATTTTATAAAACCATCATTCACAGAGCAGATTTCACAGCACCCCTGTTTCCCACTTTTTGACAGTCTTATCTCTCTGTCTCCGCCCACAATGCAATGCAGCAAGAGGAATATATAGACACCAGCGAGGGCCGAATCGGCCTTCTTGGAGATTGGAGAGAGGTGCCCGCAAGTGTGCAGTGGCTTCTCTCTCTCGCTGATCCTTGTGTGGTCCAGTTTGACCTTCTTGCATTGAAGTGTGTGTGAAATCTGCTGTCCTTCGAATCCGTTTTCAGCCATACAACCATCACATCAGCAAACGTCCATATTAATGTTGCACTTCCATTTCTGTGACACCAAATGCTCAGCAAAGCATCCAAGCATCACGCAAATACAAATTTGCTATTGATACGTATTTAAACATAACCGGTGGAGTATACGAGAGACATCTCTTGCGGGGAAAATTCACTAAACGGTTGCAAACACTGTTTTTCTTGTGTTATATCGAACGCTTTATTTTCCTTATTTAGGCCCCTCCCTCATTTTGATGTCACTGTTTAGATTTCTAACCGATTGTGCTTAATCTGTGAGATTAAATGGAGAGCAAATGTTTAAATCTAACGAGAAAATAAGTCCGAAATCTCACAAATGTCTCTGTCGAGTCTCAGAAGAGATGTCTTAAACTGAGCTCGGATTTCAATCAAAAGTCAATATTATTGAAGATCTCAATATGAACTCAAACATATTATTCATCAAATTGACCCAAATCCAGATTGTTTTACCTCTACAATCTACATTCATTTTACACCTCCATACTCTTCTTGTGTTTAAATTATTACACTCACATTTGTTTCTGTCCTCCAATGGAATTTGAGCATCTATCAGTGAATGCAATTCATCTTTAGTGAATTCCCCCCAACGTTTTCATTGCTTTGACTGAGACTAAGTTAAAGAAATATTCACGTGTAAGAGACCGAGTGTAACTGCTGATCTGTTGAAAAGTGCAACTTGATTCCTTGTGTGTACTTTGAAATCTTTTCTTTATTTTCTGTTCTGTTCTTTCCTTTCCTCTTCTTCTGGCCATCTCACAGCATCATTCTTGCGTTTCTTTTGTTTCTTTCTCGTTTGCCAGGTTATTAGACTGCTCGAAAGAGTCACCACTTTAACCAGCGTGAGTCCGTCAGTCACCCTTAGCGTCAGACCCAAGAGCTTTTGCCACCAGCTTAGTCTAGCGTCTGTTCTGTGCTAGATCAGCCTTTCCCTTTCCTCCGCCCCTGCTCTACGAATTAACTCAGAATCCTCACAAAAACATCGAGGACGACCTACAGCGCTGATGCTCAATTTCAACTATTCCTGATTTACAAAACATGCAAATAGTACAAAAAAACTTCCACGCAAATTCACCTCTATCCCAATGATTCGGTGCTGGAGGTCGTTTTGTGTTTTTGAGGATATGATTTTTTTTATATGTTTAAGCACACACGATAAGAAAATGAATGTGGCCATGAATGCACGACCTTCGCTGCTACAGAGACCAAGCGCTGGCCTCGGGAACAGAGCTTTGTTGTTAATGTATAAGTGTAAAAGAACACACTGCTTGTAAAGAGGCATTCATGGCCGTTACGAATATTTCTGCCTGATTTCAGGATCTGGTTTGACTCTGAATCTTGATCCTTTCGCAGATTCCAGATTGGAGCAAATGCACGAGCCGGAAAGATCGGAAGGAGAAGAAAGTGGATAAGCCGTTTTATTCCGATTCGGATGGGGAATCAGGACCGACCGAATCTGCGGATAGCGGTAACCATGGAGACAACAACATCCTGTCTATAATTAATAAAGCGTCACTGGCATTTTTGCTTAGAACAAGAGAAAATATCTGCTGAGATGCAAGAAAGAAAAAAAAATTATAATGCTGTATTTATTATATTTTTTATGCATAAACTTTTGATGTTAAATATACTTTTTATTAGATAAAAAATGTAATAATTTTGCCTAACTTGAATCAAGAATGTTTAAATATTTGTGCAGAAAAATAAGACACATTTTTTAAGCGCATTACAAATTCACATCTCTACTTGTGTGTGTTGCCTACATAGGCTGCTTTCTAGTAAACATATTTGATTAAAATGTCAAATGTAAAATCTCTACTCTAATATAGATAATATAATATATATAGATAATACTTTTTTGTAATCGATCACAGAAATTTTGTGGTGAGCATTGATTTTTTTGATTATCTAAAAATGTTCCCTAGGTAGGTATCTCACTAGGGTTTGTAGCAGATTTACCTTGATTTTTTTGGGGTTCTTTTCTTTCTAGAGTCAGACTCGGGCAGTGGGTCGGAGAGCGTTAGCGGCAGTGATGAGAGCGCTTTCGGCTCAGAAAGTGAGGAGAGCGGAGAGGAAACCGAGTCAGATGAGGAAGAAGAGGATGAGAAGATGAAGAAAAAAAGGGTGGAGAAAACCAAAGCAAAGAAACCGGTGGTGGAGAGCGCAGAGAGGTCTCATACATTTACTAGAAACAAAATGATTGGCTTAATACTGACACTAATGGCTGGAATACACTACAAGACTTTAAAAATCTGAACAGATTTTTTTTACCTAGACATCACACGCTTCAGATAGAAACGCACTAACTGATCATATCTGCCGACTGGAACAGACTTTCTGCAACAAGTCCAGACTGAAAATCTGGGCAAAATCTGAGCAAAAGTCTTGTAGTTTATTTTAGCCTTGAGATGATCTGAATTGACATGAGGATGAGCACAGAGTGTTTCGATTCATTCTCACAGTGAACAGAGCAGCGGCGCAGAGGACAGGAAGCGCTGCAGGAAGACGGGAAAAGATCGAAAAAGCGCTTCAGAGTCAGAGAGCGAATCAGAAAGCAGCGAATCAGAAGAGGAGTCAGAGGACGAATCAGAAGAGGAATCAGAGTCCGACGCTGACATCAGAAAGAAAAAGGTTGGACTTTCTCTCACACGAGTTAGAAAACGTTTTGACTTCTTGCTCTTCATCTCTTTTTATTTCCGTTTCATTCAGGCACCCGCAAAACAGCCGCCCAAACAATCCAAAAAAGTAAACAAGAAAGAAACGCAAGAAATGTCTTTGCTGGATCTGGATGATTGTGAGTATGAAAATGTTTTCATATTTAAAACCAAATACTACTGTCTAAAACGATCTAAAGCACAGATCCGTCTCTCTCAGTCGAACCGACCCCAGCATCGGCTCCGGTGACTCCAGTCAACTTTCTGTCCAGCAGTTTGGTGTCTGATCTGGAGGGTTTGTCATTGACCGACACCATTCTGGCACCAAGTGTGAGTTTTGTAAACTATATACTTTATTTAAATGATATAGATATTCCAACTTTGCTCTTCTCTGACAGACCATCGCTCAGTCTGCTTCAATGAAGATGTGTGAACTCCTGCACCGTATAAGAGGCGAGGGTCTTGCCGTTGAATACTGTTTCAGCCGGCAGCCCTTCGGCCACGACCCCAACATGGTGGCCGTACAGATCCAGTTTACCAACAACACCACCTCAGAGACTAAAAACATTCACATCGAAGAGCCCAAACTTCAGTCGGGAATGAGGATCAAAGAGTTCTCTGAGATCGGTCTGTCCACGCACGGGTTCATTCACAGGGTGTTTCTTTTTCCAGAGGAAAAAGTTCATTGTTGTTCCGTGTGTTTGCTTTCTTTCAGAGTTGATGCCGGCAGGTGAATCGGTTACAGTAGTGATGGGCATAGATTTCTGTGACTCGACGCAAGCGGCAAACTTCCAACTGTGGTGAGAACTAGCTTCAAACTAGCTTAAGATGCTATTGGTGGTGGCTCCAGTTTAGCAAAAAAACCTCATAACCAGACGTTTAAAAATACGCCTGATCAGCTAAATAATCATGGGTGACCATCTAGAAGCCATGTTATACCAGCAAATCTGGTTTTGGTGGATCTCATTTATCCAAACCACATCATGGTCTTGATTTGCTCTCATGTTTCCTCGCACATTTGCTTTGTTTTAGCACCCACACCCGCAAGTTCTTCGTTTCAATCCAGCCACCCGTCGGGGAGTTAATGACGCCAGTGTTTCTGACAGAAAATGATTTCAAGAAGGAACAGGGTGAGCAACAACTTTAACTTTATCAACTTACTTATAGGGATGGTTCACCCCAAAATAAAAAATCTGTCATGATTTATTCACCCTCGTGTCATTCAAAACAGAAAAGAAGATATTTTGAGAAGCGTCTCAGCGGTCCATACAAGGGAAGTCAATGGGGTCAATGTTGTTTGGTTACCAACATTCTTCAAAATATCTTGTGTTCTTCATTCAGTCATACAGGTTTGGCATGAGGGTGAAAGAATTTTCATTTTTGGTTGAACTATATCTTTAAGCATCCGCAAACTTTCTTTTGAATGTTAAAGTGGTGAATAAATCCATTAATGCTTATTTTCAATCTCAATCATTTTTCAATGTCGATGCAAAAGTCGCTCTGAAATTTATTTTTGAAGTGTACATTAGAGGAAGAGAAACTCTATAAAGTACAACATGACTTTTTGTGATTTTAGTTGCAATAGGAATTAATAATAATAGTTTTGACAGAGCCAGAAAGCCTTTTGTTCAACAAAAACATCAAACCTAACATTTATTTTCACACAGTTTAACATAATATTTTGACAAACTCGTGTCGTTTCTTTCCTGTTGGGTCATTTTGTCGCTATCCGTTAGAGAATCTATTGAATGGTAAGTTTCTGTAGCCGAATAGATTAGCATTTGCACTCCCTTCCTTTTCCCTTTAACACAGACACAAAGTCACACCCCCTTGGTCTCATTCTATCAATGACTTTGCTTCTAGCCGCCCCTTACTCTTATCTCCAGCTATCGCCCTGGCGACCGTTACCATGACTATGTTTCTCCTCAGGGCACGTCAAGGTAACAAGGTGCTGCATCTCACTAGGAATGTGCTGTCAACACAAAGAATCTCAAACCATCGTGACTTGCAGCCCAACACTCCCGCCTTACATTTTTACAATAAAAAAACATTGCAACTTGTGCTGACTTTAGTGTCGGTAATGCACCCATGCTCCCTTAAAATGTTGTCTAGGTAGACAGCTCACTAGATTTTAAAACGATTTAGCTTATCTCTAGGTACGTAATAAGCTTGCTCTCTCTCTCTCTCTCTTAAAGGTAAACTAATGGGAATGAATGAGATCTCGGAGAAGTTAACCGTTGGAGAGAAATGTGTGAACGAGCATGTCATCGTTGAAAGAGTCACGGCCACCGCCAACTTAAGCCGAGTGCCCTGCGGTTCGGATAAAGAGTGCAGGTAACACACAAAAGACCATTTCAGTCCAGTTTTAATATAACCTGTGACCCAAGATGATAGTCTGTTATTAAACCGTGTGCATTTTATTTCTATTCTTTGCGTTTCTCTGCTTTTTCTCCACGTTGCTTTCTGTTATTCTTGCCTGTGATCTTTTGAACTTCATCTCAGTTCTCCTCCGACTCCTCCCCCTTCTTCGCCTGTCCACAGATTCGCAGGTAAAACCGTCAGCAGCGGCTG
The DNA here is from genome assembly GCA_006030095.1 of Triplophysa siluroides. NCBI lineage: Eukaryota > Metazoa > Chordata > Actinopteri > Cypriniformes > Nemacheilidae > Triplophysa > Triplophysa siluroides. The sequence continues at coordinate 332,874 of VCII01000891.1, read as the reverse complement.
TCTCGTGCTGGTCACCGTCGCTATGAAGGAAGGAAGGGGAGCTCAGTTAACGGTCAACTGCGAGAAGATGGTGATCGGCACAATGCTGGTGAAGGATATCCTACAGGCCCTGACGCAGTGACGGCGCCCCCTGTAGTCCAGACCCTCCTACTGCTGCCTAGCCCATTTATGTGCAGCCGTGTGTGTAAATCTGCCATGTATGGACCGGCTTGTAGCATCAAAAATCAAACCTACAGTGAGAGGCATCGCGTCTTTTGTTACAGTTTGTTCAGTGTATGTTGCATGAGATCAAAACAGCTGAACACCAGTCAGAGAGGTCAGAAATATCTTTTAGTGTGGATTAGATGTTACATTTAGGATCAAAAAACAGAAGTACAGAATTATTGCGGAAACCAGTATATTAGTTGACCTTAAATACATTTTATTCTTATTATTTTAGCCATCTGGTCACCAGGTTTATTTTTAATGGATTTATAAAGTTATTTTTTCCTTTGAGTTTGTGTCAACAACCAGTCCAAATACAGTAAAACATTTTATATAAACATAATTCATGTTTCTAACCATATCAAACTCGTTACAATTTACAAACATTAACCTTCTGGAGCATATTAGTATAATAAACAGCCTTCTAATTTACATCCAGTAAATCCAGATATAGATGGATATACATTTGTCACATATTAGAATTTACTGCAATGTACTGCCGTTATCTCAAATACAATGTTGTAGCATTTTCAATCTCTCTGAAAAGAAAATGTGTTTTTAGTGTTTCTTTTAAAACATGTTCATTTTCTGCTGAAAGCATTGCTTGTGGTTTAGTCTTTGGATTTTTTTTTTTTCAAAAGAAGTAGTTATGATAATGTGCTTGAATGCATAAACCTGATCCTCTTCCACTAGGTTCAAAATCCAGTTTTGCTTTGTCCTCTCTGTGTGACTGTGGGAACATCACGTGTTCTTTGAATATTATATCTCTATTTATTTTAAAGAGTTTTAAATGTCAATAAAGAAGAATGTGCACTGGATTGGACATATTGTAGTTGTTTATGAATATGCATTTGATGACTCCTCGGTCTCGTTTTAATGTATCATTGGAGCTGTGCGCGTGACCGTACTGTTGTGCACGTGCTGGAGACGTGCGCATGTTAATTGCTGCTAAAACATTGACAACGGTTGAGTTTAGAGTCGGAGCTTATCGTATCCAGTACCAGTTTTAGACTCATTTTGAGTGTTTTAAATGTATTGTGTACAACTAAAGCATCGTGTTTGTTGAGCGCTTTGGTTGCCGCGCGCCCGATGGATTTCTGCAAGGTATGAGCGCACGCGCACTAATACGCGCTTTAGTTTTGTTTTGTTTTAATAACTTAATACAACTGTACATATGCATTGCTCATCAAATTGGACCTTACTTGTGTACATAAAAGTACAAAGATAGAGCAAACACGACACAAAAAGGTTTTGTTAATATTAATGTTGACAATATGAAAAGATGAAAGAAATATATACATTAAAAACAAGAAAAAAATGGTCAAATACTGACCAATATAATGTCTTGGTGTTATAGCCTAATGGTAATGGCCTTCACTAGATAATAACCGATTTATGCTAATAAAATCTGGGGCATCTATTGCGCACGCAAAAAAAAAGCATATGTGCAATTTTACGCGAACAAACAGGAATTTATAAAAAAAAAATATATGAATTGGTCTTCCAGAGAAAGAGTCATATACAAGTTATAATCAATTATAAGAATGATCATTTTAGCGTAAAATGTAAATATACGAGTTTCATACATGACGCTCTGCGGTTCGAGTTTGTGCGCGTGCATTTTTTCGTGCTATCTGTCGCTCACATCAAAGAGATTAAAATGTGATCTTTGTAAAATATACTTATTACCCCTTAAATCACTTTTGTGCTAATTGTGAAGCTATAGAGAGGTCCAATGCATGTAGGTATTTGAGTTATGATTGCATAACATATTTCTATACTCTATATATAAGGGCAACTGAAATGTTTTACCATTCATAAGAACTTCTGTTTCACTGTGTAATAGAGAAAATAACCAGTGTTGTGACTACGGCGAGCCTGCAGCTCAGAGGGTCTTCGGACCCCTCTCAAGGGCCTGGACCAAAGACATCTGGAAACATCACATGGGTTACTAAAGTCCACAAACACCACAGTTTAGTCTAGTATAATGTTATACATAACAATCCTCAGAATGGGCGGTCTAGGGCGTGTCATCTTAGGATGGGCGGTCCATGCTCGTGTCATTTTAGGATGAATCTAGGGTGTGTCTAGTACTATGGAAGCATATGTGGTGCAAAATTCAATTTGCAATGTAATATGCAAAATGGCAATGCAGTATGTAAATTGACAATGCAATTGTGTATCTAAATATACATTTCAAATAACATATGTGCAACATTAAGTGCAAAATGAAAATAAAAATTCAATTATATCAATTACATTTGTCAGTTCCTACACTAGTTTTAATAAGTTATTTAAATGGATATTGTTAACGCTCTTTAAGTTGCAAAATTAAAATGAAAATGCATTCCCCGGATTGATTATATATGTTTAAGATAGTCAAGCAAAACTGTAGCAAAAAGAAAATTCTAATGTCATTTTCCCTTAATACATTAACATTAACAGGTTGAACATTTGGGATTGCATTTTCATTTACACACAGCGCGTGAGTGTTGCAAAATTCAATGTGGACTTGAAAATGCATTTCGAGCTGACCACGCCCCCTCCCCGTACAGCGTCATTGCGTAAAGGCGGAGCCAGCATCGCTAGTTACGTGTGTTGTTTTGAGGCGTTGAAAACATGTTCGACTGCAGAGATAATAAAAGCGTTAAATCGCTTGCACATACACGTTTTCATCATAAACACGTTCAGTATTTGTTGTCTTTGTTTCTGAATGATTATGTTAAGATATTGACTGTTTTTGTGGTGCAACGTTTCCTTAACTTCAGGAATCGAATAATACTTGGATCTGTCACAGTCCAAACTGCAGCATACGGATGAATTAGAAACCAAGATTAATTTTCGTAAGGGCAGATCTCCACTTTGGCAATGTTTATGTATATTTGCGCATAATCTCTCCCCTTCACGTGGATATATCGCGTTTCTGATTGTACTGTACAGTTACTGAACAGTGGTCTCACAAAACGACCATTTCTGAACAATTGTATGAAGATATTGTGACAAAAAAGACAGTTATCAAAATACTGAATGTGTTCATGATGAAAACGCGTATGAGAAAGTTTAGTGATTATGAGACATTCAACAGGCGAGCTCACCGCTTGATAAGGCAGAAAATTCTAGCAATGTAGCTACTAGTTCTGTCGTCTACAGAGACGTACTAATCTTAAAAAAACACCCAAGTAATTTTTTTCTTTGTGCTCCATTTCGTCTGCATGCAATTTAATGTTTTTATCAGCTTTGCAGCCGCACATCCATACACGTAACTAGCGATGCTGGCTCCGCCTTCACGCAATGACGCTGTGGCGGGGAGGGGGCGTGGTCAGCTCGAAATGCATTTTCAAGTCCACATTGAATTTTGCAACACTCACGCGCTGTGTGTAAATGAAAATGCAATCCCAAATGTTCAACCTGTTAATGTTAATGCATTAAGGGAAAATGACATTAGAATTTTCTTTTTGCTACAGTTTTGCTTGACTATCTTAAACATATATAATCAATCCGGGGAATGCATTTTCATTTTAATTTTGCAACTTAAAGAGCGTTAAAAATATCCATTTAAATAACTTATTAAAACTAGTGTAGGAATTGACAAATGTAATTGATATAATTGAATTTTTATTTTCATTTTGCACTTAATGTTGCACATATGTTATTTGAAATGTATATTTAGATACACAATTGCATTGTCAATTTACATACTGCATTACCATTTTGCATATTACATTGCAAATTGAAGTACAGCCTGGGTTTAGCAGAGAGAGAGAGAGAGAGAGAGAGAGTGTGTGTGTGTGTGTGTGTGTGTGTGTGAAGTCAAATGAGCTGAATCATAGTGATCATTGGAGCCCGGCCCCCGACTGTCTGTGTCTCTGCTGAGTCAGGCCAATCACGAGAGAGAGAGAGAGAGAGAGAGTACTGTACCCTGATCAAAACACGTGATTCAGTGTACACGCATTCACAGAGAGCGAGAGACAGACAGACTGGGAGAGAACTACTCATTGATAGGAAGTAGTGGGTCTGTGTGTGTGTGAATGTGTATGATGTAGTGACAGCCTTTAGCATTAGCAGTCGTGTGTGAGGTCCGAACGAAGCGGTCACATGTTAAACGGGGCAGTAATGAACACACATAGGTACAATGACCTCATCTGGACCCGCTGCAGGTTGGTAACTCTAACTTGTGTGTGATGTAGTCACTGTTGGTTAAGGAGGTTTGTCTCTCTCTCTCTCTCTCTCATAGATGTGCCAGACACAAGCCGCTCTCCGCTGGTTGACAGAATGCTGTTCGCTCCAGAGCAGCAGGACTCTACGGCCGCTGTGCCCGGCGTTGATGAGCTTAGTCTGGGCCTTCTGTTTCTCAGCCTCCCGTGCTGGAACCGGCCGGAACCCCAGCGTCTGACCCGGCCCTACCCCCAGACACCCAGTGAGTGAATCAGCACGGTGTTTCTGCATTTCTGTGCCGATGTGATGAAATGTTTCATTGTGGCACTTTGACTTCTGTTTGTTCGGTGTGTCGACACATTTTTCGAGAAGGTCTAGTCTGTAGTGACTCTGTGTTTTTTTTCACCCGTGACTAATCACTTTCACACCAATAACAGAAAACAGAACGGTGGATTCATTCGAGTCGGGTCACATTTCATTTTGACTTTCTTTTTGGCTTTCTTGTCTTGTATTACAAGCGTAAATGAGTCAGTGTGTGGGTGTGTGGCTGTCCAATTGTGTTTGGAATGAAAGCCAAGACGTGCCTAAGGTTTGTTCTGACCCAAATCCCATTATAGAGGATCACACACACACACACATCTTATTTCTGCTGTCTCATGCCCTCTCTGTTATTCAGCATTTTTACAGGAATATGCATGAACAAATGCTTTACGGTTTCGGAGTCACATGTTTGGTTTATGAAGATGCCTATTAGTTTAATTTTGCTTGTTTTTTTAACTATTTCTGGTGACATTTCAGACACTTCTCAAGAAATGAGTCTCAAACAATGTCTCAATGTTCAGATTTCACCAGACACTAATGTCACAATAAAAACAGTCATGACCAAAGTATCTTGAGTAATAGATTCATTTTAATTGATTAAATGGTTTAATTTAAAACGTTAATTTAAAGTATTTACATTTATAGACGGCCAAAAACGTAACCTCCGGTATACCTTTGCTAAGATACAATAACTGTTGAGTTTAATTTAATACGGTTAATATACAATAAAACATGAATATAAATTAAATATTTAAATATTAAATAAATAAATAATTATTATGACCAAACACAGACCGGAAGTTATTTTCAGACCAGGTGCCCGTGTCTGATAAAACCGTCATCAAACATTATTATTAACTGATAATACATTTTATAAAAATAATTAAAAAATGATGGTTGGTTGAAGCTTGTGTTGACATCAAATTCTCTCCCGCAGTGCTGAATCTCTTAGGCGCTTCACAAGGCGCAGATTCCAGTCGGCAGCAGGACTTCCAAACTCATGAGTCGGCAGGTGGGGGCGACCCGCTGGAGAGGTTCTACGCTCTGAGTCACATGACCAACATGATGGAACCTCGCTCTCTGTTGCGTTCTGGATCCAGCAGCCCCGTCAACTCTGAGACCAGCGGAATCTCATCGGGATCCGATCACCTGGTGAGGTTTGAGCTGCGGTAACCCGAAAGAGTGTGCTAGAACGTTCCCAAGTTTCTGTTTCCATGGCGACAGTGTGAGTCTTGTTAAAGTCAGCTAGTCTTATAAACTTTCTGGTCTGTTTCTGCCAGGTTTCCCTTAGAGTTTCTTCTCCGCAGACCTCACGGCTGCCCAGACTGCAGGGTGAGGGTCTGAAATCGGGCGTAGATGCCCGTCTGGAGCAGAACTCGCTGCCCACCCTCACCCCCACCGCTCGGGGTGAAGGGTCGGTGACTGGATGCTGGTCTACAGGTTCTGTCTGGCCCGGCTGGGACACTTTGAGTTTGAACAAACCTGCGTTCTGCATCGAGAGAGAAGCTAAACTACACAAACAAGCTGCAGGTAGTCCTGAGTTATGATAGTTTTCAGTGTTATTGTAGTTTTATATATTTTTTTAATTTGCTTTTATTTTTATAATTTTAGTTACATTTTTTGCAACTTTGTTATGTGCTTTTGTCTTTTTAGTATTAATTTGTTTATTTTTATATTGCTATATACGTTTATTTTTATTTCAGTTTTGCAGTCATTCTTTTTGTTAATTATTTTATAATCCAAAACTTATTTCACTTATTCAGTGTTGCTAAATTTCTAATTTTGCTTAAGTTTTCCCTATAATATTTAACCCGATATTTTGTTTGTTTCCAATTAACAGAATATTTAAATAATTGTAGTAATTTTGCAGACACATTACGCACATCATGACTTAGCATTAGTGAGAGTTGATTATATTTATTGAGTCAAGTTTTGTTAGTACGCAAGCTATTCTGTATGCTGTGCAGTGTGTACCCTTACCAAACAAAGTATACTTCATGTGTATTTTATTTAGTATGCTTAGTAAAGTTCAATTATATTTTACGTAATATCACTGTACTATAAGTATACTTGTAAGTGTACTATTTAAATACGACTAAGGACTAAATTGTTTAGTTTATAAAAGTATACTTTAACAGTTGTAAACTTTCGGACGCAATCAAGTGTACACTTTTAGTTTACTATATCAATACCTGAGGCTCATTTTATGTTCATAAAAGTGCACTTCGAAGCATACTCTCCGTAAACTACTAGTGAAAGTAGTGATAACAGTGATTGACAGACTACTCAATCAAAACAGTAAACACAACTACAACTACATTTTTAGACCGTCTAGTGAACTGAAGTGTAATTGTAAGGACATTTCTGAAGTAGATATCTTCTAGTAGGCCAACATAAAGTATATTTTTTTTAGACTGAAAGTATATTTTATTCTTTTAAGATACACCTATAGCACACTAGAATGAACTTAGACAGTCACGATCACAATATTATTATTGTTTATTCTATTGTTCATATCACAGCGCTGAATGAAGCCACATACATCTGGGAAGGTCATCTTCCTTCTCAACACTACAAAAATCCAGTTTACTCCTGTAAGGTGTTTTTGGGAGGTGTGCCGTGGGACATCACAGCGGGTGAGCCACCAGACACATCTGAGCTATACATTATTCGGATTTATTTGTTTGAACACAAACAGGGTTTTAAAGGACGATCTTTGTTTATCTTTCCACAGCAAGTCTGTTGAGCACATTTAGCGTGTTTGGTCCATTGAAAGTGGAGTGGCCCGGTAAGGAGAGCAAACATCCACGCTGCCCTCCACAAGGTATAGACAACCATCACCTCACAATGGATAATCTACAATTTTATACTTTTTATATTACATTATCAAATATTTTGTGTAGGTTACGTGTATCTGGTGTTTGAATGGGAGAAGTCCGTGAAGGCACTTCTGCAGGCCTGCACTCCTCACCGTCCGCACTCGGACGATTATCTCGAGTTTTACTACAAACTGTCCAGCAGGAGAATCCAAAGCAAAGACGTAAGAACACTCCACATACTGTAAACACATGGCTTTAGCGACCCCTGACCTCTGACCCTCACTCGCAGGTGCAAGTCATCCCGTGGGTGATCTCAGACAGCAATTTCGTCTGCTGTCCCTCCCAACGCCTCTGCCGCAATAAGACCGTGTTCGTGGGCGCTCTGCACGGCATGTTGAACGCTGAAGCTTTAGCTCACATCATGGAAGAGCTCTTCGGAGGGGTCGTGTACGCAGGCATCGACACAGACAAGCACAAATATCCCATAGGTCTGTTCGTTGGTCTGGTTTAAATAAGCAGGATCAGTTTGGATTTGGTGGTCTGAGGTGTTTGTACTTCTAGGTTCTGGAAGAGTGACCTTCAGGAGCCAAAAGAGCTACTTGAAAGCTGTGACCGCCGCGTTTGTGCAGATAAAAACCTGCAAGTTTACAAAGAAGGTACAGGAAAGCATATATAGACATGTATCATATATACCACATATATTGGTTTTTCATCTTTTTCTCTTCGTGTCTGCTCTGAAGGTCCAGATCGACCCGTATCTGGATGACTCTGTGTGCCAAATATGCAACAGTCAGCCTGGACCGTTCTTCTGTAGAGCTCAGGTTTGCTTTCACAGATAACATTAGATGTGACATAGCATTTCAATAGACATTAAAATAATTTTCTGGTTGGGTATTTGTCACCGTAAATATTTGTCACTGTCTTGTATTTCTGATAAGCAAAACGACTTAAAGGGAAAGTCTGTCATCATTTAGGCACCATCAAGTTGTTCTGTTGAACACAAAAGAAGATATTTTGAAGAATGTGGAAAAACCAAACAGTTCTGGGCCACTATTGACTACCATAGTAGTTTTTTTTTTACTGGGGTAGTCAATGGTGCCCCAGAACTGTTTGCTTGCACATATACTTCCAAATGTTCCAGTATTTGTGCTTAAAAATTATATATAAAATATTAACAATAATTATCCTGTTCTAAGTATAAACTAATATACATTCGTATATTTGTACTGAAAATCAAGACAAAAATACTGAGTAAGAAATTGTTTTTTGCAGTGCACACCAATAAAACGAAGGAAATTCTGACACCAGACTCAAGCTAATGTTTATTCATTTGAATTCCCTTTCAGGCCTGTTTTAAATACTATTGTCGCTCGTGCTGGCATTGGAGACACTCTCTGGATGTGCTGAGGAACCATCAGCCTCTTATGCGAAACCAGAAGGCTCTGAACATCCATAAAACGGTTTCATTAGGAAGCCAGCGCAAAGAGCCCACAGCACAGAAAGCCTGGAATTAGTTCACCGCTTTGAGAAGAGATTGTAGTGTTTGAGAAAACAAGGACGTGGTTCCCTAGAGGAAGTTCTTGCGTTGTTGCACTGCATGAGTTCTTGTTCATTATGGCTCTATGCATCGACGGGGTTCATGGACGGCGACACATTTTGCACAGTTAACCAGACAGCCATCGTCATGGAGATGACCCCGGGGTTGTGAAGGTGGCCTGAGTTTGCCACCTTATTTTAAGAGTTGTGTTTTAGATTTCGCATGCAAGAATATTAGTTTAAAATCGTGCGGGTCTGACCCTTTGATGCAGGCAAATGCCAGTTTGTGCCTTTGGCTTTTCATTTGTTATTAGTTTTCCATTATTTAATTCCATTTATTTATATTTGTTTGTTTTTTGACATTTTTGAGTAGTTTTACTCGCTTGCATGTTTGGTTCACACCATGGAAAATGAACCAATTGATTTATTTAAATTTTTGCTGCTCCAAGTGTCTCCAAGTGCCATTTTTAACAGTACTATATGGTTGATGAGCATCTTGTCAAGATCACGTCACAGCTGGCCAATGCTGTTGCTTAGCAACCACGCATCATCTTTCAGCCATTAGATCAGATACAAGTAGAATTTACTTTGGCCGCTGAGATTGTGCTGTACATAGTTTTAATCAAATTGTTGTACTTTAAAAACGTAGCACTGGGTAATGTTTGCCGGTGGTTTTAAAATTTATTTTGAGAGGAATGAGGGTAAATCCTCACAGTTACATTGACTTAAAAACTAAAGTCTCTTAATCTCGGTTGAGTGAATCTGTTCTGCTGCTCTAGTTCTTCGCTGTGCCAAAGAGCCTCGTCATTTTCTTGTTGCCTTTTGCAGCTGCTTTTTAGAATTTAAAAGTCTCTACCTCATTCCTCTGCAAGTGTTGCCATGGTTATTTACAAACGTAGATGTTCCGATTGGACGAAATAAAGTTGCTGAAGCATTATATCATTGAATGTGCCGTTTATTCATACAAACAGATTTAAAAACACAAAACTTATATTAAAGTTGTTAACTTATATAATCTATGAGAAAATCTTAGAATAGAAAATATTGATTTTTAAAATCAAGAATGATCCTGGTCCTATTGTGCACATTAAAATCAGATTAATCGCATCCAGAATAAAAGTTTGCGTTTACATAATATATGTCTGTGTACTGTGCATATACATTTTTTATTCATGAACACATACATGTATGCATACAGTATTTAGGAAATATTTACATGTCACTTATATTTACCAATAATTTAATCATATATAAATGTTTCATTTTATATTTTTCTTAAATGTTATAAATACAAAATTCATATGCACAGTACACAGACAAGCAGTATATTATATAAACACAAACTTTTATTCTGCATGTGATTCATCGTTTGACAGCCCTAAAATATGATTTTATAATTTGCAATTGTGCATCATAAAGGCAAAACTGAAAAGGAAATGTAAAGCTCTTTGGTCCTCTAGTTCACAATCACGTAAGAGGTCACACGTGTTTCAAATGTTGCTCACCAGGTGTATCAAGTGAGTTCAGTCTGTTTAGTTTGTGGCAGGCGTAACGCAGCCACTCCTCCTGCCAGCAGGAGCGCAGAGACCATCAGCAGAGGAACAGCACAGCTCGAGTCCACCAGCAGCCCGAAAACCACATTTCCCATGACTGCTGCCACACGACCCACTCCGGTGAAAAACCCCAGAGCTGAGGAGCTAAAACAGACAAACTGGAATGAATATAATAACATCTGAATGTAACACAGCCAGGACATCCAGACTGCAAAACCTTTTTTACAATGGGTAGTATATCCCTGTCATCTTTGTTTAGGTCCCACTAACATTTACCGTAGTTGTGTGGGGTAAAGTTCTGTCCCGAGCACGTCCAGAGCGTTCCAGGAGATGACAGAAACACCACTGAACACGCAAGACACGATCAGACTCTGAGATTTGGTCTTCACCACGTAGATGACAAACACGCTCACGCTGGACACCATCAAACTGACAGCTACCAGAGAGAAAACGCACACACGATGAATGATGATCATATCATAACATTAAAAAACGCCAAACCATTGAAAGTGAAAGTACGCTGTACTAACAGAGCAGGATTTTTCCTCCCAATCTGTCCATGAGCAGGATAGTCAAAATGTTTCCCGGAAGGTTTGAAGCTGCGGTTATGAAACCTTCCATGTACACTACACAACAAATGTTTTTTATTACAACGCTCATCTAGTTTTGTTTTGACTTGTTTGGTCTGGTTATGATGAAAAGATACCAGCAGTCTTGACAGGATAGCAGCTTTCATTCACTAAGCTTTGGATTCGGGATGTGTTGGCACATGCAGACCCTCCATCTTCTACCCTTTTGAAAAGCTCCGGAAACCACATCCATAAGCCATAATACCTGAGAAGAGAGTTTCCGTTCTTCATTTCATATATTCCATTGCATTGCATTTAAATAATTGACTTTTTACCCATAATTAGAAATACTTCAACACGAATTGCGTATAAAGGTGTGTACCCAAATGATATGCAGTAAAATATTATAACCAGAGCGACGCTTCTTGAAGCAAGTGGTCCGACAAACAGCTGTTTAATGGGGTCAAGTGCCTGCAAAACATCAACACAATTAAGTTATTTATTTGACATATCAGAGAAACATTTCTCTGTCGGCGAGGTCAGATGTCATCACCTGCTTGAGACAGCCGGTGAAAGATCTTGAACCGAGTCTGTCTTTCTCTCCATCATCTTTAGGTCTGATCAGAAGCCCTGATGCCTGTTAACACACAACTTTATGAAGAGATACAAATAGAGGGAAAGAAAGGAAACACTAGCTGGCTACAGATTTTGGGTGTACATACAGGGAACGTTTTGATGACGAAATTGTTGTTCAGTCTAAACATGGTCTGGAACACAGATAAAGCCTCCGTCTCACGACCAGCCTGTCGAGGACAAACACACAACTATTAAAACCAACAAACATTCAGTCTTAATGGTGTGAGCTACACATGAACCTGGGAATCAGAATACATATAACATTTATTTAGTAAGACGATTTCTTAGTCTTTTATTCATTTAAAATTAAATTTAGTGTCTACTTTGACTCAAGTCTAAGTTAACTTGTTCCTGGTGGACTCAGTTTTTACCTCCATGAGGAATTTGGGGCTTTCTGGCATGAAGAGTCTGAATATAAGTGCCGATGACAGACTTGGAATCGAGCAGAGGACCACGAAAAGACGCCAACTTTGAAAGTCCAACCAGCTCAGACGAACACTCAGAGATGTTCTGGGAATGACCAGCCATGCCACACCTAAACAGAGACAAATATTTGTATTCTTGCACGTTAATCTTCAATGTTTTTATTTCCTTTGCATTGCAATTTATTGTTGTTGTGTATGTTGTTGTAAAGTATGTTAAGAAGGGTTTACCTGCTGCTAAAATATTTCCAGCCATCCAGAAGGTGGCGAGGGCGCTGATCATCGCTCCTCTCCGCAGACACGGCTGGAATTCCGAAAAATAGGAGAAGATTACAGGAATGGATCCGCCGACCCTGAGGATGTGACAGGGATGCATTCATGTGTTGAGATTCTGTTCAGTTACAGTATTCTTGTCAAACACCACAATGTCTGTATACGTTAAACTCTTTGGATTTGCGGTTACCCGAGTCCACTGAAGAACCGCAGGAGCAGAAAGAGCCAGAAGCTCGGTGCCAAACTGGCCACAGCCCCAAAGATCCCATTCACAGCCAGAGAAATGACCAGGACGCTTCGGCGACCCCTGCGATCGGCCAGATATCCCCAAACATAACCCCCCACCATCATACCTACCGAAAAAATATGTAGAACACGACATGATGACATCATCTGTTATAATCTCTGGCTCAACTGCATGTTTCTGGATGGACTAAAATCATAAAATCTTTAACGGCGTGACAACAGCGTGACTGAATTTTTCAGACACATGATCAACTCAATGTTCAACCAAACAGAGAATAAACTGCATGTTTGATCATATTTAACTGATGACTTCATAAGAAAAGAGAAGTGAAAGTTTTTTTGCATGTTTGCATACATTCAAACTAAAATAACAATTTTCTTTCCACACAAAGCGCAAAACTGTTAATTACTTGTATTGTATACCTCTGTTTTGTGTTATTTACCATACGTTTCTCCTCTTAAAAAGAAATGAAACACTCAGTCACCTTAAACCTAATATTAAGCCTTTCAGACGGGATTCTATGATGTTCAACAGGAAACTGGGACTGGGATTTACTCTATCAACTGGAAATTTGCTGGAAATGAAACGTATAATCAATCTAGAGAACAACCCAAAAAAATGCTGGCGGTAAGAACTCCCATATCAGCCGAGCTGAGGTGCAGGTCACAGCGGGCGGTGGGCAACAAGAAAGACACGCACAGTATCTCCACGGCATCACTGGCGTTTGCCCACCCGCAGATGACCAACAGCAGCCAGTGGAAGAGCCCGAACCCTGCGGACGGACACAAACACTCAATGATCCATGTGAGGTGTGTGAACATCAGCAGTTTTAAATACATAAAGGTAAAATATTAACCTGTTGCTTCAACGGCCTCCTCATAGGAGAGTTTCTTCTTGTTGGTTGCCAGATCATCTAAAATCATCATCACACAAACATACAATGACAGGGACTTACAAAGTACATTGGCACTACAGCTGTGAAGTCGTGTTGTCATAAAGTAATGCCATAATCACATATACATCCAAGAATATGTGCTATTATCCAAAGTACTTCAAATACATACTTCCATACAGTAAGTCCAGGTAATGATCTAATGCATAATCTCCACTTACAATACTTAATAGATCAACTATTTACTCATATATGACAGACTGTCAGAGACACATTAACCCCATTAAAGTGAACTTCAGTACATAGGGCTTCAGCACTATATGCACTATTACATGATCGTTAATGTATTTTACCATCTTCGTGCGCATGTGAGGACTGAAGCAGCGGTTCCGTGTCTTCATGAGCTCGTCGTGACATTACATTTATTTTCAGAAAAACGACAAACGTGTAAACTGCATGATCGCCGAACAGAAGAATCGACGCACTTCTGTCTGTAAACATACCCTCGTGAGGGCGTGGTCTTGTGATAACGCCAACTGTAAACCACGCCCATGTTGCTTACTTTTTCGCCCCAGCTGTTTGAAGATAACGTTTTTCCTTAATGTAGCTCTTTAGATTAGAGAAAACGGCGCCATCCTATGTTTATTTTATATTAATTTTATTTAAAAAAAATTCTTGCAACATTGTGGGTGCGGTTACGCTTGCGACGTCATGAACAATGTGACGTTACGCCACTCTCATGCGCCCTTCCTAGAGCGCGACAACAATTTTTCATTATTTGTCCTCATTTACGTGACAAAATTTAACGCTGATTAATTAAAATAATGGCGACTGGATTTCATCACTTAAACCACAATAATACTAATAACACGTTAATGTCTAAACCCTTTACTATCGACCCACACGGAGTCATGTGCCTATTATGGGTGGAGTTATCTCACACGCATGTTTTTATTTCACACTACACATGAAAACTTAAAGTAAAAAACAATGTTTCCACTCTTATGTATCGTACAAAAAAACCTGTTACACTCATAGGTGTGTTACATTGTATTCGAGCGCTTCCGGTAAGCGATTGTGACGTAGTATCAGAGTTCAATCCGACCGTCGACCAGCAGGCGTCGCTGTTGCCCTCTCTCTCTCTCCGTTGCGCAACGATGTCGCTCTCTCATCGTATCTCTCCCGCACTCCCAAGCCCGTAATAAAGTTTTTCCGTGTGTGTGTGAAGCTGAAGATGGCGGCCAGCTCGGAGCGTAGTCCTCCGCCCTTCCCGGACTCAGAGGAGCCCGAGCTGCTGGAGGACAGCGACAGCGACGACGGCGCGGACGTGTTCACGGGCACGGTGAGTGACGCGTTTAAATGCATTTATAACATCATATAGCCCGCACCATACACACAGAGCAGGAAGACGTCAAAACACGTATCTGATCCTGTAACCCCCGACTCTTCTTTATCCTTCACATCTGCTGGTTGAAGAAGACGTACGTGCGAGTGAGTTTGCTCATCGCGTTAAAATCGTCATGTGTGAGCAGGACGTTTGGTTACATTTGAGTAGATGTGAGTTAGGCCTGCATCTGTCCATAGACAAACTGAAGTTGCACTCTTGTAGTTTCAGAATATAGGCTATCTGACGGAATGTGACCCAGTTTCTCTGAATTGGAGAAACCCTTAGAGGTGTTGTATGTGTCGTAATGAATGACGTCAAAGAGCATTGATATAAAGTAACAGATGAGTGACAAACAACACGCGTCTTTTTTGCGCATGCTTTGATAACCCAGAAAGAGATCCGAACCACAGGTTGAGGATTAGGAGGGCAGGTGTCTTGTCTAAAATAAATAGGCAGGTGTCCAGCTGTCAATATTTACTCAAGTGTAATAAGTTGAGGGTTGGAGATCAAAGTTCTGGTGTGCGTATGACCTGGTCATGTGAGTGTCATATGTGCATCAAGATCCTACTGGATGCCACTTTTTTCCAACGTTTTTTAAAGTGCTGTTTTTGGATATCCTGTAGATGAAGTGGTGATGGAATAGCGGTTAAAGATCTAAACTGGGACCTGGAGTTGATCCGTGATTTGTCACTTGACCTTGAGCAACACACCGTACCACAGGTTAATCCATAGGGATTGTATGTGCTATAGGCTGAGAGTACTGCATTGACTTTAGATAAATGTGGCTGTTTACTTTATTCATGAATCTTGGAAAGAAACGCCGGGGTTATGTTCGACAGGACAGAAAGGATGAGGAAATGTGTTTTGCTTAAGAAAAGGAACCGTTAAGATTGTTTTAACATTGTATTTTTGATACAAAAGTGCATTTTCCGTGTAATACAGTAATGAGAAATTTTTATATACTAATTTTTCATAGAATTAGCATTAAAAACAAAGTTTGTAATGTAAACATGACCATCAATGTTAAATAAGTAGTATATTTTTTATTACAGTGATGAGAACGTGTAAAGGAAACTTGTTTAATGTAAACAAATCTAATTCGTTTTTATCCAGAATATAATTTCTTATTTTAACATTTGGGTAATATTAACCTGACACATTCATGATGGGTTTGTAAACTTGCTCATAACAGTAGAATTGCATTGTATTTTTTTTATGATGGTACTTGTACTTTTCGAATAACCGTATAATGCTTTTGCTTCCAGTCTTTATCCGAAATGGATTCTCCATCGCCTGTTGAGCCATCCAGAACTCCTAAAGACATCTTCCACGAGCCACCCGAAGACATCTTCAGCGATCCACTGAGCGACACTAATTCCGAACCCCAGAAGAGCGTAGACACCAAGATCTCTTCTCCTGTTAGCGATGAAGATATCGACCTCTTCAGTGACCCGCTGGATGATGAAACCAATGTCATCAGTCCGACCGAGTCCAAAAATCCAGTTCCGGATCTCTTGTACGAGTCTCTGAGCAACAGTGAACCGCCAAAGTCTGATGTCATCGTAGAACCGAGTGACATCAGAACCTGGCCACAAAAACGACGTTGGAGATCGTCGGAAGGATATTTTCGAAGACTTCCCTATAGATGGAAACAAAGGCGTATCCATTAAGAAAGCAGCAAGCTCGGAGCTGTTCGAGGACGATGAGGAGGATGATGATGAGGATGACAAAGATTTGTTTAAAGAGCCGTTTAGGGCCGTATCGAAGAAACCCAGTGGGCCACCTGTTGATGTTTTTACCGAGGTGAAACCAGAAGGGAAGGGTAAGGCGCAGGGTAAAAACGCCCCCGATGATCTGTTCACGGAGGAGGCCGTAACAGCCCCCGGTGCCAAACCTTCAGCGGGCGCCGGCTCCAAAACCAATGGGGTTGATTCTGAAGAGCAGGATCTCTTCACGGGTACGTCTTAAAGATTTCTTTCGATTCATTCAAACATTCATTTGTCTTTCTAAATCAACCTTGTGTTTAGGCATCACGTGCTTTGCTAAGCACATTTTTGAACATGCCTTCAACCCCCAGTTGAACAGAAAAATGTTGTTGCCGTTGACCCTTTTTACTGGCGTTCATCACTTTCCTGAGTGATGGATCATGAATTTGCCTTCTCAGCGTTGACACGGGAAGAGGAAAAGGAATTCCTCCATGACCTTTGCCCCTGACCCGACTGTATACTGCTGATGGAACATGTTCTGCACGCTGTGTGTGTGTGTCGCGCGTGAGTGTGTTTAAAGCAGAATTAAAGGTGTAATAAACACTCTGTCCATACAGAAGCCACAGTGGAGTTGTCTCTGGACAGTCCTCGTAACGACCGCAAAATGAAAGACGTGGTTACACCGCCGGTCTCGACTCCTGCCGCCCCGGGGATGAGCGCCTCTAGTTCCAAAGCACCGTCTAAAACTCTGGAGGAGGTAAATATTCGTACTGATTTGAGAAACTCCAAATCCAACAGTGTTTCCCCCTCTGATCTCTGTGTTTCCGTTTCCTTTGTCCATAAAGTTGGAGGAAGAGGAGAGCGAGGACAAGTTTGATCTGAACATCTCCATCACGAATCCAGAGAAAGTCGGTAAGAGCTTCCTGTGCTCTCGACATCTGATGATTCATGAAATAGTTTTGCTGTGTTTTTCTAAAGCTGTTCTTGTGGATGGTGTGTGAAATGGCATCTTGAAACCTATAGTGAGCTGAGTTTGCAGAAAGTGGTGGTTATGTAATGAAGTGAAATGCTTCTAATTAAGGAACTGATACGGTCGCTTGGAGTGTTGCCATGTAATCTCAACTTCCTCTTTTTGCTCTCTCCAAGCTATTTCCATTTCCTGTTCTCCTTAAAGGGTTTGGTTTTACTGTAGTGTCTAAAATCAGCAATGGATGAGTGTTCGATGAGACACGTCAACTGTAGCTGTACTTGTACCTAGTTTTACTTTTTGTTTTCTATTTTAAATGACACGATTTGATATCATATTGACTTTTTGTTACGGGAAGGGCTGTCATCATTTATTCATCCTCATGTTGTTTAAAACCTATTTGGCGCTTTCTTCTGTGGAATACAAAAGAAGATATTTTGAGGAATGTCTATGTTGTTTGGTACCCACCAACGTTTTTTCAAAATATCTTGTTCTGCAAAAAAAAGGAAAGGAGGTATGATGACAGAAATCAAATTAGTCCATACGACGCAGATATGAACCCTTAAAAGTGTGCATTGGTTTCTAAGCAGAACCGTTTTAGGGGTCTACTTGAGTCGAAGTCACAATATTTGTCTTTTCTCATATGACGGTTTATATTTGATCATATATTTTTGCGTCTTACAGGTGATGGTATGAACGCATATATGGCCTACAAAGTTTCAACACAGGTGATTATCACAGACTCTTCATTCACGTGCTGCATTTTTAACTGAAGCTCACAATATGACAACGTTCTGGCTCTTTCCCAGACGACGTTACCCATGTTCCGCCGCAAGATGTTTACAGTGCGCAGACGCTTCAGTGATTTTCTAGGATTGTACGAGAAGCTCTCAGAGAAACACTCGCAGAACGGATACATTATACCTCCGCCGCCAGAGAAGAGCATTCTGGGTAGGATTCCTTAAAAATGAATCATTGCATTAGATCTGGTTGCTATTAAGTGTCTGGTTATGAATATATTGTGTGGTTGGGGCAGGTATGACTAAAGTCAAAGTGGGGAAGGAGGATCCATCTTCAGCTGAATTTGTGGAGCGGAGGAGAGCATCTCTGGAGAGGTTTGTCACTCAAGCATTTGTCTAACCTGTGGCAAGCGTATATTAAACACAATCTGATCTGAAAAAAAAATAATTTACTTGCATACAGTAGACGTCCATGAAAGGTCTTCATAACCATAGTCATGTGTCTGTGTGTTGTTCAGGTATCTTCAGAGGGTTGTGAATCATCCGTCTCTTCTGCAGGATCCTGATGTGAGAGAGTTTTTAGAAAAGGAGGAGGTGAGACGTCTGTCTGTGAAGAGGGGAATTCACTCTTTTTCTTTGTCTTTCCACACCCTTTACAATCATGTTTTAGACATTTGATATTGTATTTAAAGCACGAAATATTAGTTAATATATAGAGTTTTTAGTTTTCTGTCATGTCACGTACCACTGGGGTCTCTTCAAGTACAGGTACCACAGTTTGAGAACCACTGTACCAGAATAAAGAAATTATATTAGAAACATCAGGTCTCTCTCTAACTTCTTTCATTCTTTGTCTCTCCTTCCTTTCTCTCTTTGTTCTCTCTATTTGCCTACATACTACATAAACATTTCTGTAGTGATAAAATGTTTTTTGTGCTTGGTTGTTTATAGCTGTCTTTGTGTGTGTGTTAGTTACCTCGTGCGGTAGGCACACAGGCCTTGAGTGGAGCCGGCTTCCTCAAAATGATCAACAAAGCCACAGACGCTGTTAGTAAGATGACCATCAAGATGGACGAACAGGACGTGGTGAGTCCTACACGCATACAGAATGAACTTCATCTATACATCACCAGCCATACGGAACACAGCGGTTATATAGATGTGTGTGTTTGTGGTAGTGGTTTGATGAGAAGATCCAGGATGTAGAAAATGAAGAACAGCAGTTGCGGAAGCTTCACCTGATGGTGGAATCACTCGTCAGTCACAGGAAAGGTAAGATGACATTTGCCGTTGAGTCATTTTTTCATACGAACTTGTAAAGTCATTTGTACCAACAGTGTTTTGTAGCGATCACTGCTCTTTTACCTGATGTGTGTTTGTTTATATTTAAGAGTTGTCGGGGAACACGGCCGTGTTTGCGAAGAGCGTGGCGATGTTGGGCAGTTCGGAGGATAACACGGCTCTGTCCCGAGCTCTCTCTCAGCTGGCGGAGGTTGAAGATCGGATCGAGCAGCTCCATCAGGACCAGGCGTCCAATGACTTCTTCACCTTCTCGGAGCTGCTGGCCGATTATATCCGACTTCTGGGAGCTGTCAGGGTACAAACACACACATACTTTGTGCTTTTTCGAAAGTCTAGGTAACAGTGTTGACATTAAGAGCAAATAAAGATGAAGTGATGATCAAATGAAAGTGTTTTGTTTGTGTGTCAGGGGTGTTTCGATCAGAGGATGAAATCGTGGCAGCGCTGGCAGGACGGTCTGAACATGCTGCAGAAGAAGAGAGAGGTGGAGGCCAAATTATTGTGGGCCAACAAACCCGACAAACTCCAGCAGGCCAAGGATGAGATCACAGAGGTGACCTGCGCCTGTGTCTTTAAGACTACATCATCACCTTTAAGCTTCTTCTGTAACTTTGTGTTGCTGTCCTGCAGTGGGAGTCAAAGGTGACGCAGTACGAGAGAGACTTCGAGAAGATTTCAGCCACCGTTCAGAAGGAAGTCATACGTTTTGATGTGAGTCATTGAACGTTTCTTTTGGGAATAATTGATCTTTTTAGTCATTTTTTAGCTTTATTATGAACAGGAAGAAGTTTTTGAAGTTTTGTTTTGAGTTTGGGCAGATCAGGTTCAAATTATGTATTTAGCGTATGAACAAAAACACAATTTCTTAAACCTCAAACTACAATATTATTTGATGTTTTTGATTTCGCAATTCAGATTTTTGGTGCTTTATGTGGAACGTGAAATTACACGGACTATTATTTTATTAGTCTTTTTTAAGTTCTTTTTATAATTATTAATTTAGACACTTTCTAAACAAATGGATCATATTTTATCATTTGCAAAACAACTGTCAGATGTAAAGGTGAGATTTGGAAAGTCTCATTTTCCTTTTTCCGTGTTTTCGCTGACAGAAAGAGAAATCTCGGGATTTTAAGAGACAAATCATCAAATATATGGAGTCTTTGCTGCTCTCACAACAACAGGTACATCAAACATTTCATCCTTATGATTTGTGTTTTAAAACTTCACTCCTAATTCCGATTTCTCTGTTTGTTCTAGATGATAAAATATTGGGAGGCGTTTCTGCCGGAAGCAAAAGCAATCGCGTGAAGCTTTTTCACACAAACACACACAGATGACTGAGGCCTTTTCTATATTCTTTACCTCTCGCCTTTAAACAAAAACAAAGAATAAAGCGCACCGCAAAAGGGAAACGATCGTCCTGCCGCTCTTTACTTAATGTATTCTCACCTTTATTTTCTTATGATGATTCTTTATTTGGTGCGTTTGGGGGTTTGTGTTCATCACCTGTATGCTACAATTTCTTTTTTCATGTGAGGAGCGTTCGATGTTATTATCTCAGTCGCCGCGGGGTGAACAGGGTGCACTTTGAAATCATATTCATCTGCAGTGATGTCACTGCTTTACACTAGAGGGCGCTCCGCTCTCATTCATACACATGCACTTAAACATTTTTCCATCTGCTTTGACACTCGTTTAGACCTGTCATGAAGTAGTTGTTTTAAGGAGGAATTTCAGAGACAAATGTTGCCCTGTCTGGATTCACACCATCCAAATTTGCCGTACTGTGAATAGCACGTGACCAATAAAATACATTATTATAAAGATTAAAGTTAAAGATGTTACAACGTCTCTATCCAGCAATGTAATCTGGCCAGTGGAAAGAATAATACATAAACATATATCAGCACTATGTGTGTTACTCGGTAATATATTTTTCTTTTGCCGGCTACTTTGTTTTGCAGGACCTTTTTAATGTTCAGGAGCTAAAGATGGTTGTGTCGTAAATGATGTGTGAAATGTGTTTTCTATGGTTCATTTAATGCACTTCAAAAGAGCTTAAAACCCTCATTCCTACAGCAAAGTTTTATATCAAAGCCTCGGCGCACCGGACGTTCAGAGCACTTCAGTCTTAAACTTCAAGATCTGATGTCTGAAACGATCCCCCTCGTTCATGTTTCATTCGCTTTTTCCCTCTTTAAAGGGTTTTGATTTCTATTATTTGTAGAAAATGTATGCCAACACATTTATTATTGATTTGCATATAAACACGTTTGTGTTATCATGGCACGTTACGATTAATAAACCTTTGCTTTTGCTACTAAAAATGATAAAACCATTTTCTACATTGTGCTTTTTTTTTACACATTTTGCTGCTGTAAAGACATTACAGTTTCTTTTAGGTTCTTTTTAGTGTTTATAACGACGTCATTGTTAGTTCAGATCATAAATGATATTTTGGGCCCTGCTGACACATCAAACAGACGTTAACAGGTTGGACTCCTGAGTTTTTTTTTTTTCAGGGTTCACCTTTAGGTGCCATAATAGTCAAACGTTTCTTTACTAGAAAGGCATGTATTTTTCCACTGTGGATGCTTCCTTTAAAGAAAACAATAAATATTAAAATACAAATGTAAATATATGGTTTTGTTGTCATTTACTGGAAGGTTGACGGAAAAAAAGATAATGTTTCTATATAAATCAAATGTAAATGTATTGTGTTATTAATCTGGTAAATCGTTGATACTTTTTTTTATTATGTGTGGTTGCATGAAACACTTCATATAATGTCAGTTTCTGAAAGTAACAAAGGACTTAAACACACGTGAATGCAAAATGAAGGAAGTGAGTCTAAAACGCTTCTGCCTTTAAGTATTTGTTCTGTTAAACGCATCAGCTCTCGTGTAATCTTTCACCCAAATATAAAATCATTAATCATTAACATGCAAACTCATTTAAGAGTGTAGAGTATGCATAAGAGATGGAGAGAGCGGCCCCAGATAACTTCTAATGATTCGTCTTTATTATATATTAAGTTTAAGATGTTGTGCAATTATTAATCATTTGGACTCGTATCTTCCCTGGACACAAAACCAATTTAAAAAAACTGGATAAGAGTTGGAAAGTGATTATTTCAAAAAGGGGGGAAAGAATGTACTGTATGAGTTTTCATGAAAATGAATTATAATGGTTTCCATGCAAGTAAACCAAACTGGCTGAGTGATCTTACAAATAAAAAGAGAAATCTGAAGTGTAGTGAGAGTGTGGAACAGACTTGAGCATCAGGAATGTATCAATCTTCAGACTGGAGTGTGTTTAGTCAGCAATGCATGAATGGTCATGTGTCACAGGAAATCATGTGATTCCCATTTATTCTCCATTCAGACAGAAGGAATGAGCACATTTCAGTTTGGATGAACATAGAGCTGATGTCCACTGCTGAATCAGGCCGTTTCCAAATATAACCTTACAATATAAATGATTTTTGAAGCAATTGTTTATTTAAGAATGATTGAAGAGATACAAAGTTCAATATACCCTGTACATTTATGCATTTTGGAAGACGCGTTTATATACTTTTTTTAGTATATATGCTTTTATACACAAATATAAAAATATATATACAAATATTGGTTATAAAGAACAACAAATTTTTTTAACTACACTGATAACTGCGTGTTAATATTTTGAAATAGAAATGCTATATTTTTTGGGGGATATGTGGCACAGTGCCATGGTACTCAGGTAACATCCACATGCACATGTTATAAATTGATGCACAAATAAATGTGCAGTGTAAATGAATGTGCTTTTAAAGAATTAACCCATTGTTTATTTCTATGAAGAGTGTGTGTGTGTTTACAAATATAAATTGATCGTATGACAAACACTAGATCTGAGCAAATGGACACTCTCTATATTTACCCATTTATTGCAAATATCGAAATGCATCATCCACATTTTAAGTTAGACTGACAATGTTTTGCAATTCAGTTCCTCAACTTCCTCATCTAAATTTAGTCTTCAAGTTTTCCAAGTCTACAGAATCCTGCTGATCTTTTAACCTATGATGTCATATCAGCCAAACGTGATTTTTGGTAAGATGAGGGTCACTGTTTGAAAAAGGAACCATTAGAGAACCATTAGAGAACCACAGGAAAATAAACAAAAGACAAAAAAGCCTTTTGTCTCTTAACCATTGACATTTAAACTAGGTTTGTGTGAAAGTGTAGTAGGCCTGCATATAATCTTGGGTCAATGAGTGGTTTGCATGAACTGATTGGGTTAGCAGTAATTGCAGTACTCGTGGTGCGTGCGTTTGGGGGCGGAGCTCCAGATCCACGGCGTTCGGTCCACGGATACAAACAAACAGACAGCAGTGTTTGCAGTGAGCGTGTGTCACGGATCTTGACTTCAGTCTGTGATCAAGATGTGGGACCATCAGTACGTCTCACCAGTCATCGAGATCTTTATTCCGGCTCTCATGAGGGAGATGGACGAGACCGGCAAGTTGCGCAAAGTAAGATTATTTGACAGTCACCGACACGTGCACTAAATGATTTATATACGTGACAATAATTGATCTGATCTAAATTACTGTAATCTGTGTATTTTATAATGTTCTTGTTCTTTATCATTTCCTCTTGCCTATATCTATAGTTTAATATATATCCCTATTCGGTGTGTTTTAAAACTTTTCTGTAAATGCACGCGACATAAAATTGTTGAATTAAAACGGCTCCCTGATATGTTGACAAATTATGTCTAAATATTGTTTAATATTTTACTATGTTCTGCTGTCTTGCACACATGCAAAGATATAGTCATGTTTTGTATTTGCTTACAACATTGTTTAGTTTCTCCATCGCGTGCATGCGTGCGCATGCGTTGTTTTTACAACGCAGCGCGCGTAAACGTCGCGTTCTTAAAACTTGTGTAAAGGTTTATTTAACAATGTTAAAAACACGTTTTGGAAAGAGATTTTGTTGCTCTTTTGCGTTTTGAACACAATAACGTGTCCCGTGTCAAAAGGTGTCGTAAAATTGGATTCCCCGCGATATTTGACCGCTGCTTCTGATTGGTCCATACACCGTTTTAATAAAGCAACCCATCCGCTTCAAATCAGCTGGAAAGTTGTCCAAATCAGGACAATCGCTGTAAATTCTTAAAAATATTTTTTTTTAATCTTCTATAGTATATTGAATATTATGTATTACTGAACGGGGGGGGCATTTGTCACACTCTATGGGGTAAGTTGTCACAACAGCACTTATTCTAATTTAAAAGATAACAGTGAGGTGTTTGAAACCAACACACACACATTTGTTTTTGGACTTGACTCCTACGTTTTTGACTCCAACCTTATCATTACTTATCATTAGGCCCTTGACAACTGTGACAACCTTCACAAAACTGATAAACCTCGAATAAGACGGGGCATGCTGACCCCAGACAGTCGTCATCACTTACAGGGAAAAGTAGAGTAGGAATATGACAGGACATGTTTGGTGTGTTTGCCTTTAGCTATCAGACAAAGTCTGTGAATCATCCAGTGTTTTCATGGAATTGTAATAGTGTTTCAATTCGTTTTACGGCATATGTTCACCGTGCCATCTGATCCTGATCGGGTCTTTTGTCCCAAGACTCTTTTTAGATAGTAGAACCAGTGTGTGGTGTGGAATCTGAGCCAGTTCTGTAGGACAGTCCAGCTGCGGGCAGAACCGTCCCAGCCAAGAGGAACGAAAAGAGAGTCACTGTTATTCAAAAACACACACCGAGACCACAGCGATGTGTGTGTACTTTAGTTAAACGCGCTTATTTATTAGATCAAAGTTCAAGATGATTGTAGATGTTTAGTTTAAAGTTTTAGATTTAAAGTGACGCGTGTGTGTGTGTGTGTGTTTGTGTGCGACGCTAAAAGTAGAATCACTGCTGAATCACAAGCAACATGCTGATGTCAGTCAAAGCTGTAAGCCCATAACGCACACCTGTTACACACACATTCTATTTAAACAAGTAGGTCATAACTGTTGCTATATGTATGGTATTGTTTGTGCTTCCATGCGGTTCTAGAATTCTCAGTCAGTTATTTAAAACTCGGAGAATACTAGAACATAAGACGAATCGAAGTTCAGAGGTCAGAGACGGAGAGCTGAATGGAAGGATTTGTGTTCATCACAGTGAAATATCCAGCAACAATGAAAGCTCTATATGAAAGAGAGACTTGAGTTTAAATCGAGTCCTCATGATCCCCGTTAAAACACAGCACACAATCCGGCCCTGCTGACCGCTGTTCAAAACAGATGTGTGTCCTCGGCATGCTTAACCAGGAGCTCGCCCAGGAATGTTCTCCACCCGTACCCACCAACTCACTTACAAAGACTTACCAAAACTCTTCAACCACATCCTGGAATTTCTCAGGTTATTGTGTAGAATCTATCAAATTGAATTGATTTAGAATGATCAAATTTGCTTTACTTTTTATTTAATTTATATTGATGCGTTTGGCAGTGCGTGAGTGAATGAGTGAGTGTGTGTGCCCTGCGATGGGTTGGCACTCCATCCAGGGTGTATCCTGCCTTGATGCCCGATGACTCCTGAGATAGGCGCAGGCTCCCCGTGACCCGAGGTAGTTCGGACAAGCGGTAGAAAATGGATGGATGGATGCGTTTGGCAGACGCTCACTTCAAAAACAACTTCCAAAGCATTCGAGCCATACATTTGATTTGATATCCTCGGAAATCAAACCCACAATCTTCTGCCGCGCTAATGCAACGCTCTACCAGCTGAGTTACAGCAACTGTGTCTGTTGTTCCACCTAAAAATATTTTAACCATCATGTTGTTTGTTTTTGAGGTTAAGCTTTGATAGTTGCGCTACCGGAACAGTTTGTTCACCCAAACTAAACCGTGCGCGTTATTGTTGTTATGTCTCAGTTTTGCAGAGTCAGTTCATACCACTGTGAAGAGATCTTTGAACACAGACTAGTCAAAACACGCTTGAGAAACAATCACTTTTATTTCCCTCTTGCTCTCTCTGATCAAGCAAGAAAACTGCGGGAGGTATTCTCGTATTCAGAAGCGAAAGACTGAGCTCACAGTGGGAAATGTTTGGTGGAACTGAATGTTCTCCGTTCTTTCGTTACGGGTGGAAAACGGGAAGCTGTGAATTCTCACATCAGCTCACAGTGTGACCCAAACACCCCCCCCACATCAAGGTAGTGTTCACAATGTTATACTGTTGTACTCTTTACTGTAAATAGTGAACAATCAAAACAGTATGCAACAAAAAACATTGTAGACCGCAGCTTGCTACATTGTTGTCACGTGACCTCATTCTCTGCATGTTTAACTCAAAAACGAATATCTTTGCTAAAATAAACTTGGTTACTTTGCAATTTCTATCCTGTTTTATTTAACAACATAAAGATTTATGGCAGTCCAAAAACATAACGCGCCATGAAATGGGTTTGAAATGTTTGACACGGTGTTCTGTGCAGTGAGCCTTGGTTACATACTACAGATTTGTCAAATGTGTTAAGTATTCTATACACACATAACATGTGCACACTGTGCAGTACACATCAGAAACCTCAAAAACAACTTGAATTATCAGTTGATTTACAGTGATGGAGCGTTTATGTTACCTTGACATTTCTTTGTGCTGGCGACATTAGAAACCTGTGAGTTTTGTGAAGGGCCCTGTGAGCTACTCAAAGCAGCGGGGTGTGATCTTACCTGAATGACTGCCACACCTGTTTCCTGTGTACTTATAACTCCTCTGTAAACTCAGAGAGCTTGTGTAAATACACGGGCAAAATTATACACAGTTATGACAGTAGCATATACATTTAATATCGTAATTTAAGCTCGTAATTAAACCCACTCTTTTGATTGCTGAATGAATGATGATGGGAAAAATCTTTGAATACTTGTGAATTATTTTTTGTAAATGTTGTGACTACATTAGACCTCTAGAGGGCGCAGTGAGGTTATCGAGTTTACAGTAGAGACGAATGCGTCCGCTGGCGCCCCCTGCTGGCCATTGATAACCACTGCAGACGCACTGTAGCATCACATGACGTTTCATTGTGCTCACGGCATAAGTTGGTTTATTTATATTTGAGTAAATCTGTTTGACTTTTTTATTACATGTGTTATGCTACTTTTAGCTTTTCAGGTTGGAGGTTCTTTTCAATGGAAGGAAACACTTTGTTTTACGTCGATACAGTGAGTTTCAGACGCTTCACAGGAAGCTGAAAAAGATTTTGCGAGCTCCTGATTTTCCAAGTAAGAGAAACCAGCACCTGAGAACCAAACCTCTGGGGCAAAGACAACAGGAATTAGAGGACTACATCCAGGTAAGCTCTGTTTATATATGCTCCGCCCACATCTGCTAAATTCCCACCCATTTTCAGTGTATAAAACTTGTATTCTTTTTTGCTACTAGAAACATTTAAAATAGATCCAAACTTCATTCGGTAGATTTATATTGATTCAATAGGTTTATATCCGACTCTAGCAAAATAACATAACAAAAATATGTTTTTGTCATGCTTTGAGGTTTCTCCATTGGTTGTGAATTGCAGGTGATACTGTATCAGAACGACATTGTTCCTCAAGAGCTCTTGGACTTCCTGCAAGTCAAACATTTCCATGCGGCCAGCAAGAACTTCAGCTCAGAGTTCGTATTTGCCTTTTACGTTTTCCTGGAGTTTGTTGTGTATAATACAGTTTGAGAGTGATACACGTATTAATGTCCTTATTTTCATTTCAGCGAGAATCAGTCAGATGACTCTCTAGAACAAGATTACAGGTATGACCTACAAATCACACCTGAGAAATAATCTGCTTATTTAACATCTGTTGAAATTCAGTCTGCTATTAGATATCATTTGGACAGCTCAACTGATTCAAGAAAGCAATTGTGAACTTGATATCTTCCTACAGGTTTCAGTTATTTAATCAACGAGTAGTTGGGTTCTCGGCCGACCCTTACCAGTGCGAATCCAGCTCAGGTGATGCTCAAATATTTCTCATTACACAGATGACTTAAATCCACGGCAAAATGAAACTTTGGCTTTCTGTGCTATCCTCTTCCAGATCTTCCTGATATTGTAGTGGCGGGTGTCATGGAGGGTTTTTACCCCAAAGACGTCAAAGTGAGTTTCAAAAAGAATTGCAGTAAACCCAGTATTCCTGCAGGTGTCACCTGTGCCCCGGAGCTGCCTGTGCATCCCAGAATTCCCACTATAACCATCAGCAGAAGCAACATTAGCTCGCTGCCCGATTCATAGAGAATATCAGCTCAAACAGTTCAGTGTTAACAAGTTAAGTTTATATCGGAGTGGAATTGAAGCCTTCAGCTTTCAGAAGTTACATTTGATGTTTGTTTTCTTGGGAGATCTTTACAAAACTGTAAAAAAAAAATGAGCTTAAGTACTTAAATATTTTACATAACATATTTTGCACAGATTAAGCACATACTTAGTATTTGTAAATGATACGTCATGGCAATGTTTGCTGTACTGAATGAATGCCGATTGTAATAAAAAAGGACATGAGGTTTTTCATTGCTGTATTGAATCATGTACATTTACATGGAAATGAGAATTACAGCATTTCTATTAAACGAAGACTACAACATTTTGACGGTCTCTGTAAAGTACATAAACGACACACAACAATTTTTAAGAAAACTTGGATTCTTTATTAAACACTTGTTCACAAAAGCAGGTTGAAGTGGGTCAGAAATTTGACCGTGTGGAATGCCTGTATGGACTAGACCCAGGATGAGCCGCTCTGCGGACCAGTGTGTGATGGTCCCACGAAGGGGCGGAGCTTTCCTGAGCTCACGCATACACTCATTAAATCCACTAGCACACTAGTGGCCCAAAATGAATTTAAATCCCCTTATTCCCCCAAAGTTCTCTTGTGCCCCCAAACATAATTTACTCTTTAGCTATTGCGAAAGGCTTTTCCACATCGATCTTGCCGCAGTCGTGGATGGTGACGTCTTTGAGAGGTTTATCTCGTCCGTCTGTCTTGTTGGCCTCAATCTTTCTAACTACATCCTGTAAGACAGCACAGAAATGCCACAAGATTTCAACTTTAGATCCTACGAGATCTTGAACTAATACTCCTTAGGCCAAGTAAGGAAGAACAGATAATATCCGAGTAAAGTTGCTCACCATGCCCTCCAGGATTTTGCCAAAGACGACATGTTTGCCGTCCAACCATGGTGTCTGGATGGTGGTGATGAAGAATTGGGAGCCGTTAGTGTCTTTACCAGCGTTGGCCATGCTGAGCCAGCCTGGACCATAATGCTTCAGCTTGAAGTTCTCATCGGGGAAACGGTCACCGTAGATGCTCTTGCCTAAATGAAGACGTGCCAGTTTTGTCATTGGGTTAAAATGTAATAGTATCTGTCATTTGGATCTTTAATTGAGTCATTGGAACAAGAGATTCATCTCTACATTACTGTAATTATGTCAAAAGCAATTTGTGAAGATGGGTGTGTTAAGAGGCGGTACCTCCGGTTCCATCTCCTCTGGTGAAATCTCCTCCCTGGATCATGAAGTCTTTGATCACTCTGTGGAACTTGCTGCCTTTATAACCGAATCCTTTCTAAAAAAAACAGAGTTGCATTGGTTTAATCCACTGTAAGAACTCTGTTAGAAAGCATAAATGCTTTACACCAGTGCACTCACCTCTCCTGTGGCCAGCTGGACGAAGTTTTCTGTTGTTTTGGGAACAGACTTTCCAAAGAGTCCGATAACAATACGCCCTGCATCCTCATCTCCAATCCGCATGTCAAAGTAAACCTGAGAAAACAGACCGTGCACACGTGACCCCAAAACATCGGAACCAGAACACGAGCGCTGCGTAATGGCGCACGAACCAGCGCACAATGACGCCATTGAAATCCATTGAAATCATACAAAACCCAAACACACCTAAATTTGAAACAATTACAAAATCGAGTAAATAAACGGATTGAGTTATTTCATAAATTAAGTTTCAATGTTGGAAAGCCCGTTTATTGTTCCCATTGTTCCCCTGCACATTAACAACGGGTGCATGCTAAAATAAATACAATTGCACACAGTTCATTTGTGAGGAAGAACACAAAGTCTTCAGGATGGATGGATCTGTGAAAAAGAAGTGTGAAAGCAATTTTCGATTCGGCTTTGAATGCGCATTAGCCCGCAACCCTTCTTTAACGTTACAAGGGCCAGATGCAACAATGTTGCGGTAAGCACAGCAATGCGCAGCCGTGCGGCGTCTCTGTACCTTTGCCGTGACTTTCGGGCCCTTTTTCTTTTCATCCGCCTCCGATCCGCTCGGAAACAGCAGAAAAATCACCGAGCCAACGATCAATGCGACTGCCACCAAAAACTTCATCCTTCTCTCGCAGATCCGCACCATGAACAACCCGAGGAAAAAAACTGAATGTGTGGCACTGAGTATGACGGCTTCTGGGGCATCCGGGGAGGAGATTCGAGCTGCGCCTAGACTTCAGATCGGAGCCCCAGAACTGATCCAGGAGCAGCTGGCGAATTTAACGTCTTTACTGAGGGGAGTATGAGCTGGTCTGTGAACAGCGGCTGGAAACTCGTTCTGTCTTTGTGACGCGTCGGGATCCGTTAGACGCTGATTGGATACATTTGCTGTCTGTCGGGAACGGAACAGCCAATCAGAATTTGAAACGCGTAAAGAATGAACTGATCCACGGCGGCTCCTAGAGAAGCATCAGCGTTAAAGGGACAGGACGAAATATTTTTTTTATCATGAAGACGATATACTTTAGATTCTAAATAAAACAATACACATAAAATATTGTTATGTCAACACAAATCTGTTTGAAGACAGAGAAGTGTTTATTTTCTTGTGTTGTTAAAGTCTCTGACAAGATGCTATTTTTGGCACTCTATGTGCGTTTATTGGCCCATATAGGAGCACTGGGGTAATTCACAGAGACAAATGCTCTCTTATTTGTAAATTGTAAAAGCTACATTAATATTAGATATTAATAATAATCAGCTAAATTAAAAAAGGAAATGTAAATAAATACAATATTGTCCCCGAGCTGAACATAAAATACAACTTTTCTATGAAAAAATCCCAAGTTGTCTTACATTTTCAAGAAAATACCAATACAATTTATGAAGCATTATGTATTAAGATAATCCAGGGCTTTCTATCATACTAAGAATACTAAACATCAGATTTTATTACATTTAAATATGTTTATTTAGATTTTAAAACACACAACATATTTACATAAAACATTTACGCAAAACAACAATATTTAAACTTCAATGAGGTTTAAAGTGCCCAGCCGAGATCCAAAATACTGCATAAAGATTTCCGGATGTCCCTTATAAAACTGTGCCAGGAGTCGTTTCTTTTCTCTCGGTGAATATTTGGTGTTTTCGTCGATCATCTTTAGCAGAGAGTACAATTCACTTTTTGTCGAGTCTTTCACGGTGTCAGCATAAGCTTCTCTGGGCACTTGCTGGCAAAATTGAGTGTCTAGTAGATAAAGGAAACATTAACATATAAATGGTTGCAAGTAAAATGGCTAAATTCAACCTGAACACGTCATACCAGTGGTGGAGGAATCTCTGCGTTTCACAATGTCATCCAGCTTCTCACTAACCAGCTTGTGAAGCGAACCTGGAATCTATACAAATACATACAGACGTTTAATGATTGATTGTGAATCAACATGGAATGAACACAGCTCCATTTGTAAAGGTGTCGTATAAGAACCTTGAAGATCTCTTGGTGGTTGTCGAGCATGAAAAGCAGCAGAAGGTCTAGCTTTCCTTTCGGCAGACTCCTGCTCTGGATGATGGCTCTAGTGAAGGTTTTCTTCACAATCACCCGGTTCTCAATCTAAAAAAGTCCAATTTAAAATGACTTTTATACACAGTAAGCTATGAGATGACAAGTGTTGAAATGAAGATCACATGCATCATGACTTTACCACTGTGTGTAGCTGAATCTCTGCAGCATCCGCCGCCACAGCCATGAACTCCAGCAATCTGCGCAGTTCCTCGCGCGCAGACGCAGACAGGAGCTTAAGTGTCAGCTGCAAAACTTCCAGAACACGTTCAAACTTACCATTTGCTACAATGGACAACAAAATCATTTTTCAGAATATACCAACACTATTAATTGCTTTGTTCGAACAAATCGAGTTTAAATTTCACCCAGGAGCTCCAGGATCTCTATATAAACGTCCACCATGCTGTCACAGAGGAGGGGCTTAAAGTCCATGTGTCCGTAATGTTTGTCCAGTACGTGAAACAGCAGTAATTTACACTCGTCGATGCCCGGGGGTCTGCCCTGGCCTTCATCACCATCCTCATCTTCACAGTAGTAACTGGGAAGCTCTCTGCTCACCTCCACCACAAGCTGGTCAGGCAGAAAGTCTAGCAGGTCTACGGCTGCTGACAACCAAACGTCAGATCTGTGATGGGAAAGCAATGGATATTGTATCCTGGTGTTTATTTGAGCTTTAGGTAAAATGTTAAGGGGTCTTACTGTGAGTCTCTGAAAGCCTTGAGAACTTCTCTGTCGAGGTAGTTACTGGTGTAGAGCAGGTCGGGTTCATTATTACGGCCTCGGGATGGGGGAGAAGAAATGTCGCAGTTCAGCACTCCCTCCAGCAGGGGGAGATCTATCAACTTTGACAAACGCCGTACTGTCTGCTCATGCCACACTTCTCGGACCACTTTTAGGATTTATTTTAAAAACAAACATTACAAATAAAACAATACAAATGAAATGTTAATTAAAATTTTAAACTAAACTAAACTAAACATTATAATATTTTACTTGAAGTAACAATTACATACATATTTTCATTTCTTGACAAGGTTATACATCCACAAAGTAGAATAGTTAAAAAACCCTCTTGTAATACTGATCTGCTTTGTATTTTTGATGCTATTCTCTTTTTTTTCGTATTACTTTTAAACAACAAAGATTGCATAGATGCACAGATTTTAAATGGATTTCTTTATTTAATTATAAAAACTTCTCTGACCACTGAGATACCCGGTTACAGTATTTCGGTCTTTGAAAAAAACATACTACCAAAATATTTCTTTTACAGTGCATACTTCATCCCATGATGCATTGTGCTCGACTACGAAGAAGCTGGTTCATTAGGGCAGTGTGGACTGGCATACACACACTTCAGCATACCACTGTTTGAAATGTTTATCATTCCATTTTTTTTGCAACAATATTATTAACACATTATACTTCAGAGACTTGTACTTGTGACTTTATGTGTGAACAAAAAGTCTTACCAGAGGGTGGTAGACTTTCAATGGGAGGAGAACCGACAAGTCCAGTCAAGTCCATGAGTAGATCCAGCGCATGACCTGGTTTAACAGGTGTGCTATGAGAGAATAATAGGACGTCCTGCCTTAAAAAAACCCAAACAAACGTCTCGATTATTATAAGTCAAATACAGGATTAAAACATTCAGCATTGCATGATAGATCTCATTCACAATAATCAAATACAAGATCTAAACCACCTGCTCGGAGTGACGTTCAATGAGTTCTCCTCACTGGGAGACAAAAGAACAGAATCAAACACTTCCACTGAAGGACGTTCCGTGTTGAGAAACCTGTATAGACTGGTGCTGCTGTCCTGGAAGCCTCCTGGTTTACTGGCCTTCCCCAGAGATTTGGTTCCTACTGCCTCAAACACTTTATAATCCAGCAGCACCTGGCAAAAACGAGCCACCTTGGCTCTGCAGACCTCAGCATCCCCAAGAACTTTATCCTGGATAAGAAAAGCCTGCATGACGTCGACGGCATCTGAGCCCAGGAAGCAGTTATCATGATATTTCAGATGTTTTCGGCGTTTTTTGATCTTCACTTGGGCCTGTAGAACGGTGATGAGGTGGCTCCAGATGTCTTTGTTGTGGATATTATTATTGCTTTGTATTGCTAGATGTGAAGAAACACATGTTAGCAAGCGTGTAAATCAGATGTATTATTTGATTGTATTTAAAATGTTAGACTTTACCAAGGGGTCGGTTCATGGGACTGTAAAGCGCTCCCCCAGCATTAAATGCTGCAACTCTGTCCCGAACTGAAGCCATGTATTCTCTCTGCAGATCACAGGTTCAAACTCATTAATCAGTCTCAACGATCACCACTTATTAGTGATCTTTCCATCTGATTGGCTAGCAGTAAACCAATAAAAAACAAAAGAGCAATACTGAAATATAACACTAGATGGCAGTAAATAATAGCCACTTGATATGATCTGAATGAATTACTGACCTGCATCTGTCTGTCTGTCTGTCTGTCTGTCTGTCTGTCTGTCTGTCTATCTATCTATCTATCTATCTATCTATCTATCTATCTATCTATCTATCTATCTATCTATCTATCTATCTATATATATACCTTGTTACACAATTATTTAATAACTCTCTCGGTCACACAGTGTGGGTCTCTATTGTCATTTAACAAGATCTTTTATACATTGAGAAGACGTTCTTCATCCTGTGTACAGAAAAAAGTTTTGGGATAAAAACTGACATCTTTCATAATCCAAAACAAATGTTGATTTTATTTTGATCTTTTTATGACGCTCTGGCAGTGCTGACCTCAATAACTCTGACCTACACATGCATTTCCACCACGAGGAAGCAGAAACCAGATTCCTGGGTGCATCTCAGGCCAAGTTTCAGCCGAGATGCAAATCTCGAAGCAGCACACACATGCACACAGTTACTGAGACTGAAGTGCGCTGTCCGACTTGCTCACCACAACACAGGGCCGACCAGATTCCCGAAGCTCGCAGATCAAACAAAGACAAACAACTCAATCTGGAGTCTGTTTGACTCAAACTTCCCCTCCACCAATCAGTGGCTTAATTACACTGAGCAAGATCCAAACAGAAGCAAACAAAAGGACTCAAAGCCGACTGACTGAGGTGAATAGGTAGGGTGAGGCTTCAGGTAGGCCTATGTCTGACTGCATTTAAGGGATCTGAACTTTACAGCAGGTTCACATGGAAAGGTCAATGTGAACACGATTTAAACGCAAGATAGAAATATCATAATTTTAGTTATTTTAAACAAGCTAGTTTATTTATGATGCTCACGTGACAACATTTTGGTCATAAAGGGAGCGACGTCCTGCACCTAGTTATGAAAGAGAATGGACCTTTGAACGTCTGATTCACCTGTCGAAAAGTTTCTATACAAATTGACGCACAATTTTTAGAGATCGTACTACAACTTTATAATGCATATGTTTGGCTTCACGTTACATCAAAGAATGCGTTGTCTGAACCTTTTTATAACGTTTCCAGAACATGTTGTAACCCTATCTCACTGTATTATGTATTATGAAAGTATACAATAAATTAGTAATACTGAAGACACACATATACTAATTATGTTAAGATTCTATTCATATTTTTCTTCATTGTAGTTAAGCAGAATCTCTGCAGTGTGTACTGTCCATGCAGAACTCCAGACACCTGGGAGAGAAAGAGAGAGAGGGGTTGACTCCGCCTCTTTTCGACTCTGCCTTTATTCTCTGTGTTTCAGTCGGAGGGGCAGAGAGAGAATCAGAGATCAGGGCACGAGGAGGAGAACCGCGGCGAACGCACCGAACCATGGCCACAGCAGACACGGCACCACAGATCCTTCAGTCCGATCCCCGCGCACCGAGCCTGAAGTCACGGATGACCGGCACTGGAACCGAGCTGACTGAGAGCACGGCAGATCCGCGGACAGAATGAGGGTGATTTATATCCAGAACGCCGGCGCGGTCGCTGCTTTCTCGGTCGAGACACGGAACGGTTTTCTGCGGTAGATCGAAACAAAGGAATAACGGTGAAGACATGATCGAACGCGCAACGGCAACGTGAAAACGTCATAATGGAATAGCACACGTCATAGAATAGAATAGCGTCATAATAGAATAGAACGCGGTAGATCGTTCTAATTGTGAATGATACATTGTAGCATTGTTATATTTGCCATAAAGTCTTGTGTTCCGCCGCATTCCGATTTCATTGGGATGTGTTCTGTAGTGTTATTTTAATAATATGACATGTAGAGTATTTGTAGTCCGTTTATATCCAGTTCTTGTTTTATGGTTCATAACTAGACTAGACTAGACTAGACTATTTTTTAGATAGCCTACCATAGCCGGCTATAGGTAGAATAGACACCTCATTAAAACATGAGTCATTATCGACAATCATAAATGAGTTTATACGTGAATTAAACATTTTCTTGTAATTTATTTATTTATTTATTCATATGCTAATTGGGTCTATTAGTGTTATATTATCAATATTTCAATAGCATTTAGTCGAGGTATATTTAAGCGTACAGTGAGGTGTTGGACGTCAGCCTTTGGGGTGATGGAGACACAAAGGCCGGGTGCAGGTGACCCGTCGGGCCCCTCGGTGGAGTCACCTGGATGCTCCGGAGGGGTCCAACGCAGCAGCTCCGGTGTAAAGAAACATCACCACAAACACAACCTCAAGCATCGATACGAGCTGCTGGAGACCCTGGGGAGAGGAACGTACGGGAAAGTCAAGAAGGCCATCGAGCGCCATTCTGGAAGAGAGGTATTCCAAGAATCCACAGTACTCTGCACTCTTGTTTGAAAATTGTGGGGTTTGTAGGAGTGCGTGCGTGTGTTTGAATGCGTGTGGGTGGTGTGGCTTGAAATGTGGAACCTTGTAGGTTGTGCCCTTCGGAAAGACAATTCGCCTCAAATTACTCCAGCGGGACTTTCCCTCTTGTTTTGTGGCAGTACTATGGAACTGCAATATATGGTAGAGAGTCATTGGCATAGTACCAGGTCTAAAAAACATGGTAATACCAATAAAAAAAATACAATGTAATTTATTGTTATATTGCTATGAAAAGAACGAAATAAACATGCAGTGATAGCCTGGAGACGTTGTAGTTTATCACTAACGTTGTCAGCAGCCCATAATAATCAGTTGTTGTGTTTGGCTCCTTTCGGCCCCCTCGTGGGAATCCACCCTAAGCATGCTCAGCACGCGCTTGGCTGCAGAGAGCAGATGTTTTAAATCTTGAGTTTGACGGGTCTGAAGTGGCTCTAATGGCCCCCAATAAAACGCATCTCGCCTTCGCCAATGTACCATTTTTGTTGCAGCAGAGTTCAAAGGTCGCTGCTGACCTGCCGCCATAAATAACCGTGCAGTGTTTTAAAGAGGGCGAGATGTGACCCTGGGTAACTAATGAACCCTGACCCAGATGCACCGCTAGACTTGAGTTTTGCATTGGGCATCCGGGTCAGGCAGGGCTTTAGCGTTCATGTGTTCATTAACAGAGCAGATCTGTTCGGCGCGTGGCTTTGGTTGTTCTTTAACATCGTCCTCTAAACCTGGAGAAGCCAGAACAGCTGCAGGAAGCATATTTCCATCCGTTCTGCATCTGATTCATACAGGGGTGTGTTTGTGTAATACACGAGCATGTTCCAGTCCTTCAGGACGTCGAGTGGTCACCAAACACAGTACCAGAATTGTTTAGCATGCAAAATTGAATTTGAGTGGTTTCGTGATCTCAGCATTCAGTAATTCGTTGCACAAAACACATTCTGTGGTTGGCACAAATTTTATGCAGCCTGAATCATTTTTGTTTTCACGCAGGCTGGCTAAATAGACACAGGCACAGATCAACAAATATTATTTCATCCTTTTTTTCACCCTTACGTCATTCCAAAGCTGTATGACTCATTCTTCTGTAGAACACAAAAGAAGGGATTTTGAGAAATGTCTCAGTGGTTTTGTGTCCATGCAGTGGAAGTCAATGAAGGTCAGTTTTTTTTGTTACCAAAATATCTTTTTGTTCTGTAGAAGAAGGAAAGTCATACAGATTTGAAATGACGTGAAGGTCAACGTTTCTGAGACCCTATCAGAACAGACCTGCCCACCCGTAAAAACAACTGTCCTACACTACCCATGCCCTTTGGTGCTAAATGCCATCTGTCGTCATGGCAACAGGACTTGCTGGCTTTTATGGGTTGTGTACAGATATAAAGTCTTCTGTTAGTTTAATGATTTATAATTCATTTCACAACACTTATACTGTGTTTCGGTGGGCACTGTGCCATTAGATTTTTGGCAGCCTGTCGTAGTGCGAACGTCGGTCTAAAAATAAACCAAACATGTTTTATCCTTTACCGCAAAGCCAAACGTGTGTAAAACATAATTTGTCATGCATGTCTGTGGCCTCGTAAACATGAAGCCACTCGGTTAGTGATGTTTACTAGCAAAGAGCAGTTTGCTCAGCAGGAGTCAGTTGGAAAAACGGCGTTGGGTTGCAGGCTATAGATAAAAGCTATGGAAACTGCTGATAACAGACATGGAGACTAAACATTTTCAGGTGAACTATCCCTTAAGAGTTTCAGTAAGAATGTGATAAATATCAAAGTCTCAGACAGCCCAAAATACCTCAAATCTGAACTCAAATATTTCTCATCCAATCCTTCCGAATCAACTCTGTTGATCTGGAAACAAAGGTTTACCCTTCTGCGCTATCACATACAGACAAACCGAACGTTCAGACTGCTGATACTCTGCTGTCTGGTACAGCATTTCCTTGACCTTTGACCTTCAGCGACCGGCTGCGGTCCCTGCAGATAACCGAAGAAATTACGAAACGCGCATCTCCTTATGACTTTAACAGCCTCTGGTTCGGCTAATGACCCGAGCAGACAGACAGATAGCGTGTGTATGTGAGCTCTGGCACGTATGAGGTCAGTCCAGCACATAAAAATCTTCAGCGTGTGTTTGTTTTGCATACTATGTGTGTGAATGTACAACAGGATTAGATTTCAGAACAGAACGGTGAACATTCTTTCCATGCTGTGTGATGAACTGGTCACATGGCCACGTGTGTTTGTGTGTGAATAGGTCAGTGTGACAGTGCGAAAGGAGATAGCGAGATTTTGAAACGGAAATGAAAACGCCATGGAAAATGAATATACTGCATGGGGGCCAAAGCAGCTGTCTGATCCTGGGTCAGCTACATTCAAGTCAGAACTGTATCATGGACTTTAGAGCACATCAGATCTCGGATCGGTTATTCACAACTTCACTACAACGTTTTTCTTACATCTTCCAGACACGATCTTTGAGAGTTGTCAGGCTGCTCCGGTTAGTTTCTAATAAGTTGCTGTGTGGTTGCCAAGGAGTTCTCGGTGGTTGCTACACAGTTTCCTTCATCATTTATTCACCCTGATGTCATTTCAAACCTGTATGAGTTTCCTTTTTCTGCAGAACATATTGAAAATATTTGTAAGAATATTGGCAACCAAACAACATTGGCCCCCATTGACTTCCATTGAATGACACAAAACTTTTTATGGATTTGTTTGGCCGATTTTAACAAACAACTATCGTTCGATACCGATATTGGTTCACTGCATAGTACTCTACAATACTAGCTAGTTTTTTCAGCATTAAATTAATTGACTGAACATGAATTGGATCCATTTAACATTTTAAGAGAGGCCCAAGTTAAGATAAAAATACTCCAAGACAACATGACAATCTTCAAAGGTGATTTTGCTGTCCAATATTTATTTATTAACAACATTAACTCATATTGGACTTAACATTAAACATTTCTTTAATAAACTTGGATAAAGTACAGTATATGCTGTTGCTATTTAACTATTTTTCTCATAGAAAAACGTTGCATTATTCAGACGTGCAACTTATTGCCTCCATGCAGTTCATTAATAAACCGTCTGTATCGGCCTTTTTCATGCTATTGGCGATATGCAGATGGTGTTAAATGAATCCAATATCTGTTGATTTATATCCTTGGGCGAAACATCGGTGCATCCCTTCTCAAAAAATATTATTTTGTGTTCCACATACGAACGTTTTCAATGATCTGAAGGTGAATAGGTGACAGATTTTTTTATTTTTGGCTGACCCATGCCTTGTAGTTTAATACTTTGTTAACCTGACATGTTGGCAATAGTAACAGTGATGCACGCCTTGGCAAACTCAGTTCATTAAATGCGGATCTGTTTATACTGTATTTCATTCATTTGGCTCGCACGCAAACCAACAAATAAAACTCTCTGCTGGCTTGTTTTTCCAGAAGATTATTTTAAACTCTCGTTCCCGCTGCGTAACAAACGGCAACATTAGCATTCCTGCCATCTCCAGCAGACCTGGCAGGAGGTGAAAACCTTCAGCTGTACATAACTACATGAGATCATGGAAAACACTCCAATAAAGAGTCGAATGTTAGCGGGGTTGCTATACGGCTTTTGGAGAACTGGCCCCGGTTTCTGGATTCGTTTCCCTTTTTATTCCACATAATCGGTTTTGAAGCGTTCCGCTTGCTCTTTCCTTTTATGGACGTGCTCCGTGATTTACCTTCAGCTCCTCGGAAACATGTGGTTTTGGTTTCTCCGAGAAAATGTAAGCAATGGTCTGCAACCACGTACCCTACAGGCAGACGAGGATAGAGATGTTTGGATGGGCACGTCTGTGTGTGACATCATAAAAAAAGATTTTATCAAAGGATTTCCTTTTTTAAGGGGACAGTTCACCAAAAAATGACCTTCGAGTTGTTCCACATCTGTATGAATGTCTTTGTTTTGATGAACACAGTGAAATGTATTCGGAAGAATGCTTTTAACCAAACAGTTCTTGGACGCCATTGACTACCATAGTAAGAAAGAAATACTTTATATTTTTTGTTCTGTTGAACAAATGAGAAGATATTTGGTAGAATGTAGCACAGCAAACCGTTCTGGGGCACTTTTGACTACCATTGTCATTTTCCTACTATGGTAGTCAATGGGGTCCAAGAACTGTTTGGTTACACGCATTCTTCCAAATATTTTTCTCAGTGTTCAACCAAACCAAGAAATTTATACAAATTTGGAACCACTAGAGAGTGAGTAATTCATGACAGAGTTTTCATTTTGGGGTTTTTCATTAAGTTTATCGTAAACATGTTCATTGTTCCTTTTGTGCTTTAAAGGTGTAGAGCACGCCTGTGAGGGTGAGATAGGACGAACGACCAAAATAGACAGGAAATGAGTCGTTTCCGCTTTCCTTTCAATGACATCACCCATCAGTCAGCAGGGCATCTCCTGTGGTGGACACCTCTGTTCTAAAGTCAACCTTCTAGAATTGTACGATTCATTTGGGTTTGGAATAGTTGCCCACTTGTAAAAGATATTTTAAAGAATGTTGGTCACCAAACAACATTGGCTCTCATTGACTTCCATCGCACGAACACAAAACCACATAGACATTTCTCAAAATATCTTCTTTTGTTGTCCACAGAAGAGTCAAATACATGTTTTGAACGACGCAAGGATGAATAAATGATGACAACATTTTTATTTTGGGGTAAAATATCCCTTTAAAAGGCAAAGCTTATAATTATGCCAGTGAGTGTACCTGCACACGTGTGAATCTGAATTTGTCACGTATTGTGGACTCTACATTTAGTGTTACGTGAGGTTTTCATCACAGGGAGAAACCGCTCGAACCCTCAAGGCCAAATAAACACACGAGAGCTTTCATTACTCTTCTAAACACTGAACCATCATTTTCCCAAAAAACCCTCAGCAAAATTATACA
This sequence comes from Triplophysa siluroides, assembly GCA_006030095.1. Taxonomy (NCBI): domain Eukaryota; kingdom Metazoa; phylum Chordata; class Actinopteri; order Cypriniformes; family Nemacheilidae; genus Triplophysa; species Triplophysa siluroides. The sequence goes on along the minus strand of VCII01000891.1, from coordinate 290,493 downwards.
CCAACCGACTGAAAATATGCTCAGCTCAGATGTGTGCGTGTGTGAGAGAGAGAGAGAGAGAGAGAGAGAGAGAGACACCTCTCTGTCTGGATGGGTCAGTTGAGGCTCATTCTCAGACACATGAAATGTCTGTTGGCTGCTCAGGTGTTTTTCAAGAATTGTTTTTGTCAACGCTGTAGCCAAATGGTTAGCGAACATGCTGTGACACATTTAGCCGTTGTGCTTCTGCGGGCAGCGCTAGTCTAACTTACTGACCCCGTTTCCCCTCATCACATCATTGTTTCCTCACTTGACTCCCAATGTCAGAAAAATGTGTCAGAAACAATATTAATAGTAGAAGTATTAATAGATAACGCTAATTTTTCATGAAAACATGCATCCAGTTTATATTTTTTGAAAGGACTTGCAATCTCTCTCTTTCTATCTCTCAGGTTGCCATCAAGTCTATCAGGAAGGAGAAGATAAAGGATGAACAGGACATGGTTCACATTCGACGAGAGATTGAAATCATGTCATCGCTTCGCCACCCACACATCATCTCTATATATGAAGGTACATCCGTCTGTCCGTCCATCTGTCCGTTCTGATGAATTGTTAGTTAACTTAACCAGTGAACTATTAATGATAACCAGTGACTGAACAAAAAAAAGTTCTTTCCCCGTTCCTGACCAACATGTGTTTCGTCCGTTTGGATCTCTGGGGCGTTGATGGTTTCTAAAGGCACTCGGCGGCTGTCTGGTTTCTTCTGTTCTTCAGTCTCTCAGCAGGCCTGCCGCTGACTCTGTGGTTTTCGATCCGTCTGGGCTTATAGAGCAGTTTATTTTTGAGGGGTTGCTGTATTCGTCTTTGTGCAAAGCTTCGACTCCGCCTGTGTTGTGGTTGGCCCGGCTCAGAGACGGGAGAACGGTTCTTTAACTCTGTGGAGATACCAACTTTGTGTTTCATTGCTGTTAGACGTTCTTTTTTTAGTCTTTATATTTTGGGGTAGTCGTGGACGTGTACGGATGCGCAAATAAATGTGAATTGTTTGTATGTTCCTGTGTCACGTCTCGTGTTTCTAATAAAATCCTTAGTATCGAAAATAGAACCAAATGGGAAAATGTGGGTAGCATAGTTAGTTTTGATATTCAAGTTCGCTTTTCTTTCCTATGGGTGATCCTTTAAAAAATGTAGCATTTATGAGAATGATTCAAACCGTAAATAATCCTGCGCTGCATTGTATTTGTCAGATTTTCTCATAGCTCTGTTGTATTTGTTATTCCTCTCTGATATTCAGTGACACGTTGATAAGACGGTGATTCACCATCTACGTTTTGTCCCTCCCAAACATAATTTGCCCAATCCCAGAAGGCCTCGCGCTCCCCTCCCCGCTGTGCTGTAAGCGGAGAGATTCTGTAAAAAGAAGAGAACTGGTTCTCTCTCGCTGGATGTGCGAGAGAGGCCGCCGGCGGTGCCAAGCAAGGGCGGGGTGATCCGTGCGAGAATTTTTGGGGTTTTGCAGAAACAGCCACTTTCTGCTGTGTCGTACTATAATTTTGCTGTGTTTGTTCTTTTGGATTTTTCAGCCTCTTCTGGTGGTTAGTGGATTTTTCCGTGACCTGTTGAACTTGCCGGACGGGCCGCTAGAAAACAAAGGCCGTCTTTTGCACATCCAGTAGTTTTGTTAGTAATTTGTCATGGTGGGTTGCGTTCTGAAGACACAGGGCGCCGGAGCGCATGTTTATTTTTGACTGGACGCCTCCGAAAAGACACTTTGGTGGCGGCATCTGCTTTTCAATTAAGCAAAAACCTTTGCATTTTTTTAGGATAAACACACTGAACCCTTATGCGAAGAAAATGTATTTTTCCTATATTTTGTTCCAAGTTTTTCCCTAAAGAATCCAACATCTTACATTTCGGCCTGTCTGGGTCATTTATAAACAAACGAGATTACAAATAAACGCTCATGAGTAAACACACTAAGCGTCGTGTTGTTTTATTTCCCAGTGTTTGAAAATAAAGACAAGATCGTGATCGTCATGGAATACGCCAGCAAAGGCGAACTCTACGACTACATCAGCGAGCGTCGCCGTCTGACGGAGAGAGAAACCAGACACTTCTTCAGACAGATCGTGTCTGCTGTGCACTACTGCCACAAGGTACCACCCTCACTTATTTCTCTCCCTTTTCTCTTTTCCAATCCTTTTCTCAAAGCCTTGAGAGCTGCACGTGCAGTTATTCGATGAAATCCGGCCGTGCGGTTACACTCTGTCATCTTTGGCTGTTGTCTGTTTGGGAGGAATCCGGGAATGGCCAACTGATGTGAAACGGGTTTGCATCATGGGAATCGTAGATCTCAGCATTCAGCAAAGCTGTCGATAGAGTAATCAACCACCCAATGACGAAGTTTCCTTCATGTGTTTGATTATTGCTGGCTCATTCTCTCTTTCTTTGATTTGCACACATTACATCAATGTGCATTGATGTCATGCATACCAACGTTATTCTGTACAATGCCTGTATGAGCGTTTTCAAATGACTCATTCACATTGTTTTAGTTTAAAAGTCATATCTTTGCTGTGATGATTGCGTGTTTGTTGAGACACAATAGCCTGCATTAAAAGGTTTTGGAACAGAGCTGAAGTCTTGTATCGCATCTGACAAAGGACCCAGCCCCCACAATGCACTGCTTCGAGCCAGTCGAGACCCCAGTGGAGCTGCACTGGGTGGGCTGGTTTACAGCTAAATATGACGGGTTCCTTTTCTCAGAGAAAGGGAGCTTCCAGACACCAGAAAGGAGTTCAGTGAGTCACGCTTGCCTTGGGCAACCGCAGTACGGGGAGGACTTCGGGTGGGGTCGACCAGGCGACACCAGAAAGCGTCTCATCTGTTCAAAGCCTCAGACATCTGTAATGAACTTTCTCGGATTCAAACCCCCGCGGATGAGTTTCCGAGCTGTAACACTCTCGCTGAACGTTGTTTAAGAGGAAACATGCGGTGTAATTGCACAATCTTGTTTCAGTTTGACAGTCACGGAGTTGTTTGTGCAGCAGATGTCGCTGCTTGTTCGGTCACGTTCTTTTGTCTGTGACATAAGTACACACTCTGCTGAAAAAAATAGGTTTACATTGAAAATACCGTTATGAACCATTTGCTTTTTTCATAAAAAAACGTTACAAAATGTCATTTTGTAGTGTGTTTTAGGTATTATTCCAATAGGATTTTAATGGTGTTCTGTAGGGTCCCGTCTGCCAGATAACATCCTACTAAAATAATTCATACCGGTAGACACCATTATAGTTTCCATAAAAAAACAATATAATTCACATCATAACCGATAAATCAATAAAAAAATTTCAGCAAGGCCATTTATGAAGATTGGTAATAAATGTATATGTGTTTTCCTTACAGAATGGTGTCGTTCACCGGGACCTCAAACTGGAGAACGTGCTACTGGATGAGAACGGTAACATAAAGGTGAGATATTTCATGTTACAAGCACTTTAAAACCAGAAGAATCACAAAGAGTGACTAAATCTTTATTTAATCTGTATGATATAGCATTTAAGATGCAAATGAATGTGTCTCTGAAATACTGTTGATGTAAAAATGTATATAAAATGTAATAAAACAAAGATTCTCTTAAACACAACTTTCTCTCGTTTGTTTCAGATTGCTGATTTTGGCCTGTCCAACCTGTACCATAAAGACAAACTTCTGCAGACATTCTGTGGTAGCCCGCTGTACGCGTCTCCAGAGATTGTCAACGGAAGACCTTATTGTGGTCCAGAGGTGAGACTCGCTCCCATCAACAAAACCTTGATTTTCCCTGAGGAATAATGACAAATCTTTTCAGGATCATAAAAACATGCCGGAATGGTTTTCAGTAGGCCGGCATGGCATATGAGGTCTCCATCGTTTTAAATGAAACACCCCGTAATTTCATTTTGTAGCGTGTGAAATGGTCTGCGAGCGTCTGCGATATCTCATGGACTGTCTGTGTGGTTAGCCAAGCTTTATTCTGCTCTTTGATGGGATTATACTTCCATAGACTCGTAGGAACAGGCCTGCGTACGCCTTGTGCTTATCCTCTAAACATGGAAACCAGCTGCAGTTCTTTTACTCGGAGTGCCTGTGATTCCACTGATCCTGGGTCAGAATTAAAATCGAGAGATTAAGATCTAAAAAAACAAAACTGGTGCATAAACATAACCAAAATGGGTTTACCTTAAGAATCTTTTTACGTATACAGACCAAGGAATTTTTAAATAGAAGTAGTTCTGTGCACTTCAGTTGACTTCGGTGTGCTATAATTTGCTCTTTTTTTTCCTTGGGCTACAAAAAAACAGTACAACGCAAAGGCTGTAATCAAAACTTCCAAACCCTTTTTGGTTAAAAGCCAAAGCCTGAAGTGAATCAAAGTCACCATCATTGCTCGCTACGAGCTAAATAATTACTTTGGTCTCGGAGTGATTTCCTGTTTAGGAATCTGGTAAACCATCCAGGCAGGTGGTGCCATCATGATTTTTTCTGGGCTGCATACTTTGCACTTTAATCCGACCCCACGCATGACTTGCATAACCGACTGCCTGGGGCAATATGTAGTGCAATAAAATGTCTCAAAGAACAAATTTTCATTTCTGCCATTTTCTACCCCCTGTCATCTGTCATATGGTTATCTGAAAGTATCTTCAATGGTTTGTGAACTCAATGTTGAGTGAGCTAATATTGATGATCTGTTGTCTGCAGGTCGACAGCTGGGCTCTGGGGGTGTTACTGTATACGCTGGTCTATGGCAGTATGCCGTTTGATGGAGGAAACCACAAAAATCTAATTCGGCAAATCAGCAACGGGGAGTATCGAGAACCGACTCAGTCATCAGGTATTGAACTTTTTAAAATGCAGAAACTCTTACAGACATAGGGTTTTTTTAATGCTTTAAAATGGTACAATGATAATATTGGGTGGTAAGATCGTAGTAACATGGTATTAAAATGTTCGTCTGTTAGATGCTCGTGGTCTCATCCGCTGGATGCTGATGGTCAACCCTGAACGGCGGGCAACGGTTGAAGACATCGCCAATCACTGGTGGGTAAACTGGGGATGGAAGACCAGCGTGTGTGACTGTGAGTCCCAAAGGGATGCTGGCTCGCCCATGTTGGCCCGACTCATCGACTGGCAGAACCGGACCGAGCCCCGCCCCACCAAAGCCGTCCGGTCCGAGCCGTTCCTGCTGGTCCATCAACGCCCCAAAAAGTCCAAGAAAGAAAACGATGTTGGAGTTTCCCAGTGTAATGCAGAGGACAGCGTAGACCTGACGAGACCGAAGAGCATCTTGAAGACGAGACTATCCGAAGAGCAAGACTCACCAAGCCTTGAAGACATAGAGTTGGGGTCAGGTGCAGGAACCCCAGAGAAGGAATCTGGGCCTGATGAAGCTGAGGAGGAGTCAGCGCTAACAGGGCACTCCCCTAGTAAGATGATCTCCATCCTTCCAAAGAAAGGGATCTTAAAGAACAACCAGCAACGGGAATCAGGGTACTATTCTTCTCCGGAACGCAGCGAGTCATCTGACCTGCTAGGTGGCAACATCACACCGCTTGCGTCCAGCTCGCCACCTAAGCGATCCATCGGTAGGAAGGGCATCTTGAAGCGCAATGGGAAGTATTCCACGTACAGCGGAGCTCCTCCCGCGAGCGTCCTGGGAGAACCGGCACCCGGCGATTCAGGGTTATCCCGCAGTCAGAGTCGCCCGTCAAGCATCGTAAGGCAGGATAGCGACTCCATCACAAGCAGCTCCTTCAGCACCACAGATTGGCCCCCACCCACCGCCCGGCCCAAAATCAGAGGCTGTGTTTCTGCAGAAAACCTCCTCCAGCTAGCTAACTTCAAAGGGCTCAAGGCGGCTCCACCCCTACACAGTGGAAAATTTGGGAGGGGAGCACAGAGGTCCCCTGGGGATAACAGCAGCTTCTCTCTGTTAGGAGATCTGGATGATATGACTCAGGTGTACCAAATAGCCCTGGACATCAGCAACAACCTGTCATAGGGGGTCAATTGAGAGGTGTCTAGAAAGAAAGTTGGAAGGTGTTTGGTATGTTGGTGACGACCAGTTTAATACTGGGATTCTGTGAATGTGAGTCATTTTTTGATGGGATGATATTGGAAGTCATACACAACCATTACCCTAACTCAAACTCTTAGTCCCTAACCACTAACCCTACCCAATCCCATAAACAGTGTTTGAAGCAAGTTTCAGTCGGTACTTTGGGACAATATCTCCCCTACTGGCAAGAGATGAAATTAAATGTTTACATATTAAGTGAAAGGTGAGTTAGCATTACAGAAGACGTCATGGAACGCTCTTGATGACAAAAATAAGCCAACCTGAGTTTAAAAAAGCACCTTAAAACTCGCAGAGCACATGTCGGCGTTGTCTTTACTTTCGATACAAGAAACCAGGGTCTTGGTCCAAAAGAACTGTCGTTTATTATTTATTAATATTTTTTAGTAGATTTAGTGATACAAAACTGGTGTGGTCTGGCAGTACTGGAAGCATAACATAGTTAAATCTCTCATTTCCTTAAGTGGAACTGACACATATAATTGTTTTTTCTTTGTTGGTTATTGTTAATATATCTTAAACTAGATAATGATCAAACTTGTATTGATCTTATACCTGAAATCAGTGGAGCATATGGAATTATAAAAGTGCCTTTTTTGTTTGTAATTCATATTAAGTTATCTATGTCATAACCTTGAGGTGAAGATGAGAGATGCCAGAGGAGGCTGTTTTCAGGTGAACAGCATTTTATTTTATTTTATTTTTTTGTTGAGTTTGTATTGAATGGTTAGAAAATGCCCAGGACCTCAGAGCACAAAGTCTACCCTACAAGAATGTCTTGGCCTTAAGGTATGTTATACTTGTTTCCTAAAATCTTTCCCACCGCTTGCAAAGTGTTTGCATAGCGTTATTTAAGAATAACACAGTTGGTCCTTGATCCGCGAGCCGATTCCAGAACACTACATCATTAACACAGGATGTTCAGTGTTTGGTACTTCAAGGCTCCAAAATCTCAGATCAAGTCCGGGAGGTTTTGATTGGTCGGTTGTGAGTGAGTCCTGACAGGAACGTGCGTGCAAGCACCATGTGTTTCTCTGGAGCGGTTCTCTTGTGGTTTCTTGATTGGGTTAGGTGACTGTTGAAGGTTTCTGGACACTTTCACCCTAACAACGTTAAACGCAAGGTAGAAATCTCAGACACGCTCTCAATTTCCAGGAATGTTCTACAGTAAGCAGAGACCAGCATGTTTAGTTATTTCCTTAAGTTTCGGCCTGTAGAAACATGGCCTTTCTTGGTGTTTATCTGTTGATCCCTGTGGATTTCATTGCTCAGCTCTAAGAATAACAGATTATTGGTTTTGTGTTGGACTTTGATGCCCGATACGCTCTCCGTAAGGGCTGAAAAACCACAAACAGACAGATTAGTTTCAAAGCAGTGATGAGCCAGCAAATTCCAAAGGTTTCAGGGGCATGTTTGGACTAGATCTTAACACCACGACCCAGAGAACGTCTCTGCGTGTGTTGGTTTAATATTGGGAAAAGCTTTATTGTTTCGTAATCTTAAGTCTTTAGTTTCTTGGCGAATGTAAGAATCACATTGATTTTAGAAAGTAAGTGTGTAGGGGACCTAGTCGTAGAGAGAGTCGTACAGAGAGATGTTTACAGGGGTAGATTCGTAGAAGTATTTATAGAAGTGTGGCACGTTTCCAGTAGGTGGGATATCCAGAAATATTCACTGGAAAAAAGGAGTGTAGCTTTATCGCTGCATGTGAAGAAAGATGAGGGTAAGTGTAGATACAGAGAGATGAAGAATGTAGATGAAAGGATAAGGGAAGTTTATTATGCCAAAGAAAAGTGTTATTGGTAAAGATTGACCAGATTGACCAATGAGATGCAAGAGGGCAAAGTTAGCTAATCTTAAATTGAAAAACCACTGTCGACATTAATAAACCCAGATAGCACAGGTACGTCTGTAAGAGATCTGGAAAACATCTGCTGTGTAAAAACATCTGATGAACGTCTGTGCAAAATCAGTTTTACGTACATTCTAAATCATAAACATCGTACAGACATCTTCTAGATGTCTAAATGACATCTAAAAGGAAATGTCTTAGAGACGTATTGCTGATGAGCAAACAATAAAGAAATACATCTGGCAGATGTAAAGACAGACACCAAATAGACGTCTCTCAGATGTTTGTGTCCTATCACCGAAAGGTGAATTTGTCATCTTTCAGAAATCTCAAAACAATATTGTAGGAGACATTTTGTTCAATGGAGGTCCTGGGTAGATATTATAGACACACCTAAAGTGTATGGTATCATATTGCATATCTGTATTGCATTGTATTGTCAACTGGATTAACAGTGATCAAATTATACTATGTTAGTATTTTTATGTTATTGCGCTTCTGTTTTTGATTCTCCAAAATATTCATATTATTGATTTACGTTTGAGGAACGTTGTGTGTATTAATCAACGCTTTCTTCCGGTATGGACAGGTTTTTAGCACTAGCCGTGCATGCGGTGCTAATGCTAATGCATTTAGCGTACACAGACGTTCTGTCACACTACTGCACAATTCCGTCAGGGTCATTCGATGCAAGCGCGTCACAAAATTACGTCTCACAGATCTGACCCAATATTTGGTGTCACAATATTCACAATCAACCTTAATTTTCGTAATAGTCGAGCAGCCACCCAGATGTGCCATTTTAACCATAGTGCCATTGTGACGGAGGCTAAATGCCATTGCATACGCAAACATGCTCTCAGCCAAACTGGAAATACCTGGTGCATATTAGTTAGTCAAAAATTCATCGTAGAGAAAAAAAACTTGACTGGATATTATAATTGACAGTACTGAAATGTTAGTATTATGTTATTTATGTATTATTTTTATTACGTTCAATTACTATTGTTGGGGGATCCGTTGAAAAATCCTGGACTGCCAAAGGTCTTTTTCGTTCAGTGCCTTTGCTTATATTTTATGATTTTGTTTAATTTTTTGATAATGAATTTATAATTGCATTTTTATACTCTATTTATTGGTGGTGAAGCCATTTCGTTCTATACACAAACAAACACTGAAGACAACTGGAGGAGCAGAAAGATGACGTACAAAAGTGCGTTGTGATCACATGATTGTGTCGTAAAGCTTTGGTTGTGCATTCTGCCTACAAACTGCTTTGTTGTTTGTTGGAGATATCTTGCTAACCAATAGTCTTTTGTACCACAAAACCAAATCTGTGTAAAACTGATTCAATAAACTGATCATTTCAAAGGACTTCTTTATCTGTGTCAACTTTATTTGACTGCTGTAATGTATTCTACATAAAACAATTAATCTTTTTTCTTTGTCCAAATACAAATATATGAAATACTCATCTAATAGAATGTTCTGAGGTTTATCTGACACTTTAATAGGATAGCAACTTTAACAGGTTTGTACAAATAAAACAAGCAGAAAAAAACAGCAACACTTGACATTCTTCCTAAGCATTTTTCTCTTGTTTACTGTAAAAATATTTAAAACTTCTTAAATCACGATACATTTACATAACAAGAAAAGTGACTCAAGATATTAAGTCTTGTTTTATGAAAGAAAAATATATACACTAGGTAAGTTTATGCTTAAAACAAAATTGTATATTAAATCCACAGTAGGTTACTTGCAAACCTGCTGAGAAATTACAGCAAAGTTTTTATAGTGTATGTTAAGTTTAGAGATGCAACGATACTAAATTTCTCCACCGATAACCAATTAATCAAAGTGATATCTGCTGATACCGATTCTGAGGATTAAATGAATATTTCTGAACTTTCAGAATGTTATTAATCCATAAAAAGATTATTATTCTATTGATCATCTGCTGTTTTTTAAACTACTGGCTGATAGCAGATAGTGTGAAAAATAGCTTTTATTGACCGATACCGATTATTGGCCGATATATCGGTGCATCTCTAATGAAAAAATTAATAAACATTTATAGAACATTCACACATTCAAACTTTATTAATTAATATTTCTGACTGTTCTCTCTTCATGCCTTCAGAATCTTTTGAGTATTTCAAAAGAATCATATGGTGCCATTTGTCCTTCTTGTTGCTTGGCAGCCCCTGACAACTTCTGTTGAATGGAAAATGGCACAGTGAGCTTTCTTAAAAATATATATTCTTTTGACTTAGCAAAAAAAGAAAGCCACACATTTGGAATGAGTTAATAATGACGGAATTCTCATTTAGTGAACCGTTCCTTACAGGCCAGAGATTTTTACAGCAGAACAGAGTAAAAGAAAGTATGCATGAACAAGACTGAAATGAGAGGATGTGAGGAGAGAAAATGTATAAAGGAGATCACTGTCTTTGCCAGCATTAATTTGATCCAGATTTCCAGCGGAGGCGGCTCGGAGGGGCTTTTCTGCCGCGTGCCAGAGAAAAGGAGAGAGTTGCACAGACCAGACCGACCCAAATACAGTTGTATTCACAGTCCTAGATTTCTTGAGTCTAGAAGCCACTTTTGTACTAACAAGTATATATTTCTTTCATCACAGACATCACACAAACATGTTTATCTAGCTACACATAAAAATCGTACCATAAAATTCTAGAAGAGTTTTGCAATATTAGGAAGAAAAAGCATTATTTGCTAAAACTGTATTTACTATATTTCAATCTATATTTCAAAGTTCATCTCAAATGCCTCCCAAGGGAAATGTTATCAGATTTCAAACATCAGTATGGGTCCGATCTGTGCCATTATGAATGGTAAGGTGAGCCGGATCATTCGACTTCCCCTCAAGAACCCATTCTTTGAAGCTGTAATACTGATCCAGGAACTGAGAGAGAGAGATTACATTTCATTATTTTTGCTGTACAGACCACACACGTCCAGAGAGATCCATTTAACACTCCCTAATCAATTTAAGAAATATGCATTCGCAAATACCCTGCACACACACGTCAACGAATAACAAGTCACACGAATGCAAGCTCAGTCCAGTCCACGACAGAAGAGACGCATCTGCTTTCCTCTCTCTCCCTCCCCACCCGAGGCACAACCTCTCGCTTTCTTCCTCTCTCTGTAGTGGTTTGAGAGAAAGTTCCAGACATTCCTGAAAGGATTCCGCTCGGCAGCAGCCAGTCAGAGATGAATTCCAGAATAGCAGGACTAAGGCTAAAAATAGAAAGTAGGAGAACTTGATGAAAGGGGAAAGAAACCGTACAAAAGCGTACCACGGTTCAGTGATGGAATCAAATGGAAACTACAATGTTACTTTGATGTTACTATATGATAATATATCATGATGTTTTTATTGGTAGGCTACTTTGAAAAATACCATTGGTGAACCCACATGAAAATAGTCTTCGTGTTTTGAACCCCAGTGTAGTGAATATTAAAGTAAACTACATTATTTACTAGTTTATCAATTCACTATAGCATTAGTACTGCAAAATACAATAGTATGCAATGGCACTGCCATACTTTTGAAGTACTGGCACACACTCCAGACAAGCTCTGACTCAGTCTCTCTGTTTATTCTGTGTTCTGAGCCCTACTGCGTTTTAACCACAGCAGTTTATGCTCAATAGGGAACATCACGTAACCGAAACGCTCGCAGGGAAAAGAACACATCTCCGCTCTCTATCCCCGGATAAACTCCTGTCCATCAACACAAAAGCTCTTTCCTCTCAAACTGTCACCTGGGGGGTTTTTTAGCACCTTGCTGCTAAGAACTTCCGTCTAAAGCTTCTACACATCTTCCCTACGATCTTCTTACGGTCTTGGATGGTCGCTGGCTTTCCTCCAACAGGCCGGCTGCGGTGCATCTTTTGATATCCTGCTCAAATCTAAAGGAAACACCCAGTTATGCATAAAGACCTTCACATGTCTGAGTGGTCGAGTAAAGGAAAGATTTTGGAGCGGGTTCTTGGAACATCTGCCATGTTTTTAAAGGAAAAATGGCACGGTTTTAAAGCGAAGGCCTGGGGTTGCAGCTGCATTTTATTTGGAGGTCAATGTCTCGGTAAAAGACAGACAGTCATGTGGTTGACAGGAGAGTTGTCTTATTAAATAAAATAGCGCTGGGTGTTGTTGGCCAGTCTTATTCATTTTAGTTCACTCGAGCAGACTTTGCAAAACAATGAATTCAACTCAGTTCAACTAGCCTAAATGATTCAATTGAATGACTCAAAAGAACCAAAATAATGATTATTTGAAGAATTGATTGATCAATTGGGAATCATTTGAAGTGGTCACGTGACTTCCATTTCTTTTACCTTTATAAACATGCATCTCTTAAAAAGCTGCCATTGGTTGCATTTTACTTTTCTTTATGAGTTGTTTTTGACAACCACTACAAAACACTGCATTTTATCGGTCAATTTTACATTTCTTCTTAGCCCCGCCCACACCTGAAGTTCGTGGGCCTGCTTCTTACGTCAAACATGGACGAGTCTTGAACATGATTGTGCATGTTAAACAGTGGATATCGAATCCACAGATGACAAATCTCTGGAAATGCTTGGGGAAACAATGGACAAAGTTGCATTTGCAGAAGCATCGCGGAACCCATACAAGAACGAGGTGTGTGTTTTAGTTTTAAACTTGCTGTGTAGTGCGATTCGAGGTGGCGCGCGCAAACTGAGTAGGCTGAACTGATTACGTCATGTCGCGCAACGGTTTCGCGTTCATTTTAGAAGTTCATTTTTTATTTAAATTTGGTGCTTTGAGTTTGTGAATGAAACAAGTGTTACGTAGGTGTGTGGTCTTTAAATGCATAGACAGACAGACAGACGTTCTGTACACGGCGCATCGAGCGCTTTGGCCCGTTGCTGTGATGCGTCAACAGCGCCGCCATATTGGACCGGACAAAACGGACCTATAAACACAAAGGTGAATGGGCAGGTGCTGTATTTCTGGATACAAATAACAATAACTTTGCATTCTGCAAGTCTTCAGGTCTCCAGATCTGATAAGCTTTAAAAGTGAAACCTGTGAGCAGAATTTCAGTTGCATTAAATCAATATGTGAAGTACATCTTCATCTTTTTAGTGAAGCTCTCATCTGAGCCAGTTTGTCTCCGTCTGTGTCTGATTTTCCTATGGCAGTTGTTTCTGTGATTAAAGCTTCTTTTATCCTTTCCATTCTTCTTTTCTTCTATTCTGCCTCTTTCAAATAAAGTTTAAAGTCAGAATCCGGGAGAGGAAAAGCATTTATGCCGAGCACAGTCTGGAAACGGATGCGAGTGGAATCTTTGAGATTTTATTTGTGGGAAAGTAAAGAAACTGCTGATGGGTTTTGCATGCTCTATATTTAAAGCCGAGGGCGAGAGCGTTTGGCATGCAAAGACTGTTAACCTTCTTTCACGCGGGATTACAAGCGTGGCCTAAATTCTGCCCATATTTTATCCATAGGAAAATAAGATTTGTCCTGCGAAGAGTTTTGGTTCTGTTCTTTTAAAGCTCACCGAAGTCCAACAACACAGGCGGGTATTATATGGCTTGAGAGATCTTCTTTTTGTCTCCTGCTTGTCCTGTGATTGAATTATCTTTGCAGAGTTTAAGTGTGAGTGTTTTATGAATCAAAAAAGGGGGATGACAAGATGTAGAGATAGGAGTTGTGAAGAGGAGTCTGTCTTTTCCCCAGGCAGTGATTTAAAAGTGTGATTGACACAGATCCAACAAAACTCTGCAGGTTTTTGTTTTCATGGTGGTCTGTCACTGTTGAAGGTTTATGTTGCCGGATTATCCTGCGTTTACTCTCGGCTCTCGTAAAAACCTGTGAGGTCACATCTCTACAAACACACACGGAAAGCCTCTATCTCTTTTACATCCAGACAGAAAACGGCTCTCAAGGTGCACGTTTTTGAAAACGGTGCTGTTGTCGTCTCCTTGTAAAGTGCAAGACGCAACTTTCTGAAAACTTTCTAAATATACATTTACTGTTACAAAATATACATTTACTCTCAAGTAGTTTATATGTTATTTTGGGAGCGTTAGATTCACATTGACCACAATGTATGTGCACACAAAATCAGGTAGTTTCAGAGATACCATCTTCCTCGGCTGTCAGTAAGAGAGGAAAATACTCTTGATATCAAAGCGTTTCAGAAAACCCCTCAATGATGGATTTATCCTTATACTCTTCAAACGGGAGAGGCTTTACTTCGCTTTTTCTCTGAAACATCAGTGAGATGTTGCTGGAGAAATATATAAAGAGAAAGTAATTTAAAAAAACAATTTCTCTCTCAGCGGTCTGACCGCCCCTTCACTCGTGAGGGCTGATGAAAGACCCACCTGCCTTTACCCCCGTCCATCGCACGCAACACTCTGAAAAGCCTGAGTGATTCTGAGGGGCGGAGAACAGGGTCACACAATTATGAGGGAGGAGGTGAGGCAAGAAACGACATGATAAGCTGAAGTGCATTTGTGATAAAACAAGGACGGTGGGGTTTTATAAATAAAAACTGTCAGGTGTATTTGCAAGAGGAATGCAACAGAAGAACAATACTCTTTTTTTTTTGTTCCAGGTCTTAAGAACTTTTGACATTTGAGAAACATAATCACAAGAAGACTTTTGTTGAAAAAAGACACCAGTAACCTCATATGTGTAACCTCGAAGAGTTTCAGAAGCGATCTCAACAATGTCTCAAACATTTCTCAGGCTAGAATCAGATGTTTTAAACCATGGTTGTAAGAATTCAGATATTGATATGTTGTTTCTCTGCAGACAGACTGAATAAAGTGATGAATGTCCGCCAGCTCTGGTTCTCAGTTGATTTATGTTTTCTTTGTCTATTAAAACACGAGCGCTGAGAGCTTTTGGGCTTGAGCACCTGCAGGCTTTTCTCTGTCTCTTTAAGTTCTGTTACTGGTTTAATGTTTAAGGATTTGAGTCGTAAGAACATCAAGCTGATAATGAAGGACTTCTCGCTCTTCAAACAGCCATCAATCGCACAGTAATCACAATCCTACAAGTGTGCACATTCCTTACAACTGACACACTGCAAAATTTTTCGTTGTGAATTTACAATAAATAATTGGATAAATTTTGCATGACTTTCACAGTAAGGATTACAGCAATATACTGTGAAATATACTCACAGGAATTTACTGTAATTTTATATCTGTGATATTACAATGCATTGTTGTAAAAGCACAACTGTATACTGTAACTTCACAGCTTCAATGACAAAACAATTACTGTGATATTACAGTACATTACTGGGGAATTACAATCTTTTGCTGTACATCATTACAACAAGGCCCTGTACTTTTACAGTATGTACTGTGAAAGTAATAGACAAGTTGACAATAATTTACTGTGAATTTAAAATGTATACTGTGGAAGTCATGCTAAAATTGTCCAGTAACTTACTGTAAAAGTAATGCAGATGAAGCTTCCATTTACTGTGAATTTACAATCATTGTACAATTAACCCCCTCCCCCCAACAAACAACTCTGAGGTAAAGTCAATGTTAGCCCAATGGCATATTTATTAACAAATAAACATTTTTCAATGTACAGCAGATGCCAAGAACTTCAAGAGTTCAAGAAATTCAACTTTCTAGTCATAAAAGCCATCTTAAAATACAGAAAATGCATAGAAATTGGGCAAACTTGTAATTCAACTACCTGTCTCACAATTCAACTATTCAACTAGTCACAATAACAAAGTAAAATAATGCGTGTGTCAACTAGAACAGTAATAAAGCCATCTTAAAATGCAGAAAATGCAGAGAAATTGTGCAAACTTGCAATTAAACTACCTGTCTCACAATTCAACTATTCAACTAGCTGTGTCACAATAACAGTAATGGACAGGATGGGAATGAGGCCTTCATGGCAAGATAAGAGAGCAAGGGAGAGAGCGATGAAGGAATGTCGTAAAGGGGTCAGGCGCTCCTCTCAGTCTCAAACATTATAATGAGTCCACACGCAACAGCATTGTGTAAAATCTTGTAGTGCAAAGTTGTCTTGAAAAATTACAAAAAGAACAAGGCTACTCAAAACTGAGCCTGACAACTACTGCTGCAAAAAAAAGCTATGATGCCCACTCAGTCAATAAGTTTCCTCAAAAGGGTGCTCACATTAGGGTTCATTGTTGTCCGCTTCTTGGTCTTTGAGCCTCTTTCAGGATTGATGCCCAGGAAGCACCTGTTAATAAGCAAAGATAGTTTCAGTTTTTTATAGACTTACAGTATGTATTGCAGACAGCATTTATCAAGGTGTGCTTTTTGCTGTGCTTTTTTCCCACATCAAACCTTTATAGATTTATAATCAAAACTTGTTAGATCTTACTCTCACCATCAATTTTTTTAGCCAAGGTGCCTCAGGTTAGGTTTGCCTGAGGCAAAGTGGTTGATTTTCTACTATGAGAGGCCATATCAACGTGCGCCGCCACTGAAATGCATCTTCACGCAATTGGCCAGTTGGTAAATTAAAACCAAACCCTGTTGAAAGTATGACAAACACATCCTTTTCAATTAGGGGCCTGAGAGCATTTTGTTCTGCTTTTAAATAAAATTTCATCTACTTCATTCAATACATTCGCATTTCGCAATAGACGTTTCATCATCATCATCATCACATAGCCTGGCCCAAAACAAAATAAATAGCTGTGATTGGACCAGCAGGTATTTGTCAGCATAACATGTGTAGAAACCCAGACTGATCTGCAGAGCGAAATTGAATGAGTTCGCGAGATCAGGATGGTCTCACCAGGCTAGCCTCAGGTACCTCGTTTGTCAGCATTTTAGACCTCAAGACAATCATTGAGTTGGAAGCCTGTACTATAATGTGAATTACAAGATTAAATGTGATCTTTATAAAATACCTTTGAATGAACTCCAGCGTCGACGATCCAGCGTCAGGATACTCAATGTTGAAGACGTAATAGCTGCTGAAGAAAGCAGCTACTCCGTGTAAAAAGAAAGGGTGTGGGCCCATCACGACATGTCCCTCGATGGATATAAGCCATCCAGAGGGCTTCATCATGTCACCTGAAATTAACAGATACAACATTATGTGTTATGAGCACTTTGCGATCTGCTTAAGATACAAAGGGCTATACAAATGTAAATCTAATTCTAATTATTATTATTATTATTATTTATTGTGGTCATGTAGATTTCTAGAATGAAAACAAAATAATGAGTTAGAAATGTCGATACTAGATCAAAGTAACATTACCTTGAATGATCAAGCAGGGGGTGCTGGGGAGTTCTGCAGTATTGACGTCCACAGCAGTGGCACATGGCTGTAACAGTTAACACACAATAGCATGGATTTAGGATAAAGGATAAATATTGTTCATTTGTCAGAGGTAGTAAATCACAGTAGATGGCATGCCTGAGTAGATGTTCAGCAGATCCCTCTTCATATTCTCCAACGTTGCCTCGGTCTCCCCCTCTGGCAAATCTGCTGGGCCCCACCTGACACACCTAGGAGTGGGCATCACAGGGTAACAATACTATTGGGGACGGTTATAGCTCAGAAGTTGGAGCAAGTCGTCTCATGACTGAAGGGTCAGCAGTTTGATTCCCTGTTGTGACTGTCTAAATAGACCCATCCCACAGAAGTCATGTTCAGTGTAATAGTGTTGTAAACACAGGTGTATTTTATCAAACTAATTAAAGGGATATTCCACCATTTGGGGAATTAAGCACATTTTCCACCTCCCCTCGAGTAAAACAATTTATTTTTACCTTTCTCCCGTTCATCCAGCAGTTCCCTGAGTCTGGCGATACCACGTATAGCTCCAGCCTAGCATAGATCATTGGATCGGATTAGACCATTAGCATCTCGCCCGCAAAGTGACTAAGATTTCCGGAATTTTTCCTATTTAAAAGTTGTCTCTTCTCAAGTTAGAACGTGCAATAAAACTAACGGAAAATGAAACGTGGCAATTTTCTAGGCTGATTTGACATGGAATTATACTCTCATTCTGGCGTAATAATCAAGGAACGTTGCAAACGTACCATGGGCGCAGTGATATCACGCAGCACCTAAAAAGTAGTCCCCGTTGCATTCTAAGTCGAATGGCTGATGACACCTGGTCCCAGTTGAGACGAAAGTCAACATGCCATGGTACGCCAGGCTGTGAAGCGCTTGGTGTGCTTGGGGCAGTGCTTGGAGGCCTGGGCAACAGCTGATTTGGAGGCTGGAATGTTGTGTTTGGAGAACATGGAGTTGGGGAACTTGGAGCACTTGGATCAGGAGCAGAGACCAACTCCATATTAAGAGTAACTACTCCTAGAAGGCACAAAAACAATTTATTAATTAAGTTAGGGCAAGATGTAGGGCTATGGGTCAATAGACTGTGTGCTTAACTGTAGTCCTGCTCCAGTACATCCTGGAGGAAGCTCACGCTCTGATGACCTGGGAAAGAAAAGAAAGGAGAAATTACACAAAGGCAACCAACAATTAGAATTTCAGTTTGAATGCAGATTATGATCATTGTAATTTAATTTTAGCCGTATGTCAAAAATGATAGTGGTGTATATATATGACTCATTCCAGAATTGCGGGTATATTTCAAGCAGAGAAAGAAAACAAAAAATATGATTTTTTAAATATTTTTTACCTTTTTATTTTCATAGAATGCACTTTAAATTCAACATTTTCAATATTTGCTGATCTTAAACTTGTAAGATTTAAAATATTAATACTGAATCCACCATTTTGTGTTTTAGCTCGAAATGCTAACCTCAAACTAGATACCACATGGCATGTCTAAAAACAGAATTTTATGGGTTTTCGCCATATTATCGTTTTTTTTAAAAGTGAATGAGAGATTCACTGCAATATTACAATAATAGATTTGACAAATAATGAATCTACTATTGGTGTATCCTAAACATTTTGTACAAATTAATGAGAGAAGAATAATGACATACTTTACTGCTTTCCAGAATTTCCCACCAGAGGAAGTGACATCCCTTGGTGCAAGTCACATGCTTTTTCTACAAATGCTTTGGAAAGTTTTTTTATTTATTTTATAACAGAGGTAACAGAGTTGACCAGAACGTAGGGACAAGACAATAAAACTATTTTTTTATTAATTAAATTACAAATAATACTGAAAATATATATTCTTTGAAATTGTTTATATAACTTAATGGAGTAAACACAAAAAAATTTGAAAATTAGACTTAATTGTTTCATGATAATTCAAGTTGAATGTATGAATCAGGAGGCAGAGACAGTCAATAATAGGTGCAGTGGGAGACATTTAGTTAATATTTCCCATTATTATTTTTTCCTAAATATACATAAAGCATTATTTTTAGTGATAGTGTAATATCATTTGTGTACCCCCAATTCTAGAATGACTCATATAGTGTGTTTTTTCTGTAGCACTTTGAGATTGCTCACACAATGTAAAGTGCATTTACAATTTTTACAATTATTGTAAAAATACCCTATGTTAAAACCCTCCCGTTGTCGAACACGACATGAGACTAACTTACTTCAGTTAGCTCAGTCATGTTGTAACTAGGATATCCGCTGGAAAAATATTTTTTCATGGACCGTTTGAATCACTAAGTTATTAAAGTTAAGCAGCTAACGGTTAGCCCTGCTAATCTATGATAACCTTGACTAATTACAGAAATGTGCACACATAAATAGTTATGTTTGTCCCATCATTGTTTTTATAAACTTTTTTGTCTAAACGGTGATAGTGACATGAAAAATTATAGCGAAACTCTCGTTACTACTATTAGCAAATGCTGTGAGAGAACTTTCAACAATTCCGGGCACTTGCTACAAATGTGAACTGTGTCATGCGATAAACTAAAAGTAAATATTATTATCATATTAAAATAACGTGCTATGCATGCTGCTCAATTGAGGTATGACAAAAATTATCTCTCGTCACCACTACATTTGCAGAGAATTTCAACAATTCTTGCTAACTGTGAACTTGTCCCCGAAAACGTTTATTTTATAAATATTATTATCATATTAAATAAACCCCAACTATCTGCACCCCTTCTCCCTCAGATCACCCCGATCAGTTCCATCAGTTCCACCTTCCATATTGCTGTAATAATACTGTTAATGCTGTGAAATCCTTAATTTTTTTCACTGTGTTGCTGTGATATTACAGACCTTGTTGTGATATAACAGCACGTTTTAGATTGCAAGATTTTACTGTAAATTAAGAGTTAAATGCTGTAAAATCCAAGGGTATTTACAGGTATTCATTGGGATATTACAGGGAAACTTAATTACAACAATTTACTGTAAAATAATACTGTTAATTATTGTGAAATGCTGGTAATTTCTAACAGTGCATAACATCACCATAAAATCTGAACTTTTCTTTCTTTCTTTCTTTCTTTCTTTTTCTTTCTTTCTTTCTTTCTTTCGTTCTTGATGTACTGTAAACTAGCTCAATGATTGATCATTTGGGTACACAAATCAATTCAATTAAAGTGTTTTAACGCTTCTGTGGCCTCAAGAAGTCCCTTGCAGTGAGATATTAAACCCACAGACTCGCATAAACCGAAGCCAATTCATCTTCTGCCTATAACAGTGCCCTGGCTGTCTCTCTGAAAGACGGAAAGAAAGAAGTTGTCACTTCTTCAGATACTGCAGGTTAAGATATTCTGGATGAGCGCACATGGGCAAAAATCTGCTTCAAACCGTTGTACTCTGACAAAACCTTCGCCAGACATTTGACCCAAAGGTAAAATTTATTGATGCATTAGAAAGTTACATTTGTATTTAAAAGTGGTAACTTTAATCAAACAATGCTTAAAATCAGATATTAGTGTGTGATATTGGATTTGTATAAACTTTCCACATTAGAAACAGGCATTTGTCTCCTCGCATCATGTTGCATCAAGTGTGGACAGCATCGTTGATTATAATGGGTTCTGCTGACGTTTATTGCGTTGTTGCGCTCACTTCTGCTGTACTGTAGACATAGTGTAAGGGCATCAGTTGGCTGGAGATAATGTAGTTTCAATAACTCAATGAACAGTGTACACATATTTGTTTCCTTTTTACTGCTGAACAATAAAGGAGCGTGCATGCACTCTCTCATCGCTGGCGGGCAGATCATAAAAATGTGCAGAGTTCGTTAAAATTTCTCAACATAAAGGTAAACCTCATGGTCCATTGCATGAAAACCCTAAAGACTAGCAATAACAATGTTTTGCATCATTTGGATTTGAAATAAAAAGAGTGTGGTCATTTTACCTTTAGTGTTGTTAAATTAAGCGGTATTGTTGCTTACCCTATTGCTTCAGGCTCGGATGAGATCTGTATAAGTAGAAAAGAAGAAAGTTAAAAACGTTATATAACGTTATAAATGTTAATCTCTGTAAGTTTACAATAAAGGTTTTTACCCCCAGCAGTCTCATTGCAAAATGAATACAGTTATTAAAAGTTAAACTGTATGGTTCATTATAATCCATCGCCTTCATAATTTTGTCAAAGAGGTTTTTAGGTGCACCAGCCTTCAAACGGTAAACCCACAACTTCTGGCCTGAGATGAAATTTTTCACACTGATTTTAGAAACAACTCCATTTACTGAACTTGAGTTACTGAGCGAAGGTGAACTTGAGTAGCTTTGCGTTGCTGAGGGGTTTGGTTGGGTTGAAGGGACTGAAAAGCACAGAATAAAACAAAAAAGGAAAGGGTTTTATGTAGATATTTCTGTGCATTTGATGCCTATAAGTAAATAATAATTAATAAGTCATTAGAATAAATGTCAGAAAAAACTGATGTTCTATTTGGATTTAAAATCTATTTATTACCTGTATATTCAATGACATCATTTTGACCACAGTAAACTCCAGCGTGGTAGATGTTTTCTTTTCCCACCACATTCCTCAGACAAAGATCTCCAGGTCGAAGTTTTGTGATATCAATCAAATCTCCAGAAGTTTCCAATTCAAGTTTGAGTTTGCCGCAATAGCCTGCCATTATCCCTATTCCTCGTAAGAACTCCATTGTACTCTACGTTAAACATTTTACATTATAATTGACTTACATTACTATAATAACTTACATTATACATAGATTTACATTAAAATAAGTGTAGACTTGTCTCTCATTTATTTTCAGAATGTCTGATTTAGCTGGTCACTGTTGTTCACGAAACTTGTTAATTTATAATATTAATAATTCGTTTTTTTATATTTCAATACAAGTTTGACTGAATAAAATAATCATTTTATCAGCATTAGATTTAGATTAAAATTACCTTGTGGTGAAGCCAACAAGCTGTGACAATAAAGTGTCCGTAACTCGGTAAAGGTTCGTTGTTCTTTGCTGGAGTATGCAGTTATATATTGTCTATGTCAATACTTTTCAGTGGGCGTAACCAAAACAAGCATGACATGACGAGACAGGAGGAGACATGATTTCTAACTGTGAATTTATTGCCTATGGATACCATAGATGTAAATCCATTTTAGTCCTCAGTTTTCCTAAATTTTGATAAAAAGGTCAAAGGACCTGTTCTGCTGGGCTGCACCTGATACCTGTTGTGTCTCATAGCTATACACTACTTTATGTGTAATCTATTGCACACTATTGTATCTATCTAATCTATTTTTATCCAGTAGAAGACATTCAAATTTTTTGAGTTTGTTTGAGGTGGTCAATGAAAACTGTTACAGTGTTGTACGGTGATCAGGGAAAATATGTCATCATTGACAGCATGAGACATATTTGAATGAGTAGAATAGAGAGAACTATGGCCCTAAAGTGTATTCCACTTAACCTTTTTAACACTTGAAACAATAGATTCCTGCTTTAATCTACCTTACATACTTTACATAAACTGATTCTTGCAAGGTCTTTCATGTTTCAAAGAAACGAAAGTACTGTAGATAAAAAAAGTCCACAGCACAGGATGTGGTAAGCAGTCCCATGAGTCTACAGGGGCTCCACAGCATACAACAATGTATTATACATAGACACAGGAAATACGCTTTGCAGTTTAAGGATGATTTAGGTTTGTGGATTAAAATAATTTAGTCATTTTACTCTTGATTGGTAAGTTTTTGTGATTTTGTTCATTGCTTAGGTTATCATAACAAATCTATATGAAATGTAATATGAAACTGTTGCCTTTTTTTATTCTTAATGTTATGATTGAAATAATACAAACCAATGACAAATTGCAAAAATAGCACTTTCTTTTATAAGGTTGTATGTGTTATCTTGTGCATTAATTACATAAACTTAAAAAGAAAAACACCACCTTTACAGCATTAATACATTTTGGTAAATGTTCTTTCTCTCTACTAAATCTCTTGAGACTGCCGTTCATGCACTGATCACATCCCGATTAGATTATTGTAACTCCCTATATTTTGGGGCGTCCAAATCTTCTATCCATTGCCTTCAACTAGTGCAAAATGCTGCTGCAAAATTCATTACAGGGAAATGAAAGTCAGACCATGTGACTCCAATCTGAAAATCTTTACATTGGGTACCTGTCCATTTTAGAATTGAGTTTAAAATTGTACTTTGTTTTAATTCACAACATAACCTGGCCCCAAGTTATTTGTCCGACCTTCTCCATCCCTTATCATCTTTAAAGGCATACTATTTCGACCATGCATTTGATTCGGTATGAACTTTTGTTCTTGTATGCACTGTCTGTTTTGCCTTATTGTTATGAGTTGTTGCTCTTGTATGTCACTGTTTTAGGGTTTTATATATTTTTATCCATACTGTTCAGCACTTTGGTCAGCCTTGGCAGCATGCTGTTTTTAAATGTGCTTTAGAAATAAAACAAACTTGATATAATAAGTGTTAATGTGTTTTTTGTTTATAGAAAAGAAAACACCATGAGTGTAGCTGGTAGAATACAATTGTGGAGAGAAAGAATTAAGAAGGATTTCGACAAACTCCCTGATAGTAACAGCTATGTACTGGGTGATCTACTGTTAAGACAAATGGACTGTGGAGTTTATCACGCTGGAGTTTATTGTGGAGATAGAGAGGTCATTGAATTTATGGGTAATTTATTAACTGATTAATTCTTTAAAGCAACAGCACTTACTGTAAATCAGTGTGATTGGATTTTCTATGATCTTGCTGTGTTTCTTTTTTATTTTAAGGTTCTGAAAGCAAAAGACAGGCTTCTAGCTTGAATATGGCCAGCATTCGTGAGTTTGGTGTTGTTTCCAAAAAGAGTGTTGTTCACTTTAAGTGTAAAAAGGAAATTGAAGTTTATCGCCTAAAACAGCGTGAAAAATTTCCACAAAATTTTCCGGCAAATGTCAAGGAATCAATGGAAAAGTTTATTGATTATCATTTCCTGAATTTTAACTGCCTCCACTTTGCCCTTTGTCTTCTGGGGGTAAGAAACAATCTATTTTGTTTTATCATATCTCATATTCAAATGTTTTGAATATACTAAAGTATTTAATTCTATATTCTGCAGGTAAGAAACTGGCCAAATAACAGGTTAGTTGTGTTAATGCTAAAATACACTAAGACTCAGAAAAAGTCTGTGCCAGTCTGAAGATTTGATCAGTTAGTGTGTTTCTATCTGAAACTTTCAAAAAGTCTGCAAGTGTATGATGTCTAGTTAAAAAAAATCTGTTCAGATTTTAAATCTTGTAGTGTATTCCAGCCATAAGTCTGACATGCTCAAATGTTTTTATGAAGAAACGGCATTGACTAGACATTTTTTTGACGTTTTTGCTTGCCTTTATTCATCTTTTTCACCTGATTTGAACCTAACCAACTAGGTTAATGATTGCTCCTTTTCTGTTTCTAAAAGCTCAATTAAAAAGGTTCCGAATTATTAACCTAGTTTCATTTATAACCTCTGAGAATAAGTTGTGATGTCACGTTTTGCTGACAGAGAGACATACTATGAAAGGGTTAAATATTAACGTTTGTGTGTGTGTGTGTGTTTTATAGTTCTGGTGAACGAGACGCCATCAAAATGGAAGACTTTTGAGAGTGACAGCTGAATTCATATTGGAAACAAAACCATACATCAACAACAAATTAAATAATTTTAGATTAAATGCAATTTGAATAAATCTGGCTTTATTTTAACCCTTCTTGTGCGTGTTGGTTTAATTATGTTTAATGATTTGCTTGTAGTATTTTTAAATTAGATGCACACTGTAGCCCCTTGCAACAATTTTTCTGGTAAACTACTGTAAAACTCAATGACTTAAATACACAGATAAGTTAAATGGTTACATTGGGGGAAAGGTTAATGTAAAGAGGCTTCATGAGGACAAAATAGCATTATATATAACAGACTGTGTTACGCTTAATGCCATATAATGCATTTACAAACTTAGAAGTTATGCGTGCCGTTTATCATTCATGTAAACAAGTCAATAAAAAATAGAAGTGCATAATCCCATAATCTAGGTCCTGGTCCAGCTACAGAAAATGCACAGGCTTGAAGGCAAGACATGGAGCAAGAGCTTTTCGGTAGATCTGAGGAGAGTACAGAGCTGGTTCTGTCCATCTTTCCAGTGCCTGTTAATAATCTGGCAGCTGCATTCAGAACCAGGTGTTATCTGTGGCAGCGTAACAGACAAGTCTAGATGATAGAAATGGATGGATATGTGTCTCCAAGTCTTTCAAAGAGGAGAATGTATAAATTGATTTTTCACTTCAAACAGTACCTTTGTAAAACAAGGTATATTTCAGCACGCATGTGAGATGTTGTCAGTGACAAATGTGTTTATATAACTTGTTCACACTCAAAGTTGAATGTTAAAGTGCGGCAACACCCTTGAAAAACATTTAAATATGGTTTTAAATAGTGCGTCACTGCATACGTTTTTCCATTCTTGTATGACAGACTCTTGTGTTCAGGTTGAAGGTAAGATATCAATGGATTATTGAGGTTGTTTTTTAACTGATGTTTATATATTTTTGTGTTTAGGTTGAGGTTCTAAATATTTTCAACAGTTTATCATACCGAAGTTAACTGCTCTTAAATGTTATTATGATGCAATATTAACAGATCCACGAACTGTATTTAAATTCAACATCCAAATTAACATTTACATAAATGTATTTTAAAACTTTAAATATATGCTTTTTTGTGTGAGAAGTAACTACACAAATATTTATAATGTATAGGCTAAAACAAACATATGTGACCCAGTCTGTGATAGAAATGATGGATATGTGTCTCCAAGTCTTTCAAAGAGGAGAATGTATATATATTGATAATTCACCTCAAACAGTACCTTTGTAAAACAAGGTATATTTCAGCACGCATGTGATGTTGTCAGTGACAAATGTGTTTATATCACTTGTTCAACTGCTGCTCAAAGCAAAAAACATGTCAAAGGCATTAAAATGATATCATAATACAGTATTGATCCTCCAAAGTTCAAAATTAATTGTGCCATTTCTTCTAAACAAGTAAATAAAAGCAACAAAAAAAAAGAAGTGCATTTGAAATGAGGTATTATTGTAAATAACCATATGAAGATACTATTTTAAACTAAATATTAAAAACGGTATGTTATTTCATTTGAATTTGTTAAGAGATTTGATGATACCTATGGTGCCTTGGAGAACTGAAAATAAAAAGTTGAATGTTAAAGTGCGGCAACACCCTTGAAAAACATTTAAATATGGTTTTAAATTGTGCGTCACTGCAAACGTTTTTCCATTCTTGTATGACAGACTCTTGTGTTCAGGTTGAAGGTAAGATATCAATGGATTATTGAGGTTGTCTTTAAACTGATGTTTATATATTTTTGTGTTTAGGTTGAGGTTCTAAATCATTTTAACAGTTTAACATATAGAAGTTAACTGCTCTTAAATGTTGTTATTCTTATGAAATATTAACAGATCCACGAACTGTATATTCAACATCCAAATTAACATTTACATAAATGTATTTTAAAACTTTAACTTTTATGCTTTTTTGTGTGAGAAGTAACCGCACAAATAGTTATAATGGATATAGCAAACATAAGTGACCCAGTCTGTGAAACCCCTACTAAAGTCATTTTTTGTGATTCACTGTTTTCTGAAAAAAATTATCCTCCATAATGTAAAGAGCATTCTGTGAAAATATAACCTTTATATCTTTAATACTGACTGAGTAATGCCATTTAAAGCAGAGTGAAATAAAGTTTCAAATCAAGCTTTGATGCTTGTTTATAGATTAGATTTAGTTTGATTAGATTTTGAGCCTGGCAGATGATTAAAGCAGCTCTTCATTTGTGACATACGTTTGGGTGTTGTCAGACTTCTTGTGCATACAAAAATCTCACAGGATTTTTACAAATAACAGTAAAAGGAATGTTGGGAAATGTAAACTGATATTTCCTATTGACACACTACAGCAAAATATGCAAACAACTGGCTATAAACCATAGTTTGGGGGTAAAAATATTATTGTGTCTAAGACTTACTTACTTATATGTAATTGAAATAGTATTGAGATTTATGAATTGAGTCTTAAAAATGTACAATACATTTAGCATATTCAAACTTACCTTTAGACAAATTACTCTACATTTCCAATTTCCAGATTTCCAGACATTTTGCAAAAACAGAAGAATTATTTTCAAACAATTATGTACGGAGAGGTGGGTGTTTTAAGTTAAAAGAAGAACCATAAATTTGAATAAATTAATATTGACATATAAAGTATAATGCAATGTAAGTCGCTTTGGATAAAAGCGTCTGCCAAATGCATAAATGTAAATGTAAAATGTTTGTTTACTTTAGGGTTTAACCACCTTCTTCCAAATGATTTTGCTGGCGTATACTGGCAACCATGCAGACTTCGACAAGATTGACTGTAAAGACGCATCTTACATACAAAGCCTCAGGACAGGTGATCTCATTCTGAGAACCGCAGAGAATAAACCTGGGAGTCTATTTTATCATGCTGGGGTTTACTGTGGAAATGAGGAAGTCATTGAATTTTCACGTAAGAAATAGATTTAATCATTTTAAAGTGAATATTTAAGTAACACCAGTGATACATAATGTGTGTGCTCAGCCCCAACAAAGGAAGGGCGTTCATGGTTCTCCTGTAGTTCAAAAGGAAAAGGCACTGTCAGCAAAACAGGAACGTATCCTTTCATCGAAAATAAGCCCTTTTGCGTTCTTCGTTTGAGGTCTGGCATACCTGAAAACTTCCCTGACATTGTAAAGAAGGCAATTAACTCTATGGAGGACTACAATCTGTTGACAAATAACTGTCTGCATTTTGCACTCAGACTACTGGGGTAGGCAAATAACACTTTCATTTAAAAAAGACACAAATTAATACACATAGGCTTAGATAACATGAATTAATGTAAACAAGACCTTACTTTGGATTTTTCCCTCTACAGTGTACATTGCAGAAACCACAACAGTATGTATAAAAGTTTTTTACTGAAATGTTTTTAAATACTTGAAAATACTTGAACAATGTAAAGCATAATTCCTTCATTAAACTCATCTTAAATCTTTCCCTTTATTCATAGATCCAGTTGACCCCAGCATTATCACCGAGGTTACAGGGTTGGGAAAAGCTTTCTTTTATGACAAAGTAAGGGGGATAGGTGATTTGCATTTGCATTTGCAGCATTTGGCACCTACACTACTGGGGTAAGCAAATCATTTAAAAAAAACATTAATTACACATAAAGACTTAGTTAATTAATTCAAGTCTGTTTTCATTCACAGCAAACTACAAAGCTGCAACTACAGTATGTTACCAAAAGTTATTTACATATCCAAAATATATATTTTTAATGTTTATACGTATATAGATAAATATTTAATTCATGAAAATCATTTCACACAAACTCATTAAAACGTTTCAGCGCTTTTACAATTTCAATAAAACATTTTAAGTATGTTTATTTTACGCTTTGAATTACATAAAGTAGTGGGCGTGGCCAAACACATGAATACGCACTGCATTGTAAGGACTGTGTGTTTAATGAAGGGTCAAACCAGTGCACGCACATTGATATTAATTGGAATGCAGAATAAAAAAAACATGATAAAATAAAACGGAGTTTGGAAACATACTCTTCGTATGTGTGTGTCAATATTATTTGAAGTTAAATGTCTCTTTTTAATTACAGATCCAGTTGGCCAGTTGGCCACCCCAGGAGGTTTTAAGGCAATTACTAATTCTATGGCTATTTCAGTCAGCAGTTGTTAACCTCCAAAAAATGTGAAATGCTATAGACAAAGACACAGTTTATAAAATTAGACAGGTGGATGGTCTGTCATCATGTCACATCTTTCAGACTTGTTGTTTTCTTGGCAATAATCTATGGTTTGTTCTTTTGCTTTATAGCTATTATGTTTATTAACTAATCACTTAAAAAAAAAACTTCTTAAGTCTGGTTACTGGCTTTGATATGCATCAACTCAATAAGGCTCATTTTTTCTACATGTACTGTAAACACTGGGCTTGCCAACAAAGCCAGTTCTGATTCTGTAATGTCAAACATTGATTGGTTTGTCTTAATGTACATTAATCTATTCATACACACTTCCATTATATCCTCTATATGCATTACTGACATTCTATGTCATTTTTGTATTGGCCTAGCTTTAACTCTAGTCCTTCTTGTAAACATGGTTTTGTGGATGGCACTTTTTTTAAGCTCATGAATAAAATGTTAAATTCTTCCTCTTTTTAAAGCTTTTGTCTAAAACATTTGCCTAATAAATGAAAGTAAATGTGCATCTGCTGTTTAATTATTTACCAATTGGGTTTATATATTATAGGTTAATATATCTTTAGACATTTTTCTTTAGATTGGCAAGTTTAATTTATTGAAATTAAGCATTTTTCTTAAGGCTAAAATACACTTTTGCTGAGATTTTGCCCAGATTTTCAGTCTGGACTTGTTGCAGAAAGTCTGTGTCAGTCTGCAGATTTGATCAGTCAGCGTGTTTCTATCTGAAACTTTCAGATAGTCTGCAAGTGTATAATGTCTATTTTAAGTCTTGTAGTGTATTCCAGCTATTATGTGATCATTCTAAATGTAATATGCTGTTTTTAAAATAAGGATGATGCTAAAAGTTTTATTTTTATAGTCTGTAATATAATGTATACTATTGTTTGAAGCAATATACGGTGTCTCATGAACTTTATTTTTCATACATTTTTAATATCGAGCACAGTGAGTTCTCCTGTCTTTATAGCATTGTGTTAGCAAGTCATGTTCAAGGTTAAATGCATTTACCTTCATTTTGAGTGATTCCAGTGTAGGGAGAACATGTAATGCTTTAATTGGGTCTAATTGAGATAAGTTGGTTCTGAGTGTGGGTCTTATGAACTGTGTGCATCTGACTCAAACTTAAGTTCTCTGACAAACACCCTGATGAGTAAAAACACAAAGCAGAATCAATAAATACATTTAGAAATACATTTTAGAATAAATGTTTTTGTTGTTTGTACTCAAATATATCACATGCTTGTTTATTTGGCAGAACACTGAGACGCTGATATAATTTTTGCTGTACTGTACAGTAAATGTCTGTGATAGGGGGCATAAAATGCGCTGATCTATTAAACCAATCTGTTCTTCTGACTCATTCCTGTTAACAGCACAGATGTCAGTTCATCTCTCCTCCCAAACTCATCCAGGACTCACTCATCACCACCAGACCTTATCATACAAAACACACGCACATTCACACGCAAATCCACCCACACCGACCATCATTCTGCACAACTTCTCCCTTTTCCAACAAGGAATGACTGGCATGTCCACAGACTCGCTCGGTTGTCTCTTAAAGACGAGATACTGCAAGCCGTAGCCCGCGGGCCCTTTTATTTCATGTGTCTGTGTTGATATCTCATCTACTCTTCACTTCAGTCAGACACGGTCCAAGATTTAGTTTTTCTAAATCATGATGCCCTTGGGTGGCACCAAACGCCCTGCCAGCAAATACCAGCAGATTCCGGGAGCTCACCTGGGCGAATTCCTTCAAGAAGGTATTTAACCCTTTGCGGTCATATCTGTCAGTTTCGCTTTGTTCTTTTTGCACCTCATTTATTTTCAGGTGGTATTATACACACATGTTGCCGGAGGGCAGAATCGGAGAGAACGGGAGCAGAATGTGTTGGGCGGGTTCGTGTACACCTGAAGTTATGAAACCCCTCAGACGGACATGTTGAGAAAAGGATGGATTTCTATTCACGGTCAGGCCGCCCGGTTATTTCCGCAGCGCTCCTCATGGGAGTTTGTATTCTTTTGTTTTGGCTGGAGTTTCAAAGCACAAACATGTGGTAGTCATTGATGCTCGGGCGCGGAAGTTCGCTGTCCTAATAATGGGCAGTTAAAACAAACAAACTCCCAAGAGTAATGAGAAAAACCAGCCGCCCGTTTAAACCACAGCCAAAATTCATTTCCCATTCAGAATGGAGAAGTAATGGAGCTGACGGCAATTAATGCGACATTTAAGCGGTAAAAATAATACAATTAAATGAAAATATTCACCTTAAGAGGACCAGATGTACATAGAAGTGAATGTATATGTGTAAAAGACACGTTGAGCCTTGGTGCTCAATTGGGGAGCCGTTTCCTCTTCCACAGTGACCACGAAGGCCCATTATCTCTAACTGTGACGTCAAAGGAAGTGGGACAGAGGAATTCTGGGTAAAGGGAGAGGTGCCTAAACTGATACTGCAGTATCACGCACGTTTAGAAACACACACATAGTGTATTTTGTCTTGATCTATCGCAAGATCAAAGAAAAAAGTTTTCAAGCATAAATGTCAGTAAATCTTTTATTTTACTTGCCCGTGCTGCAACATTACCGAATTTATAGATAACAACAGTATAAAAAGTATGCAGGTGCATTTAAAAACAGGTTTGTTACCTGTGTTGATGCCTTTATTGTAAAAAAAAATGCTGTAAAAAAAATTGCCGGTGAGAAATAAACCATAAAATAAAAGTTTTCCTTGTAAAATGACACATTTTCCCTTCCTTTTACTGGAATTTTACATTTTGTACCTTATTTTCAAAATTACAAGAAAAATCGGTAAAAAAAACAGCACAATTCCATAAAATCGCTTTTTAGATTAGATTAGATTAGATTCAACTTTATTGTCATTACACATATACAAGTACAGTGTAACGAAATGTAGTTTAGGTCTAACCAGAAGTGCAATTAGCAAGTGCAGGATATGCAGTTTGAATAAATACAGAATACAATATTAGGGAAATACTATACAAATGTTCTATGACAATATGACAGTCGGTATGTACTAATGGACAATATATACAGAAGGATATATACTGTGAACAAAAAAATATAATTTTGACATTATATTTGGAAAATCTAAAAAAAAAAAAACAGAGGAATCCGTAAAATTACGCTTTTTTACAGTGTTGATAACATAAAACGGTGTGTGTGTGAAACATGGTTATTTGACCTCTTGACCTCACCTATTTTTTGTAATGCACATGGTTGTCACATTGCCATGACAACCATAGACAATATTCGTAACTGAGTCTGTCACACGTACACACCTCGGGATGTTATACTGTGTTCAACTCACAGCTCATCTGGACATTAAACTCTTCAGCCCTGCAGAGAAATGGACCGTAAATCTGGAGACCGGTAAACCGTTCAGCAAGCATTTACTTTATCATGAGAGGTGTCAAACCCCCTACACCCACCCCGTAACACAATGGGAAGAAGTCAGATATCGTGCAAGAAACACGACCCAAGAAGTGATTCAGAGATAAGAAACAGATAAATCGAGATTCAGAGATAAAAGATGATTTCCTCACCTATTGTCTCTCATTGGTTCTTGTGAATGTAAAACAGTTTAGCTTTGCGCTTTTGGAGTCCAATAAATATCTGTAATCAAACTACTTTACTCAACTGCAGCTCAAGCCAAACTCTCATCAGTTTGTCTGCTGCCAAATATTTTTGTACATCTTTTAAAATAACCTGCGGCTCCTCTGATCATTTTGCTTTAAACCTTGCCAAGAATGTGTTGTTCTAAATGAGATTTTACACCGCGGCTGTATTCCAATTGACATATTTTTCGTACAAACTATAAATATGTGCTATATTGGTGGTGTGTAGGCCAGTGTTGTATATCAATAATATACATTTTTGGCACTACAGACACTTTTGTCCATTTATGTTAGCAGTTTTATGTACTTTTAAATGTTTGCGTATATGTAAAAATCCTTAATATCTCCTGTACCCCTCTCTCTGTCTGTCAAATAAATATGAAAAGGGCAAAAATTATATATATTACTACTTTAACTTATTGTTCATTCAATTAAAAACATTTTCAGTCTCACATTTGTAATTCATGTGCAAATTAACGTGTCATTTATTTGCATATAAAAGGTTATTTGCATAACAGTTTTAATAAAACTTTAAAAAAGAAAAACTAACAAATAATTGTAAAAGTTTATTGAACTCTGAGTTAATTTTGTTCCCTCTCTCTCTCTCTCTCTCTCTCTCTCTTTCTCTCTTTCTATCTCTTTCTGTCTGTCTCTTACATTTTTTAACTATTAAACTTTCTCCAGGACTCAATCTGTCCTTTATTAGAAAAGTATTTTTCACACAATCGTAAAAATCATTCGAACCCTACGAGGACAAAGAATTCACTTCTTTCCCCTCGAGTGACTGAGGATTTATTTTTGAATAAGAGGGGCGGGGTTGCCGTTTCCCCGAATTTGAAACATTTGAAGTATCTGAACCCTTGGACCGACTCTGGTCTGGATTAAAGGAATTGCCGGCTGGCTCTGGACTGTCAGGGTGTAATAACTCACAGATGGGCTCCGCCGGACCCCATTGGGCCACTCAAACCGGGTCACCTTAAAACACATTACCCTCTTGATCTTATTGAGTTATTTACACTGATACGCCGGAACTGTCTGCGGTGAACAAAGACTATTCATTTCCCTCATGGTTTTTAAATTGTACATTAGATAAATGGTTAAAGAAATATCTGCTGTCTGATGATACGGTGTGGTTTTTTAATTCTTCCAGAAGACTTGATGTTGATTCAGGTGACGTGCATGTTTGCATGCCATGCATGATGCGGTAATGAATTACATCTTCTGCTGACTCATCACCAGGTGTGTTTTACTCTCCTTCGCGTGTTTGTCCGCAGGTGTTGCGGTGGAATTCACGTCTCCGTCTTCACTCTCATTTACGAGACCCACATAAAGATCTGTTCATCATTTCTGGAGACACGGAGCAGTTTATGAACAGGTAAGAACAGGGCAGAACCTCCACGCAGGTGTGCGGTCGAAACCAGGGCAGAATCCCAAACTTCTTTATAGGACCGGCGAGGAAACCGAGAATCAGGACCACATGCAGATGTCGTCATCACGTGCCGTCAAAATCACAGCCTAGATCAAAGAGGGCAGAGTTACGCTCGCGTGAGTCGCGCAGGGGCCGGGGTGGACTGGACGGCATTAGAGCTTTGGGTTGGTGGGGCGTTCCAAAACTAACAATAAAGCAAAATAGTCAAGGGGTGGGGTGTTTCATTACACCAGTGGTACCACCTAAACCTTTACTCAGAGTTGACACATTTAAAGAAACAGTACAGTATATTCACATGTTTTTGCTGTCGTGTACAGTACTCACATCCAGGCTTTTCCAGAAATGTACTCTTAAAAATATAAGGGTTCTCATTGCAGTGCCATAGTAGTCAAAGGTTGTTATAAAAGAAAAAGTTGTGTTGCCGTTTTATAGTCTGTTGAACCTTTTTACTACAAATAACCTTAAATGCAACATAAACGTTCTGTGGATGTTTACGATTCTTTATGGAACCCTATAGCCAGACAAAGACTCTTTAAGGAACCATTATTTTCCCTAAAAGAGTGTTGTTTTAGTTTGTTGTGTTTTGTTGTCATTTTGATTTTGTAAGGAACTGAATTTCATGAGTAGTCTTCACTTTACTCCAAAATCACATTTCCTTGCTTATTCAAGCTTATATCTATGACTTCGCATTTTAGTTTCTTCCTCATTTTTTCTAAGACGTATAAAGAGAAATAGTACAAAGTTGAACAGTATGGAATATGTTCATGAAATATTATTGTGCTTTGTGTCATTTTAGGTTCTTGAAACAAAATCGTCCACTTTAATTGTGGGAGCAGGTTGGTGGTCTCCTGTTTGTTTTACAAAGAAAAAGACATCAAGGTAAATGAGGGTGTAAATGTCTTTTTTGGGCAAACTGTTGCTGATTGTTTTAACTATGCAGTCTTATGTTTTAAACTTGTAACACGTGATCAACACAGAGAATATAACAACAGGCAGGTATACATTTTCAACACAAGTTTTTTTATATTTATTGATTCAGTTTAGTGCTGTCAAAGCTATTCCAAAAATAAATGTTTGTGTTTATATAATATTCAAGATGCAGATTAGCATGCATCTCTGTGTATCTCTGCTGTATGTAGGCCTTGGAGAAAAAAATATGTTTTGTCCCAACACAAATAAATACAAATAAACAAAAATTGGTATGTTGTTGGATCTCAATTAGTGCTGTTATATCGATGAATCACGATTAATAATTTGTGAAATAATTTTTGGTGTTTATGTAATGTGTGTGTGTTTTTGTGTGTGTGTAAATACACAAACATGCATGTATACATTTAATAAATATGTGAAATTTATTTATATTTATACGTGATATGATTTTTATGTAAATATGTTTTATATATTATTATACACAAACATTTATTTTGGAATTGATTCATCATGATTAAGTGATAAGACAGCACTTAAGCGCAACTTAATACCTCACATACCAATTCTTCTTTTTTGTAATATTTATTTGTGTAGAAACAAAAAATCAAATATGCAAGACGTCCATATACAGTAGATACACAAAGATATAACTCATCCGAGTATGTACCTTGAATTCTTTCAGCTGCACTGGAATTCCTTCATTACGAAAGCATCAACCATCTCCATTCTAGAAAAACATCCATAACAAAACAAAAGTAAACCTCAGTAACCCGAGAGTCTTTAACTTCGAGTCAAATCCATCAACTGCAACAACAAGAACGCCCTTTAAATATTTATTATCTTGACTTCTCTTGTTTAAATGAACGCCTAATCAAATTTAAAAGTCCTATTTTCCCATCACGAAATAAAGTAGATGGCCGTAATTACCGCACCGTTTGGCTCTACACACCTCGTAAATGTTGTTCGCACTGCTGTTTCGCATTCATGTCTTTGTGTTTGTATCATTTGTGGTTTGTCTTTTATAAAGTGATGATTAGATTGTTTGGGAGACCCAAACATTGAGATCGTAATGATACACGGATGATTTTTCCTTACGTTATACTTTTACAATCGAACTAACACTTACGCATTCGGTCGCTCGAGTGCCAAACAACGGTTCGAAATGAGATTCCTTTCTGTTTTCCAAAGAGGAACGGCTGAGCAGTAATGCAGTCCAGACCCCCGCCGCCACCCCAGACCCCCCCATCCAACATTGCTACTGACCGGCTTCAAACTTCTCCATTTCTAACAACAATAAATGACTGCCACTCACATGGTCCTGATCTCCCATCCAGCCCACCCAAAATCTCAGACCTGGCTGTGAACTTGACCCTCACAGCGGTGGAATCCCGCCCGGACCCGTGCTGAGATCTCTGGCGTAGTTGAGATCTTAGAAGTCTGCCTCTGGAGAATAAACTAGAGGTGGATGATGGAACAGAGATGATGTGTGTATAGACATGCATGTGTGTTGGTGAGAACGTGCTGCCTTTCCTGTAACCTGCTTTGACAGGGAAGCCAGATTAAACTAAGATGTAGGTTTTGAAGAGGATAGATGGTCCAAGCTGGTCTAGATGCTCAGAGAAAAAAATCATAGCTCTGGCGAGCTTTGTTCTCGGTTGGGTTTTCCTGAGTTATCAACTATCTCAGATGTTTCTTCTATAATTGCTTAGGAGAAATCAAACAAATTTGAGTTTAATTGTTGGAACACATGAAGAGTATGGAGGTCTAAAATGAATGTAGATTGTAGAGCTAAAATAATGTGGATTTTGGTACATTTGATGAGAAATGTTTGAGTTCACATATAGATCTTCAATAATACTGACTTTTGATTGCAAATCTGAGCTCCATTTGAGACATTTTTTGAGAAACTCCAATGAGCTTTCTAATCTTTTTCTCAGGAAAAATATATCCGAGACACAGATGCGACATGCAAAAGTCTCCATTAGCTCTCCATTTAATTTCATTGGGGAATAATTGAGATGTTAAGGAAAGCTCAAACCAAGCACCTTGAACTTGTACAGTCACAATGAAGTTAAAGATTTGTGGCATTTGAAGGACAGTCTGTTTAGCTTCTGTCTTAATGAAAAATAATATGATAAACCGATATGTCAGACAAAGGAATGTAAAACACATTTGACAGTTGTGTTCTTCTAGTTGTCAAACTGTACCTGTTCTCAGAAGAACCGCAGAAGAACTTTCCGTCTGAAAACATTTTCTACCACTTGTCTCTCCAGGACAGAGTTTGATCTAAAATGAGGTTTATTTAAGGCCTTGAGAAACCGTCCAACGTTCTTTCACATTGATTCAGAACAGTTAATACCCCTCTCTCTCTCTCTCTCTCTAGGTGTGGGGGTCTGTAAATAAGATCCAGTTCATTTTTATCATCCTCTTGGCCTTTTTGAGAGTTTTGGATTGGCATTCCTCCTCGCTTGATCCTAACGCTCCTGCGTGACATCATTAAGGTGGAATGCATCCGTACGCTCTCCGATTCCAGTTTTCTTCTCCATCCCCCTCGTTTCATGTTTAATCCCCTTCTTTCCTGAGTGACAATCTAACCGCGCTTTCATCACGTGAGAGCCGACCACATTCCAACCCTTCAGACATGACCCCCCCCCCCCACACACACACACACACGGCTGTTGTTTGGCTACATTTCACCTGCAGACTTTGTAGCCGTCCAGCGTTTTGAGTTGTTTCACTGACCTACTTTCTGCCAGCGGTGAATACATGAGTTATCGGAGGCGCCCGTGGGGCGGAATATTTCTCTGGACGGGCGCGCGGCTCGCCTTTCTCCTCTCGTGCTCAGCGCTGCTTTTGTCTGCGCACAGAGCGATATAAATCAGCCAACAACTCTGAAGGAAAACTGAAGCTCTGTGGAGTCTGAGGGTGTGTGGAGCAGAACTCCAGAGGTTTCGCTGGGGATTCATATCTTCCAGCTGACAGTGGAGGAAAGCTTTGTCGTGCTCTCAGAGATGAGCCTTGGACACACATTAAACCCCGTGTGGGACTACAAAGGATTTCATGTCCAGAATTTGAGTTTGTGTAGAGTTCAATCTAAGAGTTGTCTTAAAGGAGAAGTTCGGCCAAAAATGAAACTTCTGACATCGTTTACTCACTCTCATGTCGTGCCAAAACCGCATGACTTTTTTCTTCCGTGCAAAAAAAGAGAGAAATTTTCCATTGAAGGAAAAAAGAATAGAGAACTGTGAAGAAGAATAGTCCAGAAACAGCCCAAAAAGTTGTATTTCTGCCATAGCTACAATAGAATGCTTACAGAATATATTGTGTATGAACTCTCTGTAAGTCGCTATGGATAAAAGCGTTTGCTTGATGACTAAATGTAAATGTATGTAAAATACTGTATGTAAGATATTTTAAAGATGCAATACAATGAAAAATTATAATATGTTTTCCATATATTTTTCATATTCGAGGTGTAACAATATATCGTTTTTACATTACTATACTTTTTATTGCAACTACATACATTTACATTCAAACGGTTCAGTTCAACCTTAAATTTTAAAGGTGGATGTACAGTTTTCATTAAAACATGTTAGTGTTATAAAAGCAAATATAATTTTTTTTAATTTCAGTTTCATTTTTAAATGTCGTATATCCTGACAGCATCCTGTCATATTTGAGCCCGGTTATTTATATATATTTTATTTTATATTTAAAATACCGCAAAATCATACATAATATTTATATGACATTTACAAATGATACATTATATACATCATTTTGGGAAGTTATGGCAGAGGGACATATTCTCTGAATGAGAACTTTTGGTCTGTCCCTAAAGATGTATACGTTTCATCCTACATGACACAAAAAGCTTTCTGTGAAAATAAAACCATCTTTAATATTGACTGAGTAGGGTCATGTGAAAACTTTGAAGCTTGTTCTCTCATCACTCATCACTCAATTTTAAGACTAGTCTGGTTTTCACAGGGTGGGTCTTATTTTTGCTGGACATGCATACTTTTTGCATGAAAGAAGAAAGAATACATACATATTTAAATGCACATTCTTTACACAGACTAGATATCTCAGTACAGATCATTCACTTCTGCATGTGGACCTAATAGAATTAAAGCAGCCCTCCGAGGTCCGTTTCTCCCAAATCAAACACATGAGCATTACATAACACCCCTGCATTCCATTACCTATCCAGTGATGTTTACCATCTCACATTTCTCATTACAGTTCACAATACATCATGGGACGAGTCTCAGGAGAGCAGAAGGCCCGCCGAACCGCTCTGTACTCTCCACATGTGCTGGGATGCAAACTCTTGTGTAATGCTTTGTAGGGGAGCACAGACATCTACACAAAGGTGTTCATTCTCATCGCTGTTATCAGATCTCACCGAGGTCCATGGGGGCCACCATACGTGTCCAAACGTGCGTCCGCTCTTTGACATAAGTGTAAGAGTTCATTACATAAGAGCGCTCGTGCATTCTTACCGAGTGATGCACATGTCACGGAACATAACAGCACAAGAGCAACCTCTTAAAACATCACAAGGTGACCTGTAAAGTTTCATTTGGAACAGGTGCTAGACAAGGCTCGCCAGACGCTGGTGGGTATGTTGCCGTGGCGACCAGAGAGTAGTCACAGTAATGACAGGGCACATGTATGCGTGTTCACTATTAAGAGAGAGAGGCGGGCATGTCAAGTAAAGATGTTCTCTTGGTTTACATCATTTTTTAGTTTTTTTAATGCGTCTACTTTTATCCGAGTCGGTTTTCTGATCTCGTATTAGTAATAAACTTAGTGACCCAGGTACATCTCTCACTTGGAAATATTAGCAATGGCATAAAACCTCACAGACATCTTGGGTATGACGGGACGTGTACCGCCCGACAATCACGCCACTGTTACCCGAAAGCCAATCCCTCGAGGGCATCTGGGTTCGCCTGCTGCGCTTCCATCGCCACGGTGTCAGATACATGTTGAAAGCGCTGGCATGCGGTTCCTGTGCTGTCCCAGTTGAAGCTATGCAGTACCAGCCTGCCGCAGGCTATTTTAGGGCCAACCGCAACCATGCGCGTACGCTGCCCAGATACTGTCATTTTTCTGGGGCCCGTATCTCATCATAGCGGCATTATGAGCGTCCGTCTGAGCCTGGCTTAGAGCTATTTCTCTAGGGGAAGAGCGAGTGTGTTTAAGTGTGTAAGGTTTTGCTGCTGAACTGAGACCCCATCACAACCAGATACGACTTTTATTCTTTTTAAGGTGAGATAGAAGCTTTAGCTTCCACCTCTTTGATTTAGTTTAGAATCACTCCTTCCATTCAGTTTGACAGGAAAAATGAATCTCATCTAAACAGAGATTCTTCTGTTTTTTAAGGAAATGTGAGAGATGCTTATCTGTGCAAAACCCACCGACACAAAGCCAGGGCTTCGCTGAAAGTGGCAACAACAGCACCATTACATAAATTACTAAAGGAATAGTTCATCCAAAAATGAAGGAATTCAACCTCGTGACTTTCTTTCTCCTGCAGAACAAAAAAATATGATCTTGTAACCCAAACGTTGCCAGTTTGAGCTCGGGTGTTCTTGGTGGTTTTTAAGGGTTGCCAGATTGTTGCCCAAATCAAAACGTTCCATTTTAGGTTGCCAATGAGTTTCTGATGAGGCGTGGTGAATACATCCGTAATAATACAATCAAATAGTAAATACATTGATGTAAATTGGTTAAGGTTTAATATCTCAAATATTTTGAGAAATGTTTCAGGGGTTTTGTCTTCATACATGGAAGTCAATGGGGGGTCAATGTTTGTTGTTTGGTTACCAGCGTTCTTCAAAACATCATCTTTTTTTGTTCAAGAGTCATAGCCTACATGAGGGTGAATCAATTATGAAAGAATTTTCATTTTTGGATGAACTATCCTTTTAATAATTGATGTTATGGTCCGTTTGTTCAACAGTTGTCAATCACCACTGCTCTATAGAATAGTTTTGGTTTCATTTGCACTACAGGGTCAACCCTGTGACTTTACAATAAGACAATGACTCTCACAACTGTCTAACTCTTGGGTGTGTCCTATTTTGTAATCTATTCAAACGGTGTCTTCGATCTCCCCTCCATCCGCAGATCGCGCTGGGAGATTGGACATCTCTCATCCTACAAAAGCCAATAATCTCTTTTAGCATGGACCTGAACAAAGACGGGCCGAAGTTTGCTGCGTTTCAGATTTTCCTGGAAGCAAGTCCAGCATGAGAATAGCAGAAATCTATGTATGAGGGCATAGTGATCGAGATAAAGGATTCTTGTAAATTCAAGGCGATTTGGACGCATTTCCTCATTCACGGGTATCTTTATAGCATGCTAATCTTAAACCAGTTTTTATCTGCAAAGTGATGGATAAGGAGACAGTGTGAGGAGGAAGAAACAATGATCATTACACAAGTTCAAATAGTATCATTTTTGTTCGTCATGAAAGGTGTTCTTAGGCGGTTGCTATGGTGCTTTGGTGTTCTAGGTTGTTGCAAGACTTTAATTTGGCATTCTGGATGATTGCTAAGTGGTTTCTAGGGTGGTTGCTAGGTGGATCCGGTGCCGATCCAAGTCATCCA
Source organism: Triplophysa siluroides (assembly GCA_006030095.1). Taxonomy (NCBI): domain Eukaryota; kingdom Metazoa; phylum Chordata; class Actinopteri; order Cypriniformes; family Nemacheilidae; genus Triplophysa; species Triplophysa siluroides. The sequence goes on along the minus strand of VCII01000891.1, from coordinate 248,659 downwards.
GATATAGTTCAGGTCTTTCCTTCAATGAAAGTCTATAGACATTGCGGCCAGTTTATCATCCATCAGGGAAAAACCATTAGACTTATCACATAACATATTGATTTAAATCAAGTCGGAGCATAAAAACCTTCTCGAAATGATTGCTGCCTGATGATGTTAATAATATGACGTGCATGTAAACAAGTCCACGGAAACTATTCTTAGCTATTTTAAAACCCAGATAGAGTTGCTGAGTCTGTTGTGCATTAATGTAACACATTTGTGTGCGATTACAGTGAAGATCTGAAGGATTAGAATTAAACACAGGAACAGACTTTGGAACAGACACAGGAACCATTGTTGGCGTTTTGATGAAAGCGTTATAAGTGATAAGATGGCATTCATTTGAACAGCCACTTCCTGTATGTGTTTAAAATCAAAGATCCGTCATCATGTGAGAGAAGCGGACGTTCTTCTGGGATTTGTTCCCTGAAACAAACCACAAAAAGAAGACGTTGGCTTAATTTTTGCTGAATAGATCCGTTTCATTATCGTAACAGTGACAGCAGCGCACATGAAACAAAGATTGACTGATTTCTTTTTTTACAGGTCGTCATGTGCCAACTTCTGCAATGTGCCGGAAACAAAGATGGCCAGAATTGAAAACCATTTCCTTTACTGGCGAATCAAAGGGTTTTAATGTTCCCAGACAGCTTGTATTTCAACGATTAAACATTTGTACTTTAAATAAAATAGTTGAAAAGATTGAGCAATGATATCAACATCTGATCTTAATTCTGTTAAATTGATTCAAGATTTCTGACATAGATATTACATTTAGTGTAATAAGACAACCCATGAGAAAGAAAAGTCGCAGAATTCTTTCTCCTAGACGTCAATGAGCGCGTTTACATGCACAGTCGATTATGTTTAATAAGCTGATATATGTAAGGTCATGTAATCGCATAAAATGGTTTTCTTTAATCGGGGAAAGGTCATAAACGGCGTAAGCAAAACCCGCTCGGCAGAGGTCGTTCTTTGCCCATTACTACGATTTGCGCTGCATAAAAACGCCTTTACCGGTTTTCTCTCAGTTTTGTTTATGTGCGCATGTCTGAAAGCGCAGTAGTAAAAGTCCCAAACGGAAGTAATAGTAAAATAACAAATAAAAGTCCGCTCTCGAATCATGCAGTTGAAGTCGAAACGTCAAAATGAAAACTTGTTGCATATGCAGGTACTACGGACATGAGAAGAGAAATACAGCTTCTGACCTTTTGACATTTTTAATTACTAAACAGACTATCGACGATGACGTCACGGCACACGAGAAACCAGACAAGTCCACATAAACACGGTTTTGTGCGTAGCCGGTTTATTACTATACACGTAAACACGTGAAAACAGGTTTCTTTTTATGATGACTTGTGATAGATATCCGTTTATTATGTGCATGGAACTGCACTCATCTTATAAAAGTCACTATAGTTTTAGAAGAGACCCTCAACAATGTCTCAAAACTGAGCTCAGATTTGTAAAGTTTGCAACCAAAAGATCTCAATATGAATTCAAAGATTCTCGTCACATTTACTAAACCCAGAATATTTTTCCTCTGAAATCGAAAATCTTCATCCATTTCACACCTCCTAAGCAATTTTTGGAGAAACATTTCAAACTAACAGCGCTGAGAACTCCATCACATCTCCTGAGCAACATCCGAGGCATGAATAGATTGAGTTCATTAAGCCGTCACACACCCGGCGCCGTGTTGACTTTTTTAACCCCAACACAACCAAATACAAAAGTCATTTGCAGGAGACGTGCTGTACATTCACCAACCCAATTAAACGCGAGTGCAGTGCAAGCTGCCGGTGAAACCAGAAGCACATTTTTCGGCGGTCATTCATCAATGCCAAACCTCAGCCTGCCTCATGCAGGACGTGTAACTCTTTAAAAACAGAGAATAAAAATCAACCGTGATTGCAGATACCAGTTATCCTCCCTGAGGGACTCCGACCATTAGCTTCTTAATAACTCCTGCCCCGCAGAGGCACAAACCATCGGCACAACCGGCTCGGATCCAAACCGCAGAGCTCATTACACTTCACGTGTGCGTACAAGATGATTGGCATCCCTGTGGCGTGGGTTTAATACATTCAGCTCGTGGAATTTCTTTGCATCTTGTTGATGGAGTGAAGAATGAATCATGAACCGGCTTGATTGCTTTCGTTGCGTTGGTTGCTGTTGCCACCGACAATTAAGAAGCGGTACCCAGGAAAACTCATTTGGTGCACCGTGTGCCAGCGGCGGTTGAATTGGGATGATGAGGTGACCAGACGCGTATGTGGTTTAAGAGGGATTTACTGCGGTATGCAAGGAAACGTAATGTAGAACGACACGCCATGCCCAAGAGAAAGAGAGAGATGTTTAACTGTATGTGACCCGTGTGGGTCACAAAGATAATGGCTTTAATTGTCTGTTTCCTGATATTAACTGCACACCGCAGTCCAAATGCATCAGCCAGCTACGCATGAGAGAAGAAAAACACCCGTTTTGAAACTTTCTCTGATTTTGAGAATGAAGTTGCAATGTTGGGTGGCAGATGTAATGTTATGAGATATATAATAACTTCGTCTCAGATGTTTCTCCTATAGTTGCTTATGAGAAATAAGTGAGAATGTTATTGTTGAAATCCATGATGGAGGTGTAAAACAAATGTAGATTGTAAAGGTTAAATAATCTGGATTTGGGTAAATTTGATGAGAAATGTTTGAGCTTGTTTTGATTGCAGTTTTGACCGATCTGAGCTCAGTTTGAGACATTGTTGAGATCTCTTCTGAACATTTTTGTGAGATTTCTGAGTCCTTTTCTCAGTAGAAATATCTGAGACGCAGTTTACATTTGCTCTCCATTTAATCTCAGTTATGTCTATAGGAGAAATAATTGAGATATTAAAAAGTTGTCATCTGTGAACTTTTTCTTGTAATATTATGCTTTTAATCCCATAGATATTTTTATTTGACTTGAAAATGTTTCATTTTTGTTAGCCTTAAAGTGAGAGTTCACCCAAAAATGAAAATTCTGTCCTCATTTTCTGACCCTCTTGTCATTTCAAGCCGCAGAACACAAAAGAAGATATTTAAAAAAATGTTGTAACTTGACCCCATTCGCTTGCATTGGTTTTGTGTCCATACAATAGAACTGAATGGGGTCCAGTGCTGTCCGGTTACCAACTTTCTTCAAAATATCTTCTTTTGTGCTGTGCAGAAGAAAGAAAGTCATAAAGCTTTAAAACGACAACTTTCGTTTTCTCTTTTTCGTTTCGATTTCTGCTTTCACTGGAGTATCCCGAAAAACGGTTGGGAATGTGCGGGCGGAGACGAGGGTGGGGGTGCATCGTGCTTTCGGAGGCCTGTGGAAACCGAGCGGACACATTTTCAAGCCTTGGGTTGGTTTTGGCAACGCTCTCGCTAAACGACCTTTGTGTTTCTCATTACGCTGCCCATACGGAAGAGGTTAGCAGCTCCAACCCTGTTAGTACAATGCTAATCACTGTGACAACCAGCTCTGAATGCAACCCGGTCGGATTCCAGGCCTAAACAACCAACCCAATATGAGCCAGACATTCTGAGGTCAAATGCAAAGTTTCTTTTTTATAAACTTTTTATCCCAGATCTCTCGTACCTGTGAGGCTGTAGACCGTTTGCGTTAACTTTAGTGCTAGTTACAAATGTCAGCATTAGCATTTCATGGCCTCCTGTTTACAATAGACTCTGGAACCGACGAAAGCCATAATTCCATTTCTGTTGAACCAATGAGGAGCTTCAGCAAGGGGCAATCAAATGCATCGCTCACAGCGCAAATGGGTACGAAACGCCCCCCTCCCGCACTTTCCGAATCAAATTAGAAGGTTCCTCAGAAGTTTGAGTGAAAACACCTGGTCGGAGGACGGCGGGTTCAGGCCCTGGCACGGCTTCCATCTCGTGCCACCGGTAACAGTCGCGCCAGCGACGGCGGCTTCAGTGCACCCCTCCACAATTTAACAGAGCGCAATTTTTCCAGGATTAGTCCTTCCGTGATTTAGCGCCGCTCTCTCCTGACCTCTGGAATGCAATGAATGACGGATCTATTTTCTTACATTGTTTCACCTGCTCTAAATAGAACCACATGTTGCTAGCGGCCGCCTCCACGGCCTTTCCGCCGTAATTGGAAGCACATTGGAGAGGCGCAGACAGCCGAGGGGCTTCCATTAAGCCAAAGCGTGACATTCGGAAGAGGAAAAGGGCAGAGCGAAGAGATAATGTAACAAACAATAGGTGGTTGACGGGACAGTGCGGTGGATGGAAGCGGTTATCCGTGGAAATCCGAAACCAGGTCCTCTCCAGTCTTGAGGGACGTGTTTTGAGGAATCCTGCATTGTTGTTCTCTGGTTATAGTGTTGAGCTGGTTTATGTGATATTGAATACTCAAGAAGAGCCTATAGGTGCATTGTGTCATATTTTGGAGGGTCTATTGACAGAAATGCAATATTATATACATCACTATGACTTCAGAGGTGTTTAAAGACCTTTAACCCTACCAGTTAATCCAAGTTGGAAAAAGCTCTGCTGGATAAAAACAGCCTCAAGTGGTTTGCCTTTGCTTCAGCCAAACTGGCAAACAAACTTTGTATTCTCATATCACTGCTGTCTTTCTAAAACCTCGTTTGTCTATATTTTGTGATTTTTTTAATTTCTGCCATAAGTCATTATTATTAGTGATCCTTTATGTGTGTCGCTTTATTTTACAAATATCTAACTAAAAAGTATTAAAAAGTGCTTGTCAACACAGTATTTCATCATTTAAAAACAGTGTTTTTCCATTTCCTGAATAAGCAATTTTGGACATGATAGTATTATAAGACATGATAGTATTCACATGAAGCAATGAATACATTATTTTATTTTATGTTGCACATGGTTTGTTTTTATGCCACAACCAAAAGCATTCAGTGGATTCCAAGGTGGTTGTAGAAACTTATATTTTACAACACTGACATCTGGTGGCTGTTTGAGGAACAGCATGCATTTCTCAGGAGAACTTAGATAGTAAATAGTAGTTGGCATTGTTTAACCAAAAACTAAAATCTTGATCAAAACGTCAATGACCCCTTCATCCGTGGAACACAAAAGAAGATATTTTGAAAAATGTCTTAGTGGTTTTTTGTTCGAACAATGGAAGTCAATGGAAAAAATGGGGGGGGGAAACAATGGAAAATATATAGTTTTTTGACGCTTTAGATAAAAGCGTATGCTAAATGTTGAAATGTAAATGTAAGTCAATGGGGGCCAATATTGTTTGCTTATAAACGTTCCTCAAAAACTTGTTTTTAATGTTTTGGAGGAAAAAGAAAGTGATACAGGTTTGGAATAACCCGAGGGTGGGTAAATTATGACAGAATTTATATTTTTGGGTAAACTATCACTATCACAAATGCAGTTTCCAATTGAATTACTTGGCTTTGATTTTCAAAGATAAAAAATCTGAAAAAACGCTTTTTATTAACAATTAAAGTATTTTTGGTCCCCCAAAGATGCTCTGTGATTCTCATCAGCCCCCTTCCTATTGAAAATAGTTCACCTCAAAACTCTTGTACAGTATTAGCTGTTTTTTTCTTGCACTTCCTGGATGGAGCACATCTGTTGTGGCTGCTATCAGAGGCACAGATCTGTGATGGAGATCTCACAGGAACAATTTCAGCTGACGACTAACAGGCAGACAGCTGCAGAGTGTGTGTTTGATCACGTAACTCGAGGAACACAGATTCTGAGTTGCGTCTGTGTGGTGTGAAACACTGTAACATTCAACGGTCTTTCTTATTTAATTCAACCAAACTCAGAGCTATGAACATAAGTGTGCACGATAAATGGAGTGAATTACTCAGTGTATCACACATTTAAATAACTAAATATAAGAAAACAACGGTATTATTGCATTGTGATTTGTTGGCAGACACGTGAAGACACATACAGCTGTGGAATAAAATTAAGAGACAATTTCAAATAATTTTCAGAAGTGAAAACTGGAGAAACAGATGAAAAAAGCAGAAAAGATGCTCTTTATTTTTCAGACCGCAACTACTGCAAAGAAAAACAAGTTCATATTTGTACAGATATTTAGGAAAAGTATGAAAATGTGATTTTATGTGTTAACCTGGACATTTTTCACATTTTGGGTCTTGTCAAGCTGTCAGTCTTTCACATTCCTGTTGGATGACTTTGTCACTCCTGAGATTTGATTTAGTCTAAATTTAACAGACACTAGACTGGAATGATCATCTAGAAAACATCTAGAAATGCTGATTAAATCAAAATTTGGAACGGTTTCTTCGTTTATTTTCACGGATGTAAACATATATTTTCACCGCCTAATTGCTGCCAATGGAGTCAGGCATGTTGGGTTCTGTTTTATTGCGCACACACACAAATTGTATTATTGAACCCATAATAAACACAAACGCTTCATAATATTAACCCTTTTAGACACATACGATACTAAAAATCATTCACTCAGAATTTCCATGGAATGTCATCATCACACACATTCTGGATTTTTTTTTACCCCAGAAACACTCATTTATGTCTGTACAGTGTGCAACCTTCATAAAAGATTTCTATATCAAAAGTTTTTTTATTCTCCAGTACAGAAACCAGAACGCAAAACAATAATAAGAAGAACCTCTGTCACATTATGACCTCCAAAAGTGAGTTGAACAGAAGAGATCCTTCAATTTTGATAAAAGTGTATTTAATGTCATTTACATAATTCACATACACATAAAATGCTTATAGTACAATCACAGGTCACTAACCTGAAACAGTTTTAAGAAAGAGAATAAATATAAGTACTCTTAGATTAGTAAATTAGTATATAACAGTAGTTAGGTGATTATCAAAGAGTATTAGAAAACTACAGTCTATTAATGTCATTTATGTCTATTTGGCCATGGTAGAGTATGAAATATGATTTTAGTAGTCATGACGACAGACCTCTAGTCATCTTAGTGCTAAATATTACAGCTAAGCTAGACCACCAACTTTACACAATGCCAAATATTTAGACACCTGTCTGAATTCCTCTTCTTTCTGATTCATTTTACATAAAAAAATAAAAGTTTACTGCAGATCGGTTCTGCCACCGTGAATCCAAACGCCAGAAAATCCTCCCGGGTAACTGTCGCCACGTTATTGATGAGAGGTCAGATGGCGACGGTCCCCATGGCAACAGAATCCACATTCAAAGTCACAATGATGCTCAGTGTTCCAAACAGAAGCCTCTGTGTGCCGGCCGACGTGATGTCACTGTGATGTCATTGCGGCTCGATCGCTTCCAAAAACAGCTCGGTTCTTGGAAATCCCGTCGGCTGACATTCAAGAAGTCCGTCTCTTCAAAAACAGCGACTGCATAGCTTTAATTCCAGAGAAACCTTTGGGGTTTCATCTGATCTGCTGTTAGTCTGCGGAAGGAAAGAGCTGTTAGTTTACATCACAACACGAGCAAATTATTTCATTTGAGGTTTAGCAGATGCCGATAATTGGAAAAGTCATGCAACTAAAGGACGTGTGTGTGCTGTCTTTAACCGTGTTATTAAAGTGATGGTGACAGGTCACACACACGCAGAAACCTTTGAAGTTATATGTGTAAGGACCACTTGGAGACACACACGCACACACACCTGCTGGCATTATTAGATTTATTGCAAAAACAAACAATGTAGCCGATCAGTTTTTTACTGTACTTGTTGGGGACATTATGTGCACAGACTGAACACATTTTCGTGTTTGGGCACAACAAGCACCTGCTGTTCAACAAATGCTCTTCACACAATTCAAGAGCACGAAACAAAAACATATGAACAGCCACACAGCACTGCTGAAAGATCTTTGCACAATCTGCCTTCAAGGATTATTCCGGGTTATTCATAATTTAATGTCTATGGACAGCATATGTGGCCTGCTGTCCATTACCACAGGCTAACTTTTCTATCCGTTCGTATAAGCAAATGATAAATGCATTGTTTTGATATACTTACAATAGCAATCTACATTAACAATGCACCCTATACCATACAATAGCACAATAACAACTAAACACATCATTCATCTTTACTTAAAGGGACAGTTCACCGTAAAATACAAATTCTGTCATCATTCATCCTCGTGTCATTTAAAGTGACTTTCTTTCTTCTGTGCAACACAAAAGACAATATTGTGAGACATGCCTCAATGGTTTTGTGTTCATGCAATGGAAGTCAATGGGGGTGGTTACCAACATTCTTCAAAATATCTTCTTTTGTATTCTGCAGAAACAAGAAAGTCATACAGGTTTGGAATGACACGAGTAAATTATGAAAATTTTTGGGAGAACTGTTCCTTTAAGAAGTTTTTTGCTGGTTGGTCATTGCAGACAGCATGATGTGATCCAGACTCTCTGATGTCGTGCGGCGAGGTTTTGTAATCTAAAAAGTCATATCTGTCTGCTTCCATAGCAGTTTGCTTCCTGATTCACAGGGTTATTATGGGTAATCATTCCAGTCATTACAAGCCTTGATCACGACCGCGTTGTCGTGAGGCCTTTCTTCATTCTTTGCGACGAGAATTAAGTCTTATAACTAAAAGGTCATTTAAATAATGAGTTATTATATTCTGTTCTGGGATGCACAGAATCACATTGTAATACATCACGTACATCACATGGTTGTAGTTTATCATCAATGTATTTTTAGGTCACGAATCTATTTGAAGTTCATGAATCTATTAGTAAATTGAGAATTTGCTTGTAGATAGTAAACTTGAATTGGGTTGTAGTGAATCTTCTTTAGTGAAACATTTGTTGGTAGATAAATATGCTTAATGAATCTGTTTAGTTAATGATGAATCTGTTTTTTAGATAAACATCAAATTGTTTGTAGTTCCTAAATCTACTCGGAGTTGATGAATCTGTGTGTAGTCTATTATAAATCTGTTTGGTTAATGATGGATCTATTTGTAGATAAACATTCAATTGTTTGTGGTTCATCAATCTGTGAATCTGATTGTAGATAAACATGAATTGGGTTGTAGTTGATGAATCGGTTTTGGTTTATTATAAATCTCTTTAGTTGATGATGAATCTATTTGTAGATAAATATGAAATTGTTTGTCGTTCATAAATCTGCTTGTAGTTTATGAGTTTGTTTTTAGTTTTTATTTATTTGTGAATTTGTTTGTTTTAAATCATAAATCTGTTGATGATTAATCTATTGTAAAAAAATGTTGTTCCCACTTAAAAAATAAGGTACCTTAAAATATTAACTTAAAAATATTAGTCAACACATCGAGTTTGCATCAAGTTCATTGCCTTAACTAATATCTGTATTACTTAACTTAATATTTTAATAAGTTGAATTAACTTTAATTTTAAGGCAGCCAGGCAACTTTTTTATTGAAACAACAAAAAACAACATCATTTTTTACAGATAAACATGTCATTGTATGTAGCTCATGAATTTGTTTTCAGTTAATAATGAATCTGTTCGTAGTTCATGAATTGCAGTCATTGAATGCACTTTGGATAAATGTGTAAATTTGTGACGCTTGGCACTATTGCGAGGATGATCTTTCCATTTTTTGTGTACACTATGTATTATACGGTCACATATGGGAGGTCTCTTGGCATCTGAGGCTGAGACTATAATTATGACGGCTCTTTTTATTCTCACCTTTACATGTTGATTTTGATTGGCTGGCAGCGGTGGTCAGGTCAGCGGGAAGCCCCACATACACACCTCCATAGTTCCTGCAGAACCCAAACAAAACTGTGCTGATTCACTTCCATAACTGCTGGTTTTATAGCAATACTTTTATATTTATTGTCATGAATATAAAGAAGAACGTCTCACCTTCGTTTCTCCTCATCTGGTGATGGCTCTTCTGTCCTGCATCAGGAGAACAACGATTCAGGATTATTTCATTTATGGTTACATCAGATAGTGGACGTTAGCTTAACGTCTGGTAACTTCTTTGGTAATTGGTGAGATGTGGCGGGGTGTTGGGCGATGATTGTTTATTGGTTAGCGTGTGTTTGGGCCCTCAGGGGCTCACGTACATCACGGTTTGCTTGAACAAGCTGATTAATTCTCATCCACCGTTTAATTATGATGAAATGTGATGGAAATTTGTTCGAAATAAAAGATGACTTACACATCTTTGACTGCTTCTGCAGGACCTGTAAGAGATGGAAGAGGTTATTTCTCCATGAGATTAATCAAAACAATCCTAACGATTTCTTATCCAGGCGGTTTAAAACAGAGGTCCGATTAACCTTATTCCGGTGTAGTAGCTAAAAGAAACAGCCCATTAAATATAAAAATAAGAACATGTGGCTTAATAAGGGATTTATTAAAAAAGGGTAGTGTATGATATTGCATAAGATTAGAAAGAAAGAAAGAAAGAAAGAAAGGGAAATGTCTTCCCAATTAGGATGCTAGATGGTCCACCCTCTCTCTCTCTCTCTCTCTCTCTCTCTCTCTCTCTCTCTCTCTCTCTCTCTCTCTCTCTCTGTTCTTTCTGTGTTTCTTATAGTACTGAGTGTACAGCACAAGTCCTGCCGCTTATCAGTGACTGACATCATGAACACAGAAGAGCTGAACAATGTACAGGTGACTGTACACACTATACCCCAGATACTGTACACACATCTAAATACATGCTAATTCAAGTTTAATGTATTGCCTATGTAACTTAACATAGCCAACGTGTCATTTTGGCCTGTATAATAATTCAACTTATACACACCAGGGAAATATTTGTACTGTATTAACAGTAACTCCAGTGAAGAAAATTTAGAGGAAAATCTGCTTAATTGTCATGAAAATAACACAGTGAAAACATTTTCATTTGTCCTAAAAACATACATTTCTTTATGTGATTTCAAGGTAAGATGGACCAAGTATGTGGGTGGACTTTAGTTAAAAAACAAAAATACAAACACATATATAAACGCTTTAAGGACTCCGTTAGAACACAAACTATCTTATGTGAAGAAATGTCTCTTTCTATTCTATCACTGCATTGATACTGGAAATCACCAGAGGACAGTTTCCAATAGTTTATTCAGTGTGTCACACAGTAGAAACCACAGTTCTCTGGTTTCAAATGTTCAGTTGTGTATTGACCCATTATTCACCCTTAAAGACAGTAAATATACACAGTGAGATCTCCCTCACACACCACACACACATTAAAACATAGACTTTTTGTTTTGCTCTTAAAGAAAGACTATTATAGATTAACACACAACCAGAAAACCATTCCACTGATTGAGTTTTTGTTTGTAGGAGGTCACACAAAGAATCAGGGTCAAGGGTCAACAAAGCATCCAAGCAACCGCACATCCACAGAGAGGATCCTCCTAACGCATCAGTCGTTTCTTCAACAGCAATGAGACTTCGGGTTTTATCTTCCTTTTAAATATTTCACTTTAGAAAAAAAACTGTAATCTCCCAGAAATCTTATGTTTTCTCGAAATTTCTTAAAAGAGCAACATTTGAGCAAACAGATGTCAGGCGACACCAACAAACTGACGTTACTGATTTCACAGAAGTGAGAAGGTTTATTCTACATCATTCATACAAAACTGAACATATCATTTAGAGGGTGGAAACACATTATTTATTTCATGGACAGCCAATAAATAAACCAAAAATAATTAGTCTTGAGTGTTCTAATAGAGCGAAATATGACTCAAACATTGGACGATTGTTGATGTACAATAATGGATTAATTGAATGAGAAATGTTAAGGTTCATATTGAGTGCTTTCATATTTTTTGCAGCCTATAATAGGTTTTTTGTTTGACTATGATATCAAGGACATAAAGAGATTATTGGGGAGGTTTTGTCAGGAGAAACAGCTGAGATGCAGGAGTCTCTCCATATGCTCTCGTTGCTATTAATGACAACATTAACACCTTCAAATATTTTCTTTCCTATGGATCAGCTCACTCTCTTCATGGAGTGTATCAGCACACACAAATCTGACCCGAATACATATTAAACTACCTGACAAAATCCGGAGAGCACGATTAATAAACATCTTCTGAATCTACAGCGCTCCGCTGTATCCGGAGATTCTTCACCTCGGTGACTAAAGCAACATTCCCACACATCTGTCTATGGCTGTAGGGTTCCTGCTATGAGAAAGAGATACAAGGTCCTAGGAAGGCACAAAGGAGGATGTGGCTCCTTCACAGTCTGTCCCATGTAGACAGTCAAATGTTCACAGACAAGAGATGTCTTCAATGGAACCGTCAGACACATATACATACAAATCCAGAACGGACATGTCCATTGATAAAGGGCAACGTTGAGATGTGACTCACACTTACACTCACCTCCCGCTGTCGTGCTGGTGGCTGAGGAATTTCCGCATCCCATTTTGGCATGAACACAGCTCTCTGTCTGAAGCGTGTTGCTTTGAAGAAGAAAAGCGAGGAGACAGATGAATTAATGAAGGACGAGTATGATGAGCTCTTTGGAATGCTTTCCAATGCAGCCTGGACCATTCTGCAGAGAGAGAGAGAGAGAGAGAGAGAGAGAGAGAGAGAGAGAGATGCTCGACCCTCACACGATTCGCTGCTCTCCTCCACCCTGACAGGGTTGCCATGGAGACATGGAGGGAGGGGCTATGGCCTGCCTCCAGTTTCAAAGGTGCACAAAAAGTGAAGTTCTGTCTTTACTGTGTCCTGTTAAGTTTGCTGTTTGACATAAAAATGTTCTGCCTGCACCTCATAGTGGCCACATCTGACCTGGTTCAGAACACTTTAATCTCTACTTTTGTGTTGCATTTTAAGATTTTGTGAGTATAAAAACTCTCAAATTTCATTCACACATATATTCAAACTGACGCGACCAAAAATGGGATTTCACCTCATTGATGTCAAACCCGAGGCCTCATTGATAAAACGTGCAGATTTGGTCGTTCATATTTATAAAAACGGATTTTGACGTGGAAACGTGCTTATCGCCACGTTAGGGTCTGATCAGACGTAAGCACGTTGGCTTGTCCGAGTACTGCAGGTTTTTTGGAAATATACGTCATTATTGCCGATGCCGAATGTATAGGATTTGGACGTTGACAGGCGCTCTTTCATATATCAATGATATTATTTAGACATCAATAAAAGGCGGAAATCTGAAACTGTTAAGCTGCGCGCAATTTCTCGATCATTTATAGATTTCATATCTGATAGAGAGGCGTACACACGTTTTCTGTGCGTACGTACGTTCTACGAATCACACGTACGCACTTTGAGATCGTAATATCAAAATATAGGACGGTTTCTACGCAACATTTTATAAACGAGCCACCTCGAGATCAATGTCTATTCTTCTGACCCAAACAGAGCAGAATAGAAACACAGAAGTATTAAAAACCCATAAAATTGAATGCCAAAAAACACCCGTTTCTAGTCTGTAATAATGGGAGTGTCGTCCAGCAGGCGGCGCTGTTGTATTTAGGGCAGCAAGTTTTATGTAAAAGCTTTCACGGGTTTTTCAACTATATTATCATATTGCGTTTAATAACTTTATTTTTCCATACAATCAAACGACTGTTACTTTTTACGGATTATTTACGATTTATTCACGACAACTACATCACTATTTTTAGCCTCGCGTCATATTACTAACGACTACATTTTCCAGCGTTCAACTGAGGCCTTTCCGGCACGTCTTCGCGCATGTGCATGCCGGGAACTGTAGTCCTCATTCTTTCATTCCGTTCTCACCGTCTGCTACGTGAAAGATGCCGGCTGTACACCACAAATTATTACTCGAAGATGCGCTGCAGGACAGTCCGCAGGTAAACATGTATTTACTGGCGCTTTTCAATCAAGTTATTTTACACGACGTGAGATTTTAATGCGTTTCGCCTCGGGAAAGTAATGATGGGGCGAGACGCGCGTATGTTGTTGGTTGCAGCGCGTATGCTCTTCCGTGCACTCATCTAAATTCACGATTTTATTACGTAGGAACAAATAAAAGTACACGTTTACACTTTTAGAGTCATCTCGTTTATGCTATTGCATCATGTGTGAGTTAGCTTATACATGGATCATTCTAGCCATTGACAGGCGTCGTGCACGTATGTTGATCATATGTTTACAAACACGCGCGTCTGATGTTTTAATTCGAGTTCAAATCGGTTTCGACCCTATAAAGTTGCTATTGTTGGAAGTGAAGTGCTGTTGGCAGTGTTGTCGGGGATGGATGGGCCTGTTGGGAAGAGTAAGATGTTGTTTAGTTGATCGGACCTCCGTGAGTCGGATCCTTTTTATCAGATCTGATATCACCGTCTGATCTGAGACATCACCGTGAGAATATCAGACACATTATCATCAGACTAACAGCAGTCCAGAGACATCATATTAGCTTTAAATACACAATATTAGCATCAGGCCTGAGACATTTTGGATCAGACAGTGTAAAATCAACATCTGATGACACGTCTGATAAGGGTTTCTAGAATCAGACCTGATCCTAATATGACATTAGATCTGAGACACCATATCAGATCGGAGGAGATATCACAGCATATCAGACTTCAAAATCAGACAAGCAACAGTTCAGACATCAGATCCATTAGCGTTATCCAAAACATTAGACCTGAGACATCTAAGATATAGATCAGACACATAAGCAAAAGATATGATGAACATCCAAACAGACACACCAGGATTAACCAAAACATTAGATCTGAGTATTATATCAGATACACAAACATCAGATCAAATACACAATACTTAGAATGGGGACTTCGTAGCATGTCCGATCTCAAATATCACTGATGATGTCATTAAAACATCAAACATGGAAGTTTGATCATAAAGAACTGATTTCTGTGCATAAATTGAAACAGAACAACCATGTTTTCAGTCAATTATTAGTTTCTAAGTTGTGTGTCTGAGTCATATCCCATAATGCAGTGCGCTTGAGATTACGAGTATGGTCTTACGTAAGTTGTCCGCCCTTCAGATTGTATTGTGTGTAGTAGAAACACACCCAGGAGTCGGACTTGATCTCAGACACACCTGCATGCTTGAAACAACAGGGATGGTTTGTTGGATTCATTAAAGACGTTTAACAGTGTGCGATTGAAACATGTGTGGAGGAATACTGAAGGGCACGTTTGTTTGCCGTCCCAGACGCGTTCCCTGCTCAGCGTGTTCGAGGAGGATGCTGGGACACTCACAAACTACACAAACCAGCTGCTCCAGTCCATGCAACGAGTGTTCGGAGCCCAGGTACACAAACACATGCACATTCTTCTCACGGTAATGTGCAGTTATTATTCTGAAGAAAACAAATGCTGTTTAGAATAAAGCGTCAGCAGTGTAAATGTCCTCTGACACACACTTCTGCTGATGTTCCCAGTTTACATGCGCGGGGATGAATAATAAAGTTACATCATACAATCTAGATTTTCTGCTGACTGTGAAATGTCACTTTTAAAAGTTACTTTTATTTAAATAATGCAGTCTTTGAATGTAATTATAATATAAATAATATATATTTTGCAAACAATAAATTATTAATGTGCAAAATTAAACTGCAGTATGTCCCCACAATTCACTATCAGTGTGTTGGTTATAAAATGCATCAAAATCACTGACCAAACCCATTTCCTTTGTGTGTCTGTGTGCATTTGTGTGTGTGCTCATCTTTGTGTGCGTCTATGTGTGTGTGTGTGTCTGTGTTCGTCTATGTGTGCGTGTTTGTCTGTGTTGGTTTGTCTGTGTGTGTCCGTGTCTGTGATCGTCTATATGTGTTCGTCTGTGTGTGTGTTCGTCTGTGTGTGTCTGTGTTCGTCTGTGTGTGCGTGTTTGTCTGTGTTCCTCTATGCGTGTGTCTGTGTGTGTTCGTCTGTGTGTGTATGTGTCTGTGCATGTCTGTGTTCATCTGTGTGTGTGCATGTGTGTCTTCGTCTATGTGGTGTGTGTGTGTGTGTGTGTACTTCTGTGTCTGTTTGTGTTCGTCTGTGTTCGTCTATGTGTGTGTTCGTCTGTGTTCGTCTATGTGTGTGTCTGTTTGTGTTCGTGTGTGTCTGTGTTCGTCTATGTGTGTGTCTGTTTGTGTTCGTGTGTGTCTGTGTTCGTCTATGTGTGTGTGTGTCCTCTGTGTCTGTGTCTATGTGTGTGTGTGTCTGTGTTCGTCTGTGTGTGTCTGTGTGTGTTCGTCTGTGTCTGTGTTCGTCTATGTGTGTGTCTGTGTTCGTCTATGTGTATGTCTGTGTTCGTCTATGTGTGTGTCGTGTGTGTTCGTCTATGTGTGTGTCTGTGTGCATGTGTGTGTCTGTGTTCGTCTATGTGTGCGTGTATGGGTGTGTGTTCATCTATGTGTTCATCTATGTGTGTGTGTGTGTGTTCATCTATGTGTGTGTGGGTGTGTGTGTGTGGCAGAATGAAATGGGGCTGGCAACAGAACAGCTTTCTAAGCAGCTCTTGGAATATGAGAAACAGGTAAATTCTCACATCATCAGCAGTAATGACAGAAACGTTTGAAAGTGTGTTTGTGAATCAATGTGTTATTAATGACACCGATGTCGTGGCAGGACTTTGCTCTGGCGAAAGGTGATGAAGAGGTCATCAACACTCTGCAGCACTTCGCCAAAAGTGTAGAAGAGGTAAGACAAATGATGTGTGTGTGTGTGTGTGATCAGCAGGGTCTCTCGAGTGGAATGAGTGGTTGTTAGTCCTGTAGCAGGTGTTGTGGGTTGGTCTTCTCATGTAGGGGTAAGATCACCTGATCACATGACCTACAGCATCTTGGCAGAGTGACTTCCAACTCGCTCATCTGATCATTTATTGGCTAACTGATTTATACATTCTGTACTGCTGAAACTGATTCACACATTCTGACATATTAGATTTCATCTCTCTCTCTCGGTCTTATTTGAATTCTAGTTGAACTCTCTTCATGCTGAACTGGCCACTCAGATGGCAGAAAAGATGGTGTTTCCCATGGTGCAGTTCAGAGAGAAGGACCTTACAGGTACAACCAAAACTTTTGACCCAAAGCTCTGTAAAGGATTTTTGATGCAAAGAGATTTGTGATTCCGGTGATTTCATTTTCTGCAGAGATCAGCACGCTGAAGGAGATATTCGGCATCGCCAGTGATGGTACGAAGTAATGTGACTTTATCAGCTGTGACCATGTATTCATATTATCGATGACTTCAATCACGTGTTTCCCTTCAGAGCATGAAGCCGCCATGGTGAAATACAGCCGTTTACCCAAAAAGAGAGAAAACGAAAAGGTACGCTTTCCCCTCATGTACAGTATATACAGTAACGTGTTATTTTGTTGCTGTCGGGTGTCCACACCTACTTTTCATTTTGTTTAAAAATGCAAAGCTCTTTTTAAAGCTTTTCAGTGATTAAATATTCACAAAACCCACAGACAAACGCAACAGTTATAAAACATAATACATACGCAGAAAACATAATAGTTATAAAGATTTATGCAAAAAACAATATGAAACAGCGACGATATGAAACCCACCAATCAGAGCGCAGTAATGAGAAGTGTGTGTGCACAGATGAAGGCAGAAGTGGTGCGAGAGGTGGCGTATTGTCGCAGAAAGCAGCATCAGGCAGCTATGCAGTATTATTGCGCTCTGAATGCGCTGCAGTACAGGAAGAGAGTGGCCATGCTGGAACCCATGCTGGGATACACACGCGCTCAGGTCAGACATCCCACCAATCACAAGCACTCCTCACTGTAAACTCTTCTAACATCTGATTGGTTGAGACATGCATCGAGCTGTTGTTTCTTAATATGCACATGTTCAATTAATTTGATATCGAAGCGCTTGTAGTGATCAAATAGATCGGATCCTTTTAATTTAAAGTAAATTGTTTAATTTGATTGTCATTGATTTGTTTCGTGATTTAAGTGCGTTATGGTTAATGTTGTCGGACTTCCCGCAGATACATTTCTTTAAGAAAGGGATGGAGCTGGTTTCTAAAAAGATGGACAGTTTTCTCAACTCAGTTTCCAACATGAATGAGAGGTAGAGATGACGCCCAAAACCAGCACACGTTCCAAAAACCTTTTTATAACGTTTATAAAAACGATACTATGAACATTTCTCATTTCTCTGTCGTCAGTATTGAGTCTCAGTTAGAGGTGGAGACGGAGGTCATGCGCTCGTCTCAGAGAGAGCTGCTCTCCGTCGATGATGTCACGTATATGCCGGATCGTGATCTGACCCCTGTGAATCGAGCGCTGGTTCAGAAAGCGGGTTATCTCAACATCAGGAAGTACGGGTCACTTTGTCTCTCACAATACATGATTTCTGCCAGCAGCAGGACTGAAGTAAACGCAAACAATGTTTGTCTCCATCCTGCAGTAAAACAGGTCTGGTGACGACGGCGTGGGATCGGTTGTTTTTCTTCACGCAGGGCGGTAATATGATGTGTCAGCCGCGGGGGGCCATCGCAGGTGGGATGGTTCTGGATCTGGACAACAGCTCCGTCATGGCCGTGGAGTGTGAAGATCGTCACTACTGCTTTCAGATCACCTCACCCAACGGCAAAACGTGCGTGTTTGAACCCGTGACGCATTTGTGTGCGTTTGACGAACTGAAAAGTTGCGTTTGCAGATTCTTAAGCTGATTCAGTGAGCACGTCTGAGGAACAAGCTTGCATGAAAGTGAATCTAAAAGATGTTTTGTGTGAGGCACTACATCAAGCTCTTCCAGCGCACATTTGGGACTCGTTGCGCTTTGAGAGTTATCTGATAGATGAGATCAGGAGAACTTTCTGTCGGTGGACCACAAGCTTGCTCAGAGTTTCTTTTAGAACCAGAAATA
The DNA here is from genome assembly GCA_006030095.1 of Triplophysa siluroides. NCBI lineage: Eukaryota > Metazoa > Chordata > Actinopteri > Cypriniformes > Nemacheilidae > Triplophysa > Triplophysa siluroides. Next base: position 229,793 of record VCII01000891.1, on the reverse strand, counting down.
ATCCATTTGAATATATTCGTAACACAATGTGTGGCTACATGCAAGTAGGCGCTTCTTCTCCAATCCTTCCTCGGATCTCTTGTTTTATGCAAAAAGGAGTACATGAATGTTAATGTTTTTTCTCTTTTCAAGGTCTTTGATTCTTCAAGCTGAGAGCAGAAAGGAATATGAGGAGGTATGTAACACACTTCAGTGAAATGGGTTAGAAATGAAATGTCTAAAGTCTGTGTCATGTCTTTATCCTTTGTCGTCACAGTGGATTTGCACTCTCAACAACATTTCAAGACAGATTTACCTGACCGACAATCCTGAGGTATCTATTATCTGTCTGTCTGTCTTTCTATATATCCATCTCCATCCGTCTGTCTATCTATCTATCCACCTGCCTGTCTGTGTCTATCTAACTGTCTATCATCCGTCCGTCTGTCTATCTTCATCCGTCCGTCTGTCTGTCTGTCTTCATCCGTCTATCTATCTATCCGCCTGTCTACCATCTATCCTCCTGTCTGTCTGTCTATCTATCCGCTGTCAGTCTATCTATCCCCCTGTCTGTCTGTCTGTCTGTCTGTCTGTCTGTCTCTCTATCTATCTCCAAAAGTCTATCCATCCATTTATCTATCCACCTGTCTGTCTTACTGTCTATCGTCTGTCTGTCTATCATCCGTATGTCTGTCTGTCTGTCTGTCTATCTTTCTGTCAGTTTGTCTGTCTATCCGTCCGTCTATCCGTCCGTCTGTCCGTCTCTTCTACATCTAGAGCACTATTTATCAGTAATCCTGATGTGAACAGATCTCAGATCAGTGATTGTTTGTGTTGTTTTTATAGGCTGTGGCCATCAGGTTGCATCAGACGGCTCTGCAGGCAGTGACACCCATCACCAGCTTTGAGAAGAGAGCTGAAGTTTCTCCAAACCCTAACCAGTACTAAAATAATAAATCTGAGCATAAGAGCCAGACTTATATTAGATCATTCTAGTTAAGTCTTGCAATTCTGTAATGCCAATTCTGTTTTGTTTTTGTCCTCTGTAGAGCGAAAACAAGCGGTGTGGCCGGTGTTAATTCTCAGAAAGGTCCTGTAGTCTATGAGCCTGAAGATCTGATCGCTCCGGGAACTCCCATCCAGTTTGACATCGTGCTGCCCGTGTCTGAGTTTCTGGATCAGAATCGAGCCGGAGCAAGGTCATATCACCCTACATCCGATGTCAATGCTTTGATACTTTGACACATTGCAGACTAACCCCAAACGTACATATGGTTTATTGGACAGTGTTTCTCTTACGGTTTTATGAGCTGGCTTTAATTTTACAGTCGGTTTATGGCTTTACTGTCTCTACAATTGCATAAAAATTGCTTTTTTGTTGGAATATATCAGACGCACTAACCCGTTTGGTGAAACAGAAGAGGACGACAGCGGATCAGACGACACTCACGGTAAGACAAGCATGTTTCAACATGATATTAAATATTAAAAAAAATATTTATTGTACCATGTAAAGGAGATGGTTTCTGTATGTGCACCTCAGATTCGCTCCTGCAGCAGGTGTTTGCTGTGCGGTTCTTGGGTTCGATGGCCGTTCGGGAAGGTCACACGCAGGAAGTGATTTATGAAGCCATGAGGCAGGTTCTCGCCGCACGGGCGATCCACAACATCTTCAAAACCACAGAGTCACACATGATGGTGAACAGCACCTGCGTCAGGTACGTAAGACTGGAAACAATCGTATGGGAATGTGACTGTTTTACAAGTTTTTGCGCAAGACGATTCGGGTGATTAAATGAGTTTTCTGTTGACAGATTGATTGATCCACAAACTCAAGTCACCAAAATCTGCGTAAGTCATTTAATAAAAATCAATTATAAAGTTACTTATAGGCAAGTTTGTCAATATATAAAGTGTTTATTTTGTAAAATTAACTCATGAATAATTAATACCCATTTAAAGCAACATTTATTTTAATTGCAAAACAAAATTTAACCAAAATTGCAAAAAAATATATAACTAAAATGAACACAAAACTATAATTATTTTGACTTACTATTTTAACTTTTTGTTGTTATAATTTAACAAAATAAATTACCTAATTTCAACTTGTTTTTATGAGTTGAAGTAATGTAAAAAGTTTATTTTTTTTACAGCGTTCTTTGCTTTATTCATTTAACTGACACTTTTATAAAAAACTTGGACTGCACTTCTGTCTTTACACTTTGAGAAACTTGTAAACTATTCTGAAGACGGGTGACTCTGGATTGAGTTATTTCTCAGCATTGAATCTTTATCTCTGTTCTCTGTCTGTCCGTCAGTTCCAGCTGAAGGACGTGTCTCAGTTCGCAGCCCATCAGGAGAACAGCAGGCTGATGGGTTTCGTGCTGGAGGGGAGAGATTGGAGTAACGGAGGAGACGGAGAACCTTCCTTCAGCGTGTTTGTGTTCGAGAGCAACACTGAAGGAGAGAAGGTGCGTCTGCAAACCATAAACCCTGATGCTGATATCTCACCTGCATTATCAGAATAACCCATGGAGTTTGTGCTTTCTTTTACAGATCTGCTACACTATTAACTTGGGGAAAGAGATCTCAGAGGCCAGGAAGGTAAGAGTGCTTCAGTCATGTGAAGTGATTTGATTTGATTCCTTTATTTATTTGATCGGACGGAAACATTAAAGGCTATAATAGTTGTAGTGTAATTCACAATGCATGTACTTAGACAGAAATAGATTGGGCATTAGTGATGTCAGCTATGATTTGTTTAGGTTTTATGTCTCCTCTTTTGAGCATCTGTTTCATCAACTGTGTTTGTGTATCAGGACCCTGAAGCGCTGGCCCAGCTGATGAAGTCGATGCCCCTGACAAACGATGGAAAGTTTTTGCTGCTGGAAAATGAGACGGGAGACGCAGCAGATGGAGTCACACCAGATGACCTGGAGTCAGAGGCCTGACCTCAAACACACACACACACACGCGCGCACGCACGCACACACACACACACATCTGCTGCTGTCCTCTGATCTCTAAACACACTGCACTCATTATACAACACGCATCCCGTTACTGTGAAATCACATGTGGGTTTACATCAGATTCTTAGTTCAGCCACAAAATTGTGGCATTTTATGTTAGAAAGCAAGACTTTCTCATTAGAAGATGTCTTCTGAAACTAAAACTACGACGCAGGAGTTGTGTGGGCTATTTAAGATACTTCCATTTTTATGTCTGCGGGAGAAAGTTGTGTTTAGAACGATGCGAGTAAATGATAGATTAGTTTTTAGGTGAAATGGTTCTTTAAAGCAGCGATCTGTAACGTTTGACTCTCTTTTGTCTTCTCTGTTGAAACACACAATTGCAGTTTGAAGCCGCGGTCAGACTTGACTTTGAGCATGCGAAGATCGTTCGGACGGTGGTACAACAATTCCCGTTTTGATCTTCTATTGGTCTCTTGCGACACGAATTCACAGGTCAGAGTTCACCAAACTTGAACTTTGCTACGCAGCGAAATATTGTTGGACGGGCTTTCGTTCAGGCTTCCGTTTCCGTTCAGGCTTCCGTTTCCGTTCAGTCGCACTCCCATACATATGAAGGGAAGTCAATGGAGGGAAAAGTCAAGTGTGACCGCGGCTTGACATAGGTCCCACACAACTGCAACAGAAAGCAGAAATGATCAAATATTAGTGCGACCTGTCGTTGTGGTTTTGGGAGACGAAGCCCTTTTTAAACACTAACTATACTTGTTTAGTTTTAACCACAAAGTTACAGATAGCAGCTTTTATTGAACCATAATATTTACTCTTCAGGTTAATTTGTTTCACAATGTCACAGAGTTTCAGCTACAAACTTTTGGTCATAGGAAACACAAAACGTACATTCCATTCACATCCGCTCCATCATTCCACTATCATCACAGCTTTCAGAGAACATGCGAAACTGCTCTGAATCCCACTTTACATACTCATCATCCTGTGAAGTATTCCAGATTACGGCATCGTAACTCACTGGATGGTGAAAAGGTGGCAAGATGAATCTTTGTTTTTTAAAGGCGACTCGGAATGCGAAGTTTTACGTTTTATGAATGAAGTTTTATTAATGTAAGGTACTGCTAGATACGAATGCTTATGTTTAAAAAGCAAATAGCATGTTATAAACAGGGTCCGTGTATTGATGCAATTTTATATCATGGCATTAAGAGTTTAAATTGGTGTTTGTATGACACAAAAATATGCACTTTCTATTGTCATCGACGCATGTACTTGTAAAGTTGTAAATTGGGATTCAGTCCGTCATTTTGAAATGCAAAATAATTCCACTTCCTTATCATGTTTTTTTAAACGCTACATTGAAATCAGACCTCTTTTCTTAGTAAGTTAATACATTTAAAGCCTAAATACAGTGGAGAGAATTTAAAGCTAGAATCTATAGATCGGTATATAACAACTACTGTCCTAGTTGTGTATTATAATCTATTTTGTGGACAGCGTAATCATTTTCATTCACTGTGTAATATTGTGTCTCCAGTAGCTTTTCAGACCACTACATTTTAGTTAGTTCATTTATAACATTTGTTTTTTGCTCTGAAGGGCTTTTTCTCAGTATTTTATCTGAATGCTGCATCTAGCAAACACTCACCTGTGTGTTTCCTGTAACAGTACCGAAGGATACAGTTCAATCAAGTTTCTGAAAGTGGTTTACAGCGAGCTGAACTGTTGTTTACATACTAATCTGATGGCGAGAGCTTTAGAAAGCAAACGTGATCTCAACATGTAACGCGGAATATATCTCTGTCCGTTTAACCTGTGATGAGCTTAAGCATGTTATGCTGGAAAATAAAACCGCTAACTATTAACGTACGAGCAGCGGTTATTTTCTCCCCATGTAACCTGTCTGTCTTTTCAGTATGTAAAACTTTAATAAAGCTTTGTGACCATTTCTAATTCCCTTTCAGAGTCGTGACAAATCTCACATCAGGCTGAATGTAAATTCAATATTTTATTTTACACATACACAGTTGAGTCAGTCAGCCTCTGTGGATAAAAGCATCAATACTTGCACACGTCACAGAACTTTTCAGTCGATACTGAGGAAAATGATTTCTGCTTATTGACTTTTCAGACAAAAATGTCTACGGTGGCCGATCACAGCAGCGAGCTTTTCTGTCCAAAATGTGACAACGGAACACGCAAAGGAGAATCAAGAGTCTTTGTAATAGTTATTGAGGTTGATACGCAACAGAAAGTCCTCCAAATGTGGTTGATAGCCTTTGTCCACCAGTTTGCTTACCACTGTAGATGACAAAAACACATTTAAATCCGATTCATTAGAAAACATGATTTTATGAGTTTCATTATAATGAATCTTATGATGAAACCTTTGCAGGTCATTTTAACATCAAGGTCAACAGTAGAACATTGCATTATTAGCACATATTAGCTCCTATAAAAAAATGTCATGGTCTAAAAAATGACTGGAATGCAGAAAAAAGTTAAATAGGCAACAGAAGTGGTCCGGTGTGACTGTCTTTAATCTCTTATTGGCTTCTTTCAGAAGCTAGAGACTCTGATCTTTCCCCCACACTGATGACCGGTGTCTTAACCTGTCTGATAAAGCACCTGTCCTCACCTTTGAACAGGAAGCTGGAGTAATACTTGAAGGTGTTGTAAGACTGCTGCATGGCAATGAAACCGGGATGCACCGGCTCCCCCTGCTGGAGCTCCCAGGGCTGTGCGATGAGCTGACCACGAAACTTAAGGATGAGACTGAAGATGCTGTGAATGATGTTCATCACCGGAGCGGCTTTCTCTGTCAACAAACCCCTGAGAGGAGAGGAATGAAAAGATCAGGGACATGTTTTACCCCAAAATAAAGACAATTCTTAACCTTTTTGGTCAAAATAAACAAAAAACAGTGATTGAGCAAGTAGATCAAAATCAGTTATTGAACAAGTACATTAAAAATCAGTGTTTTTAATTATGATTTATAAGGTGAGCTGTAACGTATGTTTTTTTAAGGACTTAAATGTAATTTGTAAACAGCAATTTTCTTACAAAAAGTACTGTATAGTCATAAAGCAATGCCACTAAGAAAATCTTGAAATTTAGACTAAAAAGCTGGTCAACATAGCTGTATAAGAAACATTAAATGTTTTTTTACTAACTGTGGTTTTGTCACTTTGTGGCACAATTTGCTTTTAGTGACGACAATACATGAATGAATGAATAAATACAAATAAAACAATGTGTCATGTTTAGGACACAAGTGTGATTAATGCGTATACACACCAAGGTTTCATAGTTTACTAAAACTATAAAAACTTTTGGTAATTTAAATCAGATAAAATAGTGGCCTAAATATTATAGTAAAACAAAAGATTTATATATGTTGCGATGTTAAAAATTTATAAATAGTTGACAAAAGCACGTAACGAAATTGCATAAAAGAAAGAAAATAAAATGAACATGAACAATAAAAATATAAAAGTTTATTATATATTAATATTATTATAATTGTTTTATATTGTTATTGATTATTTATTATATTGTGAATAAAATGACAATAAAAACTAAAACAACACTGAGACAGATTGTACACTTCATGTGTATTTGTGTTCCTCTCACCTGAAGATGGCTCTGTTGAGGTATTCTGCATGCGTGCGGTGAATGGCGTCCAGATCGCTGGCGCTGCTCAGTTTGTGCGTGAACTCGCTCCAGGACACCTGAAGGATCTGATTAGCGATGTAACCCTGAATGACCTTCACAAAGTGCTGCATCTCATGTCTGTAGAGCTGAAGCTGATGGAACTGAACGGATCGACCCGCACCCTTCACCAGAGCTGACAGAGAGAGAGAGAGAGACAGCTATCATACCAAACATCTCTACACGCCTTATCAGAGGGGAACAGCGAAATCAAACTGTGGAAAAGCCACACTTTGAACTTATTAAAACCCGACAACCTTTAAAATGAGATGCCCAACGTCAAATCATTCTCCTTTCAAAAACCGATACTTGTGAATGTGAAGAAAATACTCCTTTACATTTAAAGGTTGTGTGAAGAGATTTACGCAGAACATGCTATTCGTCAAGAAAGGAAATACAAACCTGTCCTCTTCAGGTGAAACCAGACGTCTCTGAGGGACCAAACCATGTGTTTGAGTTGCAGTAAGAAGGAAAACAGTCTGTTATATTTATTCAGACAGTTCTCTGTTATGACGATATTCACCGGCCAGTCCACCTGCAGACAGAAACGCAGATATGATGAACATCTGTCCGACTCACCAGAAAGTTACAACAGGAGATGATGAACTTCATCTGACCTTGTAACGCAGCTCAAGACAGTTCAACGAGTCGGGAGCGTGAGGGTGAAAGATCTCCGGCAGATATCTCAGAGCAAACGTAAAGTGAGCGGCCAGCTGGCTGTCGCCGTGGACGCTGTACTGTAACGCTTTATTCAGAATAGAGTTCAACACCAGCGGGGTCAACAGCTCACCTGGCGTCTGACCGCTGCCCAACTGAAAACACGCACACGATCACATTCACTGCGTACTGAATAGTTTGATGTCTACTATTTTCATAAACATGTTCTGGTGAGGAATTTCATTTGGATAATAAAATAATAAACAAAATACGTTAAGGACACAATGCAAGCGTTGTGTTGAGACCTTCTCGAAGAGTTGATCGCTGAGAGAGAGCGCAAACTCTCCATCCTCCATCAACAGGAAATGTCTCAGAGTCTCGAAATGCTTCTCCACACCCAACTCCACGAAAAAATAATCCACCACAGCCTTGTTTACCATCGACACGCTGCGAGAAAAGAGCGAGAAAGAGTGTTCAGGAAGTCTGATCTTGATCATCTTGGTTGTCGGAATGTTGCTACGACGTTTCTACAACGTTTTGGATGATTTGTCACCCTAATGTGGTTTCTAGGATGTTACGGTGTCATTTCTAGGGCGAAGTGAGTTACAATATTTGCTCAACGATGCAATTGGGACCCAACTATAGTCTCTTACTGTGTTATCAGAGGGCGTGGTGACCGAGTGTTTCATGAGAACGGGAAGCGGCATCATCTCACTGAGCTGAACGGCAGTGGCCTCCGCGGCCCTCTGAAGCGAGAGGTCACCTGGCAGTCCGTTCTGACCCCGTGTCACCTGCTGCAAGAGCTCAGACTCTGGATCTGCAGCTGTATCAGAATCGAGAACGCAGACATCTTCATTTCTGACACAAAGCAGTACAGATCTGGAGGCTTACACAAGTGAAACTTACCCATCAGGCCGTACGAGTCCTGGTACTGCTCCACTTGGTACTGTGAGGCCAGGCTGAGGAGGTATCGATCCTCTGGGCTTTCTTTAGGGGACAGACCGAGTCCGAGAGCCCAGGCAGTGAGCCCCTCGTCGAGGGAGAATGACACACTAGGGGGCGCTGTGTTGTGCGCCAACAAATAAAAACAACACGGCGATGACATAAGGTGCATTTACATTGTTTGTGTATGGAAAAGATAACATCTTGGTATTTCTTTCTTGGCAGGAGAGAAACTACAGGTAACGGGCTAAATAAGCTTGTCCCGTAAGATAAAATGTCCCATATAATGCTAATAAAGAAAGATTCATTGGTTAATTTCCCAGAGCAGTGTTATCACAGGGGTTCTGTCAAGTTGCAATATTACATTGTTGTTTTGGGCGGCGTGATACAGCAACATTGGCTCGACCAATATTGTGAGGTTGGCACAGGACTATCTGTTTGGCTAAACAATAGCTGTTATTTGTTTAGCAATTCCTGAAGACTACAGAAATTACCCAGTGACGCTATTAAATTTCAATTGCCAAATACATCTTAAAGCATCCCAAACTTTTTTTTGAAAGTAGTTATTTACACCTGTAGCACCTGCCCTTAAACAGACACAGAAACATCAGTTGCGCATTCTTACCCTCAGTGTCCATCCAGGCTGGTTTCTCCGTCTCATCTAAAGGCTGGTCCAATCTGTTGGATGCCTTTTCACCGTACAAACTCCCCGGCACCACGCCGCCCACCCTGCATCCCATTCCCAACGCCGAGTCTGAGGAATGTCCATGAACGCTTCTGGGAAAAGAGTTCGCTTGAGTGATCTCGACCCCACCGACGACACAACCAACACCCAGCGTTGACTGCGAGGAATGTCCGTACTCGCTGCCAGGCAGTGGAGAGGGCTTGGGGTGGACGCCCGTCACGACACACCCGACTGTTAGCGCTGAATCTGACGAGTGACCGTATGCGCTGCCGGGAAGACGGGTGGGTGAAGGTGCGTTTTCAGGAATTGTGCAACCCGCTTTAAGGGTGCTATCGGAGGAGTGACCGTATTTGCTCCAACGTGGGCGAGAGGTAGCGACATCAAACACAAACTCACCCACCTTTATATGGGAGTCGGAGGCGTGGCCATGTATGTTAGGGGTGGGAACATAAGAAGTTTCTTCAGACATGTGTTCACCTACTTTTATATGAGCGTCAGAGGCGTGGCCATGGATGTTAGGGGTGGGGACATAAGTAGCTTCTTCAGACATGTGTTCACCTACTTTTATATGGGCATCAGAGGCGTGGCCATGGATGTTAGAGGTGGGGACATGAGTAGTTACTTCAGACATGTGTTCACCTACTTTTATATGGGAGTCAGAGGCGTGACCATGGATGTTAGGGGTGGGGACATGAGTAGTTTCTTCAGACATGTGTTCTCCTACTCTTATATGGGCGTCAGAGGCGTGGCCATGGATGTTAGGGGTGGGGACATGAGTAGTTTCTTCAGACATGTGTTCACCTACTTTTATATGGGCGTCAGAGGCGTGGCCATGGATGTTAGGGGTGGGGACATAAGTAGTTACCTCAGACATGTGTTCACCTACTCTAATATGGGCGTCAGAGGCGTGGCCATGGATGTTAGAGGTGGGGACATGAGTAGTTACTTCAGACATGTGTTCACCTACTTTAATATGGGCATCAGGGGCGTGGCCATGGATGTTAGGGGTGGGGACATGAGTAGTTACTTCAGACATGTGTTCACCTACTTTAATATGGGCATCAGGGGCGTGACCATGTATGTTAGAGGTGAGGACATGAGTAGTTACTTCAGACATGTGCTCACCTACTTTAATATGGGCATCAGGGGCGTGACCATGTATGTTAGGGGTGGGGACATGAGTAGTTACTTCAGACATGTGTTCACCTACTCTTAAATGGGCGTCAGAGGCGTGGCCATGGATGTTAGAGGTGGGGACATGAGTAGTTACTTCAGACATGTGTTCACCTACTTTTATATGGGCGTCAGATGCGTGGCCATGGATGTTATGGGTGGGTACAGGGGTAGTTTCTTCAGACATGTGTTCACCTACTTTTATATGGGCGTCAGAGACGTGGCCATGTATGTTAGAGGTGGGGACATGAGTAGTTACCTCAGACATGTGTTCACCTACTCTAATATGGGCGTCAGAGGCGTGGCCATGTATGTTAGAGGTGGGGACATGAGTAGTTACTTCAGACATGTGTTCACCTACTTTTATATGGGCGTCAGAGGCGTGGCCATGGATGTTATGGGTGGGTAAAGGGGTTGTTTCTTCAGACATGTGTTCACCTACTTTTATATGGGCGTCAGAGGCGTGGCCATGTATGTTAGAGGTGGGGACATGAGTAGTTACTTCAGACATGTGTTCACCTACTTTTATATGGGCGTCAGAGGCGTGGCCATGTATGTTAGAGGTGGGGACATGAGTAGTTACTTCAGACATGTGTTCACCTACTTTTATATGGGCGTCAGAGGCGTGGCCATGTATGTTAGAGGTGGGGACATGAGTAGTTACTTCAGACATGTGTTCACCTACTTTTATATGGGCGTCAGAGGCGTGGCCATGGATGTTATGGCTAGGGACATGAGTAGTTACTTCAGACATGTGTTCACCTACTCTTATATGGGCGTCAGAGGCGTGGCCATGTATGTTATGGCTAGGGACATGAGTAGTTACTTCAGACATGTGTTCACCTACTTTTATATGGGCGTCAGAGGGGTGGCCTTGGATGTTATGGCTAGGGACATGAGTAGTTACTTCAGACATGTGTTCACCTACTTTTATATGGGCGTCAGAGGGGTGGCCTTGGATGTTAGGGGTGGGTTGAGATGAGATCATCGTTGGATCAGTGCTGTTATATTTCATATGTGCATTACATTCTAAGTCATGGAAGCTGATAAGAAGAGGCACAGATTGCTTTTCTTCTAGCTGAGAGGAGTGAGAGGGCTTGCTGACACTCTCACAGGACTTGGCTTCCTCTGTTGGCTCCTGGGCAGCTCGCTTTGGCTCTGAACCTGTGCTGGCTGCTACGGGCTCTGTTCTCGCCTCATCTCCAGTTGGCCGTTCCTCTGTGTTCTGGCGATTGCTCTTTGCATCACAAGCTCTCTCTTCAATGGCTCGGGTGTTTGAGTCCAAACGTATTGTACCCTTGTCTTGCCCTGAGGCGGGGTGGTCGCCCAGCTGTACCGAGCTCTGTGAAGGGTGTCCATGAATGCAAGCCTTCGGCGGACCCCCCGGCACCTCCGGAGTAACCTTTCCCAACGGGAAGCTGGACTTGGATGCTTGTCCGTAAGGACTAGGTGTGGGGAAGGACTCCTGTACATCCGAGACGTTTTCTCCAACACTTATGTGAGAGTCTGAAGGATGTGGGGGAACGTGGTCTGAATTTTGTGGATTTGAAACAGAACCACTGATGGATTCTGGCAAGTCCGAACCGATGTGTTGGAGAGCCTGGGTCATAGCACCACTATCAGGAATGGGTGGTGGTTTAGGGAGGAAATCAGATATGTCAATCTCCTCTGATTTTAAAGCATCAACTCCACCAAACGCAGGAGGGCAAGGATGAACAGCGGATTCTGGGATAGCAGCGTCTTTTGTGGTCGGTGTTTGATTCTGCTGCTCAGGTAGCTGTGATGAAAGCAGAATCAATAAGCAGTACATTTTAAAGGTTTTAAAGGAAGAAACAAGTGATTGTTTTTAAGAATGGAGAATCAGAAAATACACGAATGCAAGCACATCTGAATGGAAAGAGAAGCACACAGACCTGATGGTGTTGTTGTTTGTGGGTGGTTTCTTGAAGCGGCCTCTCCTGACCTAAAGGAAACTTCTCCATCAGAGCCTGTCCAGAAATCAATGAGAATGCCTCAGAGAAAGGCTTCTCTCCCACTCAAAAATATTTATTTAATTACATATTATATATATATATATATAATATACAGCTACCTGCAGACTGTATTATAACTACTCTTTCGTTCCAGCTCTGGAGGTGGTGGACCATAAACTGGAAAACCGCTGTGCTCCATCATTATTGTTCACTTTTAGTAACCTACCATTTGGCAGAAGCTTTTATCCAAAGTAAAAAGACTTCAGAACACTTAATACAGCCCCCCGTTGATGCAACCTGGGGTTAAGTGCTTCGCTCAAGGGTGTAATTTTGAGGAGTCATGGGTCACTACTTCAAAGACTTGAACTGGTTACCCTACAGCACTGAGCTTTCGAAAATTCTTCCACTTCCAGCAGGGGGATTGCCATTAGGGGTGCAAAAATATTGCCATTTCACTTTTTAGTTAAATTTGAAACACTTAAGTCCAATGCAAAGCGTAGACGGTAAACGATCAGCATTCATCACTGCTCACTAAATAAAGAATCATAATATTATCTAGGACTGCACAATATATTAAACTTTTCGATATATCTCAAAAGGTTTGCAATAATATTGTTTACTGCAATAGTAAACCATGTCTGTTCACTTTTAGAAGTTGTAGTGATGCTTTCTTTTCAAGTAAGAATGTACTGTCCAGTAAAACTTGTTGGTTTTGTAATTTTTAAATATATATAAATTAAGGCTGTTAAAAAATTCAGATTAACACGTTAAAATATTTACCTTTTTTTTTAATTAATATTCAGCATCCGTTTATTTTATCATCCTTTTTCCAGCGTTACATTATATAACCTAATCACGCACTTATTTATGTAAAGGCCTTTAAACCATTTAACCAGGATTTGAAACAGTTGCTTTGACGCGTTCAGTACAGCGCGACGTGACAGCGGTCCCGTCTGGTGTGTACAGTCACGCGCCAGAGGCTGCGTCAGTGAATCTCTGTCAGACAGTGCACCAATATTACTTTCTCGTTCGTGCTTGAATGAACAAAACCACATAAGATTATGTCTATTATGTCATGTTTCGTTTAGCATTTTCGTAAGCACAGATGTCTGTGTTAAATAAAATCCTAAATGAATGTAAAGAGTTGTGAAAATGGGAAAGGGCATCAGATCTGCGCAGAGCAGTAGCTCTTAAAGGCGCAGCATTCTTAAACCTGCTGCTGTGACTCCTTAATCAAAGAACAAAAGAAAAGTTCAATGTGTTTAATTTAGAATTTAGCATTTAGCATTAAAGACTGTAAAGTGTTAATTCAATTTCTGTATATTTCCGACCGGTTAGACATGAGAGCTCTCAGTTATGCTGTACTTTAATGTTAAATGGCTATAATTAATGTTAAAAAATGAATAAAAAATAATCAATATAATGGTACATCAGTTGCAGTACTAATATCAGAATGTTGCCTTTCGTTCATAAAATGATGTTGTTAAAGAAAACTGTTGTTTCTATATTAATTTGGAGATTAAATGTGAAATTAGAATGTAACAGTATATGTTTTGTGCAATTAATCGTGATTAATCACGGAAAAAATGTGTGATTAATCAGATACATTTTTTTAATCGATTGACAGCACTAATACAAGTATAATTTTAAAAGATTTCAAACACAAGACACAAGATGGCGCCGGTGAGCTTTTGGTACGCCAGAGTCGGCAGACTAATTTCCGATCGTGTAACACTGTATGGGAAAAGGAGGATTTTTGGCTAGCAGCTTTTGGGTGGTTTTTTTTGATAAAAAAGTAATATATCAGCGATATAACAGATCCTCTTTACATTGCTAAGCCAAAAAAACTTGATCGTTTTATACGAACGGAAATTAGTTTGCCGAACCTGGTGTCCCAAAAGCTCACCGGCGCCATCTTGTGCTCCTAGCCCATTCACAACGTATTTTTTGTAAGTCGCATATTACACGTGTCATCAATATCGCCATATTATCGGAAAATCTATGTAAAATAATGTGTTGGGACTCCTAAATTTTCCACAGTGAATGTATTATAAAGTTCTTTGGATTAAGAAAATTCTATTTATTCATTACAAATGCCAAACCTCCAGTGAAATATGTCCACAGGTGTGATGTCAGACCTGAAAATTCAGCTGGTCCTGCTCTAGAAAGTTCACCCGGAGCTCATCGAGCTTCATCCTCTGAACCTTCCACAAGGCTCTGAGCTCACGTCGCGCGGCGGCTTCAGATAACTGACTGTACTGAGCGATCAGATCCATCCTGAGGACACACACACACACACACACATAAACTCAGAGACGAACGCTGCCTTCAAGTCATATTGGAAGCCCAACACAAAGTCTTGCTTGTTTCTTTATTCGATAGGTGTTTAATAATTCCTTTCATTACATTTTTAATCCTAAAATTTATTTCCATCACATTTGAAACCTCTGATGTTAATGTTTTGCTGCGTGTGGACCCTGCAGGCCTCACCGTGCCCGGCGCTCCAGCTGCTCCTCGAGTGCCTGCAGTCTCTGTTCTCGATCTCGGAGCTCTCGAGCGTAGCCGAAATCGTCTTCCAGTTCCCTCCGCTTCGCAGCACTACGCCACTGAAACGCATCGGCACAGTTAAAAACGGCTCCTGTTGGCTTCTACTCCCACTAACGTGTTTATCATGTTTATTACCTCCTGGTTCAACTCCAGCTGCTGTTTCATCTCCTCGAATCGCTCCCTCTTCTGAGCCTCCTCCGCCAGACGCTGCGACACCTGGTGGCCTGCAGGGGGCGAGAAAGAAAACAGCGGGCGTCAGCTGTGGACTCCAAACGCTGCTGGATGTCCAATCATCTGCCTCGGTTGGAGGAACTCCTCTCAGTCTGTCTGTACTGATAACTAATGCTTGACCTCCAAGGAGAACAGCTGTGTGCTCTTTTGGACCAATCACAAGAGAGTCTGAACTGACGGAGACGCTTGAGCATTGATGGAAAAAGGTCAACTTGAAACGGCATCCATAACCCATTTTACTTTAATGTTCCCAGGCACAGTGGGCACCTTATGAAAAATGATTTAAGGTTTTGAGATTTTAGGTTCATTGTATTAAGACTTTTACATTCATTAATCGTCTTGCTTAAGCAAAGAACCTTACGCACACTTAAATTCCCCTTTGCTCGGGTTAATAGCAAAGCTATTAATGGCCGACGTAAACCAGACGACACGTCACGTTGACAGTTTGGCAACCCAAGTCTAATAATAGCCAGACAGAAAACAGCAAACAGCTTCAGATGTGTGTAGACGGGGACTGAGGAGAAGTATTCTGACCTCTAATCCTCTCCAGGGTCTTGGCTGCCGTCTGCATGACCTGGTTAATGAGCTCCTGTCGTGCCTGCTCAGTGCGTATCGCCTAAGAAAATAAGTGTTATGGAAAGAGATAGCGGGAGACAGAAACCGAGAGAGAGAGAGAGAATGAAAGAAGACAGATTAGAAGAAAACAACAAAGCTGATTTTAGCCCAGGTCAGAGCGTCCTCATGAAACTAGGTTAATAGATTGGGCTTTTAAAATCTTTTCTGTTACCATGCCGACAGTGCCGGCTCGACAGTTACTGGGTATCTGAATCCAGCCGACACACTTACAGAGTAGAGTTGAACTTGAATACGTTTTTGTTACAGTTACAGACATATCAACATATCTGAATAACACTTTCAATCTGATCACAGACGCAGTACCTTCTCCTCTCTGCTGATGGCGCTGTGCTTGGCGATGGTCTCGATTCTACCGCGATACACGGCGCAGTCTCTCTCGATCTTTTCCACTTCTTCGAGTGAGAACGTCACAGCTATCCTGGGCACCGGTACATCCGACCAGAAGATGTAGTGCTGTTTAACATAAACAACAAATAATTTTAGTTTTGGATTGTAAAATTTTAACTAAAGCAACAATCTGTACATAATTGGCATCTGTTTAGTGCGGTTTATAGTAAGTGCTTTTCGTAAAATTGGTTGACATTAAATAACATCAAACTGACATTGTGCAGGAACATCGTTAAAATCACGCAATGAGCCTAAAGCCCGATTTTTACTTCCGCCTCGGACCTACGGCGCTACGTGGCGCTCTTCCTTTATACTTCTACGTCCTTGTCCGCGTCGACAAGCTATGGCGTCAGTGTCCACGTGCGTGTTGCTTGTTTAACCAATTCTACGTTCCTGTGAACTACCTGTGGGCAGCAGATCTTTAGCAGGTTGATAGTTTTTCCACAGACATAAACGTCGTTGGCGATGTGTTTGAGAAAGACAGGCACGCAGTCCTCCGCGTCTCGTGAGATGAGTGTGTAGCCCTGCGTCCAAAAATTCTTGTCTACAACAACAAAGAGGAAATAACGTATTTAAACAGATATTTGGTGTTTCGTCAAGTTAACACAACAAAGAGAAAAGTATTCGGTTCGAGAATGACTACATTTGACTAGGCATGGGCCGGTACGAGATGTTGACGTATGATAACCTTTAGCAAAAGTGTCACGGTATTGCAATTACAACAGTAAAATGTGTTATTTTCAAATGTCTGCGTATACAAACAACAACTTTTCACTGGGGCACAAATACATTTTATTTTTAACCAACATTCATAGAACATATTCGTCAGGTAAAAATAAATCTTAAAATGATAATACTCTTTCAAAAACTGTATTATTGTCATAACCCATATATTAGGCCTAAACATCAAACATTGCATTACGTGACTTAATTATTTATTTTTGTGTTAACACAGCTCATACCTTTGAAACGGTATCAAATAATTTTTTTTGGTTTTGAAACCTTGACTACCTTGAAAGCGGTATTCGGCCCATGCCTACATTTGACACATTGAAAGCAACAGAGAGTCTGACACCTGCTGGACATGCTCACCTCTGTAGGTCAGATAATCTTCATTGACCTCAATCATAAACTCTTTATAAACGTCACGGAAGATGCCTCCGTACACCCAGTCTGAAACAAACCTACACGTGAAATATAAACGTTAGTACATCTTAATTCACTAGACAGAAAACCAAACTGATTTTCAAAGATCTAAAAGCTTACGCAACACCTCTGCAAGTTCAACACAATATTCACAGCAGAAAATAATATTGAATAATGATTATGAAAAAAAAAAAATGTTTTTTTCTTATATAATAACATGCAGTGATGAATTAAACAACACCAGGGGCGTTTGTTATTTAATCAAATTCATTTGAATAGCATTTCACCGAACGCAGACAATGAATTGGAAATGTGGGTTAAATAGTGAAAGCGTCTCACCGGGTGTACGGCTCACAGCTGCTCTTCAGGAGAGAAAGCAGCACCGGATGATTCTCATTACTGCAGTTACTCTGAGCTTCATTATACAGACACGAGAGCAGCTTCACACCCTGAACACACACACACAAACCCACCAGTCTACAACGTGTTTAAACTGAAAACAATACCTTAAAAGCGGATGTCTCAGGTTTTCTCAAGTGTGTGATATTTCAAGCTTGCAAAGAAACGTATCTTACTGCGGGAAAAGTTGCTCGTCCCACACCAGCGACTCCATCCACACAACACAGTTCTGACAGATACCTGATCAACAATAGACACTCATTTGAACATCTGCTGAACATCTGCAAACGTCCTTCAAGTGAAAAATTCTACACTTTGCCACTGAGCTTATATATACCTGAGCTGACGGCCCAGTTTGCGGAAGTGGCAGCCGATGGTTAGGAGACTCAGAGAGGATGGGGTGCTCAACACGCACGCTCTGTAGTAATGCAGATAACGCCGCAGCCCACCGGTAAACGCCTGCGACACACACACAGCTGTGTAACTTATCTGTATGATGTGAAACATTGATCCCAGATCAGTTGTATGGACATAAAGGCAAGTGTTACCTGGAAGACGAGTCCTTTTTGACTCCCGCCGCTCAGCGAGAAGCGACTCAAGCGCAGGTAATGCGTGCCGTACTGCGCTAGCTCACTCAAGAGACGAGACACACTCTCAGGAGACGTCCCGGACACACATATATCAGGACGAACGTCAAACTGCACGCTTGCCTGGAGTGTAAATAAAGAGATTAAAACCAATGTGAAATCCCAATGTGTCTTGTATAAAAGGGACAGTTCAACCAAAAATGAAAATTCTGTCATCGTTTACTCACCCTCGAGTTTTTCAGCCTGTATAAATGTCTTAGAAAGAGAAAGATATTTGGAAGAATGCTTGTGACCGAACAGTTCTTGGCCACCATTGACTACCATAGGAGGAAAAATTGCTTTGTAAATTTCTTTGTTCTGTTGAACTCAAAAGAAGATATTTTGAAGAATGTAGGACAGCAAACAGTTTGACTATGACTATCATTTTTCCTACTATGGTAGTCAATGGGGTCCAAGAACTGTTTGGCTACAAGCATTCTTTCAACTATTTTTACTCTGTGTTCAAGCAAACAAAGAAATTTGTACAGATTTGAAACAACTGGCGGGTGAGTAAATGATGAAGGATTTTTTTTCCCTTTAAGAGTCTGTTTATAATCTTATAATTTTATATAGAATAAAATGGTGTTTTCTACATCTTCAAATTCCAACTTAATAAGTTTCTCGACCTCTGAAATAACCGAGAATGTTCAAAGAAAAAATATATTAACCAATAATAACAAAGCTTAACATTCACAATTCAATCCAATCCTGATAAATAATTCAAGTCCAGAGCTTATTTTCAAACACATATTTTCCTCTGAAAATCAGAATCAGAATGAAGTTTATTGTCGAGTGCACTTGCACACACATGATGTTTTCTTGGTAGTTGAAGCTTTTATTTTATTCAGCTACCTCATTGAGGGGGAACGTGGCAGAAGCAACACCGATCAACACATTGAGCACATCTTTGACCAGCTGACTCTGACAGTCCAATGGCAAAGGCAGGAGAGGTGACGGGGTCTGTGTGGACAGAACGTTCCTCATTTCTCCTTCCCAAAGTCTGTACAGCTGATCAAAGGCCTCTCTGCCGGCCTCCGTCAGGTATGGAGCATCTGTCTGACCTGGCGGACTGACGGAGGGAGAGAGAGAATCAGAAATAGTCCCGATGTTCAAAATTAGGGATTGTAAAAGTGAACAGATGCGTCTTTCTCACCAGCCGATGTTCTCCCAACAGCGGCGTCTACCTGGCACAAACGTCCGCAGTGCCTCCCACACATCGATCTCTGGGCCAGGACTGGGCTCTGACTGGGAATCTGGAGTCAGATTAGTGGCGGACTGGAAGCCCTCATCCTCAGATTGATCCAGACATGAAGGAACCTGCAGACAAAAGTGTTTATTTTATTGTTCGCTTATTAAAACTGTAATTGTTAAACTGTAATACAGCAGTTTAATATCTTCACCCGTATACTGAGTCCGGTAAGGTCTGCGTTACTAGGAACAGGCGGCAGGTCCAGTCGTATGTCCATATCTGTTGTTCTGGAGTGCTGGAGGGCACCAAACAGTGACAGTCTAGTCTCCCTTTCAAACTTCTCCTCTGTCTCCGCTCTACGCCCCAATCGCAGCAGCCCAATGCCCGGCGGGGCGTCCATGATGTCCAAGGTCCTACATACGCCCCCGAACGCAGCCCACTCCTCCCTGCAGATCAGGGACCACGCCCCTCTCCTCCAACCTCTGCATGTCCTGACTCAAGTACCCACCCAGCGGGGGTCTTCGCTGCACGGGACGGTCCCGCCTCATGTAGTCGCGACTGAAAGACAAAGGGGGCGGAGCCTCGGATCCAGCGAGCTGCACTAGGAGTTCCAGGATGGAATTAAGTTCGGACAGTCCAGAGGCATCTACAACGTCATAGCTGCTCCAGGAGCTCCTCCAACCGCTCCGCCTCCTCCTCGCGGCCAGAAACCCGTAGGTCGAAGGAGATCATGAGTATTTTGTTGCGGGCGGGAGTGTTCGCCAGGGCATTGGGTGCCGGTATGGACGCCCCGTCTTGGAAGAGCCCGGCCAGCAGCACCCCGTACGCACGCCTGCGCAGGATTCGACGCACCCCCTCCCTCGACACAGCGCCATGGGCACGGCGTTTCCATGACAACCCGGAGAGGCTGCAGTCGCAGAGAGATGCTAGCAGCTCAGTGATGCTGCTGCTGTTGCTGTGGCAACTGCTCATCTCAAAGTGCGCGCGCGATCATGACGCAGTGGGACCTGTGCAAAATAATAAAACACTTATTACATCAAAATATAAAGACCTCTAGTGTACATTTTTCATATCGTTAACCTTTTTGTACACAGTTTACATTGGCGTATATACAATATGTTTATTGTGCAATGAATGAAGCATACATTTGCAAAGAAACCCCAATAATCAAACCTAAGTAGCGTTATATGAAATACTGACATGCATACAACGAAATACGGTTAAACAAAATCATATTTGTCCATTTTGAATATAAGCTCATGTGTGTACTTTACTGGCTGTATGAATAACCGAAGCAGTAAACAAACACTGCGGCGTTCAAACATCATGCTTCTAAGTGTCAACGCAATTAGTTACTCACGATGTGACTCGAGCCTCAGATGTCCGAGTTGTCCACGTGTTATTTGCATTAGTAATCAAATACGTAGTTATTAAAATAAACACATAATTCATATAAACACGAATCGCGCTTTCCTGACAGACTTCCTTAACCCCCGCGCTGCACTCTTAAACCCCGCCCTCTTTCTAACCTCATTGGATAAAAGGCACCCGCTTCTACGCATTCATTGGATCAACCCAAGGCAGCGCGACTGAATCCCGCCTGCTACCTACATTCATTGGATGAAATCTGACGAGCTGGAGGGTCATTGGCTAAGGCAAAGGTGCTTTGCAGCAAACCACCATTGCTTGGAAAGCGCGCCCACTTGCGGAGCGGCGGAAACGACCGCGCGAATGTTAAACGCATGAATACAAATATATATCTTTTTTTTATTTGTCTCACACTCATTCTGTATAACTCATGAATATTTTAATCTTGGCAAGACTACATTCCCAATAGTTGCCTCCAGATGTTGCCGACAGGAAATACTTTGAAGTATTTATGCGCCCCTGGTTTCTAGTAGACAAAACTTTGAGACCACTAAATGTTTGATCTGCCTCAAAGGCTTCTCAATAGTTTTTTACGCATATCGTCGTGTGGTTTTGTTTAACAGCTCGTAACAACTACGCGTTTATATACAAAATAAAGTGTTTTGCATGCAGACGAAGTTGGCCTCCTGTCGGAGAGCCAGAAAACATGATTCATTTCGCCGAAAGGGAAAACGGCTAGAAGTTCACTTTCTAACAAGCTCAACCAGAGAGGATGCAGAAGAGACCCCCCATCCAGGTACAAACATCCCCTCTGGCTCACACGAAATATGCAGATGCTTTCAACACCTCCCCGAGCAGCAGGTGTTTGTGGTCAAGCGTTGCATTATTAATCATCACAACCTCCTTTTTTAAAGTTTCTTTGACTCCAGCCAAGAGAATCCTTGAAAGCTTGGACGTCTGAGGGCCTGTGTCCCCTTTGATGCGGAAGACAAAATTTCATTAATATCTGAGGTGTGAAACACCACTGCAGGTGAATACAAACACACACACACCTGCCAGAGTGTGTTTCCTACCAGTGATGGATCTCACAGAGAATGAAAGAGCCAGACCTTCTTATTTTCCCAGCGTGGGGAAAATCTAAACTGCTTTCGGGGTGAAGCCCAGTTGCTTATGGAATCGTGACTAAGTTAATTTGGTGTGCGTACAGGGGGGCTGCACGGTCTTATCGGATTAATTCGGCTATGGAATAGTGGGTAACATAAGCCCTTATGAGAGAGAGAGAGAGGGAGTGAGAGCACATATTCATATACAAGACACCGTTTTCTCTTCTTTCCCCGAACTATAGAATTAATGCTGGATTATTACTAACAAATTATGAATTGACATTAGAAGCGAAGGCATTATACCCAAACGGTGTCTTTATTCTTTCTTAAATCTAATAATGGAAAGGTGTGATTGGATTTCTCAGCAGTGTAGATCAAAAGGGCAATTCTAATAATGTGATTGAAATATTTCGGTTTGCCATTTTTCCGCAGGTCAGTTTGCTTTGGTGGGCTCAGAATGAATCAATTTTGATAACACGTCCGTCCTCTTCGTCCTCCACAAAACAGAGAAAAGCTTTCATCTGTTTGAAAACGATGACATGTTCTTTTTTGCTTGTGTAATCCAATCGTTTTAAACCAACCATTTTAAATATTGACAACACGATTACAAAGCCACACATGTTTTTATTTCATAAACAGATGATTCAGTGATGCTTCTGAAGAGCATTAAACCACGCAAGTTTTGAGATCCATTTGGTTCTCTAAATGTAAACCCTGTACATAGGAATGAAGACATTGCAGTTTTTTTTTTCATCATAAAGATGAGAAAGGACCATCAGATCTCTGTTGGTTCTCATGAACCCATCTCCAAATGCTTTACAGAGAGACGTCACACAATATTGTGGCGCTCTGATGTCATTTGTCAATTTGAAAATGAATCCTGTTTAATTATCTTGGATTATTGTATTGATCTGTCAATATACATCATTCCATAGAATAAATCCAAATATATTAACTTGCCCCACCTATAAAACACTCTTTAAAAGCCCTCTTATTTATTACCAGCCACTTTTCAAGATCCAATTGAAATCCAATAAAATACCATTTTATTTGACCGTATTATGGAAGGAAAAGAGATGAATGAATGTGAACTGAATTTAAAAACCCAGTGCCATCTATTTTATTCCATTCCAGTCTATTCTATTCAGAGGCCCAACAAAAGCAGAAATAAAACACTTGAGAAATGGAGATTTATGTTTATTGATATAAGGATCAGATGGCATGTTGTGACCTCACAGATCACATTTATGACATCAGTCCTCAGAGAGCTGCCACGTCTGAATGAGCCACGCCCATTTACTTCAGTCCCTCGCAATCCCAGAATGCTTAGCTCTCGACACATTCAAAAGTAAAATAAAAGGTCTTGACAAAAACACAAACGTTTCCTCAGAGCGTAATGCACAAAGAACAGTGTGGACAGATTTGCATTTTTAATACAAAGGCATATATTTTCATTAAGACATAAAATAATAGTATTAACTGCACAGCAGTAAGAAAAGGTCGTGTACAGATTATTTGTTCATACACACCATTGAAACACAAATTCGGGTCGGTACAGTCATAAAAACATTTGTGCTAAACTCTTTTTGCATAAAGAACAAACATAATGGCAGCCATCCGGAGGAATGATTCGACAAGTCACCAAACATTTACTCCTCTCGAGGGGTTTCCAATGCAGTAAAACTCCTAAAAAGCACACGCACACACACACGCACGCCACAAACACCCAAAAGATTTGCACATTTTTCAAAAACTGCGATTTTGCTCTATACATACAGCATGTTCAAATATATTGGCATATTCTGGCTACAGCACACTTGAGAATACTGCACATATGTCTAACACCACACTTCACAAAGCCCACGACCCCTGACCTCTAAACGACCCATTACTACCGCCCCACCCCCCGAACACTCCAGCGTACCAATAACCCTTAAACGCTTTAAGGCACGTTTTGGCTACAGAAAGGCTTAAAAGAAGCATTAAACACGGAACTACAGAGACTTGCATCTGTGTTTGTGCTCTTAAATGAAACCGAGAGGAGAGAGTCAATTTTAAAGCATGGAGTCAAGATCACACATGCAATTACAATCAAACGACTCCCCCGCTGGTTTTATTCAAGCGGGGGGATGAGAGAGAGGGCCATGCCAAGACGCTTCACGTCACGCTGCACCGTACCGAGCCACCCGACTCTCGCCCGACGCAACAAGCCATCTGTTGTTGAATGCTTGCTGTCAAAATCGCTTCTAGACGTTAAAGACGTCACTTGCTTTGAGATCCTGTAACTCAAATCCTGAAGTTTGACATCACAAGCACGCTAAAATCTGCTCTTAGATACGTGACGATGACAACACTGTATCAACGTATCTTTTGTCAATGTTATAATATAACAGGGACTGTATTTTTAGGTGGAAAAAAGAAAAGAAAACAGTGATGACTCATCCTGCACCACACCTTTTGGCCCAATTAAACAGTCTGCGCAATAAGAATGCCCCGCCCCCTAAATTAAAACTTTATACCGATCACAAGCAATTGCTGGTAGCAAATCGAAACCTTTTGAAAGGCCACTGTGAGCTAATGTTGATATAAGGACTGCACTTGCAACGTTTTCATTGGGCCCTTAAGATGCTAAATGATGTCATAGACTCAAAAAAAAAAAGAAATCTTCGAGGAATGTACAAACTTCTCTCCGAGTAGATTTTTGGCCATGATTATCGTACCATGTTGTTTCGTGCCGCCCAACAAACAAATTAGTGCATCATTATCCTCGCTGCCAAAATAAAGGCATTTACATTCCACATCAACATCTAATTAAACGAAAACTTTGAGGCCAGAAAGAATCAAATCAAAGTTTTTCCAACCCCAGTGCTTGCCGAGCTGTCTTTAAGTCAAGAATAATACTTTATGCAAGTGGATGTACAGTATTTAAAGCTGCAATCTGTGACTTTTGCCTCTATATTGCCATCTCTGTTTGAAACATAAAATTGCAGGTAACTTTATTTACCTTTCTTCACATGGGTTGAAATCCGATGACAGTGGACTAACAGTGCAAAATCTTAATTTTTAATAGGAAATCAGATTTTTTTTATAACTATTCTTTGTTTTTTTTCAACCGAAATTAATTTATTTTTAATTTAATTGTGTATTTTTGCACTAACAAACCTTAAAGTACTAAAGAGAGTCATCTTCATTTAAACAACATTGGTCGTTTAACGGATAACTACATTTGCAATTTTAATTCGCAGAGTAGCAATTTGTGCCATACTGTATATAATAAATTCAGTAACCATTTGCAAATAAACAAAAACAAGTTTCACAGCTACCATCATACAATATACAAAAATGAAATGCCTTACGACACATTTGACATTTTCGCCTATTGTTTCTATAGCTCAGTGGGTGGAGCACTGTGTTATCGCATGAACTGTAAGTCGCTTTGTATAAAAGCGTCTGGTTAAATGCATGCACCAAAATTTTATGTGGTTCTGCTATTTGGTCCATTAGATTTTACCAACCGGGTTCGAAATCCTAGCACACTGCTTAGTACATATTGTGCAATATACACTGCCTACTATAAAATAGTACTGGGATGTGATGCTTGTGATGTCACCTTCAGCTGTTTCTGATTGGATGATACCAAACGCGCCCTCACTTCAGACAGAACCCTCTGCACATGTATGCCCCAGACTCCTATTAGTGAACATCCCTTTTGGTCAAAATATAGGCATCTTGTTTCTCACGCACACACACAGTCTTGCACGCACGTGCACACACACACACACACACACACAGAAGCTTTAAAAACAATTGACACAAGGCTGTCTATTTAAAAAGTTATTTTCCTCTTATAAAGCTTTCTGCATAAAGACTGCACATTAAAAAAAATATAGAATACAATTCTTAAAACCTTTTTCTCTACCCAAGAAGAAATTGAACATCTGATTATAGTTATAAGCTAAACACACACACTCTCTCTCTCTCTCTCTCTCTCTCCACCGATAGAGTTAAAGGTCGGTCACTTTGTTTTCCAGAGCGGCTGCGATCTGTTGGAGTCTTAGAGTTAACTGTTTACTCTGAGCGGCAGGATCCTCGTTCAGAGAATTGATGATCTGCAGAGAGAGAGAGAGAGAGAGAGAAAGAGAGAGAGAGAGTGACCTTGGGTCATAAGTCGTTTTAAGTAACATTTATAAACATTGAATCACATAGCCAGAAGTGTCTTAATGCCAGTAAAAGCGGCAATATAATGAAGGTACATTAATAAATAATGATCTATCCATCTATAAGGCACATTAATAAAAAATGTAAGTGACTTGTGGTCACGGGAGCCATCTTCAAATGCATCTCATAAGATTTGATACTTGTAGCTATTAGTATTTTTAACTCATTTTCATGTATTGTGAGATTTCCGCATCGTATTTTAATTAATACAAGGTCACAAGATGTTGTTTAAAAGAGATGAAGTGCCGCACATCACATTTCATTTCACGTCAAGTGTGTGTACTCACCCCATCGTAGTATTTACTTGCATATCGATAGAGCTGGTGAAGTGCAGCCTGTGTGTTCAGTTTATCTGTGTGTGCCTGAGAAACAAACACAAATCAATACGGACGATTTTTTATGTATGAAGATGCATAAAAACTGTAAGACGTCCTCACCCGTGACACTTCAGCCAGGTGTGTGTTCATCTCCTGGTCGCTGACCGGCACCATCTCTCGGATTCCTTTATAGTACCTGTGGACACACAGAACAGCTACTCACACCAGACATCTGACCATCACCATCCAGTCATGATCTGATCTACGAAATGCACGAAGCCAGCCAATCAAATTGTAGATTATAGCTTCCGCTGCTTCGTCTGGTTTATTCGCCTGTAAACTGTCCGTGGGCAAATGTTTCGTGTGAAGTTGTTTCCCAGCAGCACTTACTCGTCTACCATCCGTTTGTAGGTGGAGATCTCCTTTGCATAGAGTAATTTGTTGCTGGGAGAATCCTGCGGGCGAAAAACACAGCGAGTCCATCAATCATGCGTTTCGGCTCTCGGCTCTTTGTCGAAGACGAAAGTCTCGCAGACTCACCCGACTGAGCTTGTGCTCGGTTTTCGTGCAGGCGTCCATGAAGGTCTGAGCGATGACGGACAGGGAGGCGTCCACGACCTCGCTCACGTGCACGTCGAAAATGAAGTGGGGATTCTTCAGGATGTTCACCCAGAAACGCAGAGGCAAACTGAGACGACACAGACAGAATATTTGACAATTCATTTGGTCGATTTCAAAGAATTTAGAAGGTCATTCATTCACACTCGCGTTATTCCTAAAGTGAGTTGACGGAATTTTTATTTTGGGGTGTACTGTCCCTTTAACAAAAGCCACTCATTTGTTTCTAGCACACGCAGTGTGGAATACTTAGGGTTCGAGTGATTTCTTCAGATCCCTAACTCCTAATACAATAACAGTGACGCTCGCTATAGCAAACACTACTAATTATGCATTTAATCCATCTAATACACAGCATCCTTCCTTCAACCGGAGCACACTTTCTGTACGGCGCGAATAATTCACTCAATCTGCTCCTCAATACTCGTGCCATCAGAGCGTGAACGCAGACAGACGGCTTCTGCATTTTAAACAGGTTCTTAAACAGCTCGGGATTTTGTTTCCTGTGATCTTCTTGGAAAAATCACATTCAGATGAGCGATTTCGGAAAATACGTCGGCCAGCCGCATCTCCGCGGAGAACGGCAACAAAAAATCTAAGCGTATAATAAGAGAACAATTAAATTAACCAGGGAGGTAATTAAGGCGTCTGTTTGGCTGCGAGCGGCTTTGTATTTAATCGAATCGCAGAGCTCTCCTGAAGCTGCCAGACGGATGATATCACGTTTATTCACGGCTCGGCGGCACCTGTCAATCACGCCGCATCCACGTCGGGCGGGTAAACGAATGCAAAGCTGATATTAGCATACGCGCGCCGCTCCCGAGAGAATAACGACGATCGGAGATCAGAGGAGCCGGCTGTGACTAAACACCAGAGTTCTCTCACCTGTTGGTTTTCCAGATGTGTATGGTCTCCTCGTCGACGTTCTCGTGTTTAAGGGCCTGCTCATCCAGGAAGTCGAAGAAGTATTTGACGGCCGGAGGGACCACGGCGACAGAACAGAGCACGCTGCTGAAGACATCGTCCACGAACTGCTGCAGCGTTCCCTAAAACATACACACGTACACATTCAGATTCAGCTTTACACAAGGCTGCGATCGGTTTCATCGACAGCTGTCAAGCCGTTGAGTTATTGTACAAGGTGGAAGAGTCGCAGAGGGAATTATTAGAGGTTTTTAGAATCACATGACCCTTGACCTGCAGATGTTTGAGTTCCTAAAGAAATAAAATGTGTTGGAATTCGATCAAAAAGAATACTGCAAAAATGTATTTGTCTCGTTTTCCCATCTAAACATCCCAAAATATACCTTAAAATTATATATTCCTTTGGGATTGCAATCATGAATTAGGTTTATTTTTATATATTCCTCAAGTGAATCGTTTTCTTTTTGCCGATGGGGCATATACAACAAACTAAAGACCCTTTCTCTGCAAGTCTTTTACTTCCTAAAAAAACTAAACACTTTAGAAAATAGATTCGACAACTTCTCATCCTCTAAAACAACTTCTCTACTGAAATAATCCCCAACGTGCGTGGGCAATAATGTTTAAAATCTATCTATCTGCAGTATGTCTATGAGACATAGACAATGCACAACACAATCCCATTGGACAGTGCAGTGGATAAGTACCTTGACGGAGAGCAGTCGTGTGAGATATATCTCTGTGATGGCTTTAGTCATGGATTTATCCTTTATACTGCCTCTCTTGGATTTCATCTCATCCAGCTCGTCCGCTGGTCGCACCAGGTGGAAAACTTTATCGTCCTCCAGCAGGGCATTTCCTGGGTGTTTGGGTTAAGAGAGTGAGACGCTTGCACAAATAAGGGTTTGTGAACATCACAGATAAGTGACAGAGATGGTGTAGATTTAGAGTAGACTCACTCTCTTCATGGTTGTCGTGATTTTGGTCGTATGACTGTTGTGTGTGCTGAACTCTGGAGAGGACCACTGTTGCGTTGTCTCGTACCTAAACACACACAGAAGTTGGCAATTTATCATGTGAGGGGGGTGAATATCGCTCACTAAAATGATTAAAACATTTCTCAAAAAACATTTGATCAAATCAAATAAGCCTAAATTGGAAAGCCTACATTTGGGAAAATGTTGCCTTAGCAATAAGTTGAAATAAGTTGATCAAATTTAAAATATTTTTAAAATTATTTAAAATTATAGATGAGCTGAAATAAGTAAAGATATTCATTGACTGAAAACAAATGAAAAGTAAACTAAAACTGAAGTAAATATGAATTAGACGTATATATTAATAACAATTATGATTAATTCATATTATATTAATAATATTAATACATTAACTAATATAAAAAACATAAAATGACAGAGGTACTTTGTTAAAAACTAAACAACTATTGATTTGGACACTAAAAATATAAAAATAAAAGCTCATTATAAAACATTAATAAAACTGCGATAAAAAAAACTGAAATAAAGAAATAAATAAAAATTGTAAATAAATAAAAGAAAAAAGAAAGAAAGGATAAAATACAAACTAAAAATTTAAAAAAAAGTATAAATTAATAAAGATAAATTAAATTAATAAATAAATAAAAAACAACAAAAATAATACATATAAAAAGGAATAAATAATTTAAAAGGAAATGACAAAGTTGCTTAAGATTAGGCAAATATTATGATGAAAACTAAAAGCCAATTAAAAATATAAGTTAAACTACAATAAAATTGAAAACTCTCAAATTATTAACTGAATAAAATAAAAAATCAGATTAAATTAAAATCAAAATCAAATAAATAAATAAATCTATATTGCCATATTAATTAAAATATTATGCAATTAAAAAGGAAATAAGTTGCTTAAAATTAAACCTAATTAAAGCTATTTCAGAATATTATTAAAATTACAAAAAACTTAAAAGCTAAAATAACTCAGAAATTTGACCATAATCATTTGTAATGACTTTGTTCTGGGGGGATTTGCTTACGTTATAATGTGCCAGCGTGTTGATGCGTCTCCATTTGCCTTCCTTCTGTGTCGTCACGTCCAGATCTGACAAAATCTGTCCCGTCGAACCCGGACGCCACTCTGAAGAAACACAGTCAAGCAGGTAAATAAGTGTAACACTATCGATAAAATCACAACAGACGATTGACAAACACACACACAGACTCACCGAGTGTAACGCTGTCTACTTTGGGTCTCTGTGAGTAGGGCAGATTCTTGTACACTTGTTCGAGGATTTTTTCCTTCACCTGCGAGATGGTGTCACAGTTCAACACTTTAACCGGTGTGATGTCAGGCCCCTCCCCATGAACCAGCACCTGCAGCGTCTGCGGGTCAAAGGGCAAACGTTAAAACCGATCAAGATTTTGAACGCAGGACCGCCGTGTCAGAAAGCAGCGCTCCGTACCAGCACGCTGTACTCCACGTCGTCTCCGAGCAGGCCCGTGTCGTTCAGCGTGTATTTGGCCTTCTTGAACTGCGAGTCCACGGGCCCTTTCTCGATCTGATGTTTTATTGCCCTGAAGAGTTTGTACAGCGGCTCTCCGGCAGCGTCCTAAACAAACACAAAGCACCAAAACCGCCCGTCACCTCATCAGTTAACCGCTGTTAACTTTCATTACCAATAAAAGACATCTATTTATGAAGCATAGAGCCGAGTTTACAGTTAAAGTGTTTCTGTGATGCGGTTATTCATGCAGATGAAGAACAGAACCTGGATCTCATTAAACACTATTATAATCATCTCAGCTAGACTCATGAATATCAAAGATTTGCCACAAACACCCTGTGGTGAGAACAAAACCAATCATTCTGAAATACTCAGAAAAAACAGCTAATGAAATAATGGGAAATTAAAAGTGAAGTTTGCCTTTTTTTCCCCAAAGTACAATGCTCAGCGCTAATCCATTCTGTGGCGTCCTGAATACTAAACGCTGGGGCTTTTGTGGAGCTTGCTGAACATTGCTGTTTGTTTGAATGGACAGACTTGTCAAGTTTTGGCTCAGCCAATGGTGCGAGTCGGGACTAACAGTTTAAGGTTTAAAGATCGATATTTTACCTTCAGGTATTGATATAGACAGATTGACATCCAGTTACTCAGCATCCTTTCCACCACTGTTTCAGACCTGCGGATGACACAAACACGTGAACACACAATATTTCAGTCCATTCTAATTCCCTTTTCTTTAAATCTAAATTGCACGAGGCATTTTCTACAACGATAGACTAAATAACACTTGTGTTGAACAACAAACGTATAGGTGTGTTTTATCATAATGCTGTCGTTTTAAAGGCTGGGATTTTACTGCGGTTTGGGGGATTCCATTTCATGCTGTGCCTATCAACACTCCTCAACTATGGTAAGAAGTGTTTATGGCTTAATAAACACTCGTGAGAAAATTACAGGCAATAACAAACGATGATAATAAACATCTCGCAGCATGAGCAAAGAGATTATAAACCTACTTACATCAAAAACACATGTACAGGTTCCCACATAAAACATACTGTACTGAGTATGTACTACAGTAAACCTGAGTAAATTAGTACATTTAATGCATACTATGGTATTTTGAAATATTAACTGTAGTGAACTGATAAACTAGTAAATTCTGTAGTACACTTTAATATCTACTATGGTAAGATAACAAAGCCACTATACAGTACTATACAGTTTACTATAGTAAACACTAAAGTATACTACGGTACATTTTTCATGTAGGTTTCATGATTGTCTTTTGCGTCTGATACTGTTTGACTGACTTGACTGTAAAAAACGATTGTAATCAAACTTTGTCTGCTGGTTTAGGGGTCAAAGGTCAGACGGTGTCTCACCTGCGGAGAAGCAGTTTTGGGTTTTTGCTCTGTACGTAATCTTCCATGAGTCTCAGCAGAAGCGTCCTCATAATATCTGTGTAATACTCCAGTTTCCCGTGAAGTGCGACTGTGAGCAGAGACGCGAAGTAGACTTTGGCCCGGGCGTTAAAATCCGGGCGGCTCTCGAGCGTTTTGATGAACTAGAAACAGGGAAACAGAGATGAGAACGGTTTGTAAAGACTATATAAGGAAACCTACATTTACCTTACTTCATCACATCTTACTTTATAACGGATGCTTTGCGGTGAAGTTTTAATTGATAGAAACACTGAAGTGATAAATGCAGTCCAGTCTCAGAAACACAGATGAAGTGTGCGTGTTTGTCTGTGGTTATACACGTGTGTAATTCAATTTAAAGGTTTAATTGTGTTTGCGCCGTGAATATAAAAGACTTTAATGAGACTACAAGAGTAGATTGAGTCCCCGGAGACCGTTTTTAATGTCATTGGGTTTAATTGAAGGGGATGTTTGCGTACCGTCTATAGGGTTTGCTCACTGTTTGTGCCTGCAGTTTCTGCTGAGAAAACCTCAACAATTATCCTCCAATAATAATTTACTGACCTTTCTAGCTATTACCGGGGAAAAAATTGCTTAAATTGAACAGGTTGACGTCTGTGTATGCACATAAATTGATGATAATTGCAGCGTGTTGGTGTGTTGTTGTGTGTTTACATTGATGAGAAACGTTTTGCTGTTCAGGAGGTTGGAGAACTGGTTCAGCGCTTGGGTGACCGTTGCCCTGCGGGATTCTGGGATGTCCAGTTTGCCAGTGATCATGACGTCGTTGGCTCCATCTTTAGAGGGCAGGAAGAAGACGCGGTCCGTGTACGTCTTGTAGTCCAGGAACGGGATCCGACCTTCGCTTATGTCGTTCGTGTGGTCTTCCATTTCGATCATCAAATCTGCACCAGAAACAGTTCATCACTTAAAAACACTGTTAAACCATGTCATTGCCATGGTAACGGCTTGCGAGTGCATGTATGACCTGTGAACTCCTTTTTGCAGCGGTCACGAACGCTTTCCTCCAAATTTTCCAGCTGATGTTTCACCTTTTCATATTCTCTCTCCGCTTGCTGGCTCTTCCTCCTGCACACAAACCATCAGATGAAATCAAACTTTCATTCAGATGATCGGCACAGATTTATTCTAGTTTTTTAGTCTTGAACCTGTAGCAGACAACTGAGATGGCAATGATCAGCAACATGGGGACCACCACGGCAGGGATGATGATGGGCAGCGGGAGACTGTACTTCCTCTCGTACTGAACATTGCCTACCAGCCATTCGCCGTTCCCAAACTTAACCTGAGACAGAGAGAGGAAGATATACAAAAAAAATAAATGACTGGTGTTGATGGAAATTGATGAGTGAATGAAGTGGTGGATGGGTGGAGGGATGGAAGGATGGGGTGATACATGGAAGAATGGATGGGTGGGTAGGTGGTTGGTTGGATGAATGGATGAATGTTGTGATGAATGGAGTGATGAATGGAGTGATAAATAGGGTGATAAATGGAGTGATAGAAGGATGAAAGGTGGATGGAGTGATGGAGGGTAAGATGGTTGTTGTGATGAATGGAGTGCTAAATAGTGAGATGTGAAGGGTGGATGAAAGGGTTGGATAAATAGATAGAGGGATGGATGGATGCATATATAAGGAGCTGGATGGATGGCTGGATTGATGGGTGGGGTGAAAATAAGAGTGATGAAGGATGGATGTTGTGATCAATGGAGTGATGAACGGCGACATAAAGGGAGTGATACAAGGATGGATGCGTGGATGGAGTGATAAACGGAGTGATGGCTATTGAGATGAATGGAGAGATTGGTGGATTGATGGATGGATGGGGTGATAAATGGAGTGATAGAAGGATGGGTGGATGGAGTGATAAGATGGATGTTGCGATGAATGAGGTGATGAATAGGGAGATGGACGAAGGGCGGGATGGGTAGATGGAGGGATACATGGATTTATAAAAGCTGAATGAAAGGATGGATAAATGGAAGGGGTAAAAAATAGAGTGATAATAGATTGATGGATGTTGTGATGAATGGGGAGATTTAGTCATTTATGGAAGAATGGATGGAGTGACGGAGGGCAAGATGGAATGATGGAAGAGTGGATGGGAAAAAAGAAAGTAATGGATGAATGGGGTGATGAATCGGGATATAAATAAAGGGTGGGATGGTTGGATGGATGCGTGGATGGAGTGATAAACGGAGTGATGGATGTTAAGATGTATGGAGAGATTGGTGGATGGATGGATGGATGGGGTGATATATGGAGTGATTGAAGGATAAGTGGATGGAGTGAGTGATGGATAAGATGGATGTTGAGATGAATGAGGTGATGAATAGGGAGATGGACAAAGGGCGGGATGGGTAGATGGAGGGTTTGGATAAGTAGATAGAGGGATGCATGCATTTATAAAAAGATGAATGAAAGGATGGATAAATGGAAGGGGTAAAAAATAGAGTGATAATGGATAGATGGATGTTGTGATGAATGGGGAGATTTAGTAATTGATGGAAGGATGGATGGAGTGACGGAGGGTAAGATGGAGAGATGGAAGGGTGGATGGAGTGATGGATGGGAAAAAAAGAAAGTGATGGATGGGGTGATGAATGGGTAGATAAATAAAGGGTGGGATGGGTGGATGGATGGATTGGGTGATAAATGGAGTGATTGAAGGATGGGTGGATGGAGTGATAAAATGGGATGAATGAGGTGATGAATAGGGAGATGGACGAAGGGCGGGATGGGTAGATGGAGGGATGAATGCATTTACAAAAAGATGAATGAAAGGATGGATAAATGGAACGGGTAAAAAATAGAGTGATAATGGATGGATGGATGTTGTGATGAATGGGGAGATTTAGTCATTGATGGATGGAGTGATGGAGGGTAAGATGGAGTGATGGAAGGGTGGATAGGGAAAAAAAGAAAGTGATGGATGGATGGGTGATGAATGGTGAGATGAATAAAGGGTGGGATGGGGGGGTGGAGGGGTTGGATAAGTGGATGGATGGATGCATATATAAGAACTGAATAGATGGAAGGATAGTGTGAAAAATAAAGTGATGGATGGAGTAACCAATTGGGAGATGGATGAAGGATGGGATGGGATGGGTTGATAAGTGGATGGACGGAAGGATACATATATAAAGTGCTGAATGGATGGATGGATTGATGCAGATAAGGATAGATAAAGAGCTTAAGAGATGGATGTATGGATGAATACTGTGAGCAGCAAATTATGAAATGAATGGCTGTTGGACTGGACGGTTGCTGATGGATAGATTGATGTATGGAGGGATGAAAACAAATAAAGAGCTGAGTAGCTAGATGGATGGAGGTCTCTCACCACCAGGTCCAGCGTGTCGGCGCTCGTGTCTCGTTTCTGTCTCTTGGATCGAGCGCTGGGTGCGGTCGAGGGCGGATCCAGGAACAATTTATCATCCTGTAGAGTGTTCACGTTACACTGAACGTCTCCCACAAACGCCTGCGCCTCCTTCGCCGTCATCGCTTTGGAAAAGCCATTACCCTGCAGCACAAACAGAGCAGAAAATTCCTCGCAACTTGCTCCAAAGGTTAAAGTGTAACTCAGCAAGCTTTCAAGTACTCACAGTGATGATGATCATGCTGTTCTCTGTGATGACCGTCTTACTGAGTTCATCAAATTTCGGGTTGGGGTGGTACTCAAACGGCGTCAAGGTTTTCTGGTAGTTATCTAGATAAACGGACGTTGTGGAGGAGTAGTAGGTCTCGTTGACCGCGGGTGACATGAACACGATCACGGTGTCGTTTTTAAATGTGGACTCCTCCACAAACTGAGAGAGAGACAGAGAAAAAGATCTTAATTCATCACAACCAATTTTCCTCAGTTATCTCTCTCTTAATTTCCCAGCAGCCCTTGCGAGCAGACGGGCCAAAAGCCCTCCGACAACAAAAAACTGCGATAGAACAGAGATTCTACAGCTGCTGGCGAAATCCATTGGTATTCTGAGAGGAAACGGCTGAAATCTAAACGGGGCTGGGAAATCTGAGAGATAGAGCGATAAAGAGAGAGAATGTGCTTGGGAAACAGGTCTCGGGTACAAAGGCTTCTCCTCAGATAAGAAAGATGAAATGAAACATTCATCACGCCTTTCGATTGCTAAACGCTTGTTTAATCTCAGTGTGGTTCAGAACGGAGCGACGGCAGCTCCGTCCCGTCGTTTCAATCAGAGCCGAGAGATTAAACCTCGAGAGTGAGAAAACAAATAGTTCAGGCTGTTTCAGATCCTTACCTCCACCGCCGTAGTGTGGTTGGACCATTCACTGCCGGACGCCACCACCTTGATGGTGGCCTTCTGGACCAGTTCAAATCCAGAACCGACCACTATGATTTTTCGGCCACCACTATAAGACACACAATACAACAATTACATGATGCTCTAATTTAGTCTCCCAACCTTGGATGACTTTTACTTCTGCAGAACGCATGTTGGAAACCAAACAACCCATTGACTTCCATTGTACAATTTCTCAAAATGTCTTCTTTTATGTGCCACTGAAGAAAGACTCATATACAAGTTTTGAAATGATGACCGAAAGTTCATGTTTGAGTGAACAATGCCTTTAAAAGTATGTGTGTGTACAATAACAGAGATCAGATACCAGAGGAAGCTGCTCCTGGGTTGATGGTCGGACACTGAGGGGTTGTTGGTGAACTGGACCTTCTGAGGCACTTCTATGTTGGCGTTTTTGCCGTATTGAACTATGACGGTGAGAGAAGGAGACGGAACCGTGTCTCCTTTGTACTCGCCCAACTTACACGTGATGACATCTCCAAAACTCTGACTGAGAGAGAGAGAAAAAACGAATTCAAATCAGTTTTATGTAAGAAACATGATAAAAACAACATTTCCCATAATGCTCTACTGCACTCACACTACACAGGGCACGCCGCCCAAGGTGATATGAAGCTCTTCCCTTGAACCTGTGTTCAGGCCATCACCGGTAATGGTAAGCGTGGTGCCTCCAGCTTTCGGAGCCCGAAGAGGAGACACAAACTTTGGTACAGGGTCCTAAAGAGACAAACATCAGGATATGTTGTTATGCAAATGAGGGCGGTCACATGCTAATGAGATCACATATTTTTAACCGTGACATTCCGATAAATTATTTAAACATTAAATCGTCAACGGAGTACGGATGTCTTATTTGTCTTTTTTCTTCGTATATGCCCTCAGTTTTTAATGTTATTACGTATTCAACAAGCATTTGTTCAAAATCTTAATTACAGCGTTTTGTCTTTTCTGCCATTTACAATCGTTATCACAATTTGAATTAAAGAAATTGTTCACCCAAAAATGAACATTTTGTCAACATCTATACACCCTCTTTTAGTTTCGCGACAGACACTTTCAAGCTCTGAATGGGACATAAAAAAACATTAAGCGTTTATGACTCCTGCGTTGTATTCTATATTAAGTTTTCTTAACCCACAGAACAGACTGAAAATTAAGTCGTTACTTAAAATCTTGACACCTCCTTAGGTTTCCTTGGTGCGTCCCTGAGAATTCATGGAGACGTACCAATGTCTGATTTGTGAACAAACCGATCTTTCGAGTTACTTTTCAATTTGTTAAATTAATAAATTCTTACCAATTGATTCCAAATGTTATTATGGCGATAACAAGTTCTTAATTCAGCAATGCATAACTTAAGTCTCTATAGCGCCATCTCTGTTTGAAATGTGACACTGCAGGTTACTTTACATTTCTTTGCATGTTGAGCTCAAAATATTTTTCCCCAAATAATAGCTCAAATATAAACAATTATTGTAAGCTTACCGTTGTGGTAAAAGGACACTATTTTATGTACAAGCTTAATAACAAAGTCTTATTTATCGCCAAAAATATCTTGTTGACTCCATTCACAGCGGGTAACAGAAAATGAGTGACGACGTCGACTTCAGTCTGTTTCACACTCAGAGCATTACATGGCTTCAACGGACTTGGATAAATTATAAAGTCCACTTGGTCCTTTTCCATCCTTATTTTCTCAAATCTCACAGCCTCAGACCGCATTGCCAAGATGGTGAATAAATGATGACATTTTTGTTCCAAGCGAACTAGTCTTTTCAAATTTGACCGAGAGTACAATAGTAATAATAGTCAGCTATGAAAAGCCCACACTGACAGACACGTCCTCTGCATTGCCTTCCTCTCGTAATAATTACATAATCCCAGGAAACTATCCGAGACGCCAGTCTACCAAAGAAACGCTCGCCCTCAGCGTTCCCCCGCGGGACGCCCGAGACCGCCTCGCTCCCTGATAAACTGATGCAATAATTCTGCTAGAGCCGTCAGCCGTAGAAACACACATGATAATAATTGCCACTGCACATCACCCCAGGAAACGTGTGACCGGTGACCGTGCAACAAAAAACAGAGGCGAAGGAGCGTCTTGTAATTACATGAAATGCAGAGACAGCTTATTGACCTCCACAAACGTAACATTTACATTTCTGACATCATGTTCTCAAGGATGGAGGTGAGCATTCAGAAGGGTGTAGGGTATTACTGTCTCCTCTGTGTGGGTTAATACGCCCTGTTGGGAAAATGCACTTCAAGCTGAATGATCGTTTCCTCGATGGCTTCGAGTGGATGTGTGCAATGCATGCTGGGTAATGTAGCTCACCCTGTAGGTGAAGCGGATGGCTTTTGTGGACACGCCTCTTTTCCCCCCACCGATGTCTATCTCTACCTCTCCAGTTCTGTAAAGACTCGACGGGCCGGTCTCACAGACCACACTGCAACAAAAAAATGCATTTAAATAACAAAACATGCAAAACATTACATTTAAAAGATAATGTACTTTTTGAACAGTCCCTATAATTGCAACAATGTAATAATATAATCTGCAATAATCATTTTTGTGTTTTCTTTATTTCTATTCTGTTATTTCTTATGTCTCTACTATTTACTCTAAAATCTCCGTAAATATGCTTTGCAAAAAATGAAAGAAAAAATAAAACACTACAGAAATAATTGAATATAATATTCATGTACATTATAATTGCAATTCGCAATAATGCAACATACGCCTCTTTATCGCCCTCTCTGTTCAAAACACAAAACTGCAGGTTATTTGACGTACTTTCCTTTTACTGTTTGTTAAAAACAACTGACGTTTTACACAAAATCACCGAACAAATGCTGTTTTCAGGTTCATGTGACGCCCGCAGATTACGTTTTATTCCACCCCAACCTGCCAACTCTGAAAAGCGATCGTGTTACCCCAAAACATGGAACGGGACCCCCACAGACAGATTCGACTGACAGTGAACTCTGTGAAAGCTTATTGAACGTTCCTGTGCCAAACACTAAAAGATCCTTTTCAAACTTGTTAGCAGCCAGACAAACACTCAGTCGGGCTGAACGTTTAGGCACAGATGTTGAATTATCGAATCAGCCAAGAAAACCAAAAACTCCTCCATGGCTCTGTATACAAACAACTACAATGCTTTACAAAGTACGAGTGTGTTCTTACAGACAGAGAAATTCATACACTTGATATTTTACTCAACATAATGTAAAGCCATGGACGGAGGATCTACAAGACATTATTTCTATCCTTCTTGGGGCGTTTTAAACGGCGGGATTTCGTTTCATTCTTCATTAACTAACTCCGCGTGAACTAGATCTCTCAACAGGACGGTGAGTGAGAATCAGGCCGTCCGTACCTCAGAGATCTGTAACCTCAAACGTCCGGCAGCAATCGGATTTCATAAGAGCTCTTGTTCGATACTGAATCAAGTCGACTTTGAGTTTATTAAAAAGTGTCTGGAAAGTATTGCAGCAGATGTGTAGCGCACTGCAGAAAATCATTCCCGAAATCAATATTCTTGTCCTGGTTTTCAGTGAAATATCTAAAGCCTCCATAGAACAGATGAACCGGTAGAACACACCAGAGGTTCTGGTTTGTTTTTCAGAAACACAGAACAATATATTGTATATATTCTTCAATGCCCTGCACAGTAAAATCCCCAGTGTTAAAAAAGGTAAAATGAACACTCGCAGTGTATATAATCCACACTCTCAAAGTGTGGTTTATATATACACAGAGTTAACTTGACCTTTTTTAACACTGCCGATTGCACTTTGAGAAGGTACAATTTGCGTTTATTTTCCCCATTGGCAAAAGTTTTTTTCTTGTTTTGAGCTTGAGTTGAACAAAATATTATTACAGTTTATTGCTTAATACAATAAAAACAGAATGTTAAGAATTGAGTATTCCCTTAAAAAAATAATATAGTCTAACTATATCGAAAAGAAAAATATAAACAAAATATAAACAACATATATAATAAGCAAATATACCAACCTGACCTCACAAGAATTTGTAACTTTATTAAGAGGTGGCTAATATGTATACATTTATGAATCGTACAAAAATGTGTGATTATTAAAAAACCCCGCAATACTGAAGCCCCTCCCCTAGCCCCACCCCTAAACCTTACATCACTGGCGTGAAAGCAAATCGCATTAAAACATTCGAATAAGATCGTACGAATTTATACGAATTAGCAATCTCGTAAAATAGTTACGAATTCCCGTGAGATTGTGTTGAATATACAAACAAAACAAATATTTATGCATGACATAATGAACCCCGGGAGCAAACAATAACTCGTGAATTTTACCTTGTCGATACAGAGTAACGTTCTCCGAGATGTTTGCACGGCACTCCGGCCACCGTAATGTTTTTAATGTCCTCTTTCTGAATTCCCAGGTTCGAGCCCTTAATAGTGACCTTAATTCCCCCTTTCAAGGGCCCGAATTTTGGCGTGACCTTGAACACATTAGAATAAGAGACATTCATTACGGACGGCTCTGAACGAAGACAGAGATATGCTGAGGTAACCACGCCGCTACAAGGTGAGTTACATCTAAGTGAATATATGCAGGCATTCAATAAGAGCAGAAAAGGACGCGACCTGAGGTTTCTATTGATTTTTAAATAAAGTCTCAAAGCTGCAAGATTGAAGGGCTGGAGGAAATAGGGAAAGAGAGAGATGGAGAACGAGACGGGGAGTTTATTGCTGGAGGTCTCTGAGCTGTGGCACCATTCACAGAAACGCTGTTTTGAATACAGAATATCGCGAACCTTCACGTGACATTACGTTGCAGAAAACTCACATAGATACAACATCCTTGTGACTTGTTGCTGTCTCAATTATCACATGAAGGGCTCTGCAGTGGGTTTAATGTGGTGTACTGTATTAGCAACAGTCATTTTGAGTATTAGACTAGCAGCGGTGCCAGATCTCGCTAGAAAAACAAGCAACCCAGTCTGCCAAAATAAGCCCCGTCTCTCTCTCGCTCTCCTCTCCGAACACATCTAATGGAAAGGCAACAAGCACGCATTACAAATAATTGTGGTGAGAAGCGGCTGGGAAAGGCTGAAATGTGGCATTGTGGGAATATTTGGAATCTGTTAAGAGTGGTCAGACATATTTGATCATGTTATGGGTGCCAAACACTGTATAGCCTTAAAGGCACAGTTCACCCAAATATAACAATTCTTTCATCGTTAATTCACCCTCATGTCATTCAAAACTGTTCATGAACAGAGATATTTTGAGAAATGTCTCGGTTGTTGATACAATGGAAGTCAATGGAGGCCAATGTTGTTTGGTTATCGACATTCTTCAAAATATCTTCTCTTGTGTTCCGCATATAAAAGAAAGTCATACAGGTTTGAAATGACACGAAGGTGAGTAAATGGAAGAATTTTCATTTTCAGGTGAACTATCCCATGACGGGAATTAAGTCAGACAATGCAACATTGCTTTGGTCTCAAGAAAAGAAGTCGCTTAGTTTATGTTCACGCTGAAATCATCCCCGGGGGTGAAGTACTTCGAGTATACTGAATAGTGGATGATCGTGTTTGGTAAATTGTAGAGACTCACGTCAGTGATCTGCGGGTCGGGACACTGCTCGGGTTCTTTTGAGGCACAGAGATGTTCGTACACGCACGAGCTGGTCTGGGTACACCACACACACTGGTATTTGGGATCTGCGTTTTTACACAGACTGCAGTCCTCACGTCCCAGAGAGCAGTTATACAGAGTCACTGTAAAAAGACAAATAAACACTATTTACAAAAATCCCCAAGAATCAATTATATTATGTATTCAGCAATTTTTGTTCCAAACTTTACGTTTCTGTATTTTATTTTCTAAAGCAAAAATCTAATTTGTATTGTATTTTTTTTAAGAATAGTCAAGCTGCATATAACTAAAGCAAATAGGGACTGAGGGCCGTCAACTACCAAAATGAACAAAAAGTGAGTTTGTATATGAATCATTCAGACCGGTTTTGTGAATCGGATCAAGAGATTCGTTTCATGATATAATATTGTTACTTTTTCATATTTATGCACTTGGGATACATTTTATCAGCATGTGTGTTCACTGGGAATCAAACTTACGACTCTTGTGCTGCAAACTTAATGATCTACCAAAAGATCTACAGGAACACTTGAAGAGTTTGGTTCCAAAATGAGATATTTTTTTTTATTATGTTAGTTAGCTGTATTTTTTTTGTTATTATGGCTTTAATAAAATCAAACCAACTGCAGTTTGATTGATATTAATTGGAATGCACGATAAAAAAAAAACGGAGTTATCTCATTTTGGAACCAAACTCTTCACTTCTACACTACAGGAACATGTCGGAAAAAAATAGGAGCGAATGTTTACTCTTCTGTAAATAATACATTAAAGTGCACGTCATATGGACAACCTCCAGGATTTCTTTCTGGTGATTTCTGTCACGTTGGAGCTTGACAGCCCAAGTCCCCATTCACTTTCATTGTAAGAACATACAACATTAAAATCATCCAATAATGACGACGTTTCAAAGCCAATGAAAGCTCTTACCATTAAGACTGCTGTCGATCTTTTTTCTTGTGTATTTCTCCCTCACGTGGAACAGAATGTTGGTCTCGTGAGCTTTGTCGAAGGAAAACTGAAAAAGAAAGGTGACAAGGTGAGAGCTCATCCTAGAAATATTCCTCGCCGTGTCTGGAGTCAGAGAACTGCTTCAGGTATTATTTACTGACACCGGAGCGTATTTGAAAGAGCTTCACAGCCACGGCACCAGCACATTTGAGTGCAACAGGATATCTGCCAACAGGGGGAGCTATAATCTCAAAGTCCCAGAAGACCCTCTGGAAGTGTGGGTTGGTGTGTCTTACGATGGTAATTGGTCACGTGACATTTGGCAAACGCTTTTGACCCTAAAAGATTTACAGTGCGGTAAGAACAGCCTCCCTGGAGCAACATTCGGTTAAAGAGCGATTGTGTGTGTGCGCGCGGGCGTAACTAACCTCAAATCCACCGAAGTAATAGAAGAGTCCCGGATCTGTCTTCACATCTTCCTCTAACTTCACCAGCTCCGTTCCGATGACAAAATCACGGCCCTGATGTTTCAGAAAAAGGACACACACATCGGTTCAAAGGAGCATCATTTGGTTGGTAAAACACACACGAAACCGATTTCACAGGTTCACAAAGCAAAAATGATGAACTCACCTTGTAAGGATCCAAATTGATGCCCTCAAAACCGATCCGTG
Source organism: Triplophysa siluroides (assembly GCA_006030095.1). Lineage (NCBI taxonomy): Eukaryota > Metazoa > Chordata > Actinopteri > Cypriniformes > Nemacheilidae > Triplophysa > Triplophysa siluroides. The sequence continues at coordinate 186,420 of VCII01000891.1, read as the reverse complement.
TTTTATATCCCACCGGGATAAGAACGGGATCTGGGTTCTCGAACCGCGGACAGCTCTTCACCTAAAACACAAGACAGATGAAGAACTGTAACGCCGGGAGACCTTAAAAACGTAATCCATTGCTTATTCACCGCTATCTACGACTCTTAATTTTCGTCCGACATAAATTAATGAACGTCCGCTGAAACAGAAAAACCCATTAACTACGATGACGTCCCTGAATAAAGCGGTTTATTTCGGCTGAAATCTAATACATCCACCCTGACATCGGTGGCTGTGTCTAATCGCGCAATTGTATAATCCACTTCGTCCATTCATTCTTATTTGCTGATTCAGCGAATACGTTTCACATTAAAACCGAGCGTGTAAAATTATTACCATTGTGTCCAATAAATCAGCCGTGTGTGACCAGCACCCAGTAAACAGCGTTGTGCGTTTCCAAAAACGTGATTTATCAGGAAAGTTTAAGAAAAGGTTTGAAAACGAAAATGTGTCGACTGGCGCACCAAGAATTGATCTTATTGAACTAATCAAAATGAATCACTGAATCACCCAGAGATGATCAATGTTCAGCATCTGGTTTAAAGAGCTTAAGATCGTAACAGGGTGGACGTGGTTTCTAATGGGTAAACAACAGGACCCTGGGAACTTTTTTATGGCTTAATGGGAATTGAACTGGATGGATAATGGATAATGGATAATGTCTCTGTGTGTTTCTTTGGTTATGTGTTCTACTGGTTCTACTGGTGGGATGTTACTGGTGGATGGAACCAACAGAAAACCATTAAATCCTACTGAAATAAGGCCCAACATTTGTTTTAAAGGTTAACAGCTGATGGTTTTTCTAATGGAAACCATTAGAATTTGCATTGTGTTTTATCAGCAGGGATTGTCAATATAAAGATATCGTGTTGCACGCAAAACAAACAACATACCCGGCGGGACGACATGAGGGTAAGATAATCACAGAATTAGTTTCATAACTATTTTTTAAACAAGTATGACCTGTTTTTTCTTCAGCAAGGTAATACAGGTGTACTGACCAAGGAATACCGCATGTGTGCACAAGCTTGAATTCTTGTCGTGTCAGTACCTGTTTGGGTTTGATGATATTGGCTCCGGTCTCCGCATCATTCAGATCGGTGCAGGTGTGGGCCGCGACGTTCCACTGACACCCCCAAGAGCTGCTCACACAGGACGTGCACCTACGGAGAGACGCGATTAAAACCCAGATCCACGCGAGGCCTAGTTAAATTTCTCGTAAATGTTTGCCGTAAAAGCATATAGTCCCAGCACACTTCGAATAATACCCATTCATCAGAAACGTCCCCCCTGCGCTTAAAAAACACAAGATGCGGGAGAAAAATAGATGAGGGATTGACTTTCATGCGTGATGAATGGATGAGAAACCAAAGTAATTTCCTGCTCTCGAAAAAAAGAGGGGGGAAATGTAAGCAAGTCTCTATAGAAGCAAATTCAATTCCAGTTTCACTGATGCATTACAATTTATGAGTAAACCAATGTCTCATCGTTACAGATACTCGTATTCATTATACACATACTGGTGTCAGCACAACGCGGGGACACACACACACGCTGACAAAAGAAGCGAGAGAGCTAACGTACGGTGTATTTTCTGCTTTACGAACAGCCGCTGCGCAGTTGTAGAACTTGTACTCGCTGGACGCCACCTGCACGCTGCCGTTTACGAAGATCTTGACTGGGACAGCAACAAAATCTGTAAAAAACAAAACAGCAAAAATTGATCATTGTGTTTTTCTAAAGCTTGATAGAATTGATGTGCATTGTAAAGATCTTAGTTACAATATAAATAATAATAATAATAATAAGAACTTGAATCATTTAAAATATTCAATAATAATAATAATAATTATTATTATTAATATTTCACACCACTTATAATAATAATAATAATTATTATTATACTATTGCTACTACTACTGCTAGTAATAATAACAATAATAACAATGGTCATGTGATCTCAACAGTAAAATTAAGTTTTATTTGGCTTTATGACTGGAAGGTGAATCATTTTCGACATTTTTAAGTACTTTAAGAAGTGTAAAATTATTTTTAATGAGGAATAAATTACTGTGTGTGCACTTTTAATTATTATTAGCTGCAGTAGCAAATGCATTCCAAGGGTCAGGAAACGGATGGCAAATGCTAATGAGAAACTAAATAACCAAGCATTTAAAGTGCAGTTCTGTCAAAAAATGAAATGAAATGCTGCAGTATAGAATACGGCCTCTTTAAACCCCACATCATGGTGAAATATGAGTCATACCTTGGCATTAGGAGTCATACCTTGGTGCTCAGGTGTGGTTGGTATATGATGCGGCTCAGGTAAGCGGCAACTGACCCTGCCGTCCACCATCCTGCCGGAGCTATTATGAGAGCCGAAAGCGCATTTGATGCGGTCGGAATCTCGAAGGATGGGCAGCAGTCGGACGATGATCTCCACCTGAGAGAGGTTTTATAAACCGTCACAGTCAGGTTGATATGAGACGGAAATTTAAGCAAGACTTTTTGAATCTATTAAATACATTCTTTTACGGGGTAAAGAGTAATGAACTAAGTCATTTTAGTTTTTTCTGTGGTTCATTTTTGTGAGACTGACGTCTTGACATGTTGTAGCAATGTTCTTGTGTCAATATCAACATTCTCTCAATAAATATCCTCTAACACTCGCATGCTCCACAATCAAATAAGTTTTATTGCGAAACACGACGGCGGCACCGTCAGAACAGAATTCCAAACACGCCACCAGCGGCCATTGTGTTCCCGCCGTCTGTTCACCAATATGGCCTCATTGTGTGGGAGTCAAGCTCAGCTTTTCTCACAATCAGCGCTGAGCAGTCGGGTTTAAAAATACCACTCTGGTAATTGTGCCGGCGACACTCGGCTGGTACCTGCTGGGACTTCAAGCAGCTGAGATTTGGCGGGTGGAAGGAGACGATTTTCACACACTGTTGGTTTGGACTCCACAGCCAGCCGTTCTTTTCCTCCGCGCGGCCGCACTCCGATCTCCTGGTGCATCTGCGCAAACGATACGACAACATACGTAACGCTTCTAATGCACTTAAATACAACACAAGACGTGCTTGTGTTCATGACCATTCTGTGAATAACAAAACGTTAAAAAAATGTAAGCATAAAGATATATCTTTATAATTATAATGTAATATATAGATGTGATGTGGTGTGGTGTGTGATATGATATGTCATATCATGATGATATACGATATACAGTATGATATAATATGATATGATATGATATATAAAATATGATGTATGATATACAGTATGATATGATATGATATACAGTACGGTATGATTTTATATGATATATGTGATATATAATATGATCTGTGATATATACGATATGATATTCAGTATGATATGATGATATACAGTATGGTATGATTTTATATGATATGATACATGATATATAATATGATGTATGATATATATGATATAATATAGAGTATGATATGATATACAATGATATACAGTATGTTATGATTTAATATGATATGATACATGATAGGTGATATATAATATGATGAGTGATATATACGATATGATATACAGTATGATATGATATACGATGATATATGATATACAGTATGGTATGATTTTATATGATATATATGATATGATACATGATATGTGATATACAATATGATGTATGACGATATGATATACGATGATACACAGTATGGTATGATTTTATATGATATGATACATGATAGGTGATATATAATATGATGTGTGATATATACGATATGATATACAGTATGATATATGATATACAGTATGGTATGATTTTATATGATATGATACATGATATGTGATATATAATATGATGTGTGATATATACGATATGATATACAGTATGATATGATATACGATGATATATGATATACAGAATGGTATGATTTAATATGATATATATCATATGATACATGATATGTGATATACAATATGATGTATGATATATACGATATGATATACAGTATGATATTATATACGATGATATACAGTATGGTATGATTTTATATGATATGTGATATATAATACGATGTATGATATATACGATATGAAATACAGTATGATATGATATACGATGATATATGATAAACAGAATGGTATGATTTAATATGATATATATCATATGATACATTATATATAATATGATGTATGATATATATGATATGATATACAATATGATATGATATACGATGATACACAGTATGGTATGATTTTATATGATATATATGAAATGATACATGATATGTGATATATAATATGATGTGTGATATATACGATATGATATACAGTATGATATGATATACGATGATATATGATATACAGAATGGTATGATTTAATATGATATATATCATATGATACATGATATATAATATGATGTATGATATATATGATATGATTTACAATATGATATGATTTACGATGATATATGATATAATTTGATATATGTGATATGATGTATGTTATACAGTATATATTATATGATATACAATATATATAAAATGATATGATATACAGTATAATGATATATGATATGACATGATGGGATTTTTTTGGTTGATTTTTCTAACATTTTATTTGGTAAATACATGTAATGATGGAGGGGGTTTGGGATTTATTGCATATCCTCCATAAAAAAAACATAAATAAAAATAATAAGACCATGTGCACGTACACCTAGGGCTTGTTTCAATGTTTTTATGATACTATATGTTCTCTTTGGGGTCTCTTGGTCATTCTCCAAAAAAACAGAAACATTATTTCAACAAATATACAGATACCTTGCTTCCAGGACACACCAGCCGCAGTACGGATCTCTCTGTGCCACACACGACTGGCAGTCAGTTTTCAGATGGCAGGTCTGAACGGGCACCTTCGTGATCTGCACAACCACAACAACAACAAAGAATCACAGTTTTCATTGCTGTGGGGATACGGCATCAACAAGACATACACTACCTCAATCCTTTAGTTTCAATTTCAAAAATAAAAACATACACTTCATCATCAACAAGAACTGAAACCATAAGTGTCTGAAACAGTTGTGTTTCCTGTGGCCGAGCCTTCGATAAGCAACGGCCCTGAATGTACAGCGTATGATAAATGACTCCAGCCTCGTACCTTTTTCTCTGTGGTGATGTACAAGTACGTCTGGTCTTTGTCAAAGAAAAGGTTCTTATTTATGTTGCCGCCGGTTTTGTAGCCCGGACCAGGGTTGTACGCCTCCGGTTGGCCTGACAAATGTACCTGGGTAAACAGAGAACAATAGACATCGGGAAAGGTACAATTAAACAGTCGAGCCAGGAACAGGGCACATCTGTCATCTTTACGGACCACACAAACCCCCCCCCCCTTAGCACCTGAGCTGCAAACCCGGTGACAACGTGTCGAATCTGAACTAATGGCCAGCGAGCCGAATAATGGCCACGAAAACCACAGTTGCCTTGATTTGCACCAAACTCTAAAATATCAAAAACGAAGCCTGGATAGAAATAGTTATGTCAATTTTTTTTTTAACAACAACATTTTTTATTCCAACCCTAATGATGATGCCTTTAAATATGCCTGTAATTTTTCACATATTTTTTGACGTATTGTGTGGCTCCTCCCCCTTTTAAAATAGCCAATAGCTTTGAATTTAAAAAGCAGTGCAGAGTGATGTCATAAAAATCGTTCTTGAGCGTGAGAAACGTATCTTTGAATAAATCTTTGAATATCTTCTAAATGCAAATTTTGACAATGTTTTGAAACAGATATACGAAAAGCCAAAAAACGTCAACTAGTTCACAACACGACGCGTTCGGCATGACGAAAACTCTATCTGAACTCCATCTATCCTCTATTCTCCAAACGATCTGCTCTTGCAAGCATTTTTCAGAATCGAGAATTGGACTCAAGTTGTGAAGAGCGGTTCATTATTTCTAATGCGCCGACTGCCGTGTTTAGCTGTGTCTCAAGAAAGCGCTGCGTTTCGTGACAGTGATATCTCTTTCTCTTTCATCGTTCTGTCAAGGATTCGCCGCGTTCAGCCTCCAATTCCCTCACCTGCCCAAGTCTAAACTCGGGCTTTGTGACGCGCATGCTAAATCAGGTGTGTAGCATCAGGTGTTCAGCTGTTTTAGTGCTTCGCTAATTGGTTGTCGTAAATTCTGAGAGAAACGAGAAATCCTCAACATTTCTTTAACAAGGACATTCTGAAACATACTGACTGCTCTTCTCCGCACCCTCCTCCGTAAACGTCAATTTTTGGCTATTTTTAAAGTCAAGTTTATTAGACAAATTTTTTGTCTGCTCCTCTTTGCATTGGAAAGACTTTCCGTGTCATTCTTCTTCTGTAACTAAGGATAGTCTTAAACCTTCCCACGTGCTCTCAACGTGGTGAGACCGTCACGCTAAGTATTGTAGCGCCTCAAAACGAGGGTTCGAGAAACGTGCCATCGTAGTTTCTAGCATTTAGCACTGCTGATCTTACCTTGATCACTTCTCCTGGGTTGTGGCCCAGAAACGCAATGGTGTGATCGTTCTCTACAGCCACAGCCACCGCCGTCAGTAGATTCGGTCTGGTGAAGAATGGATTGGCCCTCAAAGCGAACTCCTGCTTACTGGCCAATGGAGATGGAAGGAAATCGGCTCCGCAAGCGAATTTATCAACGATGTTTTTCTACGAGAGAGAACGGATGATGAAAAATGGAATCAAAACTGAACACATTCACTAGTAGTTCATCAAAAATAAACTTCCATCATCATTTACTTGTCTAGTGACATTCCCAATGTTCTTTAGTACACAAAAGGATATCATTTTAATCATATTATCTTAAATGTTTTATTAAATGTTTTCTATAATATTTTATCATAATATCAAGTTTTTAGTCTAAGGGCTTGTCCTTACAAAGCACATTAACTAGTGTATACAGTCAACTATATCATCATCCAAAACAAATGACAGGGTAATGTAAAAAAAATTAATTAAAAAATAATTAAAATAACATAAAATAAAATAATAGCGAGTTTCCGCTTAAAACAAGACAAAATATCTGGCAATTAGTAAGAAAATTAAATTTGATCTTTATTGGGAACTTAATTCAAGATCATTTTTCTTCTTTTTCTTGTCTGTTTTATGCGTAAACTTACTTAATTTCGATTTTTTTTATTTAAAAATAATTACAATGAAAAAATGCATTTTTTGCACTTCTGAAACGTCTAATGACTTTGTTTCTCTGTAAAATGTTCGTATTAGTCGTGATGTTTACTACTTTTTTCTTTCAAATGTAAAACAATTTCTAAAACGTTATACTTATAGTAATTGTCATTGTTGTGTACGAGGCTTTGTTGTGAACGAATCAATAGTCCGTGCTTTTTCAGTGTCTGTTTACATAATAGTTCAGCATAATTGAATAACATATAATAAAATCAATTTCCGTTTGACTGATGGATATTTCAACAGTCGCTGGTTCTTGTGTTGCGTCTACGATATTTGTTATTCCTGGTATATGCACAAAAATGTCAAGACATGTCTCAGAACAGACGTCTGTGTCATTTATCAACATCATCATCACATCGGCTGATACTTACATCATGTTTGACACACAGTTCGGCTTTGCTGGACATGTAAGGGCTCTCAACCACTAACTTGCCATCAATCTTGCCGTAGTCCATGTAACAAGCTCTGACCATTTCCACCAGCTTCTGGTTAATTTTTTTAAGGGGGTACATACACAGAGCGGACTCTACCGTAGGTGAATTCACAGAACCCCCATCCTCCGAACTGGCCACAACAAACAGGACTTTATCCCAAGCCAGGACATTTCCGTACTCTCCCGAGTCGGACATGTGATGTGCCAGCTCTTTCCCCGGCTCAGTGACGTACGTGGCCTGGACTTTATTGTAGCGATTATTTTGACCGCAGCTGAGCTGAAGTTCTGTGTAGGAATAATAATGTACGTCATTCTCGCAGAGGCGAGAAATGAACGTAAAGTTTTTATTATCCGCTCCTCCGAGGGTGCGCGAGAAGATAAAGTAGATAAATTCGTCGCTCTTAAACGCGAAGCGAAAATCATGCATGTACTTGGCCGCGAAGGGCACTGCCTGGACCATGGACGACTCAATGATGCTTTCGAACACGACCCAGTCGCGATAGTTCTGCACGATTCTGGTGCTGATGAGTTTAGAGCTGTCCATGCTTCCGTAGCCCTTCCCAACCAAAAACACGTTAAACCGTATATTTTCTACTACGAGTGTGGCCATGACGCCCACCACGGAGATGTGGTCCTCAGTGCTGCCGGCGTAGGTCCGCTCGCCTTTGCTGTCGCTGTAGTATATCTGTTCTTTGACATTGGTGAGGTTGAGCAGAGAACAGATTCCTCGGTACAAACTCCCGCAAACGATCAACGACCCGTTCGCAGAATTAACCAGTATGAGTTTATTAGTGTTGTTTGTGTCTATCAGGTCCTGGCAGGTAGACACTGGAGGCGTGCAACCCTTTGCGTCCTTTTTTTGGGACCCGTTTCAGTTCTGGCCTCCAGGTTAAGTGAAGAGTCCAGTTGGTAAATGGCATTGACCGCCCCCAAGTAGACACGTCCAGTGTTGGGGTCCTGCACCACGTTATTGATGGGCGTGTTTGCGGAAAACTCCAATACGGTCTCCTCTGAGAAAACCGCCACCCCATGCAGCACAAGTAAAACCACCGGCAACCAGCCCGCCATTTCTGTAAAATAAAAGAAAGAAAGATCAATTGGTTTAGTCTACGCAGGGTCTTCAGGATTAATTGAAAGTTGTGAGGTGTGTAAAAGCAGGTTGAAATTAAACTGCAGGACATGACCCGAAATGACAATAAAGACCCCTGACGTGGACATTTAAACACTTTTTTTTAGCACAGAACTTGCTTACAAAAAGGTTGAAGGTCGCTACAGGTGGTCTTGGCCATGATGCTCAATCTTCCGACTCCTTCCCAAAGACATTCTTCAAATTAAAACTCTGACAAAGCTCAGACCCAGCCGGATGTTTTATGATGTCAACCTCCTATTCCCTGGAGTTCCATCGCCGCAGCAAAGCGATAACGGTCTCACCCTGAGGGCTCAGTTAATTTTGAGCTCTCGCATTCATTTACATAAAAAACCTCTGCCCTTACATTGGCAAACCTCCTCGTTTTTCCCCTCACGAAGCTAATTTATTACAAATTCCATTTCTTCGCGTAAAGTAGCTGCCCTTTTTAGTTCATACCCTTAAACAATTCTTTTTAATTTGAATTGGCGGCCTAAATTGGTTCGTGTGACTCGGCCTCTTTTGGGGGTTTGCTGTTATTTTACTTTTTCCACGGGATTGGTCTCATCTGTCCTAAAGCGTGACGGATCCGTTAGGAAGGAAAATTACAGATGAGATTCTCCAGGACAGCAATGACATTCAATGGCGAGCCAATGGACACTCATTCTTAAAGGGACAGTTCACCCAAAAATAAAAATGATTTGATCATTTACTCACTCTCGTGTCATTGCGTACTTGTAAGACTTTCTTTCTTCTGCAGAAACTATCTTGATGAATGCTGGTAACTAAACAACACTGGACCCCATTGACTTCCATTATATGGACATTTTTCTAAATATCTCCATTTGTGCTCCACAGAGGAGACACCCAGTCATACAAGTTTTAAATGACAAGAAAACACCGATGACAGAATTTTTATTTTTGGGTGACCTGTCCCTTTAAATCTCCCACTTCTATGATGATTTTCCTGATAAAATATCAATTTGACCTCAAACATTAAACTTTCTTTTACTGTATGTTAATAAATCTCATACATTTCAATTTGTTCCCTAAGGACCTTCAAAAGAAAATCTGACTCAAATTACAAACATTACATTTCTAAACCATTAAACAACCTCTGAGGGATCACAATTTCCAGTGAGATGCAGTGATTTATCCCAGGATCGGGCACGGAGCGATATTCCCAAACGAAGACCATCCCTGTGCTTCTGCCTGCAGGTGCCTGAATGGAATCATATAATATTTAACCTCTAATACAAGAAGACAAATTACAGCATTTACTGACAGCAGCGGACCTGAAAGCACGTTTCAGCGACTTTAACTCAATAGAGAGCTCATGGACACAAAAGAAATGGGACGTGGACTTATAGATCAGCGCCAGAGACTTCGCTTAAGAATGACACATATGTCTTCAGTGATGCGATTATGGTGACGTGTGTTGGTAAGGCAGGACAGAGGTCAAGACACACTGGACTGTGTCCATTAATCCTCATTTAACAGCCGGCGCAGAGAGAAGCTCGGCTAGAAAAGACACCCCGTCTCAATTGAAGGCAAATGACGAAAAAGCAGTGGTTGAATGTTTGTTTTCTAGTGTGTTGAATACATGGTTAAACAGGTATGAGAGAGAAGTTAATTGTGGCGAGTGCTGAGACACTCATCACTTGTGCGGTTGCTCATATTTGGGATTTTAATGTCATTCGACAAACTGAAAACAAAAATAAATGCTTCAGACATAACTCACATTGCACCCTATTAATGTCAAATCGGTAGACTTATCCTTTTGAAAAATAACCACGGTGATCTATAGTAAATTGCAGGAACCATGTTATAGAAAATTAATTTTCATATTAATTAGCATAGCATTAGTACAAATATAATGCTAAAATATGGTTAGCCGTCGTAAAATGATCGCACATTTGTGGTACATGTGGTTTTACTACATGGTTACTGTAGTAAAACCAAGGTTAATTTTCCTCGGGATAGATTCAAAGATGGATCTGAGGGATAATTATGGACAAAAATATAAGACTTTCCAGGTGAACTAATAAACAATGAACCAGGCAGCAACTACTTTGAACACCTTAGCAACCACCCAGAACCAGTGTTGGGTAAGTTACTCTGAAAAAGTAATTAATTACTAGTTACTAGTTACATATTCAATAGTGTAATTAGATTACTTTACAAATTACTTTCTCCAAAAAGTCTTTAATTACTTATTACTAATTACTTTCTATATCCTATATCAACCTTGATTAGTTAAGTGATTCAAGGATAGACATGAAACGGCTCTTTTAATTCATTCAAATGAATAATATAAAACTACATAAAGTAGTATTATTAACTGACTAAATTATTACAAATGTGAGAATAATACATTAAAGAACGGATTTTAAAGTTAGACTTTGAATTTTTATGTCAATTCCATGTTTGCACACACAGATATTACACAAAGTATTTAGTTTAATTACATCAGAAGTAACTGTAATTAAATTACAGGAAAACATAGAGTAATCCCTTACTTTACTTTTTCAAAGGGAAAGTAATTTAATTACAGTAACTAGTTACTTAGTAACTAGTTACACCCAACACTGCCCAGAACACACTAGCAACCACACAGCACTGCCCTAGCAACCACCTATTCCACTTAACAACCGCATAGCATGTGCGAACGACATCTCAGAACACCCTGGGCACTCCACACCAACACGCTTATACATCCACTCAGAACCACCTTAGCAGCCACGTAGCAATGCCCTAGCAACCAGCTAGCAATCCTTAGCAACCACATAGCAACATTCTAACATCACCCTAGCAACCACACAGAATCCCTCCGAACACCCCGGGTGTTCTGAACGTAATGAAAAAATGTAAATGTAACCATAGCAACCACATGGAAGTGTTGTTAGAACACACTGGAGACCATACAATGAATTTTACTTGGACGTATAACGCTGTTTTATCCTCTTTGAGTCACATCAATGTTATGACAGGACACAGCGTGCCCACAAGCCTTGCAATCTGGGGCACAACTTTCCCGGCTGAAGGAGGGAAAAAGAAAAAATGGCTTCGGCATGGCTCCGCATTCCCATGTTTAAGCGTGATGAAAGACAAAACCCTTTTTATTAAAACATGCAGAGGGAAACTTCTCGCTGACGGGAAAAACTTCTTCTTCGAGAAAGAGGTCTTTAAACTGTGATCAGGGCGAGCGTATTCCAGCTCATCGCTCCTTCTCATTGTACAGAGCACGACTTCAAAGATTCATTTGTTTATGCATGCAAATCGCTCTCAAGCAGCCCCAAAAACCATCTGCTGTCACACAAATTCCCTCAGACGTGCAGCTACGGGTCGACACGTGAGGATCTCGTCCCTTTCGTCCACCGGGTAATCCAGAATCAAAGTGCACCAGCTCAAATCTTGCATGGCGACCGACGGCCCAAACGCTGAAACTCACAATGATCTCAACCCAAGTACAGAATCATGGGAAAGCAAACGCGGCCGTGATAAATAATACCGAAACTAGCAATTCGCTAATGATTCGAAAACATCTGGAGATATCCAACAGGAGTGCCAGGAGTGTTCAATTATAAGTGTACGGCGGAACAGAAGGGTTTACCTCCAGCAGAGAGACGTGAGAGAGAAACACGACTCATTAGCGTAGCTTTATCATTGCTTGAGAGATATAATCCCGTTTTCTCAGCAGTCAGAGGAAGGAACTCGACGGCTTTAGCTCGGCGCTCAAGAAAGAAACTGGCCTTGTGAGATGTACAACCCGTAAGATTCCAGACAAGACCGCACACGCCTGTTCCCTAAACTATGACAAAGTCAAGTTCACTCACATGGAACAGCACAACAAGAATATTACACCCGACCAGGAGCACACTAGAGCAAAAGTGTATCCTCAAATACTGGCTTATTTGAAAGCATCTTAAAGGGACAGTTCACCCCAAAATTGTAATTCTTTCATCATTTATTCACACCTGTATGTCATTCTTTCTTCTGCAGAGCACAAAAGAAGATATTTTGAAGAACGTCGGTAACCAAACAAAATTGACTCCCATTGTATGGACACGAAGCCACCAAGACATTTCTCAAAATATCTTCTTTAGTGTTCCACAGATGAAGTCGTATGGAATAACAGAATGGTAAACAGAATAAACATTTTGTACTCCGTTTAACAAGTTTCACCATAGTTGAATCCATTGGAAATGCCCTTAAAGGGACAGTTCACCCGAAAATGAAGATCCTGTCATTATTTAACTCAACCTCAGATCGTCCAAACCTGTATAAATGTCTTTGTTCTGCTAAACACAAAGGAACATTTTCGAAAGAATGTCGGTAACCAAACAGATCTCATCCACAACTGACTCCCATAGTATTTATTTTCCCTACTATGTCAGTAAATGGAGGATGAGATCTGTTTGGTTACGGACATTCTTCCAAATATCTCCCTTTGTGTTTAGCAGAAAAACGACATTTATAGAGGTTTGGACCAATTCCTTTTTGGGTGAACCATTACAACATTTGAGCTACTTCTGTGTGTCACCACACTCATTTGCATTAGCGCTGACCTCAGAGTCAACAGGCATGAACTAAAAATAACATTTAACTCGCCTACTATATTTAACCATTAATGATCCATGATACCTGGTGGAAAAAACAGACCCACAGCAAACTAAACGCACTCACAACTGAAAATAAAGACCACAGCACTCTTATAAAGAAAACAATGGGTGTGGATGTGGGGTGTCCGCCCCTGCTGTGAGATGAACAGGTTTGGAGTGCGCAGGAAAGCTCCGGTCAAAGTCATATTGAATTTCCCTACGAGCGATTCTCCCGACCGCCTCTTCATTTATTTTCATTTGCCAACGGTGAGATGCGCTAACAAACTGGCCTGAAGACTAGACTGTGACGGGAGCGCACCTCTGTGTGTGTGTGACAGCTGTGCACACACACGCTTAGAATTAAATCCAGCATTATTGGTCCGTTTTGTGCCTGCCGGTCGAGCCAAATCTCTTCTGAATGTGTGTGTGCGTGGAAACACTGGACACAGCTGGCCAGGACCAAACGAGATTAAATACGGCATGATGGAGAGAAGATTCTGCACCAATCCCATCCCATTATCTGTCCGTCCTCTCACAGCGCTTCAGATTTCTCATTTCTCACTCGCTTCTTTCTGCAACACGACTTTCATGTTATCGTGATGCCCGAGTGAAACTCATTACACAATTTACGTCTCTAATGATGGAGCTCGGCATCAATACGTCAGCTGAACAATAAGATAAACTCCACTACTGCACCCATGCAACGGTTGCTAGGATAGTACACTACGGTGGTTTTCTGACATGTCAAAAGATCCCTACATAATAAAAGTTTATATAATACGGATTGGATCCATCATTCATTGTGGGTTTATGGCACATTTAAATCACATTTTATCGCCTGCCAGGCAAAATTTTAGAAAGCCTTTCCTCAAGCAACCTCTTGATTTGACGTTTTCAAATGGACAGTTCTTCAGCATTTCACACTCAAGTGTTTTTTTAAGTATGTACTTTTTTAGAGTGGTTTTACGTTGGAAAAATGTTCCTTTAAAACATTATAGAGCATATGTCATACTTTTTACTCCACTACATTACTTCATGCTTTTATGGTATGCATAATTTGTTTACTCAAAATCTTACTTTTTAATTGTAGATACTTTTATTAAGTATATCATCCTTTTTACTCCACTCCACTTTATATCATCTTTTTACCTTTCATACTTAAGTACATTTAAAATCTAGTATTTTACTCAAAACAACTACTTCAAGTAGGCCCATCTGGTACTTTATCAGAGGGCTTTTTTTCTTTGGATAAAAATTACTTCATTGCATTATAAGTACATACTCTATCATACTTTAACATCACTACATTAAAAATATATATATATTTTTAGTTTGAATACTTCGGTACATACTTTTACTTTTTAGTATTAAAGTATTAAAGTAAAAAAACCCATAAAAATGTATTTATGAAATGTAGTGGAGTAAAAGTATATTATTTTCTTAATAATGCAGTTAAGTAAACATTGAAATACTGTCCAGCTGTCAAATTCAATGTGTTTGGGAAGTGTTACACACACTACAAGAGTAAAGCCATGTGACATCATTATATCATAATACATGACATACTTAAAGTATATGTCTACACTAGATACTGCAAAGTATGCAACAGCTTGGTATCTAAAGGTATCTCCCCTGAAGGCTAAGCGCTCTGAATGTGTGTGCGTCTGAGCGTTTGAACTGACCATCACAGCGCTCGGGCATCAATGTAAACACGGTGTGAGGAGATCAGATTCTCCTCCAGCTGGCTGCTGAATAAATAAAGCTACTAAAAGCTTTGCAGGTCATGACAGTGATTCACACGCCGTCTCTTCTGGGAGATCAAGAGAATCTGTGTGTTTATAATAAGTAAACGGCATAAATAGACCTCACAACATTTCACAGGAATGCTTTATTATGTAAATATTAATGATAATAATAGTAGTGTTTTTTGAGTGTTTGATCACGTTTGATTTAGCAAACTGCCATGTTCAGTGGGTTTCTCTCTTCATTCTCGTTTTATTCTTCACCAGCACGAACTGCTCAGCGCTCCAGAGCTTTCAGTCAAAAGGCCGTTGGGTAGCTGCTATGCAAACACAATTATCACACAGTGATGGTCCTGCTGAACACAGCCACCTAAACTTAGCAAATCCCTGCCGTCTACTAATGCTAATGAGAACTTTAACCAGAACTGATAGAGAGAGAGAGACAAAGATAATTCATTTCTCAGAATTTTGATTTTTTTAAACGTATGTATGTATGCGTGTGTTTGTGTGTCTGTGTGTGTGCAGTCTCCTAATACTAATGAGAAACTTTAACCAGAACTGAGTGAGAGAGAGAGAGAGAGCGAGAGGAGAGAGAGAGAGCGAGAGAGAGAGAGAGAGAGAGAGAGAGAGAGAGATGCAAAGGGAATTGAAACGTCTCAAATTTGAGAATTCTCAGAATTTGAGAATTTTTATTTTCTTTTGATGTATGTATGCATGTATGTGTGTTTGTGTGTGTCCGTGTGTGTGTGTGGTGTGTGTGTGTGTGTGTGCGGTCTCCTAATACTAACAAGAAACTTTAACCAGAACTCAGAGAGAAAGAGAGAGAGAGAGAGAGAGAGAGAGAGAGAGAGAGATGCAAAGGGAATTGAAATTTCTCAAATTTTAGAATTTAGATTTTCTTTTGATGTATGCATGTATGTATGTATGTATGTGTGTTTGTGTGTGTGTGTCCGTGTGTGTGTGCGTGTGTGTGTGCGTGTGTGGTCTCCTAATACTAACAAGAAACTTCAACCAGAACTGAGAGAGAAAGAGAGAGAGAGATACAAAGAGAATTGAAATTTCTCAAATTTTAGAAACATCTACATTTTGAGAGTTGTGAACAATATATATACAACAACATAACACAACTATGTGCTTCACCCTTGTTAACTATTTTTATAAACAACCAGTCAGTGTAACTTTAACTTTTATAAACAATTCTTGCATTTAAACTTTGACAAACACACTTACAGCTCACACACACCGATCTGCGTACGCAGAGCAGTTACACACACACACAAGCTCGCTTACAAATGCATGCAAATGAACGCGTCTCGCTCGGGACGGACTCGCGGCGGCTGATTAGCTCCGTGGAGACAGGCCTGACCTTTCCTTAAGATCAACATACATGCGTCTGCGCTTTGGCGACAGCGTTTTGTGGACGGCCCTCTTCACTAAATGTCAGCGCACTAAATGAGCGGAGACACCCGCCAGTCCGCCCGCCGTTCGCCAAGCAGCTGCGCGGGCACATTTCTGTCCCCTCAGCACTTCTGAAAGTCTGCGTCCGGAAGCGCAAACTCGAACAAAGACTCGGCAGCACAAAAGGGGTCAGATGTAACATGAAAAAACTGCAATACTGCACAGATTTCTCTTATGTTATGTGCACAGCCTAGCGGTTCTCGGATGCGTTTATCTCCCGGACACCTGGGTGAGTCCGGCGCAGGTGACAGTGGGCACACATGACCCCTCCTGTAGCGGTTTGGTCATCTTTTCTAAAAACAGAACTTCTATTTCAATCGGCACGGCTATGAGTAGTCAGCACGCATCCAAACACTGACATGCGAGCTGTAATAATATTTTTTAGAGGCTTTGGTGCTGCTGGGAGTCACGTTAGATACTTCTCTCTCTTTATTCTCTCTCTGTGTGTCCATCTCTCTGTCGATCTCCTGGGTGATAACGGCGACTGACACGCAGACGTGTTGGATAATTAGGTTTTGAAATCGGGGAGATGATCTGGGAACCGTCAATCAAAGCAGCCGACCCAGGAAGACTAACGCTAGCGTGGGCCGAAACTCCAGCTACATCCATTCCCAAATCTACAGCGTTCATTAAAATGATTTTCTCTTAAGCACTGCCAGATTCATGAGTTTGGAGTCATTTGTTTTTTCCCCTGAAGTGCACCAACATTACAGATTCAGACGGGATTGGTTTTCTAAACGATGTTTGTGTTGCTGTACAATTAACAAGGCAGAATGCGTGTCATTTTAAAGCTCCAATTACGAGTCGGGCGATTGGGAAAGGTTATGCCAACACGTACAATTAGTTTATATTATTAAACATCACTTTTATATTCATAATACTTAGAAGTAAATTAAAGGAATAGTTCAACCAAGAATGAAACTTTTATCATATTTCCTTACCCCTGAGGGACCTTAGTTCTGCAAAACCAAAATGTGTTCTTTTTTAATATAATATGTTTGTGTTTATATCGTATATGTGTGTGTTGTATATTTTTATATAGGCGGTTTCAGCGGCAAACTTAAAGGGACGGTTCACATCATCACACATCATTTACTCACCCTCTTGTCATTCAAACCATAATGACTTATCTTTTGCAGAGCACAAAAGAAGATATTTTGAAGAAAGTTGGTAACCGAACAGAACTGGCCACCGTTCACTTCTATTGTGTAGACACAAAACCAATGCAAGTCAATGGGGGCCAGTAAACAACATCATTTCAAAATATCTTCTTTTGTGTTCTAAAGAAAGGAAGAAAGTTGACAAGAGAGCGAGTAAATGTTTTTTATTTTAATTATTTAATTACATTTCTAGTTTTTGGGTGAACTATCACTTTAACTTCCTATAGACCTCCACAAGGTCTTGAATTTCATTTAACAAAATAATATTAATATTAGTTCAATATAAAATAAATTGTTATATTATAACCGAACACTGACTGGAACTTAACTTCGGGCCATGCGTTTGCATAAAAAACATTTACATAAATATATGCATGTATATTTAAATGTATATTTGGTTACTGACATTTAAATTATTATTTTATGTATAAATCTAAATTAATTATTTCTTGAATATACTTATACGTTTGTATGCCACATATTATATAAACACAAATATTTATTTTGTAATCGACTAATCTATATTCTAACTTGACTTATTTAAATTTTAAAATTATTTTATTTTAACTTACAACAGAGATGCTACAATGAGGTCTAAAATACATTAGCAATTTTCAGTTCTGGGACATCAATGACTACCAGAGAAGGAAAAATTAAAATGGTAGTCACATGTGCCCCGGAACGGTTGGCTTTCCTAAATACTTCAAAATATCTATTTTTGTGTTCAACAGAATTTTTTTTTTACTTTTTCTAACAGCCTGGAGTCGGCCATCTTGACTTTCTGTAGCTTCGATTCTAAAAACATTTCGTCAACCTATTACATGTGACAAACTACTCCAGAGCCGCAGGAAAATGACGTCCAGACAACGATGACTGAGACGGTTACCTGACCTTGCAAAAATCGTATTTAAACATCAATGCACATCGACGTTTCAATGTTACCACAATGAAGAAAGATGTCATCTGTTTTGTTTTCCGAAGGTTGTCGATATCTAAACCAGTCTGTAAAATGTTTATATTCTCATGATGGTTTTAAACGGCCCAGCTTAGTTTGAGAGAGAGAGATTTAAGTGTGCAAGTCTCTCTCGCCCATCAAATATAAACCAGCTTAAAAAGAAAAAAGGTACTCGAGGACTGTGATATGAGAGGGACTTCAATGCGGTTTCACTAATGAAATTTCGTGAAAATAAGCCCAGTTGAGACATTAACCGTCTTTATTGTGCCGGCTATGGTTTTAAATAAATGTAATTTCCCAGATGATTGAATAGCTACGGACGGCAGATACCATCGCACGCTATCGTTTCATAACTCGTCTTTAAGGAAATTTTGTAAGGGCTCAGACAGGCTCGGGGAACATCAAAGCCTGGCTTTAGCTCACACGCTACAGTCAGAATCTCGCAGGCTCGCTATCACGGCTCAAGCTCAGATAACCGCGCTGTCTGCCAGTCGCAGCCTTCTGCTGATAATTACACCCAACATGAACATTGAACACCTGCACCGTTATCACCTGTGCCATCGGACGGCTCATTCCCAGACCAGGCTCCGTCCAAAACCATCACACGGGAACTCTGGGTTCGGTGAGCGCCGAGGCCAAGCCACACAAACGCTCATTTTCAATCGGGGGAGAGGGTCCAAATGGAAACGGATGATTCAATCCTTTAAATGGAGTTTGATGGAGGATTGACTCTCGCTGATGTGGTCCTGCTCTGTTGAGTGAGGCCAATCTCTCCGCTTCTCTGGAGCCACGAGCGAATGACGAGAGCAGAAGATATCAACATCTAACACTTTACTCTGAGAGATCTTTCAGAAAGGAGACTTCTTGTTAATGCTAAATCGTATTTAATAACAGG
Source organism: Triplophysa siluroides (assembly GCA_006030095.1). Taxonomy (NCBI): domain Eukaryota; kingdom Metazoa; phylum Chordata; class Actinopteri; order Cypriniformes; family Nemacheilidae; genus Triplophysa; species Triplophysa siluroides. The sequence goes on along the minus strand of VCII01000891.1, from coordinate 166,776 downwards.
GGTGACTCTGAATTGCCACGAGAGTCAACCTAATGTTCTGTTCTCAAAATAGGTCCACGTTATTAAATAAAACATACAAGTAACAAGTAAATATTACGCATTTATGAAGAATAGTTATGTTAGGAAAATGATGGAATAACCTTGGGAATTACTTGTGACACGAGCCCACAATAAATGGATGATTCTCACGAAATCTTGCTTTTAAGATGTCAAACATGATTTTCTTAAAAACACTTGTATCAACAAGTTCCCTCTAAATTTATTTAAAACAAGATATGACATGTCTAAAGGCATTCACTTTAAAACGTTTACTGACAGTTTAACACAATAAAAAAAAAAATATACAAAAAGGCCTTAAAAATTCTCATTTACCGTAACCATTTAAACAGTCAATCTCATGGCATGTTTAGCTAAAAACAAGCCAAGATGCCCAAGCATGTTTTTATCGATCATACATACAGTAATAAGACATGAATTAATTATATTTTAATAGAATATTATACGTGGAAAACTACCAGTATCGGTAATGAGAAGGGGAAGAGTTGTGTATACGACGTGACGAGAGAATATACAATTTTAAACTAGAAAAATATAAAGTAATTTGTTCACTTGTTAGCCATTTAAAAGGTACTAGTAGATGTGTTCCTTCACATAAAATCAAACTTCATGTAAATATCTTTGTGTGTGTTTAAACAGTCTTTAAAACGGTGGATGAGAATATCAGTCCTGGACACTATTTCTTCATTTTTATTACATATGAATATTCTGTCAATCACTTTTTTGGTCATTTGAGAACATCCAATTGTTTTTTCACAATATTTTACTATGTTTAAATTGCACTCAGACAAATCGGGACGCGTTACGGTTATGAAAATTTCAGCAGAAAAGCAATAAAATACATAAATAATCGATTCCTATGACAAAATTATGTCTTGTCCAAGGTAGAGAACACAATTATCTTTATTATGACCATTTTTTGTGTTGCCGAATTGTATGTTTTATAATTCAAATCTTTACTGCTACGATGTTTCAATGGTTTCGTGAGAATCACCCAAATCAAAACTTTGTTATATTTTAGTATCTTTAGTGTAGTTTAGTGCAGAAATGTTTACTTTGAGCTCCAGAAATGACAGAAAAGCACATGTTTTTTAAGGAATCCTCATTTTCTGTCATTGTATAGAACAGAGCAATGTAAACATTCTGCCTCATAGAAATCATACAGGAGCCAAACAACACGAAGGTGGTGAAAAAATGACACGGGTTTATTTGTAAGTGCTGTCCCTTTAAGCAGTGCAAATCAACTACAAAGTGTTCTGGAGGTGTTAAAGGTCTTCACAACAGAGCAGGAAGACAGACACTTCAATGCCAAAACTGCTTTAATTGATGCTCGAGACACGTCTGCGAGTGAGCGAGACAGAGAGAGAGACAGATGTGTGGCTAACAGATAAATCACACAGCTCTATAATCTTCTCTTTCGCTGAAATAATGATTCTTCCCTCGCAGACCGGTTTAATCCTTAATGGAGCTTGGATAGAGAGAGAATTGGTATAAGTAACCTATTTAGGGGAATTCATTGGCGTAAATAAGTAAGAGCCTCACGTTTAGGGTTTGGGGGTGGGTGGGGGGATAAGGAGACCTGGGTTACCAAAAGCTTCCATCAGAAATACCCTCAGATGAGAAAAGACCTCAGTGTGGGTTCTCTGATATAACAGGCGTTCTGTAGACAAGATTTACAGACGGGGAAATGTTCTCCTTACTAAGTGCAAACAGACTCTCTGTTATGAGAAATGCCTTCTCAGACATCACATGCACATTTATGTAATACATTATTTCAGTAATGTGCCATCTGAGGTATTTTTCTCTCCAATTTGAATTTGTCCAATTTTGAAATGGAAAGCAGATTTGTACGTCTGTTCTGCGGAGAGGGCAATCCCACAATGCATTGCAATGATCCAGTAAACCAGTATTGTCAATAACCGTGATATTTATAACTGCGATATTATAGTTGATATTGTACTAATATGACACACATGATAATATCGTAAATAATCAATTTATTGAAAAAAAGATCAAATGCAAAATTATTTTAATAACATTTCAAGATAATATCGTTACCATCAAAACAATTTGCCACGATAACCGTGTTGTGAAAATCTGATATTGCGACCGCCCTTAAAATAAAATAAAATCAATTTTATTATATGTTATAATTATAAATTAATATTTATTTTACATTATACTACACATATGATAACATCCACCACTGATATCTGGTTGACACGTCAACATTTGAAATCCTTTTATCAGATACCGCAATAATACAGTTATTGTGAACTCTTTTGGCCACAATAATCGTCTAGTGAAAATCTGATATTGTGACAGCCCTAAAATATTTTAACCTGAGATAGCGGACAATCTTTCAGTCTCTTTTGGGAGATAGCAATCCCATAATGCACTGCAACACACTCAGTAAAAATGTTAGGGATGTCACAACAAACCGGTTTGGTCAATAACCGTGATATTCATAATCACGGTTATTGATATTGTCCTAACACTATATATATAATAGGCCTACCGTAAATAATCCAGTGTCAATATCTGGCTCACACGTATACATAGTAGTAAAACAGGAGAAAACGCGAAATGAATGAAACTAATGATGAAATTGTTAGCATTATTGATTTTCCAATGATTCCAATGGATCGTTAATATCGTCATCGCAAATTCGTTTCGACACGATAACCGTGTATTAAAATATTGGCTTACTTTTGTTAAGTTTAGTAAGGATGCTGCTTACGTAGGCAGCAGACAACACACGACGTTTAAAAAATAGCCACAGTTTCCCCTCCTTACACACCAACAATAATAAAACCAGATAAATGTTCTTTGGTGATGAAAACACTAATAGCTTCAGCGAAACACACTTGTTACTTTAGCCGGTCACGCAACACCATTTTAATTATTTACACCAAAGCCTAATTAGTTCTATCCGTGCAACCAGAGGCGAACACAAGAACCATTAAAGAGAAATCAAAGCTACACGTCGGACCCGCTGTTATACGCGTGCAGACAGACGTCACTGTGGCTGGAATGCTGTCGGATGTAATCACAAGAGTTTCAGTCCGAATCTCTAATAAAATATACAATGTCATTAAGCGTGGAGTAGAAATGCTGATGTAGGACGAGTTATAACCTTTCATATGCTGATGAATATGGATTGCGGGCCCGAAGGCGACCAGCGGCGCACTTGCAGAAGAGCCTTTACAAACATCATCTGTGACCGATGTACATGACCTCAGAGCGTCACCCCTGGTCTGATGCTCATATGCGGCTCTATGAAAAACTGAGGCGCTTGAGACAGGAACATTTAATAAGGACTGATTAAGTGTGTGCGCTACAGCGTTGCCTATGGATACAACCTCTATGAGATATGACACGCTTTTACCTGATATATTGAAGGAGGTCTACAATACCTTGAAAGTCGTCCAATAACGTTCTCATTCATTTCAATGGTAATTCCCGGAAGCGGCGTACAGTCCAATGCTGGACACAAATTGGCGTCGTAAATGTCTTTTGACTAAGCACCATGTGAAAATGGCATCGTGGTGGCACCGCCAGAACACACACAGTCTCAAACACACACCATTCTTAAACACTATTTATTAAAAAGAGAAACATTGAAGTCAATTTCATGCACTGATCATAGAAATCTACTCTACTGTACAAAAAAACTGTGATATTTTGAGACAAACCGAGCATCATAAATATTGCAATGACTTTACTGTCAAGAGTGAGAAAGGAGGTCTCTAAAAAGGCGTATGTTCATTCTATATTAAACGCAATGTATTAAAGTCAACAATGTGCACAATGATATAAGATATAAGGTGCATTTAAGTTTTATTTTAGTCACACATACAGTAAAGCAAGCGCAGTGTTCTGACTAAACAAACCTTAACTGGCACGTCCTACTGCAAACTTTCCAATTACAGGAATGAAAAATGGCCGGCGCTGATCGTGCCGTGATCGATCGTACTGTAACCTATAAATCTTCTGACCTACATACGGAAGTAAAACAAGGTTAAAGATTCAGGCCACGACCAAACTCTAGTCCAAGATTTTAGCGTTTAATTTGAAACACACAAAAAAACAGACAAATAGATATAGTTCTACCACTATACAGTATTTTTATAATACCAAATAGACCAATGCTTAAAGCAGATTAAAAATGTATTTTTATAAGCATCATGTCAAAGACATATTATTTGGCGATTCGGGAGTTTAAAACCAGAATTTAAAGATATAGGTCACCTGAAAGTGAAATTCTTTCGTTATTCCAAACCTGTATGACTTTGTTCTGCAGAACACAAAAGAAGATATTTTGAAGAATGTTGGTAACCAAACAATGCTGACCCATTGACTTCATTGTATGAACACGAAACCACTGAGACATTTCTCAAAATATCTTCTTCATACAGGTTTTGAACAACATTACGGTAAATAAATGACGACAGAATTCTTTTTTTGAGTAAACGATCAATTTAATAGTTCTCTGACATTTTAACTTTACCCGCTAGAAACACACAGTAGCGTTGTTAACCACCAAGCAAACCACGCAAATGCGTAGGGCCCTGCAAGCTTGGGGCCCCCCTAGTGGCTACAAGCGGTAAAATCTTTTGACGCAATGAAGCGCTCGGATCAATGCCGTTTTTAAAAAACTGAAGAAAGCAATAGAAAAGAAATCTAATACTAATTTTATGAATATAGCAAAACAATGCTATGAAAAGAAGCATGAAAAGAAGAATCTTGCACCTTTTACTTTTTTATAATGTAGCTAAAAGGATTCTGTACTATTCTGAATAAAACAAAGGACACTTTTCATCCCAAAACCAAAGTTTATACTTATAACAAACTAAGAATTTTGTGCGGTTATGTGGTTCAACGTAAAATAAATATATGTATATGTGTCTCATTAATTCCATGCACTCGATACTGCTGTGAAATTCAAACAAAAATGTGTGGGGGGCCTCGGGTCTTGACTTTGCTTAGGGACCCCAAAATGGTAAACACGCCCCTGGAAACACAGTACAAGAAATACAAAGAATGTTATACCTACACTATTAGAATAGCATCCTGGACCATGCAAGAATGCAAATTATTTCTCATCGAAATGGGCTTTCATATCACATGAATCAAACTCTTACGTCAAACGTACTCGGCTGGCAACAGAATCTCTTAAGCGCAGGAACCCTTAGTGAATAAAAACCAGAACAGCTAACAGATTTGAGAGGCGGCACACGCAGCGGCGCGTTCAGTTGACGCATATGCGCCTGTCTCCAGAGCCACTAAACGCTGGAAATAAAAAATACTAAAAATGCGTGGCAAAACAATTGATGCGTCATTTATTTATAGTTAACTCGACCGGACCAAAACCTTGAAAAAGCACCACGGCAAACCAGATAAGCAATGTCCTCTGCGATCTGAACGCAGGCTTTTCTCATTAAGATAGCGCTACGGTTAAATTCTCTCAAGAATAAAAGTTCTCAAAACACCTGTTTTCGCATTTCCGAGCACGAGACAAACACGTCCGCGCGATTCCTTTCACATTTTCCGGGAGACCCCAATGTTTAATAGATGCAAGTAGAAATACAGAATAACGTTCTCCTGCTGTGTTTGCCGGCTGGCGCAGAACGACGGAGATAAAATGTGTGTTTATACCATTTCTGAATGTCATTATAAAGCCTGGGATACAATGGCAAGGGATTTTGCGAAAAGTTGAGGAACTTCTCGGCAAAACATTTCCTGAAACTGTAAGCTCCACGCTTGGAGAAAGAACGTCGTCAGGGACGAACGTCTCCAGAGGAACAAGCAGTCGCGCTGTCATTCAAAATTCACGCGTGCGGAGCCGGGCGACGCGCGGGGCTTGATTTATAGCTGTTTGATGCTGTTTTTTAGCATATGGAAATCAGGAATCCCTATAAAGACTCCGGGCTCCCACAGGAACGTGCCACTGTTTACTTTTTTCAGAAGATCTCAGAAGGTCTTACCAAGATAAACAACAATTCACACAATTGACTTAAAGAATCTTTAAAGATTAAAAAACAAGAGATTGATCATATTGCACTTCTTATAAAGGAGACTGTGAAAAAACGTAATGTAGAATGGCATGTCAAACTAAAGGTATGATAAAACACATTTGCAAGCATAACAGTATCATTTTGGAGAAGATCAACAATGTACAGTAGTGTAATAATTTGTCTTTATAAAGTTAAAAGGCGATACTGTTCTGGTCGGGATGTTCTTTATGACCGGCGCTCTCCAGAAACACATTTACACCATCTCACGCCTGAGACTCACGCCTGAGACTGAGACTCCAAGAGAAAGAGAGAATCCCTCATCACTTTACATCACTTTAAATAAAATAAACAGTGATTACTGCAGAAATGGAAGTGCGTTCACCAGCAAAATGCTTCGCTCGGACTGCGCCGAAGAAAGCAAGCAGCCAGCTTAGTGAAATTCTGTCTCAAAGATGCTTATGTAGCGTTCTGAGGGGGCTGACAGCGGCACATTTTAAATCCTCATCTCACAGACGGTGAAAAGGAAGAGAAATCTGGAAGAGGGGCGGCCCGTCTACCCCACGTGAAACGGCGGCAGATGAAGAGGGGACAGAGATTTACAGGCCGTAATCTGTAAAATACTGAGTAATACTCATTAAATCTGAGAGGAAATGTTTGTAAATCTTTAGATTTACTTGAGGTGGAATAAAGCGGTTTACTCAAAGAATCGTGGAAATGAACGTGAAAAGCGCGCCATCTGTTGCTGCGTTCCCCAAAATGCTCATAGTTGAAATCTTTCTCTGGATTAGTTTATAATGTTTTTAATGTTGGCGAATCACAAGCTCGGAGACAAACAGAGGTGCGACGTGAGCTTCATCTCTAAACCGCACCACAAAGAGGTACGTCTGTGCCCAAAACCAAACTGTGTTCACCTCCGGGAACGACAAACCTTCTGCATATGGATCTAGGTCAAGAGTAAAGACATCTTAAAAACAACATCTACATAAAATATACAAATGAACAATTCAACAAACAACTCAAAAATAGAATCGCGAACAATTCGTAACCCGTTTACTTCAATAACATAACATTTAAAAGCTAAAACTTATATACAACATGGAAAATGTGAAAATGTAAAGTCTGAATGCGAGTTTGCAGATTGTGAAGGGCTGTACGTTTTAATGTATAAAAACATTTATTGAATGCATGCACCAAAATATCACTTAAAAACGACTTGTCTACTGGTCATTTCTAACCTACAACATTTGAAAAAGTTATCTTGCAATAAAAAGTCGAATTAAGTGCGATGTATAATCATGCCAAATGATACAAATACAAAATGTGATTAAAGCATCCCAGATAACGTGTCTATGTGACGTGTCAACATTAATGAAGCTTTTATTTTTAAGTAACACGTCGATTCTGATCACCCACACCGGCTTTGTTTTAATCCATTATTACACATGGTTTTAGTAATCATGGTTTTATCGAGGTTAAGCATTAAGAGACAAACAGAAAGGATCCCGTCCAATCGCGGGCTGCGGAGGAGTTGAGCTCATGCACATCCTGTCGTTCGGCCGCCCACTAATCTGCTGTCATGTGTGTTCCACAAAACACCTTCTGCTAAATAAATCCACAGTTTTATAGAGAATGCAGATTTAGAGAGAGCGCACAAAACCACAGAGTTATGAAATATCACAAAATGAGATCTCTTTAACATTTGCCTGATGGACAATATCATGCGAGTAAAATATAAATGTAAGACTTGAGGAACGGAATCAAGCTATTTGAAGAGACCTGAATACTCCAACAATGTGGTTTAGGGATCTTTTGTACAGGAATTTACCACCAAGATCACCTTAGCAACCACACAGCATCTTCCTAGCAACCACACTCAACACGTTAGCATCATCGTACCACTTACATTTGCCTCTTATGTCGACTGTTTCATATGTGTCTATTTTAATTTCTTCTCAGCACTTCAAAGTCAGAAGGTCTCCTCCTAAGCTATAAAAGATCAACAATTTTCATCCGGCACAATAAATAACACACACACATTCGTAACACAGAACACACACTTCGCTGTAGAAAGTTTACTTTTATACCTCTCAGACACACACACACACACTTTTCCTCACAACAGCATGAAAGGAACTCTGATAATCAGAGAGCGAGTGGCGCTCTTATGAGAAGCTCTTAACAGTCTGAAGATTTTCTGTTATTCATAACGTTTCCACAGACTCGCATCATTCCTGCTGAGAACATTATTATCATTTCACATCCATTAGCAGAAAATGTGGAGGTGACTCATTTACCTTCGTGTTTGAGGTGTCACGCCGGGAGAGATGCGATGTTCTCATTTGTTGTAGAGCTTCCAGAGGTCACGGGGTTGATTGAGTTTGTGCCGGCTGAAGTTATGAGAATTCATTATAAATCTCATCGCTTCAAGTGAGAGCGCACCAAACAATCCTCACGGCAGGTAATGTACAGTCGTACTTTACATTTACATTAAGTCACTTTGGATAAAATTGTGCCGTATGCGTTAAAGTCATTTTTGGGGGATCAAACCCATGACCTTTGGACTGATCTATGAACACAAGAACTACAAGAACAACTAACATTAATTGTACAGCATTTACATTTGTAGCAAAACAAAATGTGCGGTTTCGTGTGTGCGCTATTTCACACCAAATACCGGTTTCACAACTCTGGCGGCGGTCCAAACCGGTGTGGTTTTATTCCGTGTGATGTCAAGTATAAAATCAAGCCACCGCAGGAAGCCAACGGTTAAAAAGTGAGCAAAACTCTGTTTGAGTCCCTAAACTCTCCATCTAGACTCTTAAGTCCCCATAAAATGATTCAGTGTCTATCCGTTTCTCTCCCTTTGATAAAACTGCCATTTTTCCACCTGAGCGATTCGATCGGCGTCAAGCCCGGTGTAAGACGCTCTCATCTCCACCCCGACCGACACACAGGACCTAAGACACAAACAGCAACCGGTGCGAAAAATCGGCATGCTAGCAGAAAACATTCACACGGCTCCCTATTGAAATTCAGTTGGTTCCTCAATCACCCCGTCTCACATCTGAACCCTGCGTTTCTCTCAGAAGCATGTGTGTGCGTTCTGACACTAAAGACGACAGCTCTACTTCAACGGGGAGTTGAACTCATCCTTTCCAGGGAAGCGAGCGCAGTATAGGGAGGAGAGACACATCAATTTCCAGTCAGTGTTGCCTGCGGGTCTCCGCCGTGGAGGCGTTGGGAGAGATAGCGGAAGACAGGCGAGTTATAGGAGCCCCTCGAAGCCTGCAGCGTGCAAACAAGAGAAGAGGAGCTTTGGTGGAAATGTTCTGAGGGCTCTATCAGGACCGACATCACTTCCTGTGTGTGCACGCAGCAGACGGAGGTCCTGATGCGAAACAAACGCCGCAACTGCGGCAACAAGTGTCCAACACGATGGGCTTTTTCCCCTGTACTTTTTTTTTAAATAGCCAAGCACGAACAATGATACTGTATACTGGATGTGACATAAATATACAAGCTTAAGGCACTAAAGCTATAAGCTAAAAATAAACTAAAATCATAACTGAAATAGAAATAATAATAAAATAATAAAAATAACAATATTATATTTATTGTTATTAAAAGAAATTAACCAAAAAATAATAATGACATAAAAATAATAAACAAAATTGCTAAAAATTTAAGTAAATTTAACATTAATAAAATACAACTAAACTTTAATAACTGAAAATACATGATAAAAAACATATATAACTACAATAAAACTAAAAACATATCTATATTAACAAAAATAAACAAAATTTAAAACGAATGTAACATATAGCATTATTTATTATTATTATTATTATTATTATATTATATGGTATTATTATTATTATAATTCAACAGATATCCCAATAATACTGTTACTATGATTTTTTTAGGCTATTAAAATGAAATTATACAGCACATAATAATATTTATTTTTATATTATAATGTAATGTATAATGTTATTATTACAATATTTGTTCAAATTATTTTAAATAAATAATCATATTTTTTTTATTTAAATATAGTATTTTATTCAAATTAATTATAACAGATTTTGTTATAATAATAATGTTATTGTTAATTATTTCATTCTTTATTTATTTACATATTCCAAATATTACATACAGAATTAAAATAAAAAATAATTTAAAAGTTTGAATTGAAATATTGAAATATCATTTTTGCATGAATTATCATAATAATGCAGTATTCTTTGAATATCTGGAGTACTGTATAAACACTATGGTTTATGAATAAGTTTCAGTACAGTGTGCATTACATCTGATACCGTCACTGTACCGCTGTTTCATACTTGTAGCAGGGGAATGTCAACATCCAATCCAGCATCTTTTCACAAAGAGGCTGTTCGTCTGTCATCCCACTTGATACGCCGTCTCACCCATAATGGCTTTTTCAACCTCTCGCTCTGGCTTCCGTCAAAGTTTGAATATGACAGAACCATCTCTCTAGCTGTCAATCAAATATACATCCATTTCCCCCCGACTCGACTTCCTCCATTTCATACCGCCGGAACCACTGTGCGAAATTGTTCTGCTAAAACAACTGTTTTTCCAGCCGGTCTGTCCCACCGCACTCGAGACGCATGTCATATCTCTCAAGTCGATCTCAGATTGGGCCTCCTGTCAGGCTCCGTGGCATTTGCAACAGATTGCATCGATGTTCTTTGCACGTGCACTCGTGGTTTCCTAGTTTGTGCATGTACATGCCCACCGACACTATAGAATGACTTCACCGTCGTCAGATATGAAAACTCAAATCATATCTGACGGGGGAATAACAATATATCCTGCTGGGTCTTGTTTCCAGCTGGTTTCATTCAGCAGAAATGACTGGAAGGCTGAAATTAATTAAACTCGATATAAAACTGTGTTCACTACCTCTTTTACTTCAATAATATGACGTATTTTTTAGAGTGATTTTTTAGAACAGGTTATTGAGTGAGAAGAAATTAAAACAAGATTGAATTAAAACATCCTTAAAACAAGATACATTTACAAATCGTGTCGAAATTACAATATAATTTGTTTTAACACAGACCAAATTCAATTCTGTTCTGACGTATATAATACCTTACAATATTATTTGCCAATAAAACATAATAATAATGTATTCCTAATATAATAAAAAAGAAAATGAATATTATAATAATATAATATAATGTAATATAATGTAATATAATGTAATATAATGTAATATAATGTAATATAACATAAAAATGTTAATGTAAATATACACAAACAAGTTTGTTGGCGTTTGTCAGATCAGTGTAAATAAGCCTTATATCTTATAGGCCTACTATATATTTTGTTTACAAAGAATCTATTGTTTTAAGGATGTCTTGATATTTTTATTGATAGACAAAACGCAATTACTGATACAGAAAACTTGTTTCTCTGCAGGGTTTTGACAATTTTCTGTATTGTGGGTGAACTGTCCCGCATGGAGGTTGAAGGTCGAATTCACCTTCAAGAGCATCTTAATTTATCAAAGTACATGAGCTGTATCCACCTGCACCCTTTGCCCTGAGGATGCTGGTCTGAAACCCACGTCTTTATAATATTATTTATTATAATAAATGGTGCACAATAAGACCAGGAGCGTGCGTTAAGATAGTAAGCGATGCATTTTGACTTGGCGTTGACTTGAACGCTTTCTCATCCATGAAGCACCAGCAGTTAACAGCACAGATCAGGTAACCGTGGTAAAACACTGCAGTCTCAATAAAAGTTAATGTCACTCTGCCTGTGTAACATTTTGGTCACAGAAAGCAGGTCTCTAATGAGCCATGACCTATAGACTTTATCAAACCCAAGAACAGAACCGGCTAACAGCGTACAACACGACAGGGAGCTCAGAGCCAGAGAGAGAAAACTGGAAATGTAATTAGTCCTCGTGTGTGTGTGTTGGAGCTTTTGTCTACATCATGGGGTCCAGCCAATGTTTCCCATGATTTTTTTTTTATATTTATCATATGATATAACACCGTGTCTACACATGAGGCGGCACTGCGTGACGCAACAAGAGAAAATCGAACCATTATAATTTTATAATTTGTCCACTTCCGATGCGACACGACAGACCATTACGAACAAGCCGGTTGTTGTGTCACGTCGTGCCAATCGCGTCCGGTGTAGCCACAGTGTGATATACAAACAAAATAATGTGTCAAAATGCAAAAAGAGTTCATGTGAGGGTTGGGCTAATGTGTAGGGTCTGGACCTTGAAATATCATTAGCTCTGTTAGACAAAAATAGTCAATGGAAAGTTTGTACTGTATGTGTGCGTTTTTATTGTTGTTAACACTGAAACTTTCTGCTAAAGAGAGCACACACACACACATACATACAGAGACACACGGACGTGCACTGCAACAGACAAAAATAACAAATAATCCACCATGTCACAAGAAATCTGGCAGCAACAACATGAGGAAGATTTTCTCTTTTTCTCTCAATCCATTTGAATGAAAGAGTTTCTCTCACGTTCCAGCCACTTCTTCTGACTGTCTAAAGGCAATACAAGGGGAGAGAGAGAGAGAGAGAGAGAGAGAGAGAGAGAGAGAGATTTACATGCTTCTGTTTAAAATCTATTGTCATATATATTTCAATCGCTTATATTTCAATTTTTTATATTTATGTTCTTTTCTTTTCTTTATATCCTTTAATTTCCTCTTTATTTTAATTCCACCATATTGCGTATTATGTCTCTTGTTTTACGTGTAATGTTTCGGCAACACTGTAAGTACACACAATCATGCCAATTAAACTGAACTGAAAAACGAAACTGAATAAGAGAGAGAAAGTGAAAGTGCGAAAAGGTGCGTGAAGGGCGTGAAAGACAACGTGCGATAATGGAAAACGGAAAGAGAATGTGCAAGTTTTGTCATGCCAATAAAGCGCACTTACATAGAAATAAATCTAGATCAAGAGAGAGAGAGAATGAGAGAAAGTGAACGAGAGAGTGAACAGGAGAGAGAGTGAGCTCAGATATAAAAGTGATGCGGATCGTGTGGACTTTTCATGATGCTAATAAAAATAATGAAAAACATCAACTTGACTATCAGTAGTTCTGAGAAGACGCAAACATTTTTTTAACACTAATGAATAACTTCTGTAAATGCCTTCAGACGCCTAAACATTTCAGTTCTGTTCACTTCTGTGTGCACTTCACTCTTCAATTCTCTAAAAACCGCAGAAACTTCTATGCAAAGTGAGTTACGCCATATTCAAACACAGCCACATACATTTATCTCTTCCAAATAAACCAAAACCCACATTTACATTTAAATCTAAAACATGTACACACGCAGCGTGAGAGCGCTTCTCCATGCTCCTCCAGTGAGAGAAGCGTCGCTCTCCTCGGCATCTGTGCCGGATCCCACGGCTGTGAGCGACAGATGTTGCAGTGGGTGGGGAGGAGACGCTCGACTAGTGCTTAAACACAAATCTGAGACGCACCATCCCACAGCATCATCCAGCAGACGCCACCCGCATCTGCCCGTCAGGACGTCACGCGACGACCGTGTCTCGAACCGGCCCACCCCAAAAAACACCAATGAACTTTATCTAACAGCTAACAAGCAGACGAACACACTCCTGCACGGATGCTCTTTTTAGGCTTGTGGGTGATTTATTCAGAGACTTTTGTGCCAATGGGGAAATAAAACGATGGTCATATTATTCCAGAAGAAAGAAATCGCAGATGAGATTTCTTTGATATCTCAATATTTTGCTTTAGACATCAATGAGATGGAGAGCAAATGAAACTTCGTCTCATCTGCGTCGCAGATATCTCTCCTGCGAGACAGACATCTTAACAATGTCTCAAACTGAGCTCAGATTTGTCAAGTCTGCAACCAGAATTCTATTTTATTGAAAATCTCGATATGAACTTCAACCTTTCATATCAAATGTACACAAATCCAGATTATTTTAGACCCACAATATACAAGCAACTTCTGAGTTTCCTCTACATCTAAAGACCTTTCGCAGACCACCAAATGGCAAGAGATGTCTCAATCTGGCAAAGCTCTGATCTGTTCATCGGATGTAACACATTTCTGGGAGTTGATTTGCTGGAAAACTAATTCATGGTTACAAGTTCCAGACTGCTAAAACGAGCATCTCTGAGAAAGATCGCGTCACCCGCTTTGCCAAACTTCTCGAGGTCCGTGGCATTGACTCTCTGACAGATTTTCAAAACTTTGAGACGCTCCAATTAGAAGCAAATAAACAAGATATCCTTGAGGACACCTGCGTGTTTCGCTCTGCTCAGTTAAACTAACCCACCCTGAAATGTCACGCAGAATCAAACTCACCAAGGTTGGTCAATTTTTCTGTCTAAGTGGTTGTAAAGTTTACCAGAGTAGATGTTGATGGTGGAAAGTTCTCGTCGCTCACGACAACCACCACACGTCTGAAACCACTAAACCTACACATGTTGCGCAAGTCTTCTGTCAAAACTGAGAACACCAAACAAAACGAAATGAAAAACGGTACAAATGCCATATTCATGACAGATGTTATGGTTTCCGTGACAACGCTGAGGGGTCCTGTAGAAATGACAGGGATCTCACACACACAGACAGATGTTGTGTGTAAATCTGAAGTGGGTTGTCAGGCAGAAGTCTGTACCAGATGGCCGGCAGACTCTAAACACTTCACATCACAGAGCGGAGAAACGGCACAGAGTTTGCGAACCGCTTAGCGACGGTGCAAATCCCTGACATTTTTAAAGCTCTTTTGCCGAAGAAGAGAGAAATAAAGAGAGAGAGAGAGAGAGTGAGAGTTGCAGTTTTGAGACCGTCACCACATAATTCTGTACAATACTTGCTGCCAACCGACACACGCCGCTTTTCAACCCAGATTTGGGGATAAAGCCGGCGTCCTCCACTGAAGCAGCTAAATTATTTTTAGTATTAGGAAGTGAAAAAAGAACAGAAAGAGAGAGAGTTGGGAAGTGGGCCGCAGCATTCGCTGTGGTTCCGGATTACCAGTTGCTTGTAAATCCCATCAGATTGGATTGAGAGTAAAGGAGAGGAAAAAAGAGAGGGAGAGATTTACTCTTTCCAGCCACAAGTCTGCACGGTCCTTCAGTTTCTCACGTTTATGAAATTCTCATGTTTGTCGCCAGTGAGATTTCAATTTGAAGCTTTGGAGATCGAGAGGTCCAGACGAATGTTAACTGTACTGTCACTCTACATTCATATAAACAGCTACTTTATGAACTCTGTATAAATTATAATTAATCATGAATAAATATGCTTGTGAAAATGATAAAAACTAAATTATAAAACTAAAAGTAAAAAATTATATCTGTCTGTCTGCCTGCCTGTCTGTCTGTCTGTCCGTCATCTGTCAGTTTGTTCGTCTGTCTGTCATCTGTCTGTCTGTGATTATTATCGGTCTGTCAATCTGTCTGTCTGTGATTATTATCGGTCTGTCAATCTGTCTGTCTGTCATCGGTCTGTGTGTCTATTATCTGTCTGTCTGTCTGTTTGTCTGTGATTATGATCTGTCTGTCTGCCATCTGTCTGTGATTATTATATGTCTGTCTGTCTATCAACTGTCTCTCTGTCTATCATCTGTCTGTATGTCTATCCTCTGTCTGTCTGTCTGTCTGTCTATCTATATATCTGTATGTCTGTCTGTCTGTCTCTCTGTCTGTCTGTGATTATTATCTGTCTGTCTGTTTATCATCTGTCTGTCTGTATGTCTATCTGTATGTCTATTATCTGTCTGTCTGTGATTATTATCTGTCTGTCTGTTTATCATCTGTCTCTCTGTCTATCATCTGTCTGTCTGTCTATCCTCTGTCTGTCTGTCTATATATCTGTCTGTGATTATTATCTGTCTGTCTGTTTATCATCTGTCTGTCTGTATGTCTATCTGTATGTCTATTATCTGTCTGTCTGTGATTATTATATGTATGTCTGTCTATCAACTGTCTCTCTGTCTATCATCTGTCTGTATGTCTATCCTCTGTCTGTCTGTCTGTCTGTCTATCTATATATCTGTATGTCTGTCTGTCTGTGATTATTATCTGTCTGTCTGTGATTATTATCTGTCTGTCTGTTTATCATCTGTCTGTCTGTATGTCTATCTGTATGTCTATTATCTGTCTGTCTGTGATTATTATCTGTCTGTCTGTTTATCATCTGTCTGTCTGTCTGTCATCTGTCTGTCTGTCTGTATGTCTATCCTCAGTCTGTCTGTGATTATTATATGTCTGTCTGTCTATCAACTGTCTCTCTGTGTATCATCTGTCTGTCTGTCATTTGCCGCAGAATAATATCCGACTTAAACCTAAAATATTCAAACTTAAAGTCTCCCACTATTACTATATTGAAATCCTTGCTTTTGTTCCCTAGCTTTCAATTCGCATAAAAATGTAAAGGTTTGCAAGAACATCCGCTGTCCATCAGGATTCTTTGTTTAATAAAATAACTTATATAATTGAATATAATATATTAATATATCATATATTTGTCAATGATCTAAACCTGCCGCAGACACACAAACATTCATTCAGTGCAACAGTTATCAAACGCTCTCTTGAGGAATTCACACTTTCATTAAAACTTTCCTGTTTCTAAATGTCACCGTTTCTTCCAGTTCAGTCTGAATAGCGATATAACATGTTTTATGAGGTGTGAAGATACAGGGCCCGGGAGGACTCTCACTGTCTCTCTATCTTACTGTCTCTCTCTCTCTTGCTCTGTGTGGAGCGACGGCTCGATGACAGAACCTACTGGAGCTTTACTCTTCTCCATAACAGCAGAACATTCAGGGTTTGTCAGTCCCGTGAACCCTCAACTGCAACCAACAGAACCGATCACAGTCACACAGATAAATGACAACTAAACTCTCCTTCGGTGTTTGTTCTTCATCTTTCTGGTATTAAAGAGACAAATATATCGCATATCAATTCATCTGCAAGACCAAAGCCTACTGCAAAGATACACTTCCCACACAACGCTTAACATCTAGACTTAATAATGTTCTCTGTAAGATTTTATCTGGAAAGTATAGTTTGAGTTTTTTAAGCAAATGGAAAAACTGTTTCTCGGAACAAGTCTGTATCTTCTGCTTACTGATAATCATCGAAGCCTCCAGACGTTCTCCTCATCTGTTGTTAACTTGCACACAGCACATCATCGAAAGAAAAACATCATCTTCAAACATTCACATCTGTCCATTCCTGAAGAATGACTCATGTTCCAGTTGGTAAGATGATAAAAATATATTTTTTAATCTGTGCACTAAGAACCCAACAAATTCTTTGACACTATATGAGATACTTTTGAAAATTAATTAATTTAGATGCCGTAACTTTTTTTGGAGTAAAATGTAATGGCTTTTTCATAGCTCAGGAGATCTCGGTTGTGTTTCATTTACGTATCAACCAAGTCTCCGATGTTTCTTCTAAAATTGCTTAGAAGAAATAAAAACAGAGATGTCAATGGAAAAGATTTGGGTATAAATTTGACGAGAAATGTTTGAGTTCACATTGAGATCATCAATAATATCGACTTTTTATTGCAGACTTGACCAATCTGTGCTCAGTTTGACACATTGTTGACGTCTCTTCTCAAACTCTATATTTGTGAGATTTCTGCATCTTTGTCTCCGTAAAGCTTCACGAACACGTCAACCTTTCCGTCTTCCATTGTTCGTCAAACAGAAAGCCCCCCGACCTAAACCCACTCTCGCCGAGACATTCATATAAACAAACAGCCAGAGCAACAATCTCTACACTACATCCGCCTATACAATTGGTCTATTTCTCTCTACAAAACCATACATATACAAGAGAGTGCTTGCATACATCAGAAAAATACGCTTTAAAAACTCTCTTCCATGAACTAAAAAAACACATCAAGAAAAAAAGCGCAGAAGGTTTAGAAAGTCCTCGGGATATTTAGAACTTCACGTAGAGATGCTAAAAGATTGTTAATGCCAAGACTCAACGGGGCTGAACTCAAATCAGGGCAAAGCGAGGGAAAGAAAGATTACCCGAAAAAAATCTGAACAGAGGTCTGGAGAAACCAAAATGATGAATGAGATTGAGAAAGTCTGGTCTCTGGCTCCGAAACAGATTGAACCGCAGAGGGAAAAAAATCAATGGTTGATACCTGCAATGACCAAACATATCGATGGCTGCCGAGATTAGCTGGAGTCAAGCCTCTTTATATGCGTGTGTGTTTCTGATCTGTCGTCCAGCTAAACCACTACAGGGCCGAACGCTTTGAGCGCACAGATAATCATTTAGCATTTTAAAACAAATGACACTAATTAAATCCTTGTTTTTCTCTTTTGTAGAACAATGCTGATTGAATTTGCTCCAAAGGACGGGAACATAGTTTGGAGCGCTGGAGACCTCCTCCCGTCCTCATTTCTGCACGTCTCTAAACAAAATCACTTCATTTTAATGATGTTTAATAAAAGGTGCTGCTCCTCTTTTGCTCCAGCGTCTCAGATATTTATGTCTCTGACATTAGAGTTTCAGAAGAGACGTCAACAATGTGTCAAACTGAGCTCAGATTTGTCAAGTCTGCAATCAAAAGTCAATATTATTGAAGATCTCAATATGAACTCGAACATTTCTCATCAAATTTACCCCAATTCAGATTATTTTACCTACACGATTTACATAAATATATAAATTATATTACAGTGTTTGCCTTTCAACTTCAACTCATTAAAATAAATGAAATGTTAGTTTTGTATTTTGTATTTAAACGTCAGATTTTTTATCTAATCCAGTCAAGTGTGTCCAGATTTGGAGGGTAGATTAAATATGGTCTTATTTTATATTTAGATACAGTATAAAGTCTTATATATTGTCTTATATACAAACCAAAATGACTAGAAGTGTTACGACCACGAAAAATGTTAATACGAAAAATCTCTAGGGTCAACCCCGTTACTTACGGTATATATACGAGAATATATATGAGAGAAGACTCTTTTCTTCACTTCTACCATCTACAAGCGCTAAAAACCACATTTCCGTCTCAGATCACGCCTGAGTGTTTTGTCAAAGCTGTTCGCTCAAGGCTGTCCTCTACCTGAGAAACAGGTGCGCTCCTGCAACATGCTGTCTCATGCAAAAAAAACCTGCATGCTTTTCCTTTCAAACCCAGGGACATGAATCAGCCCTGATCTCCACAAATAAAAAACAAAACCCAGCATCGCAAGCTTGTAAGATATTAAAAACAAATGATATGAGCGAGCCACGCGCAGATTTCTCATTTCCTCCGAGACCCGCCTCACACCGGGAGAGCTTCCTGTGACCTCCGCTGAAACGGGCGAGCGGCACTCGCCATCAATAAACAAAATCCCCACGTGGTCCCTGCGGACATCTGTTTGGACAGGTGCGCCGGCCCAACCTGATTAAACCGGGCCTGGAAATCCTGCACGGCGACGGGCATCTTCAATCCAACGGTGAGGAAAATGAATTCAAGCGCATGGACTGGATGGTGATGCGCAGTTTGGAATAAAGCCATGAGACACGAGAGACTGTGCGTTTAAGGGTTTCTAAAGTGGGTTATGGTCGTTTTATTGCACAAACCCATGCTTAACTGTGCTAAAATTAACCTAAACCGCGGAGGTGGAACAGTACACACTGTTCAATGCAGTTTAATACAATACATGATACTACATTTTAACTCAACTTCAAATAAACTTCAATTATATTTTTGTTGTACATACAACTTGTTATAGCATTGATAACATACTATACAGTACGTATATTAATACAGTCAAATAGGTCTGTGACAAAAAATTAAACATGATATTAAAATTAAGAAAGCAATTAGGAAAGTTAATACCTTAGACAAAACTTCTTAAGGCAGTAAAAGTAAAAAATGAGAAAAGTAGTATTAAAAACTGTATAATCCAACCTGATTTTACAGCCAAGAATTCGTAACTACTTTACGAATTAGCTAATTCGTATGAATTCGTACAATGTAAATCAAACAAAAACAACGATTATCAGAGAAAAGCCATACTGAAGCCCCTCCCCTATTTCCCAGCCCTAAACCTAACCGCCACTGGCGCGAAAGCAATTCATCCGAAAATGTACGATTGAGATTGTACGAATTAATACGAAATAGCCACCGAATAGCTAAACGAATTCTGACACGGTTACACCACTCAGCAATTCATAGTCTCACGTCTCAAAGCATTTATAGCATGGGTGGCCACGGCAACTTAATAAAATACACATAGCCTATATTCAATTTCACCAACAAAAAAAAATTCGCAATAAATAATATTATCAAATAATATAGTTCGTCAACTTACCTGTCGGCTGTGTACTGTGCTTTAATGGGTTGTAGCAACTTGACACATCAATACACAATGGGACAGAAGGTGTGGCCCGACAGCTAGTTCACGATGGATGGTGATGTTGGCTTCGTCCAATATGAAATGTGGTCCTGTTCTCCCTTCTTTTTATTATTCCTGTCAATAAAAGAGTCAAATTAAACATACGTAAGATCCAGTAGCAGATAGACAAGTATATATTGAGCCCATAACTACAACTTAAATTGAGAAACATTTTTTGAAATAAACTTCAAGATGCAAGCAGTCACTAAACATTTATACACTTCTTGCGTCAGTGTATGAAGCACCAGAATAAACTGGTCATGCTCAACAGTCTGGTTTCCATTCCTCCTGTTATCTGACGTTCGCAATCCTCACGGAAGGAACGGGAAGTTTGAGCGCATTCGATCTGGCGACAGGCCAAGCTTCAGATACCAACAGCGGGTAAAGCGCTCCCATGGCAACAACAAGAGACTGGTTTGCTTAGCCTCGGACCGGTGTGCACGCGTCCTAACGTAAAGGGACAACTCGCAGGAATTAATTTAGGTGTCAGAAGAGGCCAAGTCAAGAAAATTTCATTTGAAGGAAAAAAGAAATGAGAGCCAGTTCCCCTTTTTCTCTTTCACTTCTACACACACGTCTCCAGATCCGCAGGGCTTTGCGGACACCACTGACAGGCTGTCTGAAGCTACGCCAGACGGCAACGCGCAGACACTTCTCACCCGAGAGTAAGCGGTTTCATAACGGAGATGGAGAGAAGGAAAGAGAGAGATTGACAGATGACAGAGCAGAAAGAGAAAGCAGGACTGGTGCCTGTGAAAAGACGACGAGTTGGATGGATGGAGCTTCTGTGTAGATGTTTCGTGGGGAATCTGCTGTCTGCTTTAAGTTCTGCCACGGAGATACATGTCAGAATCGAAATCAAAATCTTTCAAACTTCAAAACATGGAGTTTTCCTGTGACAAAACGCCAGCTGCCACATGAAAACACTCACGACTCAATCTGATTCAAAAACATCCAACTTCTTTTAAGGTTCTTCCTCAGGTTTAAACCTCAAAAACAAGCTGCAACCTTTGCATTTAAAGTACATCACGGGCGAGACAAAAAAATCTTCTTTTGTTATACATATGCAATTGCTCACTTACAATTGACAAAATGTATTACCGTAAAACTACAAACTGTATTACTTAAAGCTTACTAACTTAAAGTTGGTTTAGTATAAATTAAGTTCCGATGACTTGTAAATACCATTTCATTTAACTTAAAAACTTGCCGACTTCAATTTTTAAGTAAATTTTACCTAAAGAGTGTAACATTAAAATGATAGTAACCTTTAAAAATACCTTTAAACTTTAAAAGCACAACTGCAAAATAAAGACCAGGTTTCCACTCTGCTATTGGCTGTCCACAAAGATAGTCCCGCCCCCAGCTCTTGCTAACGGTTGAGCCAGCGTTGCTGTGCAGGGCCGTGTACTTGAGATGCTAAAACATTAAAAGCATTTTTTCCATTTTTGTGAAAGTGTTTGGCTCACTTTTCAGAGATAGTAAACAATAAATGCATTACTTTGAGCTCTTAGGGCTTGTAGTGAAGATTAGCCAGATGCACACTTAAAAATCCAGACATAGCATGCAACATTAGAACGAGTTTGTCCCGAACCTATCCTTGATAGCACACTTTCTATTTGACATCCGCATTTACATCTGTGAGACATCTGCAATGCATAGTTTGTCTCGGTGACGTCTGCTTTCAGATGTCATATAGACAACAATAAGACGTCTATGAGATCTTTATGATTTAGAATTGATGTAAAACTGCTCTAAGATGTCTAGCCGATGTTTTTACACTGCTGATGTTTTCCAGATCTCCAACAGACGTCTTACAAACGTATGTGTGCTAGCTGGGATATGTGCACTGGGATTCAGTCAGTTTCATACCAAACACAGAAATGTGAGATTCACACTGGAAGGTTTGTGATTCAATCATCCATCCAGTGTGAGCAAACTCGAGAGAAAGTAACAACACAACGCTAACACGCCTGTATTAAGTATCTAAAATTAGCATTCTGCCACACCTGCAAGTGTAAGGTAAACTGGGAAAATACAAATAGGAAATTGTCTAACCAGCCATGAAACAGCATTATGCATTATTTGTACATAAAAAAAACATTTTTCAATTGCACATTACGATCGGTTCTTTTAATAAACAATTGTCAAAAGCAAGAGCGCATCATTATAGCACAATATTATAACGCATCATCAACGCCTCACAATGCATTACACATACTTGATGAGTGTTAACCAAAAGGCGTTTAAAAATACAAAGTTCAATGACCTGTAAATAATTTCGGTTCCCCCGTCCAACACAATCCATCAAATCAAGTCTAAACATGCAATGTAGATATTTAAGGAATAAATGTTTAGCCGTGTGTCAGGATGGATATCTAGCAGCTGGTGCATGTTCTAGCAAAGCTACAGAAGGACCAGATAAGTTTGTGTATATATGTGTGTGTGTGAGACAAAGAAACAAAGCCCAAGTGCACATGCATTCCTGTTGCATTCCAGCCCGTCCGGTGAGATCTGATCTCTCCCATCCGAGACCCCCCCGCAGCCTCTAAACTTCGGATCATTGCCACGCGAAAGGAATCAAATACAAGTGACGCGTGGCATCTCTCATAACGTTATTGACCGTGAAGGGTGAATTCTTGTGCGCGCAGAAGCAGGCAGCGGGGTGGAAGCAGTCAAAACACTACGGCGGCAGCTACTCCCTGCCAACAAAAAGTCTGGCTAAAACTGGAAACAGTCTCGCTACGAGACTTCATCAGCTGATGTGGGTCTCGCACAGAACAAGAGTTCAACTAGAGTGTGAGAGAGAGAGCGAAAAAGAGAGAGACTAACAAGTAATGGTGTTTGCCAACTAAGCATCACTTAAACGTTACGCTACAGATGTGAAAGGTAGTGCAAATCATGTGAGTTTAAAAAAAAGTGTTTTTACATTTTTCCTTACAAAAATAAGTATTTATAAAGTTCATTTTCTTAAAGGAGTAGTTCACTTTCAAAATGAAAATTCTGTCATCATTTACGTCATTTCAAGCCTGTGTTTCTTTCTTTCTTCAGCAGAACACAAAAGATATTTTGAAGAATGTTGTTAACAGCCCCCCATTTACTTTCAGTGGTTTTGTGTTCATACAGTAGAAGTGAATGAGGGGCTGTGCTGTTCTGTTACCAACATTTACTAAATATCTTCTTTTTGTGATCTGCGGAAGAAAGTCACACAGGTTTGAAATGTAAATGAATTTTTATTTTGAAGGTGAACTACTCCTTTAAGTATACATCGAGTAAAATAAAAGTATTATACTATAAGCATACTTAATAATATTAATGCAGTAGTAGTATATTCTAAAGTGCACTAATTCAATGCCACTTGGGACAACATTGTTCCACTTTTTAGCTTAGAAATGTATACTTTTAAGTATACTTTAGTAAACTTCAGTATTGTGTTAATACAATACGTTCACTAGTGAACTTATAAGACTAAAGGTATAATGTTACTTCAGAACTTTTAGCACATTTTTTTTTATTGTTAATGTACACTTCCAGTATCTACTCTTTAGAATGCAAGTATTCTTTAAACACACATCATACTTATAATTTATATGAAAAGCCAAGTATACTTGGAATAATTTTGAGTAAATGTCCATTAAAAGATTGATTAAAAACATAGGCTAAATATACTTTCATAAAGAATACTACTTTAAAACATACTACTTTACTGTCAGTTTAAGTCAAGAATACGTATGAGTCATTTCATAAATATATATCTGACAAGTACATAAAACGTTGACTGCTAAAAGTTCATTATTGATTTTTCCTGGCACACCATAAAACAAACAAAACATCCTTCAGCAAGAGACCTGAACCTTAAAGCAGAATATCTGAGATTTACACCATAAAAGAACAACTGAAAGCATCCTAGCAACTATCTGCAAAGCAACGCCATCTGAGAACACCTTAGCAGCCACCTAGCAACACCTTGGCAACCACTCGGAGCATCAAAATTGTGATATATTCAAATCATTGCATACAAACGGCTACATCACACTTGCCGTTTCATTGAAGGAGAATACAAGCAAAAGCTGCCAAACTGAATGAAACTTTAATTAATCGTCACGATTACGCTCGCATAAATAATCTGCTGTTTCTTTAGTGAATTGATTCTGAGCCATGTTTAATACTCGGGACGGACCGCATGCTTGACTGTCCGTTCCGCTGCTCACGACCTTGCTGACAATCCCCGGAGATGAGCGACAGACGCCAGCGGTCTGCCGACAGGCGTGGCCTTCGCCACCCAGCGTCACTTTCACGGCACAAACAAACCATAGAGGGCAGAGCCAGAGAGACGCAGCAGATGCCCACTTCATGAACATCCACGGTGCTGAGCGCAAATGGATATATAAACAAATTGAAGGAATGGTCTGCAGGAACGGGCAGAGAGAGTTCAACGCTTGGCAGCAATCCACAGATGAGACAGCTGGCACCGATACCCTCCACAACCCTGGCAAATAACGCCCCCTTCTCAAGAGACCATGGACGAGAGAGATAGACAGAGAGAGAGAGAGATATTTCAACATCTCTAAGCTCAAAGTCTAATTAACACTCCAGTGCACACACACACACACACACACACACAAACAGAATAAGTGCGACTGCACGTGTGTGTATGAGGTGCAGCTCAGTCAGGAGTGTGTGTCGAGAAAGAGAGAGAGTTGTGGATGAGTACGGCCTCGTCTGGAGGTGAGACAGTCTGGCGAGTGATAAAGATGGATGAGAGGACGGGCAGAACCGCCCGCGGGAGCCAAGAATACGTACAGCCGGCCAATCGGGTCGCAGCCACGCACAGCCATTTCCATTTCTCGCACGCGCTCGCTCGCTGTTGCGTTTTCTGTTGACTGATATCAAATATTTTCCTCCGCGTTTCATTTCTTCGCTCTCACGGTTATTAATGAACTGCACATCGTGCTAATTGCTTCATGACTCTGAGAAATTTGTCTCTTGCCGAGGACTAATAAGCTTCGGCAAATTTAGCGTGAAATATGAGCTAGCTAGAGCTTGAGCAAGCGACACGAAACAACATTAAAAAACGAACAAACATTTTTCTACGAAGAACGTTTGTAACCAAACAACACTGACCCCCATTGACTTCGATTGTATGGACACAGAGACATTTCTCTAGATATCCTCTTTTGTGATCCTGCACAGGAAACCACATAAGAGCACATTTTTATTTTTGGATGACTATCCCTTTAAGATAAAAACTCATAATTGGCACATCATAAAACTAGCTCTTATCAATCGTCTGACGAGTGCGTTCGAAACGATAAAGCAGATCTTGCTCCGAACGCCATGTGCTCTAAGGGACATTATGATGAGATGCATGAAGCGTTCATATATCCCATAATGCCCTGCACCGCAGCTTCTGTCATTTGTTTCGTAGGTTGCGCGTCCGCAGTGGGTTTCCGCCGCCTCTATCATTTTAACGCGGACCTGGAGACGTGCGACATCGCCATTAGATACGAGCCAATTAATTTCATCTCTTCTCCAACGTTCAGATATGAAAGAGCTTCCGTCAGGCGAAGGGAGAGCAGATTTTACATCTCGCCACATTCCAGCGTCTGCCCCCCAAAAATGCAATTACACGGCTGTGAGCGTGCGAGGAAGGGGAGATAGATGGAAAGAGAGAGAGCGAGAGAGAGACCGAGGATGAGGGGGCAATCCGTCGGCGGCCCGGTTTCTGCCTCCGTTAATGGCTAAGTTGTTCTGTCATCTGTGAGGGTCCAGCCCGGCTCTAAGGGAACTTCAAAGCCACGGACAACAGTCTCTCCATTTCGCCAGCTGATTGCTGAACAACATCCAAACACACACGCGCACACACACACACATATGCCCTGTAATGCAACCTACATTTCCGAAGGGCACAAAAACATCTTTTTTTCACTTGAAGTGAAAAAGGACGTTTCTCTCATGTCATATCAAACCTGTATAACTTTCACTCCTCTGCAGGACACAAAAGAAGATATTTTGAAGAACGTTGGTAAGCAAACGACATTGACTCCCATTGCATGAACACAAAACCACTGAGACATTTCTTAAAAAATCTCAAAACCTATCCCTTCACATTGAAGTTAGTACAGCTACATGAACATTTGTTTTCCAAAAATGATCTGCAAAATATATTTAAATCTAATGAGGATGCATGACTATTAGCCAGTTCTAATTGGTTTCGCCACTAAATCTGCATAAGCCGACCAACCACTGCTCCTCTTGCCATCTTAAGCGGATTACTAAAGAAAAACTTTTAAAAGGAGAGTTAAAACAGGCGTGACTCTGGGGTCAGTGCGGATGAGACGCATTATGAGGACACGTGTCAGAAGTCACTTTTAGCCACTCGTTGACGGAAACATAAACATTATGGCATTCGTCTTTAGCCACAATGAGATGATCCGTTTTCGTATCAGTCGTAGAGTCGGTAAAACACACGGCCCAGCAGCTAGAAAGAATATTACAAATCAGAGATATTCCTCACCCACGGTGTCATGCTAAGGACACTTTCATCCTCCCTGTGATTTGCAAAGTGACAAAGTCTGAAAACTGAGAGCTTGCAGACCTATAATGTTTATGGACAGGGCACTATGCCTAAACGGGCTGCTTTCTGAATCCTCAACGCGAGCTTCACCCTCGATTCCCTGCTCACAAAGAAAGCCGGTCAGACTGCAGTCGCACACCAACAAAAGGCTGAATTCAACACACAGATGCAGAAGTTCACCTTCACAGCGGTGACACCCGAGGAGACGAAATACTTCAATCAACAGCTCTTCCAGTGACCTACGCGAGCTGCGGTATTATTTCACACTGCCATATCCATTTCAGAAAGGACGCGGTGAGGGACACAGGCCGACAGAGAGAGAGTATATCCTTTTGAGAGCTGGGCGATACGGCGTTTCAGAGGCCTCAGACACACAGAAGGTGTTTTATGGATGAGTTCTGGAGTGAAAAGGCCTTCAGTGATTGCTTTCCACTGTGTGGCCCTCCGGTGGTGTGATCCTTTTCCACCCCGTTACTGCATCTGTTAAGTGCCACCAAACCGAGTTTTCCTGAAGTCAGTCTTTATGTATACAGCGTCCAATTTAACTTGAAGAAAACTAACAAAAAACACAATTTTTCAACCCTGTTACTGCATCAATTTGCTGCCATTCAAACACAAACCTGCCACAAAACACCCAGAAAGTTTTCTTTCCCATTTTCCCAAGTGACTTTTATCATATCATGACAACTTTCAGTGCTATGTAAAGAAAACTTATTTACAAAAGCCATTATCTGTTCAGCAAAAAATCGAAACAGAGACTGTCTTTTAGTAGCCATTTATACCCTTAAATTGTTTTACTGCTATAATCAAATGAAAAAACAGGATCTATTAAATACCAGCTATGTTTCTGTGGTGGATTCATAAGGTCTCTTCAACCCTGTTACTGCATTCCTTTACGACCATTTAAACTCAAAAAATGTCTTTCAACGCAACTCATAATAACAAAAAAAGTCCATCTTCTAGTTTATATCTCCTTGAATCTTTTTTAATAGAATCAAATTTATAAAATAACATCTCATGAATACCAGTTATGTTTCTAGTGGGTCCATAAGGTCTTTTCAACCCTGTTACTGCATCCATTTGCTGCCATTCAAACACAAACCTGCCACAAAACACCCAGAAAGTTTTCTTTCCCATTTTCCTTACCAAGTGGCTTTTATCATATCATGTCAACTTTCAGTGCCACGTAAAGAAAACTTATTTACAAAAGTCATTTTCTGTTCATAGAGAAAACAGAGACTGTCTTTTAGTAGTCATTTAAACCCTTAGGCTATCTGCTATAACCAAATGAAAAAACAGGAACTATTAAATACCAGCTATGTATCTGTGGTGGATTCATAAGGTCTCTTCAACCCCGTTACTGCATTCCTTTACGACCATTTAAACTCAAAAGATGTCTTTCAACACAACTCAAAATAACTCTGCTTAAAGTCATTCTTCTAGTTTCTATCTCCTTGAATCCCTGTTTATTAGAATCAAATTAATCATATAAAATCTCATGAATAACAGTTTTGTTTTCACTGTGTGGCACTCTTCTTGTGGGTCCATAAGGTCTTTTCAACCCTGTTACTGGAGCCGTTTACTGACATTCAAATGGAAACCTGCTACAAAACAGACTGTTTTCTTCACAATATCACGACACCTATCAGCGCCAATCAAAGAAAACTCATCTTAAAAGGCCATCGTCTGTTCGGCATAGCAAACTGAGGCCGTCTGCTGTTCTTTTTTTATTATTATAACAAAATGAATACAATCGCATCTCATAAATACCCCACTTAAAACGTCATTTTCTCCACCTGCGACGTATTTCGCTGTACGTCGCGTGAGGCGTGAACGAGCAACATGTTTAATTCAGATGCAAAGCAATTTGCAGGCAGCTCGTTCCCCCAAACACACACACCTCCTGAAGTCTTCTGCCCCTGGCACACACTACTGATGCATCCAGTAGGGATGAGCGTGCGCACACACACACACGCACGCACACACACACGCACACACACGCGCACACACACACACACACGCACACAAACCCACACGCCTGTGAGTTCTGAAGCAAAGATTTATATACACGCAGACAAACCCAGAATAAATTCTTGCGGCGAGGACACACACCTCCCACTTATAACCCGGAGTTTCATATAGACTCGCGCGAGAGCCATTTCTTCATATTTATCTGGGTAAATCGTGTAGCATTTATTACCGCTACGCTCGCCAGCACTCTATTACGGCGAGGTCCAGATTCGCCTCTTGCGGGAGATCAGTCTGCCGATAGAGAAAGTTATTACCAAGATTTCAGGCGTGGAGGCGGCAAACCCCCAGCGTGGACTGTGACGCCGGGCAGGAGCGCCGGGGGGATTAGAGAGCTGCTTACACACAAGGTCGACAATCCGGGCAGGTAACAAATAAGAGGAACTCACCGGGAGAGGATGGAATTTGCCCTGGATGAAACCATTATTCTCAGTTAGCCATTGGCATTCGAGAGACACAACAGCGGGCTAATGGTTTCGAAGTATACGACCGCTGTCCTTGCTTTAAAAAGGTCAGCGTTTGACCCCTACACGGTGTATATTAAGAAACGAGAGGGTAGTACGCTTCTCATGCCAATGAGATATAATAACCTGGACTGCATCCAAAATTACAGTCTATACACACTTTGAAGGAGAGCTATTGCTTGAATTCATGGGTGGGCCGGATAGGTATGCATTCAGCGCCCCCCTCTCATTGCGAGGCCCGGGACAACAGCTCTGCAATATAGTATACAAGATTAGGATTAGAACATTTTCAAAGTAAATTAATAATACGACCAGTGTCCAGATGGTATCGCGGATTTTCAAAGTGTCCATTTGGGCATTCTTTATGTCCTGATTTTACCCACAATTCTTTGCGCTTCAGAAGGGATGACGCTTATGATGGGTCCCCTTTGACTTTTTTTTTGAAAAATGGAAATGTGAGGTTTTAATGCGTGAATAAGCAACAGCTCGGCTTTAAAGTTTGTATAATTAAAACGCGAGTATTCAACAGCGTTTAAACTTGCAAAATGAATCACTAAGGCAGTGAACGGAGCGACAAACTATAATATTTAACACAAAAATAATGCAATGATGCAATAAAAATGCCTTATATTTTTAAATACAATCAAATTGCAACATAAAAAAACAACATACTTTAACTACGTTCCCTAAAATCAGACAAAGGGACGGTGGTTGGGTTGATATCCACCTCTCTTTGTCTCTCTCTCTCCAAAGTGCTAAACATCATCCCCTCAGGCTGATCAGGTAAAAGAGTTCACGCCCTCCGCGTAATCCTCAACACGAGCACTGTTTCGCTGTGATAGGAGAACAGATGAGTAGGTGATCACAACGTGTGTGTGCGCGCCGGGGGAATAAAATCTTCCTCGCAGGCAAAAACGGACAGGTAGTCAGATAGGACGACAGCGTAACCCTGGAGGTATCCATGAATGAAATGACAGGATTATAGAAGCGTTCGAAATCCCACCGAGATCCCAGATAACGGCGTTTCGGTCACAGCCACGGCGAGGGAGGAGTCAAGCGGTTGGGTTAATGAAAATACAGGGGGGGCTTCCCAGGTCGCCGAGCAGAAAATGCAAAAATTAAAAGGCGAACCCACCAGCGCGCGAGGGAGCTACTTTCGGGGAAAAACTCATCTCGGGGGGAGTTATTAATGCTGGGGTCTGGTGAGAAACTGACAAGGGCTTCATGATAGCCTTTCGCAAAAAATGATAATCTGGTGTCAACAGGCCCTCTTGGTGACGGATATTTGTGTCTTGCTCTGGACTGAGAGAGAGAAACACAACAGCAGACCATAATTACTGAAAACTGCCAGTTATCTAAACCCTTCATTTAATGCTATATTCAGGCACATGTGATGGAGAAGATGAGAGAGGAAAATCGATGACATTATCTGCATATGTGGGTGTTTTAAACCAAAACAACTTACTTTCTTTTTTTCCCTTAAAGATTACCATGGTCTTTTAGACATGCTACCATGATATTACCATGTTTACCATGGTAATGCCCATGTACTGTGGTAATACCATGGTATTATTTGAAGCACCTCGGAGTAAATACTAAACCACTACGGTAAGCATTTTGCGTGTCACAGTACATAAAAGTACCATGGTATTACCATTCATTTACCATAGTTTCACCATGGCACATGCAGTAAAACCGGACAATATGAACCGTCAGAAAAACCAAAACATGTTTGCACTTTTACAATAATCAAACCATGGTTCATTTTCCTAAAGGGAAGCCAAAATGTCCCTCAACTTCCTGCCGTGTCTGCTAGCTTCTGATTGGCTCCCTTTCAGGAAGTAATGACATAATCTTTTGTCATCTAACCGTCGATCATTTTAGTACCGTGCAAACGCAAATGTGCGTGTTTGCCGTGAAACAACATCCACTTTGTGTTTGAAGGGCAAACCGTAGTGCAGAAAGCAATTCAGGAAGTGACAGTTTAACAATTTCCTCCCCTTACTGGAATGTTTGCTCATGCCAGTCACTCCACCACTGTATTTAAATTCTCGCCCCACAGTCTGAACGTTGTCTTGCCAAAGAGGCAATTTCTGTACAATAAACCTCAATGGCTTCGAATCATTCAGGCATAGAAGTAATAACAGTTTCTCATATCACCGCGTGCAATGCACCGGACGGAGAAATGTAGTGATGTAGTGTCATTCGGCAGCGACCAGAACCCACTGTGAAAACACACCGCGGCCGGGATCCGAGGGGAGTTTAACTCAATTCAGCTGTGGATGATTCCCATCACAAACACCGGCCAGCCGGCAGAGAGAGAGAGAATTTAAAACAGAATCTGGTAACTTTACATCAATAACATGACCAAACCACAAGCATGTGTGCAGGCCGACGAACTTAAAACATGCGAAGAAAACCGTCTGAATTCAAGAGCACGTCTCGTGACTTTGACGTGAGGGTTGTGTTCTGCGCTCTGGGCCGTCTACAGATTATTTCGGACGGCTCAGCAATGTCCTTTTTGTTTCAGCACATAAAAACACAAAGCTTTCCATTTTCATGTCCCTGAATATTGCTGATCCGAGAGGAAGTCGTTTAGGGCTACAGGATCTGGATTATGTAAAGGATCTGAAGCGGAGCACGATCTTCTCAGTTTCCACTGCCAGCCTCTCACTTCACAAGCCCCCAAAAAAACACACAGAGATGGAGATTAACTACAAACAGACGAGTCCTTTGAAAGTTTAAAGTTGTCTCGAAAACCTCCTCCTTGTCTCGAACACACTTTTAGGGGGGAGGTCTGAATGACCAATGACAAAAAGTGACACGCTTTACATTCTTAAAAGGATAGTTACAAATTCTGTCATCATTTTCTCAACCTCTCATCCTTTAAAACATTTTCTGATATTTTGAAGAATGTTGGTAACCGAAAACCGTCGGTCCCCATTGACTTGCATTGGTTTTGTGTTCATACAATAGAAGTCAATGGGGACCAATAGTTTGTTACCTGCATTCGTCAAAATATCCCCTTTTGGGTTTTGCAGAAAAAAGAAAGTCTTACAGGTTTAAAACGACAAGAGGGTTGATTAACGGATGACAGATCTTTTTATTTTTGGGTGAACTACCCCTTTAAATGTCTTAAAGTTATTAAGTTTTGTGAGTTACTATTGTAACAAAAACTCAGATTTATATGTAATATTAATGTGTTTCTTTAAAAGTTCTTTACTATGTTTAGACTTTTACAAAGACACCTGGATCTGTCACGTCTGCTCCTGGCAAAATAAGGGAAGAAACTGGCAAACTCGGTGAATGAAAAAATGATTAAAAGAACCCAAGAGGGCTCCTCGGTTTCTCTTAACAGATGAACTAACACAAAGATCTGACTGACTATAAATAAAAAGTACAACTTTTTTAATCAACAAAGAAAGTGCAACAACTCCAAACCCCTTAAAAAATAAAACCTCTTGATAAAAACAACATTCTTTGTTTAACAAAGTATACTGCAACCGAAGAACCCTCTTTCAAGAGTTTGCTTGCTAAATCTCTCGACTGTCTGTCTGACAAATGCAATTCTGCTGCAAATCAAATCTCTCTAACTTAATTTTTGGTATACTTGCAGCAAAACTTTCTTGTAAAAAGCTAAAAGCTCAGGTCAGGTCTGGTTATGTGCCCAACCATCTGCTGGGAATCTCAAAGCACACAGCCAGAACTTTGACAGTCACGTATCTTCAAACACGACAGTTTGACTGTTCCTCAAGCTTACTAGGTATTACACACTTTAAACGCGTCACTCAAAAACGACAAAACCTCTCCTTCCGGCTAACAGCAAGGTGCTTAGTACATGAGGCAGCTTGGAGGGGCGGAGCCAGTAGCCTGCCGGCTGGATCCGGTCTTGCCGCGCCCTGGCACAGACGATGCACGGCTCAGCCTGCCATGACAGCTTGGATAGTCGCAGGGGGTGATGGGATATTGGAGGGCCTGGACTTTGTGTCGGCGGAAATGGATGTTTTCATGGCTTCTATCCTGTTGAGCGCACAGTTGTAGACGGAAAGCTGTGACCACACTCGCACGTTGCCCTCAGACAGCAGAAATGGGCTGCATTAAATATTCTGTACATTTAATTTCAAGCTAAAACTGGGTTCAAAATAAATAAAGAGCAAAAACTGAGCACGTACGTAAAAAAACGTTGTTGGAAAATGTCTCCTTTTCTTACCCGCACTCACAACGGTACGCTTAAAATAACGATTATAATTTGGATTGCCAGGTACGATTTCGTGGAAAATGTCAGTCTGCCGTCATTTGACTTCAACCCACAGAAGTATTTAAAAAAAACGCAATTTTATTTTTCATACATAGAGGGCGACAAAGAGGCGACAATTTTTTTTCCGCTATTGCAGTTCTCACAACGTAGATCTGAA
Source organism: Triplophysa siluroides (assembly GCA_006030095.1). Lineage (NCBI taxonomy): Eukaryota > Metazoa > Chordata > Actinopteri > Cypriniformes > Nemacheilidae > Triplophysa > Triplophysa siluroides. The sequence continues at coordinate 132,773 of VCII01000891.1, read as the reverse complement.
AATGAATAAATTCATTCAATTTAATTCTACATCAATAAGAAAATCTTCAGTAAGTATGTTGTTTTGACTTATTACACGGTTCGTTGGAATGCTTGATTCTGATTGGCCAGTCGCGACATTTGCAAGTTCGTAATTCCCCAGATAACAACCTCACGAAACTAATAACACACGTAGCCCGGATGCAGCAAATCATTTTGACAGGTTTTTTTGACAAATTAAATATAAATACGTCTTTTAATAACATACATGACATTATATTTACAAATGATTAAACGAAATTGCCTGTCGTGACATTTGAAAGTCGTTTCATACCTTAAAACTGAAACGAAACGGCTTTTCCTCGTGTAAGGTCTGCATTTGGTTAAAATGAGCTAATAAGCTTTTTTCTCATGTGGCAAGTAGCCGTGTAATAAGCGGGATAATGTACAAGCTGCCGGCTGTTATCGTGAAATAAGCCACTTAAGCCTTACATAAGATATGCTTGGCTATATAAATAACTATTTAATCACAAGATTAATCAAAAGTTCGTAACGTAAATCGTACCACCAGAGAAATTATATGAATCGTGTTCAAATTGTTTCGTGACATAATATTTCATGCTAATCTTAAATGACGCATATTACTTGCATAGCGAGAAATTCACACTCAAAAAACTTTTAACCGGAAGGCCATTAACTTCAAAGCTTGCCTCCAGAACACACCTGTGCGAACCATTTGACCGAAACACGTTTTTCCTCAAAACTACCCAGCGCCAGGGAATGATTCATTTTAAAATGATTTGCTTCCCTTTCTTCCATTCCAACGAAATGATAAAAATGGCTCTATTAGGCCCTGAATAAATGAGGTATGGTAATAACGCTCGGGTATCGCCAGGGGCCAAGACTTCATTTACCAATTAGGTGAAACAGCGGGGGCCCGCCGGGGGGTTTACCTGTCACACATGCTAAGGGTGAAGAGAACAGAAAAAAAACTTCACTCCTGCCGGTTGGAGAATCAGAGACCCCAGCGAAAGCCCACGGGAGACCAGACTGACAGCTCGGGAAACCCGTGACAGCATCGCTCTGTAAGCTGAAATGACGGAGAAATCCAGAGCGAAAAACACTGAGGGCTAAACTCCAAAAGCTTTCAAATCTACCATGCAGATTTCACATGGATTTTGCTGCTGGTGAAATGAAACGCTTCAGTTCTGACAGGACTGAAGATGAGGTACACAGACGCACGCGTGCGAGCTCACGGCATCATCCTCTTATACGGACTTAGAGAAGGATGAAAACGTTTTCTCTTTACAAGAAAATCTTCTGTAAGCCTGATGTGGGCTGATGAATCTGAGGGAAATGAACAGACGCTGTGTCCTGACCAGGTGCCACACGGAGAAATCTGTGTGTCCACACTAAAAGCAAACAGAAAAAGTATACACAAAAACCCCAAAGTTTAACATACACTACAGTATGTGGACCAGAACTTTGGATCAATGAGACTTGTAGGAATACGTACGATCTGACCGTTTTAGTAAAGCCACTGATTGTTATAAAGTTTTTGTATGATTTTGTACAAATTCAATAGTTATGAATTCTCAGTAGATCCGGCTGGGGTGACTTAAAATATCAACAAAATGTCCAGCCGCCATGTCTTTTGGGTCAAGACAAAAAGCACAGTCGTCTGGCACAACGTCTGTAAAAAAAAACATACGCAAGGTCCAAAATACAACTGGTGAGAAAAGCAAGCCTGGATCGGTTAGAGACAGTCAGAAAGCTGCCAAAAAACTGTTGCGAAAATTTACAGTTGCGACAGTTTACAGTAAGAAATAAACATTAGCATACATTCATCTATTCCCCTTTAAGCCATGTTGACTTTAAATACAAACACCAGCATGGCCACAATGTCAACGGCTCAATACAAACAATAAAAAATATCCTATGTTGACCGTCCGCTGTGCCACAGGGCGGTCCACACATTCGCCCACTCCGAGACTTCTGCGAGATTTCTGCCCTGTTGTGTTGGCAAGAAGTTCAATTCGTGGTGGATTTTTTAGAGAAAACGAAAATGAGAATAAAATATGCAGTGAATGAAACGGGTCACCGTTTCTCCCCCCGTCCACACCGTTTCCCCTCAGGATGTGACAGGCAAACAATAGCAGCAAAAGACGCCTAACAAGGAGAAAGAGAGAGAGGGAGAAAACGGTAAGAAAGACGGAGAGAGATCGACATGGCTAATTATGGTGCACCTCTTTTCTCTAATCCCTCTCTCTCTCTCTCTCTCTCAGAAATGTACCCACAGGAGGTACACTGGCAGCTCTCCAACAAGACTGTGGAGTCACTCAAAGCCCACATGCCTGTGTGTGTGTGTGTGTGTGTGTGTGTGTGCGTGTGTGTGTGCGTGCGTGTGGACAGAAATGGAAAAGCAGGGTTATGTTTAGTTTTTGTTTTAATGGTGTTTTAATGGTGCATAATAACATTTTGCAATACATAAAATGAGTTTACATTACATTTTTAATCCAAATATGACTTAGGCTCAGTTTTATGTAGCATTGGACATAACACAGTAACTAAACTGTGCACGTTATAAATGGGTGTGTCAGACATGTAAAATGCAATGTAAAATGTGTACAGTTGGGGGTCTCCACCATCTCAGAATCTGATCTTGTAACAGATGGGTTTGGCTCAGCGATGCTCTGTATCGATCGAGAACATTGACATCAAATGAGCAAACTGTGGGAGGTTGGGAGATTAATAAAGAAAATCAAACCGGGATTTATGATCATTGAAAGCAAAAGCATTTTTTGCAATAATAAAAGAGAACAAAAAAAAAGAGAGAGAGCCGAAGAGTTAACGTCGGGTTGCTTTCAGCCACCATAATTTTACTCACGACTTGGCGAGTTTGCAGAGTAAAATTAGCATTTCAATACCTCTAAGGGATATTCATTACGACAAGCTGAAACCTACGAACACTTCTCATTTTGATATCCCTCTCTTTCAGTCCGTCTCACTTCGGCTCTTTGATAAGTGCCTGAGAAAAGAGGGGGCGTGCGATGGAGGTGCTGGAAGGCAAATGTTTAGGAGAACAAGCAGCACTTTGTGGATGAGTTTTGCAGACTCACGATACGATATCAGCTGATGTTCCCCAAAGCTCGCCCGGAAAATATCGCCACAACAGAACTACTGTTGGAATACAAGCGTTAAGTGAACCGCGTCAACATTGAAAACCACTGAATTTTGTTAGAAAGTAGACTCGTAAAAACCAGGCTTTTGATGTTAACAACCACCAAACTGTGCCAAATGACCAACTTTGACATTATGAAACAGCCGTCACACCCCGCTTAGACAGAACCTTAAATATAAATGGGAAAATTGCAATGATTTGACCCCGTATATTTCTGCAAATCATGTAATTGTCTCGTTCCCACAGAAACTAAGGGAAACTCCACCCAAAAATTAAAACTCTGTCATCGTTTCCTCGCCCTTGTTGTTCCAAACCTGTATGAATTTATTTGTTCTGATGAACACCGAGCATGTCTGGGACATCATTGACTACCATAGTAGGAAAAATCATTTTATCATTTCGTTTGTTCTGTTGAACACAAAATTAGATATTTTGAAGAATTTAGAAAAGCGAACAGTTGGTACTACAATGGAAGTCAATGATGGCCCAGAAATGTCAATTGCTGACATTTCTCCAAATATCTTTCTTTGTGTTCAACAGAACAAGGATATTTTCAACAGATTTGGGAACAGAAGGGGGGGGTAATTCATGACAGAATTTTTATTTTTGGGTGGAGCATCGCTTTAATACAACACAACTTGTGGCACTGTTTCAACAAGCGTCATTTCTTCACTTAAAGGTGTGCTCCGCGAAATTAACAACTCATTTCTACATTCCAATAATAAGCTTACTGTTCTCGACGTATCTTAAGAAAAAAGTCAAACTAAATTCAAGTTTATTTGCTACCCCAGATTCTTTTGCTTGTTTGAAACAGAAACTCACCTAATTCTTATATTTTCTTTCATGAATCAAGACTAAATGTATTTTTCTCATCGTCAAGTTAATCTTGATTTAAGAAGTTTTCGATATTTGTACTAGAAAATAAGACATAAAATGCTTAGTAAGTAATACATTTTTGCAGTGTAAGGATTGTTAGAGAATCTTGCTCAAAGTGTATCAGTGCAAGTGATGTTTTGCATTCAAGAATTTACTTTGTAGGCATTATTGAGAAGTCTGAGGTGTATGTGTCGGGGTGGGGGGGCGTTGAATGTTATTCTCAGGGGGCTAAGCCCACTATCCCTTCATACCCAAGCAACGCCCCTGGGCAGAGTTTGAGCGGTTTAAGTGATGTGTGTGGATGTGAGAATGCTGCTCTATAGTTTGTGTGTGTGTGCGTCTGTGCGTGTGTGTGTGTGCATGTGACTGAGTGTGGAGAGACCCAGAATGACTCTTCAATCACACACACCGCTGGCAGCCAAAGGCAAACTCAACCAATTAACTGCCCAACACACACACACATGCACACACACACACACACACACACATATCCTGCCACTGTCACACAAACAGGCCGAACCCCTTCAGCGCACACACAATCCTGACCCTGCCTTCATTAGAGCAGAGGGTCGTTCTGTGTGACAGCCGGGGGCAGATGAGGCCGCTCTTTCACACACACACACACACACACACACGTGCACAAGCGCGCACACACACACACTGGCGGGTCTGATCCACTGGCAGAGGTGAGCAGCACTCGGTTGTTCACATTCACACACAAACCCAACGCTGACAGCAACAGGTGCAGTGGCCGACAGCCACACAATTAACAGACGAGCAATGAGAAGAGCAAGCAGAGATGAAGAGAAGGAGGTAAAGGAGAAAAGAAAGAAAAAAAGAGACGTGAAAAGGGAGATAATACAAGATAAGATGAGGAACAATACGAGGAGAAAAGAGCGAGAGGAGAGAAGACATGAGCAATGAAGAGAGGAGGGGAGCGAGAAGAAGACAGGAGGAGGAGGAAGAGGAGTGATGAGAGGAGAGGAGGAGTGGAGAGATGAGACAAAAGACGAGATGAAGAGATGAACATGAGGGGGAAAAAAAGAAGGATGGAGAGGAGAGAAAGGAAGCAATGAGAGCAGGAGAGATGAGAAGCCAGAGGTGAGGAGAGGAGAAAAGAGGAGAAAGGAAACACGACAACAAAGAAAAACGAGACAAAAACGAGAGGCAAGATGAGAACGAGGGAAGAGAAGAGAAGTGAAGCAAGAGGACGCTGGCATGACAAGACAAGTGAAGCAGCAAGAGAAGAGAGAACTTTTTATTCTCAACATAAATCACAAATCAAAAGTTCGGAGATGAACTTCAGCACATGCGCTAGATAAAGAATTTGCTGGACCGCCTGTGTGTGTGTGTGTTGAATGGAGGGGGTTTATTATGGAGGGCTTAATTAGTCCGTGCATTAGAGTATTCACACGCCAGAAATAGACAAAACATCTGATTAACATTCGCAATTTTCTTTTGAAGATTTCTGAGGATGTGCGTGTGCGTGCGCGTGTGACTGTCTGGAGATTTGTGATCACATGTGCTGCTGTATATCTCTGTGTGTGTTTAAATAAAGGAGAGAAAATCTGAACAGCGTGCAGATGTGAGCGCGAGTGTGTGTGTGTGTCATCTGCTTTGTGTTTGTAACCGAATCTCTGTTGAGTTCCAGAGAGAGATGAGATGAGAGCCCATCTCCCATTACACTTTCATTCCGCGATCAATCCCATGAGCTGGAGGCGGACACACACAAACGCACACGCATCCGAGCTATTCTGTGCATATTTGAGCGCAGCAATAGAACAAAGTGTGTGTGTGTCCAAGAATCACCTGCACTTCTCTATATAAAATATATTAAGTGACCATCACTGCACTTTCTAATGGTAGACAAGAGAATAAAATCCTGAAAAGTGAGATGAGAATAAAAGACGAGATGAATAAATGAGACTTGAAAGAGATTTGAGGTGATGAGAATAAGAGACAAACTGAGAAGAGATAAAACGAGATGAGACGAGACATGTTATTAGAAGATAAGATGAGAAAAGATAAAAAGTAGAGGAGATTATGGGAGAATATAAGACGAGACAAATAAATAAGGTGAGATGAGACAACGTGAGACAAGATGAGAAAAAAAAATCTGAGGAATTGAGAAAAGAGAGAAAGATGAGAGTAAGAGATGGGCCATAAAGAGATGAAACACGCAGACGAGATGAGACATAAATACAAAAAGCAAGACAAGGAGATGAGATGAGACAACATAAAAAAGTAGAGATCGTGGAAGAAAAGATGAGACAAAAAGACGACGAGGACAAGATGAGGCAAGGAGAGAGAAAGCAAGAAGAGGAGATAAGATGATCATGAGAGATGACATAACGAGAAAAGACAAGACAATATAAGACAAGACAAGAGAGAAAAAAGAGATGAGATGCAACAAGAAGACAATGACATGCGATGACAATAAGAGATGAAATAAACTGGGATTAAAAGATGACTGACGAGACTTGAATGAGAAACACAAGAGACGAAACGAGTGGAGAATCAGAACAGCAGAAGGGCGGCTCAGTCTCACTCATCGGGGTGCAAGTGGTGTATTGATCGCAGACAGCGAGTCTCAAAGTCATTTATCACCAGCTCCTCAAGCCCTCGTGTGTGTGTGTGTGTGATAACTCCTGCGATAGTGGCCACAGCATCTATTATTCCTCACAATGGGTTGTGCCTAGACCTGCCCGACAGCTTGACACACACGCGCTCTCTCCCCTCCGACAAAACCGCCCGACGAGAAACGGCCTCTTTCTGAACATAATAAATAAATAACAGCTCGTATTGTTTCCCAGGCTAGGCCAAACAGAGCGAGCAAAGCTGCTCCACTGCTGATAGCAGAACACAACCCTGAAATATGGCCAGCAACCTGAAAACTGCTGAGACTGTGTGTGTGTGTGTGCGTGTGTGTGTGTGTGTCGACTCTCAGGTTATCCTACCATACTCATTCAATCTAGTGTAGACAGTAAAGGGTTAAAGAGATAGTTCACCCAAAAATGAAAATTACGTAATTATTTATTCACAGTCTTCTCATTTCACATCTGTTAGAACACAAAAGAAGATATTTTGAAGAATGTTGGCAACCAAACAACTGCCGTACCCATTCACTTCAATTATAAAGACACAAAACCAAAGCAAGTGAATGGGTACAGCCAGAGTTCATTCTTCAAAATATCTTCTTTTGTGTTCTGCAGAAGGTTTGAAATGAGAAGAGGGTGAGGTTCAAATATGTTCAAGAGAGAACGATTAAAACAGAGAAGATGAACAAATAAAGTGAGACATTCTCGTTTCCTCCCAGCCCGACTTATAGGCCTGATGCGTGTCAGGATGAATAAAGGTTCTGCAGGAACCAAACAATGTGCTGGATATTTGGCGTTTTGAGTAAAAACAACGGACAGGCCGTCTACAAGAACAAGACAAAGACCAAGAAGGAAAGAAAAAAAGGAAGAAAGGGAGGAAGGAAGGAAGGAAGGAAGGAAGGAAGAAAGAAAGAAAGAAAGAAAGGAGAAGAGAAGAAAGGAAAGAAGAAAGAACAAAAGAAAGAAAGAAAATAAGGGAAAGAAAGAAAAGAAAGAAAAAAATAACCTAATGATCCAGAAAGGAGAAGTAGATGGTAATTTTACGATGTGGTTGACCGTGTGGTTTACTCTCATGTTGAATGGCACATGTGGGAAGAAGGGAATCACGCCGTTAAGAGGGAATCATGGGAAACTAGACAAATACTCTGTAATCCGCAGAAAGAGAGAAATTCTCTCACGCCACACGCACCATTGATTTCTTATTCTCCCAGAAACATTTAATGAGTTTAATGAGCGGCGCGAAGAGAAAAGTAACAGAGAGCAAAAATCCAGAGGTGTAACAGAAGATGACTAACAGAGGAACAGGTGCTGGAAGTGACGGTTCCCACGGTGGAACCGAAGCCAAAACCAGAAGAGGTCTGAGATGCATGAGACCAAAGCTGCATCACATCTGTCTGCGAGCCATTGCTGGACCTTCAACACATCTGGCACCAACTGAGAATAAAAGCAAATATTTTGAGTGGAATTCAATAAGAACGAATAGTGTTGTTTATTCACACATGCCGGCTGTGTCTTAGCACCCCATACTGTAAAGGAATTAAACATGCATTAAAGGGATAGTTCAGCCTAAAGAAAAAAACTCATTCACTCATCCTCGTGTCATTCCAAACCTGGATGACTTTCTTTCTTCTGCAGAACACAAAAGAAGATTTTTTGATAAATGTTGATAAGTAAACAACACTGACCGTCGTCGACTTTCATTGTAAGGACACAAAACCACAAAGACATTTCTCAAAATATCTTCTTTTGTCTTCCACAGAATAGAGACTCCCATGCAGGTTTTGAACAACATGAGTGTAAATAAACGATGACGGAATTTTTATTTTTGGGTGAACAATTCATTTAAATAATCACGTGATGTATTACTGTAGCCACAATAGCTAGAAGACGTCGCATTTACGCTAAATTATATAATAATACCTCAACATTCACGGCATGCGGCTAATAGTGCAATTTGTGAATAAGGTACATCTACTCCACATCTAAAATAAACAAAAATTCAGTGTTTTTTGTTGTTTTTCCTTTGAAAAAGAATCCCAACAATCCCAACGCAGCGTTAGATTAGCATGGTTAGCTAATGGATAAATTACATTAGCATGGTTAGCACCTGATAAAACTGGATCGTGGGAGCTTAGCGAATAAGACAGGTTTACGTGACAACGCCGCTCATTACTTAGTTGAGTAAGCGTGGCAATAGATATCAATGTTTCCAGACAGATGTTGTACGTCTGCTGACAAGCTCTAATCCACGAGCTGGCAGGACCTTGTTTTAGCAATGAAACCAATTTAAAATGCTGAAGAGCCATTAGAGAGACAGACCGTAACGTGAGATATGAACATTCTCCTGAACACAGAACCATTAGCGCTAGTGAAAGAGAATGACTCGTGTGGTACATAGTACGTACAGCCATTACGTCGTCCCTCAGGGTCAGAAACGGCCCCGGCGCCTAAATTCGGTGGCGAGCTGCATCGTTTCATCCACTCATTTGGATCCCCGGTGGAACAACAGTCATGTGGCGCTAAACATTATCAATAAACTAACAGCAGCTTGTGTAAAATTACTCAAGGATTAAATGGTAATTGCGTTTGTCAAAGCAACGACTAAACAAATCCACTTTCAATTTGGTCCTTATCTTCAATGCCAAGCTGCCTGAAGTTCTCACGGAGAGGCGGGCGTTACGACCCAAATATTTTGGGTGTATATGTAACAAGATTTTTACACTATATTCATCTTAAATACTGTAATTTATGAATTTATATTGATGGAGAAATGAGTCAATGACCTCAGCTTTTTCAAACCGTATGACTTTCTTCTGTGGAGAATTAAAGGAGAAGTTAGTAACCGCAGTCAGCATAAATTTTCATTGTACAAAAAAACGAACATCATCAACATCCTTAGAACTTTTCCTTCGTGTTCAGCATAAGAAAATGTCGTTTAATTTCGAAACGACACGTGTAAACGGAAATTAAACATTTTTGGTTGAACTACCCCTTTAAAGTCCTCACAAAAAGAGCTTCCTGCAATGCCATCATTAAAAATATTCATTTCCCTCCTCGTTAAGAGAGAAAACCATAATGTTCCCTGCAAGCAAACACCAGAAAGACTCAAATCCACAGGACTTTCGACGCCGAGGGAATACAAGCAGAGAGAAGGTGGGAGACGAGCGATAGGCAAGTGGAAAGGAAGATCAAGCATTACTACTCGCTGGAGTGCCGAGCGAATTCGCGGGTTCACAGTTTGGGGTCTGCGAATCCGAGCGTGTGAATATTTATTAAGAAGCGCGAGGAGAATGTGAGCCGATCGCTCATGGTTTCTTTTCCTCCCCTTGATTCTGAGTGAAAATTGAGCTGCTGCCCTCAGTGCAGATCTGAAAGGGTTTTAGACTGTGAGCGTGTGAGGGTATTTGAGCGAGAGAGACAGTTCGAAGGGATATAAAAGCCTTGTTCCAAACCACTTTTCCGCCCAGACACTGTAATACACTGTAGGTTCATGTAAATTTATGATCATCCAGCGGGGAGAACTCTCGCCCTGGAGCAAGACTTCCCTGTGGCTTACCAGCCTACACTCAACCCACCTCGATATTAACCTTGTGTTTTGATTCGCTACATTTTACGACTCGTTTTTTTTCATCAACATCCTAGAAGTATCTGGAGCTTTTGTGAAATTAAAACCTTTTTCTGGTCAGTCAGTTAATAATCCACATCCTGAATATGTGAGTAATGTGCCTTTCAACTGGTATATATGTATTCTGTATATATGCACATATACATAAATACATACATACATATATACACATATATATATACACACACACATATATATATATATATACATTCATATATATACATACATATATATACACATACTATATATACACATATATATATACATACATATATATACACATACATATATATACATACATATATATATATATACATACATATATATGTATATATACATACATATATATATACATATAACTTTTTTTTTTAATGTAGAATTTTGATGTACCTCCTGACTGCCGCCACGGCTTGCAAAAGTGAAAGTAAGGAGCGAACGTAATAAAGTAGTTATCTCTCAATATTTAAGTATTAAAGTGATGGTTCACCCAAAAATTAAAATTCGGTCATCATTTGCTCACCCTCATGTCATTTCATACCCGTATAAATTACTTTGTTCTGATGAACACAGAGAAAGATATTTGGAAGACAAGTTCAGTGCTGTGACATCATTGACTGCCATAGTAGGAAACATTTTATGGTAGTCAAAAGTGCCCCAGAACTGTCCTATATTCTTCAAAATATCTCACTTTGTGTTCAACAGAACAAAAAATATAAAAAAATGTGTTTCCTACTATGGTAGTGGATGACGACATAGAACTGAAAACTGCTAACATTCTAACAAATATCTTTCTTTTTGTTTATATAGGTTTGAAACACCTGAGGGTGAGTAAATGATGAGAGAATTTTCATTTTTGAGTGAACAAAACCTTTCTATATTTCTATGTTTTCTATATTTAATTTCATTTTTATCATGTAAATGACAGTCAATTGAGACTAAAGTTCAAATTACTGCAAGCACAAACAAACAACAAATACAATACAGTGTGTAAACCTAGGTATAAAGGACATCAACGTCTCGTTATTATGGGAACTGCGACATGGCGTGATGCAGCATAAAATAAAACTATATAAGACCTCTACCTGCACGACTTGAAAATAGCTGCTGGGAGGCATTTTCAAGATGGCCGCCGCCTGAACTGACATGTTTTAGTAATAAGAACCGAGAGTAAGAATGACATCTGACCCTATCAAGCAGTTGGCCACAAACACACCTTTACACAAACACATAATCACCTCAGGCAAACAAAGCGCCCGCCAGAGTCAACATATTGTCAGACGAAGAGCTCGATAATGGTTTCGAGGGATTCTATCACTCATTAGAACTGAGGCAGCAGTGGAACGCAAAGATAAGCGTCGGATCGGTGGTCTGTGACAAGCTCGTCCTTATCTGACGGACCAATCGAGCGTCTATCAATACAAACACACAACAACAAGGAGACCAACACCTGTTTAATCGAAACTCTATGCAAAAGCAAGATGACCCCCAGGACGGCCAATAAATGCACAACGCAAAGACGGAGAACATCCATATTTAGACAAACACAATTGATGGAAGTGAAATGCTCAAGTGATTGAAGAATGACGAATGACGTCAAAAAGAAACTGCCAACAAAATTGTGTCCCACAGGTCAAACTGCTAATCATCATTAGCTTTTCCAAACTGCGATAAGCTATGGAAAGTTTTTTTTATTTTCAGTAACTTTAGTTAAAAATACACGATAAAAACCAAGTAAAAATGTAGTGCTTCAAGCTTTTTCAAGCAATTTTACTACTACTACTTCAGGAAGATGTAAACAAACAAAGCTGGTCAAATGTTTGAAAAAAAAACAACCAACAGAACATTTATTACCAAATTTAAGTGTTCATTGAATATTTTTAAGATTTAACGATACATTTCAGATAAAAAACGTAAATAAAACATAAATAGAAATATTTCAAGGAAATGTTACTGCACTCCTGGGTCACAAGATGATAACAGACCCATTCCAGAAATTACTTCCAGGTTGAGATGGGAAATATCTTAAATCCGAAGTGTCTGGAACCCAGCATTACCATATACTTCAAAGTGCGTACTTTCTCATCACCACTTTCTGACCGCACGGTGCAAGTATGCAAATAACAAGTGTGTTTGATTAGCTTGTTCAGGTGTGCTTGATTACAGCTGCAGGACGGTGGATCTTCAGCTGAGCATGTCGTCTACAGCGATGCTCAAAAATAGACTGTGATTACCGCCAGCGGTGAAGCAACGCTTCCTGTTGCGTTACGGCTTCAAAATAAACCTCACTTTGTAAGAATCTGTGCACTTTCCCTATAAAAGCGCTTTATACCCAACAACACACGCAACGAATGCAGCAAAACCCATTCGCGCTAACAAAGGCTGGTATTGATTGACTGGCGATGGTTTTGAAAGGACTGTACCATTACTGATGTATAAACCTGTAAATATCCATTACACCTAATGGATCACAAGCCATTAGAATGAAAATAAAGGCAAATGTTTACAGACACGAAAACATCCTGCGATAATGGACAATGCCAGAAATGAAAGAGAACAAATATTATGAAATGTGAGACTGAACGACGTACTGACTCGCGTTATAAACAATGTCTAACAGCAACACATGTAGATAAAGTTTCAGAGCGATGTTCTTTCTTCTGCGGAACACAAAAGAAGATATTTTGAAGAATGTCGGTAAGCAAACAACACTCACCCTCATTGACTTCCATTGTATGGGCACAAAACCTCAGAGACATTTTTCTAAATATCTTCTCAAAAGAAAGCCCCACACACATGAGGGTGACAGAATTTTTACTTTTGGGTGAACTATCCCTCAAATCTAGAAACTGTGTAAACAAAACATAAATAGACAATGGACGAAAACATGGAGAGGTGTTTGCCTCCTCATTTCATAACTCTACCTCACTGATGTGTGTCTGTTTGGGAGCGCGTGTGCACGCGTGTTATGGCCCTGAAAACCTGCCCGGATTCCTGCGAGAGCCCCCAGCCGTCCGGTAATGAGGCAGAGAAAGAGACCGTGTCAAGAAGTGGATTCTTTCTGCTGCACGCCATCTGGAAAAGGCAAGCTAGATAAACAAGAAGCCCGCTTGTATCCCTCCTCACACACACACACACACACACACAAAGCCTTTTAGATTGTCAGGGACTCTGTCTTATCAATTTCCAGCCAGATACAAACCAAAAATGAGAAAACACAAAAGCAGGAGCCGACGAGAAATAAACAAGACGTGAATTTTCAGACAACAATGGCCGCCCTAAAGAGATGATGGCCGAGGTTGTTTTTTTGAGGGGCCTTTCGGTTTTCTATCTGGTCAGGCTTCGTCCCAAACCTCGCACGGTAAATGGAAACTTGGAAGCAACAAACACGTTCGGTCACGGACAAAAGAGGCTGTTAAAATGGCTAGAGACTATAATGGCGCGCAGAAGGAATCACAAGAGGCTAAAATGTGTAAAAGCTGAAGGGAAGGTTTGAAGTAAAGGAAATACTAGTATTAAAAGTATTAAAAGTAGCAACCAAAACTCATGTAACAAATGTAAAAAAAATCCCCCATAAAATGTGAATTCTTTCATCATTTATTCATCCTCATGTCTTTTCAAACCTGTATGATTTTCTTTCTTCTGCAGAACACAAAAGAAGATATTTTGATGAATTTTGCTAACTAAACAACATCGAACCCAATTGACTTCCACTGTATGAACACATTTCTCAAAATATCTTCTTTTGTGTTCCACATAAGAAAGAGTCATATACACGCTTGGAACCCCTATGAGAGTGAATAAATGATGACACAATTTACATTTTTGGGTGAACTTCGTCACGGCTTTCACTAAACTGTAAGCACTTTTACACAAGACAACACACCTGACCTTATTCCAAACACACACACGCGTGCGCGCCACCGTCAACATCAGGTGACCTGCGCTGTTCGAGCGTAAAGGGGCTCAGGTGGCAGGTGAGAGATCTGGGGGGCGTTTGACAAATAAAGTCGGTCAGATAACGGTACGGCAGCATATCCCAGCAGAGAACGTGGACGGTGAAGAATCAGACGGCTGTCTATTTGCATTAAATCACAGCTGAGGAGTTTGACCTGATTACTAACCTGCAGCGCTCGGAGAACCACCTACGACGATGGAGTCAGCGCCGAACCACTGATCAAAGCAAACAAAAAAACATCTGGGGCCAAGAAGAGAGTACAATAGCTGGAGAAGATGATACGGTAACATCGAAAATCTCTGCCAGACTTCCTAAACCAATCATCTGATCTGTACATGCCAAGTGACTTATCTCCGAGGAGATGCAAGATATGATGCTCAACAAGAACATGCACGAAAACCAAATATTTCCTCATATTTCCGAAAAACCACAGACATTATTCTCGGGACCTCAACATGCAAATGGCTTTATCTATAGCTATCTATGTATATGCTTGGTGTACGTAAAAAAACGTATTTCTGCTTGGCTTTCGGCTTTGTCATCATTTGCAATAATAACCTTGGACACTACAGAGGTTTTCGGGACATGCTACCGTGTCATAAAACTGCGTCTTCAGCGAACCGTCGCAACCCAATCCCCCAGTGTAGGTCAAAGGGTTTTGGGTAACAACCCAGGAACGTGGACAGATGCATACTGTCAACCAGAAATAGTATGCCATCTGTGCACCTCTGACATCATATTTTCAGTATACTAATCCCTTCCATTCTATAGTGAAACTTAAAGGGGCGGTTTACCCGAACAGTATTATAGATTTTTCATCATTAACTTCTGCAGAACACAAAAGAAGATATTTTTGAAGAACGTCGGTAACCAAACAACACTGGCCCCCATTGACTTCCATTGTATGAACAAAACCACTTGATCGTTTCTCAAAATATCTCCTTTTGTGTTCCACTGAAAAGAGTCACATACAAGCTTTGATAGAGTAAACAAATGATTTGTGAGGTTTGTCCCGTTAAACAGCAAATCAGAAAGTCAAGAATTATGTGTATAAATAAAACATACACATACGACGTGAATATAAAAACCATGTAATGCTTATCTCGCAAGCAAAATGTCTCTTCATAACTTCTCGGTGTGGAGTCCGGTTTACACACCATCCTCTTGCGGCCTGATATTACGAGAGCGATAAAGGTCCGGCATTCATTTTTAATGTCACAAATGCAATGCATTACCAAGGGTTCAAACACACACGTGCGGACAAACACAAAAACACACACCTCATTAAGCCGTGCGGAAAACTGCTCTAATATCCCTGAGAGGAGTGCGGCGTAAGATCTGCCACGGCACGAGACTAATGCGACTAACCGTTTGACTGGAAAGTTCACAGAGACCCTCAGGTAATGGAGCAGGACCTCTGGAGACAGACTTCAGTCTAGCGGAGGGAGGGCGGGTTAGTTATGCCACTGTTTAAATCATCTGTAGAGGTCACGGTCACACCCCGTCTAGTCTAGCGGCGAACGACACGACCCGGTGCGATCCAGACAGACTGCTCTTGTCATAATACACGCTACAAAAATATTAAAAATTACATTCTAGTATTTACTGTTTAGTGACTTTTGCTAGAAAACAAGGCTATGTCTTCAATAAAGTTTAGTTTTCTTAGCCTAAGCTAACCTGCTAGTTTTTTTCTTGTTAAAGCAAAAACCTCACTAATTTTGGTTAAATCTATATTTAATATATTTACATAATATGATTCAAACAACATAAACAATATGTACAAGGTTAATTTAACTTTTATTATTACAAGTTGTTTTTTGCTTTAGTCAATTTATTTTGTTTTAAAGATATGTTTACAGTAAAACAAGAAAAATGCTAAGAAAGGCAAGGCAAGGCAAGGCAAGTTTATTTCTATAGCACATTTCATACACAGAGCAATTCAAAGTGCTTAACATAAAATGATTGAGAAAGAATAAGACGTATCTTTAAAATGCAAATGATTTAAGATCACAAATACTTCAGATTTTAAGAAACAATAAAACAGCAATAAAATTGATTAAAATGTGAGTGTATATATAAAAAGAATAAGTAAAAAGTGCAGTTGATGTAAACCAGCACAGTGCTCAGGTTGTGAATGCACAGCTAAACAAGTGTGTTTTTAATCTGGATTTAAAAGTAGCTACTGTTGGTGAACGTCTGATGTCTTCTGGAAGCAGATTCCAGCTACGGGTGGCGTAATGACTAAACGCTGACTCGCCATGTTTTGAGTGAACCCTTGTTATCTCTAACTGATTTGATCCTGATGATCTGAGAAGTCTGTTTGGTTTATATTCAATGAGCATATCTGAGATGTATTTAGGTCCTTGACCATTAAGTGATTTATAGACAATTAATAATACTTTGAAGTTGATTCTAAAAGTGACTGGTAACCAGTGTAAGGACCTGAGGATTGGAGTGATATGCTCAGATTTTTTGGTTCTGGTCAGAATCCTGGCAGCAGCGTTCTGTATGAGCTGCAGATGTCTGAGGGTCTTTTTGGGAAGACCTGTAAGGAGTCCATTACAGTAATCCACCCTGCTGGTGATGAAAGCATGGACTAGTTTCTCTAAAATCTTGGCTTGAGACAAAACATCTGATTCTGGCTATGTTTCTGAGATGGTAGTAGGCTGATTTGCTACTACTAAGAAAGGATTATTTTACAGTATTCGCATTACTCCGAGAGCATCAAAGCATCACCTGACAGTTCATTGTTTACGCTCTATAATCATATGATCTTAAACAACCGTCAATGTCATTCAACGCACTTAAGTTTTGTTTTATCAGCGGTGAAAAGCACTTCACCACACCTACACTCGAGCGACACTTCACAAATCAAACACAAACTAATCCTGCTGACGGCATTATAAAAACATCTACAAATGTCAAGGCCTGCACGGTTCAGCTCGACATGGAAAACTGATTTTACTTCTGACAATTATTTATTTATATACAAGCTAAATACATTGTCGTGGTGGGTGTTTTTCTCAAGCAGGGTCTGGAAGTTTTAACATCATGGCATGTAATCCAAGTTTACCTTGCAAGTTTGACAGGTGAGAATGTTTTTCTCAAAGACTTTTTCTGCAAATCCTTAAAGGAATAAAGTAAAGCGCACGTTTTAATGAAATGTGAATGTAAACACTGTGGCGCTTTTAACTAAACATTCTGTTTCTTAAAAACGGTCCGACACGGTAACATTAGCTCAACCAACGGCGTGAGTTTGAGATGATGCTTTTGAAGCTTTTTGAGATGACCAGTTGATGAACGTGGTAGACCTTTTGAAATCTGCATACACTGTATCTCAACGTTGCCCAATTAAAATTTCGTGCCCGTAAGACGCCCCCTTATATTTGGCCTTTGGCCCGTTTCAAATCCCTTCATATTTAAATGTATTTCCCCTCCTGGGACGTTCCGTTTAATACTAAGGTCATTACACCATCCGTTTGTAATTTCTGCAGCTGGTGTCCAACAGCCGGCCATAATTAACTTCAGCCGGCAACTACTTAATTCTGAGAATGAATCAGCATTTCATCATTATGCCCTTCCCAACACTTTCAATTACCTGATGCCTAATAGTGATTCTGCTTTCTGAAGCAATGACATCTACAATGCAAACAACATAACTCTCTCTCCCGTCGCCCTCCGTTTGGGGAGGTCAGGAAGGATGAGGTCATCGAATTCCGAGCATCATGAGCACGGCCCCGAACACCTGAGCTTAGCTGATCATGACAGAAGTCCTGTAGTCCGGCGCAAATGCCTCCTTTGGCGTAAAAAACTATTGTCGGTATTTACTAAAGACACGCAGTCCAAATCAGCGCGGAAAAGGCTTGGACACAGCTGTTTTTGCAACTGAACTCACTGGATATGCATTTGTAGAAGTTCCACTTCAGAAACAAAAAATAATTTACTTAGAAAATTAATTCGGAAAGCGTATGAGTAAACGCGCCGCTATCAATGATTTTTGTAATAGGTGTCTTACCGGACAACGATGGGCTCCTCAAGCTGAATCTGGTTCCTCTCAGGATTCCTCTCCTCCGGCATCTACAAGAAACATCTTTTGGAACATCTTCGCCTTCGTCTTCTCACTGGGGGAGATTAAAAAATATGATTTAATGTTTTGTGAAAAGCAACACGACAAGCAATTCATGCTGAATATATTCAATAAATGAACAAGCAAGATGATGGGAATCTTTAGATTCTGTGCAGTCACCTGCGTATAAGCCACAGATGACACAAACTGACAGTAAACAAACATGTTTTTCTGAGGAACATTGTGTGCGTTTCCTTGCGTAGCGTGATACGGACCTGATGCATACCGAGTATGACAAGAGAGCCGCATGCCACATCACGTTAGGGTGTTTCGTGAAAAATGTTTGCCATTCCTAGTGCCCCATTTACGCTGATCTGGAATCAGATTCCACTATTTCAATCCAAACATCCCTTCCAGGTGAAATATGCAAAGCAAGAGCCGCACAAACGAGCTGCGGTTCAGGCAGACGCTCGCCCTTACCTCTCATTAGCCAAGCTGTATTGTTGTAAATGACAGAGGCGTGTTCGTCACATTAATATGAAGAAAAATAATCACATTCGTTCGCAAATTATTACCGGCGAGGAAGTCGGAGTAAACCGGTTTAAGTAAAGGAGAACGGCACGCGGGCGGCCGAGAAACTCGTCGTAATTGATATTCCGAACCGACTTTGTTAATTAAAGCGCTGATTATCGTGCCAAGTGGGTCATGACAACTGGAGGCGATGGCTTGTCCTTTAAAAGCAATTGTTAAAGTTGTAATAAATTGTCTCGTTTCCCACGAGTCCGAACTGGAGGCGGCGACTCGGGTGAAGGAATTCTTGCGTGCTCAGAAACAAAAACTTGATCTAAAGGATTCACAAAACTCAATCAACCTAAAATAAATCTGCACATGATGGTGTTTATAAGAATTTGTACTTTTTCAATGAGATGCGTGTGGAAGGAACATACTGATAAAAAAATGTATACCTTGAATGCACTTGATGTCCCTTTGGAAAAAGCATCTAGCAAATGCGTAAATATAAATTAAATGTGTATTTTTTTTAGGCCTAAGCATGACTAAAGTTGTCCAATTCAAGAGCTGCTTTTACTTTCATGCCACTTTTTTCCCGAAAAAGTAAACACACTTTTCTGTGAGGATGGCAAAACCTTAAAAACAAATTAAAGCACAGATAGACATCTCTGCAGTCTGAGGTCTCTAATGGAATCAGTAGCCAGATGATGTACAAAGAGTCCTTTCTCTCTCCTCTCATCCCTCAGTGTGTGTGTGTGTGTGTGTGTGATGGTATTGGGTGGATCTTCTATAGTTTGGCCTCAAGCCGTCCATAACTGGCCTCCAAGTTAAAGAGACAGACAGTGGGAGGCTTTCGCTAACAGCGAGATAAAGTGTTGTTATCGGGCCGAGATCGTTGAAAACAGACCTCGTTTTATCAAAGCGGACTTGAGATTGAATGACACAGAGGACATTCAGAAAGAAACCTTAAAAACTGCCAAAGTGCTCCATGAACATAACATTTAAGTCACCGCTACTAGATCAGGCCGTCTAACCTCATCATTAAAGGGACAGTTCACCCGCACAAAAACTCTGTCATCATTTACTCGACCTAAAGTTGTTCCAAATCTGTATAAATGTCTTTGTTTTCAGATAAACACAGAGAAAGATATTTGGACGGATGCTTGTAACCAAACACTTCTTGGTCACCATTGACTGCCATAGTAGGACAAATGACAATGTTAGTCAAAAGTGCCCCAGAACTGTTTGCTTTCCTACATTCTTCAAAATATCTTCTTTTGTGTTCAAATGAACAATGTAGGAAATCAAACAGTTCTGGGGCACTTTTGACTAACATTGTCAATTGTCCTACGATGAATTTTCATTTCGAGTGAACTGTTCCTTTAATTTAATAATAGGAAAAAACGTACACATACTCCGAAAAAAAGACGCCACAAAATAACTTATTTGTTAAGTATTTAAATTGAGCGAGTACTTTAAAAGACGCAGAGGTTGAATTTTCAACACAAAAATCTTCAGACTGAAAAAATATAAATGAGATCTGTGTTTAGATAAGTCTACAATCAAAACAAAAATCTAAAATCTTAGTTTGGACTTTAAAATTATGACACAAGAAAAAGTTTGAAAGGTCAACAACTGGGCAAGAACGTTGCCACTGTTTTCGATTTATTTAGAAAAATCTGCAGAATTGCTAACCAAATGAAAGGAAAAAAAAAAACATCACATGATCTTTTATTAGTTACGTATTTAATATGGCAGACTATTGTTCTGTGATATATGCTTATAAATTTTGACATTTCATACATAGAAAGAAATATAAAGGTTGAATTTTCAGTCCCAATAACTATATTTTAAAATATGGCATCGTGATATAAAATTACTTGTACAACAGATTAACAAAATCTGCCTGATCATCAAAATACAAAAAGAAGTTATTCAAAGCCAACTAGCCCTGTTCCACAAGTTGCTCCTCGACCACATGCCATTAAGAAAAAAACCATACACCGGACCTGATTCAACAACCAGACGCACATGGTTACAGATGAGAGCACGGCGCATGTCTCCTACGATCCGGGAGTATCCGTATCCTTGTCCTGCGACCGTGACCCTATTGGGCACCGCGTGGCCCTCGGGCGATAGGAACGGGCACTCTGCATGATGCTGGAAAGAGATGAGACGATCTAAGACGGCAGGGGTCCGGGCCCCCCTCCTCCAGCCTTATAAACCCAACCGTGAGATTGGCACCTGAACGCAACCCATACCTGGTAATGAGATCACTTTCTTTGATACACAAGCGTGCCCACGGGGAACACGCACACCAGACACAAAAACACGCTCTAATGGGCTTCCACATGCTCTCGGCTCAAGGACGGGCCACGGACACGCAGGTGGGACTGGATCTGGACACGTCTGTCGACTAAATTATTGATCGTTTATTAGACAATCGTGGATCAGCTACCCGAGCTTGTGCAAACTCCCAGGATTTATTGAAAGGTGTGCGTGCGAGCTAATACGCGGCAAACAAGATCGATCTGCGTTGTTGTGAATGAAAACAGCAGGCCTGCGTTGGGTTCTCTTAGCTTTGAGCTTTAAACCATTCAGTGAGTGCTCTTGCCGGCCGAACGCTGGCGGAAATCGAATCTTCGGGTCTTAAAATCTATCAGCGAGGGAAAGGTCTTGCCGCTGGGCTCTACAGGGGGGCTAGCCACACCATTAGCCTCTCCACCGCAATTACTTCTGGATTGACTTGCCCGCCGCGTTATTTTTAGTTAGTCACTTAAAGCGTGTGCTTCTAGAAGCCATTTAACCCGGCAGGAGCCTTGACCCTTGCTCTTAAAGATGCGACACCGGGACGTTTCACAAAGAGTAGGTCTGTCGGCAGTACAGCGGACTTCGGAAAGGACAACGAGTCCCTCGCTCCTGTTTGCTCCGAACGAATCTCATTCATCCTCGGGCTAAGCTCTGGTCAGTCTCTCTGTCACTGTCTGCGTGTCACGCGGCGACTGCGTTTTGTTTAATGAGCTTACGGGGAGATTCCTAATGAGATTCTCCGCTGTTGAGAAAGCCTGCCAGAGCAAACCCAATTTGCAGGATTTACACCACAGATCCAGCCAGGTCTTGTTTTTTTCTGTGTTTGGATGCTTTAAATTGGTTGGAGTTCATCAAACACACAGATAGCAAAGAAAAATCACGAATCATTTGTTTCTCCTATGAGGTTGACTGGAGAGACTGTTTAAAGGGATAGTTCCTCCATCACCCATTTACTCACTCTCATATCATGTCATACCTGTATAAATGACGTCGTTCTGATGAACACAGAGAAAGATATTTGGAAGAATGTAAGTGGAATGGAAATCACTGACTACCATAGTAGGAAAAATGAAATGGTAGCCAAAGCTGCCCCAGAACCGTTTGTTTTCCTAAATTCTTCAAAATCTCCCATTTTGCGTTCAACAGAACAAAAAATTGACAATTTTTTTTTTTACTATGGTACTGGATGATGTCCCAGAACTGAAAATTGCTAACATTCTTCCAAATATCTTTCTCTGTGTACATCAAAGCAAAGAAATGTATAAAACTTTACTATCCCTTTAAGATTTGACAATTCTTCTTTTTTGTGGACAAAATACGCATGTAAACTAAAAAAAAACCTTATATTTCTTTGTCATCAAAACCATTAGCTTCCTCTAAAACGACTTCCCTTTTCACCAACTGGACACAACCAGATGAAAATGTTATTTGCTCAGAGCTCTCAACTGTGTTTCAATTGACTATTAACTCAATCTTTCCTGAAATTGCTGTGAAGAACAAACAGAAACAAATGAGACAATTGATAAAATCCAAGAAGAGTATGAAGGTGTCAAATGAATGTAGATTGTAGAGGTCAAATAATCTGGATTTGGGCCAATTAGATGAGAAATATTTGAGTTCATATTGAACCTTTTGATTGCAGACTTGACAAATCTGAGCACAGATTGAGAAATGATTGACATCTCTTCTCACAACACAACAACGTCTCCTCTAGAGTTTTTGAAGAAAGCTCGATAATATATCAATCAGTCCCCAAATCAAATAAAAACAATAAAATACAATAAAAACATCTCAGTATAGACTTCATCGGTTGCATGAAACAACTGTTTAAAACATTTCAATATGCATTGTTAATAAACCTTGATACCAAGCGCAAGTGCAAAGAACTTCACGACACACGCAATTCTGTGAAGAAAAGGCATAATCTTATCACCTCATTTAAATTTCTCACACAACACCCCGAGCAGGTTCTGAGAGGGATTGTAAATACAATATATTATGGATTATGGTGAAGTATCATCCACCCCCAAACCAATAAAAGGATCTCGGCAGAAAAACCCGAGAACTTCAGGTGAAGCCGATCACCAACAGCGTTCACGTTTACTTTAACAGACTATCCCTTTGGTTTCTCGCCTCTCCGTCGACTTTTACTGTCATCTGGAAGGTCGTAAAAACGTTAAGAAGATTGTTTGTCAACGCTTACGCACGTCTGCGAGAGCCACAGTAGGATTGGAATGTAATTTTAGTGGCTTCTTAAGAGGTTTATGGTTATGTAAATTCTCGCAGTGAAAGTACGTGCCGATTATGAAAAGCTGAGAGTTTTCATTACGACTGAAAATAAACTCCGGTCGACACTTAACCCAGCGCAATGTGGGTTAGGCGTCAAAACCAACCCAATGACCAAAGTAAAAACAAAGAAGTGAAGTAAAGCCGTTCTCTAAATATTCCTGAAGAACAGATGTGTGTAGATCTCTAACTGTGCGTGGATCTCAACACAGTCGAGTCTGCAAATCACAAGTTGTTCCTTGTAGGCTTCGACGTGACAGGTTGTTGGAAGCAAAACTCCTGCAAGCCAATTAGCAAACAAACAAGCTAATCTTAAAACGACATCCCAGAGTGCATTTAAACACAAAAACACTCATTTGCAGTTTAGCAATGCGCTATATAGCATCAACGCTGAACGATAGCTACTCAAAAGAGCCGTGAGATCGTCTGTAACGTTTCACGATCCCAGCAACACCGTCTAAAGCTAATGGCGCAAATTAAAGGTCTGAACAGTGAGAGAATGAGTTAACCTCGAACGCATGCTAGCACATCAAACGAAACGCTAACCACGAAGCAGGAACCGCCTGTGCACAACTTTAGGAAGTGAGGTTTTGTGTAAAACATTTGCATTCGCAAAAAAAGGCCGGGTGGCAGGTTTTTGACGTCTGCGTGCGGATGCTAGCGTGTATTTAAAACGTTTATAGAGTCTGTGGCACAGACTGTGATGTCATTCGCTTTAAACGCTAAACAAATGCAGTCAGGAATGTGATCCAGAGAGACTACAGCTTTGCTCAGCTCCTTACTTTGAATTCTGGGATATCGCCTACAGGTAAAGGATTCTAGAGTTAACAGAAAAAGAGATCTGTTGTGCATCGAAGCACATCTCAACCCTCCAGATGAGACCCAGTTATACTTGTGAATTCATTACACGCTCGCACTTACAAAAGGTACTATGGTGTTTCAATGTTTTGGGGCATGGGAATAACATGTTTTTTTTGTATGAATACCAAGGAAGTGGTTCTCATAGCACGCAGGCCAAATATGGGTCGCGGGTCTGTTCTGATAAGGATGACGAACAATGCTAAATAGAAAATGCAGCTATTAATATGAGTGTTATGTTTGCAAAATAAATAGGCTTATCTTTCAAATGGAAAGGAAACAATGTTTTACATCGGTTTACTAAAAGTAAAGATAGATTTGAAGAACATCTGTGTTTGGTTAAAGGGACAGTTCACCCAAAATAAAATTTCTCATTATTATTCACCATCATGGCATTCCAACCTGTACAAAATATGACTCTTTCTTCTGTAGAACACAAAGATATTTAGAGAAGTGGTTTTGTGTCCCTACAATAAAGGTCAATGGAGGCCAATGCTGTTTGGTTATCAACATTCTCCAAAATATATTATTTTGTGTTCTGCAAAAGAAAGCCACATAGGTTTAAATTGACCTTTAGAGGGTGAGCAAATGATGAAAGAATGGGCTGAACTGTCCCTTTAAATTCAACAAACAATTGTGATTCTATGTTGGATCACCAATTGGGATCCGATACGAAACCTGGGTCCTAAAGCAAAAACCATAACTGCTCTTCCAGATATAATTCTATGGCATTCTTCTATGGCATACCTCGAATTCCCATACACTTATTCAGTTCCATGGCATATATTGAAGAACCATGACATCACCTCATTGTACAACGGTACCACCACAATACGATTACGTGTAAACAAAACAAAAATATAATCGATGTGCATCTATATTAGGAGCCACAGATCTATGTGACGGAGTCTCGACCCAGATAGGACAGATAGCAGACATGAGGACGGTAAAGAGACAAAAACATACAAAATGCGACCCTAGATTACTATCTAGTGAATACTGAGCGGTGTAGACTACACAGTGTGTATAGTATACAAGTAATTAAAATAGTTTGAAGTTTGTTCTACAAAAGACTTTTGAACAGTATACTAGATTGTTGACATATGACATCACGTGTCTCGCCCGGAATACTGAAAACACTGAAGTGAAGTTGTGAGAATGACAAGAAATAGAAACTATAGCAAGGAACAGAAGAAAGGAGTCAGAAGAAAACATGTCGGGAGGAAGAGATTCTGAGTTCACCAAAACAACAAACATGAAAATCAAAGGATTCAAAGTCTCTCTCTCTCTCTCTCTCTCTCCCGGGTTTGAGGCGCATAGCTGGAATTCCTGGCTGCGTTTCAGCATTAGAAATTTTCCGTAGGAAGTCCCAAAGCTGCAGGTCTGCTCCTATCACCCTGAAGCCTCTCTGGGTCACTTCCAAACATACATCTGGTCCCCAGATCCTCCTACAGGTATCAGAACCAAAACAGGAGCTGATAGTCACAGAAAAAAGGGAAGTACAGACAAAACCACCAGCTTACCAATTATTGTCGTCAGTGGTGTCGGAAATAAAGGTTACGACCTCATAAAAAAGGAGATTTCAGATCTCATTAGAACAACCAATGGTTTTATTTTCAGTAGTGATTCTTAACTGGCACAGTCACAGACGATAAGTAAAAACAATGCTAAATGCAAACTATAAAAGCAACGAACCATATAATTGTGTATAGAAAGGAGAGTTAAAGATTCAAAAGGGACAAAAAAGCTTGTCTTTTGCTATTATGTGGACATCAAAAAGGCTTTTCTTTGAAACAAATTGTTAGTGTGGTCACAGACAAACCAAAAGACACCAAATACACTTAAAATAAGATACTGTTTCAATAGCCTATGTGTTTATGTTTTTTGTGTAGTTACACCTAGTTGCACCTAATGCTTAAAATTAAATATAAAAAATAAATATTAAAATAAAATGATATTTTAAATAACATACATATATATATATATTATATAATCAAATACAGTTTATGATTAAAATATTATTTTATTTTATTTATTTTAATATTTATTTCTAATATTATATACTTTTTATTATATAGTTTAATTATTGTATAATAAAATATTATACAACAAATAAAATAATGTATCCATTTCTGTCTTTGGCGATCATCTCATTCTTCACAGACGTCTTGCCAGATTGCACCAGCTTTTTCTTCGCCCAGGTTGGCATGACCTTGCTTTCCAGCTGTTGCCAAATTTCTGACCCATAGTTCACATGTTACGGCCCCATAGAGACTCATCTATTCAATAATTAAAAGCCATGAGACTCAAACCCCCGACCGACCCTACATGCCAAAAAAAACACCGCCCGTACAACCACCACGTTACCAAAGCTGTGGTGTCAGTAATTAAAACCCAATCGCCATGCGAAGCAAGTGCTCTGTTTGCAGATTGAACATGACGTTACTCAGATTTGTGGAAATGAATTACACCCTTCAGTGCCCAAGTGAATTCCCCTCCAGAATGATGGGAAAAAACAACCCTTCTTGGAAACAAAGGTGCGGCGATGTCACGCTCGTGGAGGGGATCTATCATTTTGCACTTATCCGTTTCACTGAGAGTGGCTCAACCGTTAAATCTCTCTGCGCTCCCGGATAAATAAAGCACGCATCGGTTCATCGGAGAGATTATGAAATAATGCCTCAATCCGTCGTTGGTTACACTGCATTGGAAACATTTTGGCAGGCGTCATAAAGCGTTTGGTGAAAGACAGTCAGATGAAACTTCTATGCTTATTTTTGGGGGGCAAAATTGGTGTAATTCTCCACAATGGGTTTTAAAAGTGTTGCGCTGAGCCGGGAGTTTTACGCGCTTATTGATGGCTGAAAGCTTTATCAAATTATCCCCAAAAAAGTTTGGGCCGCGTTTTAGATCCAGCGTGGGCCGGATGATACGCGAAAAAGCTCATTTACGTTTCGCCGTCTCGAATTATTCGCACCCGAGCAGATTTTCACACACAAAAGAAAGCGCTCGTGTCTTTCAGACCCGCAAACTACTTCAACAAAGGGCTGCGTTTGGAATCGCTTCTGGATTTTCCACTATAATAGTCAGTGACTTGGCAGTTTCCCAGAATCAACTAAGTCTTAGACTAATTAAGACCATCAATAGTATTTCTTCTTTTATTCCTGAACCGGGCCTAATCCCCACTTGCCCCATTTGCTTCAACGGGAGCGACCGTCTGGTCTCGCTCCAAACCTCAATCCGTACCGTAGAGCGTGTCTGTGGAAGAGCAGAGTTTTGACACGGATGCCACTCTTAAGACGGGAGCGCTGGCTTTCTCACACCGGGCGGTAATGGTACGCCACGGTCTCGGGCCGCTCTGATAGCATGTTACGCTTGTAATGAGAGTCTTTGAAGCCAAAGCTGGAGATCTTGTTCTCCTGCAGGCAAAGGTTTTGTGTAATGTGCAAAAGTCCCACCTACACATTCCAGTGTTATTTTCTTTAGAAAACTATTTTTTTCCCCCATAATTCATCTGTGCGACCAAAGCAAAGCTACAGAGATTTCTCACCGTCAGCAGATGAAATGCAAAGACGAAAAGGAATAAAGAAAGAAAGCAGACGGTGGTGGTTTAGTCGGTTCAGCGTACAGTGGTGTACATGTGATGCTTGGGGTCATAAGATTCTTCGCTGCACAAAGACCCCCGGGCGGCACAGATCTGTGCCCAGCTGTTGATTAGCCAGCGTGAGAATCTCACCTTATGCCCGTCATTTCCCATGATGCTCTGTAATCTGATGTATCTCAGCCGTGCGGGCCGGCGGGGGGCATTAAAACTGCTCTCTTGACTTCGCACATTGCCAGCGGTGTAATAACCAGAGATGAGATCTTATAGATTCTGGTGGACTGACTCACAACCAGACCAAAGATATCGAGCTCACACCTAAACGTGGGAATCTCTAGAGTTTAGGGAAAGCAGACTACAAACAAACTCCTCAGATGAGACAATATTTAACGTGAATGTTGAGTTTTAAGCATTTCACATTGGGGGTGTAACGATAAACAGCTCACAATATGATACAGGTTCACAATACGGTATCACAATACTTTAAACTTTATAAACTTGAATTCAATTTCTAATCATTTCCAAATGCAACGGATTTCCAAAAGCGTAACAATATTTTTCTGATTTATCGTACATAAAACAACAATAAAACATAACATAAAACAATTGACAACATTCAAGGTTTCAATGGACCCTCTGTACTTGATTTAATAAAAAAATGATAATCATTTAAGTTAATTTAAAAAATATGTAACTGGTCTGTCACTGAAACATCAAACTAAATTTTTTAATGAAATTCAAAAGAATTAAGAAAACTAAACCCTATAAAAACAGCTCATGTGGTGGCGCCTCAACCAAAAACACTTATCAGATCTTTTTTGCATCGTGATATACATCGTGCGGTGACACAAAATACCGTTACACCCCATATAACATCAATGTCGATGCCATTGCAGTTGATGGGAAACAAGACCTATTTCTTCATGAGAAATGTTAGAGTTTATATTTTACTGTCTGATTTCCGAATACAAATCTGAGCACACATTGAGATCTCTTTTTGTACACTCAAAAACACTTCTCTTATTTTTTGTAATATACATCGTGCCACAATATATCGTTACACCCCATAAAACATCATTGTCGATGCCATTGCAGTTTATGGCAAACAAGACCTATTTCTGCATGAGAAGTGTCTGACTTCCAAATCTGAGCAGACTTTGAGATATTGTGGAGATCTCTTCTGAAACTCTAGGGGAGACATATGTAGGAGTTCGTTTGAAGAAAAAACTAAAAAATTGTCTACTAGAAAAAAAACAAGATTTCCAACATGTTTTTCAATCTCAGTCTGGACCAGGCGATCCAACCCGGACTTTAAACCAATCAGATTGAGCTGTGGGTGGAGCTACTCTGCACAAGATAAACCCATCACCAAACAACCAACTAAATGCATTGCACTTGATAGTTAGTTAGCAATCATTCACTGTGCCACGCCTGCTCAGGACACATTTTTCTTATTAACCAGGCATGCACTCTAGACCGTGAGTGTGAACTCCAAAAAGAATCTAACGTGGAAATTCCAACGTCACTTCTCGGACAAAACCAACAAACCTCCCGTCTGGGTCAGAACCGAAGCCCGGGAGTTTGGAAATGCGTGCCAAACTATTCGAGTACATCAGAGTCCAGCTTGAGGCTAGTATCAACACTCTAGTGCCAACCACGAACATCATCAGACTTTTCCAGGAATCTCAAACATCAACAAGCTTTATTTTAAGTGCACAGAATCCTGACCAATCCAAGAGGCTGAAAGAGCAGCTGGCACGTCGGCGCACGCTTACGAGCCAAACCACGGGAAACAAGGAAGCACTGTGCCATTTCTTCTTTAGTGATGCGTTTATAAAAAAAACTCTTTGTTGATGGAAAACCAGGCCGTTCCAAAAAGAGGAAGTCAGAAAAAATGGTGAACATAGCTTCACACAAAAAAAATAGGAATTAATGTATAAACATCACCATCCCATCCTCGGGCGAACATCAGACAAATGCTACTTCTTTATTTAGTGTTTGATAAACACGAGCGCTCGGGCCGGTGCGGATTTACTGACAGCCCCGCGGGTGATTGTGGGTAACGGATGATTTCTGGGTGTAAAACACAGGGTCGTTGGGAAGGTGAATGAAATCCTTCAGCTGCGTGGAGGGGACGCATTCATCACGCCTCAGATAAGAGGGCACTCGCTCTACTCCAAACGCTCGGAGAAGGGCAGATAAGCCGGAGAGCTGCGGGCACCAGTGGGACCTGGTTTCACGCCGGGTGCGTGCAGATGGCATACGTTTACAAAAACCCTGCCTCTCACCGCCGTGCCACACCCACCCCCGTTCCGTTGCCCCCACACGGGGTGAGGTTCGGGCTAATCTGGCTCGTTTGTTTAGATCCCTTTAATGAGGATAATCCCCCCGAGACATCTCCTCCCTTTCGCTGGAGAGCTCGCGCAGACACACAGAAGAAGCCCATAAAGACGCAATTTAGAAGCACAACAGGGGCGTTGTAGAGATATTTGCACAGTTAAAACACACAGAGAGACGGACCTGTTGTGTACTGTATCCGACACAGACATGCAAAAATAAACCAAGTTGGGGGATGAAGAGCGTGGCCTTAAACTAAATGTAATACAATGTCCTGATTGAATGAACGTGTGGAAGAGACGCACAACTTACGCTTAGCTTGTGATGTACCAACTTCATACTTGTCATCAAACACCCCAAAACTATTTACATATCAACAAATTCTTAAAGAATGACCATTCAAACTAATATGAGATCACAACATGCGCAAGCACAGAAGAAGAAGGAAATCGTATAGTTTACGTAGATAAATGCCATGCAGGACATGTCGATGTGTTTTACAATGTTTGACATGTTGTCTGCAATATTGTTTGTAGAGAAAAAAAGCTAAATGCTCTTTATGACAACTTCCATTATGAATAATAACTTAACTACTTATAACAATGCATAACACATTTTTATCAAATGCTGATTCAAACACTTTGCGATGCCAAAAAACTTACGAAAGCTCTCGGTGTCCTAACTGTAAAATTATACTGGCGTGAAAAACAAATGTCATTGATCCCGTTCAAACAGATCCCGTCCGGGTCCGATGAGGACAGTCAGCTCGCTGCTTTACGATCGATTCCCTTTTCTATTTCAATGTCACCCGTCGCGCGTCCATTTCCCACCTTCATCTGCTCGCGTATAAATGACGAACGCGCAACCACGCGCTGCAACTTTCCACACTGTCCGTCTCCAATAACAGGAACGCCGAGTGCGTCAGCGTGTCGAAACGAGATCGGACATCACGGCATTCACTCACCTTGGCTCTCGGACTGCCTTCTGATATCTGTCAGATATATTCCCGGTGCCGGTGCGCGGAAAGTTCACATTTCGGCTGCGCCGCGGAGCTGCGATTCCGGGATTCCCGTTACAAAATAACAGATCGCACGCTAGATCCACGCCCAGGTGCCTGGTCACGTGATGTATCCAGGTGAGAAAGGAACGCACACACTCGCGCGCACACCCGGGAGGTCCGATCGCGCTCGCCTCCTCGTGCCCGCCGGTCGCAGAGAGATGAACGGAGGAACGAGCCCGGTGTGTGTGTGTGTGTGTGTGTGTGTGACAGTCTCCTCCCCTTTTCAATGCTGAGTGCTTTAAACGACACAAAACGCAAAGAAATGATGGAGAACTAAGTGCTTTGATTTAAGTCCTATGCGTTTGATGGGAGATTATGAGATGTTTCCCTGATACAATCTCTTGAAAATCTCTTTATTTATTCTTTCGTCCTTTGCACAGGCCACAGAAAGAAAGTATGGTCATATAAATATGATTTAAAAATGACATATTGACACCATATATGTGTAGGATTAGGGATGAGTAGACATTGAAGTTGTGCTGATTGTCCCCCATACTACCCCCCCTCCCCCCATGGGTCCAAGTCCCGCTCACATCATCATCACTTCACCATAGTACCATCAGAAAAGTTTAGACATATCTCTCCATCATTTTTCAATTCGTTTTATTTTACTATTTTCTATTTAGAGGTTTATGGAGCGCAGTCAGCACTCGGCAAGTCACACGCAACCTTCCCTATCCTGACACATCGAACTCCGTCATGTGTTTAATCTGCCAACGGTTCAAGTCACCTGTGAAAATCCAACACGCTTCCACATCCATCTCGCTGCCGTGGGACCCGGCGTAGTTTATTTCTGTCAGGGGCCGTCCAATAAATTCTCTTATTTCTGTCGCGCTGCGTGGTGGAGCAAAATATGAAGTGTTCAATCAAACACTGAAGTGTCAAACTTGGATCTCTATGTAGGGTTCTATTGTATGAGGCTGTAAATTGTAGAGCTGCTACTCGCGCAGGGCCCCCAGAGAGAGCAGGCTGTAGCATGTACTGGATGTCCAGATGTCATCTATAAAGAATTTTCTTTGTGAACACTGAACAGAATACTTACATGTTGTATAACCGTGTTGTTTCCACACCATAAACATTTTTTTTGCATTATATTGGGTGGGCGTTTAATTTGATTAGAAATATGCATATAGCATAACATCTAAATGGTTTTAAAAAAAGTTTTTGATTTAAGCAAAATCATTTCTTTCTTTCGATTTTGGGGTGAATAATGATCAGAAAATGTTTCTGACAGGTTGAATGAAACCTGTAGCCGCACACACACACACACACGAGAGAGAGAGAGAGAGAGAGAGAGAGAGAGAGGGCCGAGTTCCAGAGCCCCATTGTTTACTAAGTGTCACTTCTGCAGAGTGATTTATGGTTATGCAAATGTGCATGTCTGGGAGGAAAGCAGGCACTGCCCCAAAGACTCATGGGATGAATCAAGAGTGGCGTCCCTGAGTCAGACTCTCACAGCTGAGGACCCACGAAAGTGAGAAAAACGAAAGACAAGGAGACGAGAATAGCGAGATAACGAAAATGAAAAACAGAGAGATGTGGTAATGAGATCCGTGCCGGGAAACGGCCTTCGCTTGTGTCCGTGCTGAGTTATAAATTATTGGACAGAACAGACACACATGTGCGTGACATCAGCTGTGTATGTGTGTAAAAGAGATACAGGCCGGGGTCTGTACTTTGCCACGCAACAGGGATTGCATTCAATATATGCACAACAGCCTGTTTCATGATTAAATGAGGGGATTGTAAAACAATAATCTTATTAGCAGATCGTTTGTCTCTAGTTAGATATTCCTCAAAACAAGGCTAAATCTGAAATGATCAGGTTCTGCATAAACCCAGATAGCACAGGTACATCTGTAATATGTCTGTGAAACATCAGGAGATCTGGAAAACATCTGCTGTGTAACGTCTGATAAACGTCTTAGAAAAGAGGTTTTACATACATTAAAATTCACACATTTCGTACAGACTGGATGTATTGTAGATGAGCAATAAAAAATGACCTCTCGCAGATGTAAATGCATCAAATAGACGTCTCCCAGCCGTATGTGCTATCAGGGAAGAGACCAATAACGTTGGTAATGTTAGTAAAAGCACCTTTAAAACAATCATTAGCCAATGTGTATGACATCAGACTATATACTTAATAAATACTTACATAACAATACACTTACACACACTTATTTTAATCTTGGCCTGCAGTATATTGCTCAGGGAGTGAGAATGTTGATCACACGATTGACTGCACCCTATCTAACGTCTACTGAAGCTGCGTTGTGTGTTTGTTTGTGCAACTTTATATGATGTGATGTTGCTGCCGTTTTGCGCTGAATTTTCCCTCTGGGGTCAATAAAGTCTAGCCCATGTCTGCACGTGATCCTTCGCGCGGCTCCCGAGCGCCCTCTACCGGTCAACGCGCGCAACAACACACTAAACCGCTGGCCTTGGTTGATTTTAAACAGCCATAAAATGTGAGTTCCTCATCCATCTTCTTTCAGGCCTTGAGACGTTAATTCAATTCCTCAGAACCTGATTCACATCGGGTTTATTTCCCCGCGTGTTTATCCCTCAGTTTAACGGGAAGGGATTTGGCGCGTGTGAATGTCGCGACAGATGGAGGCGCCACACGTGGAAAGGTGGCATCGCGTGAAAAGGCTTGAATGACAGACATCGAGAGGTTTATTTTAGACATAGTGCCGAAGCGTCGCATCTGATGCATTGCACACCTCCTCTGGTCTAAGGTCAGCAGGCCCATCGAAACCTCGAACTGTCTATGTTTAGTAACAGCAACTTAAAACAAAAAGGCTACGTCGTTTTTGACGTATAGGCCTATGATAGGATGTGTTTATATGAATGTAGTAATCATAACGTGAGTAGTTAATTTGTTACATAATGACAGATCATTTTTGTGTGATGGTCAGATGGCACGGAGACCAAGGTTGCCAGATCTGTCGTTTTCTCTTTAAAAATCTGCTCCAGGTCACAAGTGTAGGGATTGTATTCACCCGTGACCATGTTTTAAGCAATATTTAAGATAAGCAATTATTTGTTCTCTTAATTTTTAAAGCAGAAGGTTTTGTCATCAAGCCTTGATTAATGGCAAGATGCAGAATCCCAATCTGGCAACCCTGATTCAGACGTCAGCACCAAACACACAAACCTCAATCATGGTGACAATAACTTTAAACATCACACGTTTAAAATGCATTCCAAACACAACATATAACTAACAGTGACAACAACAACAGCATAAATAAAGCCAGCAAACACTAAACCCTGAAAAACTCCGAATTGAAAATTCTGCAATGCATGCTGGGAGCTTTCAAACCTTTGTTTATTGTAAAATCATTTGAGATAACTCTGTTTGAGAATTTTAAAAGAGTTTGACATGTTTTGGACAAGCACTTTAGTACTTTAGTTCAGTGTACAGTGTACACAAAACAATAAATTGACTCGATCTTACTAAAAAAAACTTTCTTGAAGTTACTTTATTGACTTTGTTAAGAGAACGTTTTTGCTTGTTTGTACTTTTTGCTGTGGAAAACAAAATAGAAACTGGCACTTTTATCCAAAGCAAGTTAAAATGCATTCAAGGAATACACATCATTAGCATCAAACCCACAACCTTTGTGCTCTTAACACGGTGCTTCACCAACTGATCTACAGAATACACTATGGGAATGACAAATCCCCCACAGCCTGAAGACATTTAAAAATGCGCATTTGCATTTTGCTAGTGTGACCACCTGTGTGGTTTGAGAACAGCTCCTATCATACATTCCTGCTCAGCTTGTGTTGTGTAGTTGTGTTGTTTACTGTGGTACAGCTCAGTGGAGTGAGAGATGAAGAGACAGAGTCTTCCTCCACTCAACCTGATCCTACTCTCCTTCCTCATTCATCCAAAACCAAAGACTTCATGGGTTTCTGTCAATGCATTTTGATGGCCAAAAAAAAACATCTACAGTATGTTATTTCTAACATCTATGCATATCATAGGCACGAGGAGTCTTGTAAAAATAGTCAGGCCAGCTCAACAAGTTTTACCCTCACGTATATGAGAATATAAATCCAGTTATCAAATGAGTCATATTTTTACATCCTCTCAGCAATTGCAGAACTTGTGTGCTTGCAGCTATTGCTTATATACAGAAATAGAGAAAAAGACAGAAATCGAGCAAGGGCTCTTGTGTGGGCACAGTGTGAACCCCCAGAGATTTCACGGTACAGCGGGTGCAGCGTGGGCGTGGCCAGGCCGCTCCGCCTGATCCAATGCCATCGCTTCGCCATCTGTTAATCTCTATTTCCAGACCTGAGATCCGGAACTGAATCAAAAGAGAGGTGGCGCGGCCTTCTGGCTGCTTTTATAGGCTCTTGATCTTCAGCTGGTTTTAACATGTAGACTTTTATATGGGGCTAATGAACACACAAGAACAGCATGGCAGACAGAGAGAGAGAGAGAGAGAGAGAGAGAGAGAGAGAGAGAGAGAGAGAGCGATAGAGAGAGAGAGAGATAGAGAGAGAGAGAGAGAGAGAGAGAGATAGAGGAGAGAGAGAGAGAGAGAGAGAGAGAGAGAGAGAGACTTTGGCATACAACAGAGATTGCATTCAGTATACTTACAGTTTGTTCCATGACTCATGTTGTTTAAGTGATGGGATTGTTCCAAAAAAACATCTCTACATTTCAATCTTTCACCCAGGTGTGTGGTTTACTGTATTGTTTTAACAACTTTCATGTTTTATAATTTAGTGGAAATATTCTTGTGGTTTTAAACTTTAAAGCAAAATAAGGGAAATAATAGAGATGGTGGGAAAGTAAAAAATGCAGAAATATTACTAAGGGACTCCAATAGCTTGATAAATTTTGTATATAAAAAAATATAATTATAAATAAATAATAATAAAATAAAATAAATAAATAAATGTAGGTATGCTGTATAGAGGTTGCAGTATGACTGGTACTGTGTGGCTGTATCATGAAGTTTAGGTCTTTCACATACATAATAAACATCAATGGCTCGGTGTCGTTTAGAAGGTCAATCAATCACACGATACAGATTTTCATCCTCCGAAGAAGATTTCCAGCATAGCGAGTGTGCAGCGACAAACATCTTAGAAGCTTTCCAGCTATAAATCAAAGACAGATATGTCCTACATTTATCAGTCCTAAGAAACCACAGGACACATTTTGAAGAATAAGAACAGTAAGTTTATATCTGAATGATTTATGTGTTTTTTAAAACACGGGTCGTAAGTCTGACACTGAAAAAGTGTTGTAGAAATTAAATTCTCGTGACTGGTGAGACTGGATGCTAAAAACTTTGACATTCCGTCAGTCAGAGTGCTGACATCACTTCACCATGACGACGTGTCACTGTCTCACTGTGCTCTGTGTCAGTCGCATCAGCACCATGAAGAAACATCACATCAGACTACAGTGAACCGCTTGACACTTGATGTTGAACCACATCATGTAAATCACAAATAAACAAAGTAAAAACATATTCTTTGGTTCCTTCAAAATAGGTGAAATAATAACACTAGACACACTGCATAATGCCTCTTTAGATCAAATTTAAAGATTTAAATATACTAAAACATTACCATTATTATTATTATTATGCTTTGTACTCACTACTTACCTAAGCCTTTCCATTCCCGATTTTATATGTATGAATGAACGCAAGTTTCATCTTTGCTGTACGGTTGAGCTTTTGCTGACATCTTGTGGTGGTTCAAAGCACTGCGGGTTTAAGTGACGTGGCCATGTCGTTCTCACACGATCCTGCACTTATATTACGCTTTATGAATCGCATTTTTAGAGTTTTAATTTCAACAATTAATATTTCGCTGTTTCTAAGCTCTAAAATCAACACGACGAAGATCTTTAGACTCACCGATGCTCTCGCCTTTCTGATTCTTCAGAACTCTTCCGTCCACCCGACGTCTCCCCATGTCTCCTACGTCACTACGCTCCCATGATGCAACGCGAACGTTACCGAATATTATATTTCTTAAATAAACATTTTCACGGTCGTTTTGCGCGATTTTATACACAGCGCTGGATTACCAAAGGCATTTACGTACATAATATATTTTCTAAAATAAATGTGTCTTGAGTGCGTCCTGACGTCACACGTGATACCGTCTTGGGAAAGTGTCGCAGGTTCGGTGTGGTAGGGTCAGGGGCGGTATGATTCTTTAGCTTTGCGCAGTGGCAGTATCGTAGCCTATGAGGTTTATCCGAGGCGCGATTATTGCTAATTGAAAACTTTACCCAATACCCCGCCGAGACGACTTGCAATATAGTCGGCTCTGGCAATTTTTGTCGGTCTCTATGGAGACTCATAAAAAGTCAAAGAAAGATACGAAAATTCAGGAAATACATGGTGATTGATGTCAGAAACATACGAATATTAAATGTCCTGTTATATTTCAAGTCTTACAACTTCGCCGGGCGGTTCTAGGGGGGCCAGTGCCTCCGTGTCAGCACACTTGGCCGCCCCCCTGGCCCCCCTAAATCTGGAATGATATTTCACCAAAACAGAGCAATTTTGAGCTGAACTTGTTTTCAAATTAAAAAATGAATGAAAAATAATCATGACAACAAATGTTAGTGTGCCCCCTAAAAGCATAAGTGGCCCCTGCCTGCCCCCCAGTTACAGTAGTCTAGAAACGCCACTGATGCGGGCGACGTGAAGCCTTCTGAACCTCCGAAACTTAAAAAAACTATAATTCTGAAAAGTTCATTACTCGAAGCTTTTCAAATGCGAGCTCGACTAGGACCTCTGCTGGTGGAAGTGAGGGAATGAGCTGTGTCTGAAAATGATTCAGACCAACGCAAACATGAATCAGTATATGAAGTTCATGACAACAATCTGTTCCAATGCATACTTTTAAGTCAAAACAATAAAGATAACGTTTTGTATTGTTGGTGTACTGTAAATATTTTTGTAAACTATTGCAAGTAATGAATGAAATAAATTAATGCAGACGCACAGTTTGGCCCATTCTTCTAATATAAACAATTCGCTGTAGTCTAGCAAGACCTATATGCTCACAGATTATTACATTACTACCCAAAACAATATATTATGAAAAATGAAGACATGTTGCAATTCTTCTCAGCACAAAAAAGGGTTTAAATTATTCCAAAAAAGAGGAGCACAATTTATCCAGTCTTCTCAATCTTTACAGTTTTCTCAAGCTTTATTATGAACAGTTCCTCAACATGAATGTTTCTACTCATGACACATTGAGAAAGCAAGAGAGAATAAGAGTAAATAAATAAATGGCGTATGTTGTAAAATCAAATGTGTGCATGGCTAGCCGTTCTCTGTTAAAGTAACATGTTGCCAGATCTTCATAGATAAAAACAACCAACAAAGACTAACGAAAATAAACCAAAAAAATCCAAACAGGTTATATTTTATAAGATCACAAAAACTCAAATATCCGTAACTGAGCAATTTTTATTTTTTGCAAATAAAGTGCTGACATTTATAAGCTAAAGACCAAATATCAAGCATAAAAAGCACTTAAATAATAAATGAACATGGCAACATTTCAAAGGACGCTCTGTGATACAGCCTTCCGAGCATAAACAAAACAAAGCCTGTCAGCGCTCATTTACTTTAAGAATATAAGCCTGCTATTTTTCGGCTAAAGACTTATATTTATTTACTACTGCAGGGGTGGCGAACCCGCGGCTCGCGAGCCACATGCGGCTCTTTGACTGACTCTTTGCGGCTCTAAAATCATCTATCCACAAGTTGCTTCTTAAATCGCATTTCCATTCCATTCCATTTTCTACCGCTTGTCCGAACTACCTCGGGTCACGGGGAGCCTGCGCCTATCTCAGGAGTCCTTAATCGCATTTAATGTTTTTTAAATAATTTTAAACTGAACTAAACTAAACAGAAATGTATACAAATTAATTTTGAAATAAAAAAAATAAGAATTATTTTTTTAAGAATTATTTTTGTACTAAACGTCATGCGCTACTAGGCTAGCCTCATCTAGCTCGTATTGTAATTGTCAATCATCATGGCGGAGTCAGGGAAGCGAACAGCTAAACGCAAATACGTAGATGAGTACAGAAAATTTCAATCTGGATGGGAGGATTTATGTTTTTTTTTGTTGAAAGAAACGGAAAACCCTTCTGCTTGATATGCCAGACTTCACTGTCGCATTTTAAGGCTTCAAATCTTGAGCGCCATTTCACAAAACTCCATCATACCGAGGGCCGGGAATTTCCCAAAGGCAGTGAACTTCGAATGCACCAGGTAAAAACATTGAAACGTCAGTCAGAGAAGCAAACTCAGCTCTTTCGGAAATTGACCAAACATTCTGAGACAGTCACATTAGCATCATATCAGCTGGCATGGAATATTGCGCATGCTAAAAAGCCATACAGTGAAGGGGACTTCATTAAAAAAGTGCCTCGATGTTATGGATGTTTTTTGTCCCGAAAACGAACATTTGAAACGTTCGATAGCGGACCTTCAATTGTCACGACACACTGTTGAACAAAGAATATCGGACATTAATAACGCTGTTGAAACGAATTTATATTCAGACCTTCAGAAGTGCATGTATTTCAGCATTGCTGTTGATGAATCCTGCGATGTTCAGGATAAACCACAGATGGCTAAAAAACTAAACTTAGACCACGTAACAAAACCTGTACTGGAAATTGTCAATTTTATACGCACGCATGCTCTGTTCTTACTGACAGACATGTGAAAGAGTTACTGCGAGTCGCCACAACTGAATACAA
The DNA here is from genome assembly GCA_006030095.1 of Triplophysa siluroides. NCBI lineage: Eukaryota > Metazoa > Chordata > Actinopteri > Cypriniformes > Nemacheilidae > Triplophysa > Triplophysa siluroides. The sequence continues at coordinate 92,754 of VCII01000891.1, read as the reverse complement.
GCCAAACCTTAAAAGTATTGTGGAAATGAAAGACTGCCAGGTGTCACACTAATGTTAAAAAAGGTAGGCTTATAAAGGCTTATTTACGTAATTTTTGTGTAAAAGTTCTTGTTAATATATTTTTTTCCATATATGTGGCTCTTTGCAGTGATAAGGAATATTCTTTGGCTCATCATGCCAAACAGGTTCGCCACCCCTGTACTACTGCAAAGCGCTAGAACAGCGATATCAGTGTGTCAATCATCACTTATAGTGCAGGAGTGACTTTACCTGTTCCCTAAACACACAGAAAGATCATTTATCACCAGCATTCACAATGAATGCGATTGTCACTTCCGAAACTGCAGTGTGTACATGGCGCAACACGATGAAAGACACCAGGGCTTACTGAACATTCAACCCAGTGCCGGCCCGAGCCTCTTGGGGGCCCTAAGCAGAATTTGATTTGGGGGCCCCCCTCCCCAGCACGCGGAGTCACCTGAGCTTGAAGATTATTGACACACATGTCACGCTATAATGTTCCATTATAAATGAATACAGTGATGTATAGTTATGTATTAATACTAAATAAATAAATAAATACTCAATACAATACTTAAATAAAAGACTTTACTCTTAAACTTTTGAATACAAACTGTCACTCACAAAACAAGAAATAAATAATTTGCAAATGTAAATTAAAAGTGCAATCTTTTAAATAAAACCAAAATAGACAAACATTCATACAATTAAAAATAGAATGTTACAAAAAAATAGATACTTAAATAATGAAAGCAAACATAAGAACAGCAAGGGTTCAACAATGACAATTGTACAACAATGATCTCAAAATCGTTCCTTCCTGGCTTTTCTGGAGGCAAAGTCACTGATGACATCATTGTATGGTATTGCTTGGCCAACCCTGTTATTAATACTAATAACTGCAAGTCCACTTAGTCTTTCCTGGGCCATTGATGATCTCAAGTATGTTTTAATCAATTTGAGCTTGGAAAAGCTCCTCTCTGCTGAGGCAACGGTCACAGGCAGAGTGCAGGCGATCCTGAGAGCTACCCAAAGATTTGGGTAAAGCTCACACATCTCATTTTGTGAGAGGTATGTGAGAAGCTCAAGGGCGGTCATCATAGTTTGGGGAAGTTCAGGAGACTCTCAATCTCTACGGCCAGTGCGCTACCATCAATATCAGTCTCCTCTCCACAAGAAAGTTTTTCCCCAAGAAGCTCACATTGTTCCCTCCGGACCTTCCGATCTAGCTCCCTAAAACTGAGCAGCACTCCAAAGTTTTCTTTAACCTCACTTAGAGACTTAAATCTATCCTCCAACGACTGAATGCTACAGTCCACTACAGCATTAAAAAAGGACACTTCCAGCCTCTTCATAGCATCCCCTATCGGCTCATCTGCAGCCTCATAGGCAAAGTGCCTTTTTGTAGAACGCAATCGCTTTTCTTTCAGCACTGCTTCTGTGTTCATCTGCTCACAAGTTTCTTTTGCAGAAGTCTGTGCATCACAGAAGCCTGTTTTCGGTAACTGATCAGTTCGCCTTTGTTCTTTTGTACAAGGTTAACAGCTACATCAAGCTGCATGTTGGTTGACTGTAGAAGCTTGCTAGTGATGTTAATTTTAGACAAAATGTCACACCAGACAACACAACAAATCTGAAATCTAAATGAACCTATTTCTTCGCAAGGGAGTTGGCTTCAACAGCCACTACAGGGTCAGTCGCTTTATTTCTAACTTCTAGCAGGGCATCCCTCACCTTCTCTGACTGGTAGCGCAAAGCTTCAATGCTTTTATCCGGCTTTCCCAGCGTGTCTCACTCCAGGACTTGAGGGTGAGGTCAACAAACTTCCGTAAGATGGCCCACCTTTGAGTGGACCCAGCAAACAAATTGTACACCTTCTCCACATTTCCAAAAAAACAAGAAGCATCCGTTGATGCTTTAGCCGCATCTGAGACTGTCAGATTTAGGGTATGAGTACTGCAAGGCACATAAAAAGCTCTTGGATTTTTTAACCAATAACCTAGCCTGCACACCTTTGTTTTTTCCCTTCATATTAGCCCCATTGTCATAGGACTGCCCCCGACAATCCTGAAAAGGGATGTTCAATTCCTGAAGCCTGTTAAGAATTAGACTGGACAAACCCAGTCCAGTGGATTCTGGAGCTATCAGGAAACCCAAAAAGTGCTCTTTTATTTCTGGTGCTTTGCCCAGAGTGACTGTGCGCACCACAACAGACATTTGTTCATTGTGACTAACATCAGGGGTACAGTCTAAAATAATTGAATAATACTTGCAGTCCTTGATTTCTGTCACCATTACCTCAATTATTTTGTCACTGACACACTATCAGCTCATTCTGGATAGTTTTACCTAGGTACGTGTTGTGCTGTATTCCACTATCAATTCGTCTGATGTGGTCTTTTAACACCGGGTCAAATTTTGCTATCAGTTCCACCTCTTTAAGGAAGTTCCCATTGTTGGCCTGATGCAAAGTATCGACAGACCCCTGAGTGCAAGATTCCTATCTGCAAAGACTGAATGATACTAATCAAACGGATGAGAACATCTCTCCAACGATTTTTTTCTGCCTCCAAAAGGGCCATTTGTGTTGCATCAATAGTCTTCTGCTTAGAAAGATGGAGGGCAAAGTCTTTCCACTTCGCCATTATTGCTATGATCTGGACTATTCTCATGCTGTTTCAGCAAAGCACCTACATTTACCCAATCACGCTGTCCCTCTGTTGAAAGTTTTGTGGACTTTCTCGAGAATAATTTGCAACAGAAGCAGTAAACCGCATCATTTTTTTTTGAATAAATTAACCAGCTTCGCTTGATTTTTTCCCCATTAACTAATTGTCTGTATGTATAGTGGTAGTGAAAGCTTCGTCCATCTGATTTCTTGGGGAAGGTGAAGGTGTCACTTATTGGCACTGGCCCTCTTCTTACCAGATCAGTCCTTTCTGAGTCTGACAGGAGTTCTGACCATTCAACAGGGTCAATTGGAGGAGCTGTTGGGAAATCTATAGCAGTGGGTGCAGGTGTAGAAGGACCTGTAGGGACATTAGATAAAAAAAAATAGAATTATAACATAACACAGGATATATTGCAGTAAAGCTAACACAAAACAAAAACTGTTAGATTAACTGACCTGTATGCCGGCTGAGGTTGAAACCGATGTATCAGTGAATGTAAGTGCTTGTAACTGCTTCTCGCTTTCAGGTGCTTGTAACTCTGCAGTGGGAACCTGCAATGATAAATAAACAAACAAATAAATAAATAAAAAGCTATGTTAAATGTGTCATGTCATATTAACAGGCTATGTAACCATTCGCCATCAAGAAAAACCTCACCTGCTGTATCATCAGCTGTGGCACTGACACTTGATGAAACATCAGGGCCGGGTAGAGTTGGTTGTGCTCCAAAGTACTTCAACAGTGTTCCTGAAAAAAAATAGCATTGCATAAGTGCATAGTTGATCGAGCAGAATGAGTTTATTTTGCAATCATTACTTACACAACAAGCAATTCCACACCAGTGACCACACCTAACAATTAATATTCTATTGGCAAATGAGGCATAATTGCAGTATGGTGAAAACTTAACATGGTGATCTACTGCAGCCTATAAATATGAGGATAGCACTGCTACATCACTCGCCATTAAATTGAAGTCTATTTTCATCACAGAAATCCCCCATCCAACATGGTATTGGTATATTTTAACATTCACTTCAACACACACAGCAATGCTAGCGGGAATCCCATTAACTAAGAAGGTTAAGTTCCCCTTCGGCTGTTTTCTCCAACTTAAACTGATATCTATAATCAATACGTGAAATACACCTAGATAAATGTATATTAATAATGCGAAGCATTTCACTGTTGATGGCGGGGATTTAACGTTAGCTCTGGTGATGGCTTATATAAGATCACGAGTCATGACTAGCCGCTACCTCAAGTGACACGAGCACAACTTGTCACTAATCATGCAAAGTGCAAACATACCTTTATCTTGCTCTTTCTTCTCCTCCTCTGTCCTTTTCTTCTTTCTCTTTACGGCACCAGAGGGATACATCCTTTTTTGTGACATGGCTTCTCATTTATTAATTACACGCACTTGCGCGCCGGCGCGAATTGTCAATGCACGCGAAATGTTTCTAAGCACAATTGCGCATGACTCAACCGCTAGCAGTCACAGCAGCAGTTGTCGGCAAATCAGAATTTTCTTTTCTTGAATTATTCATTTCATTTTATTTATTTATTCATTCACATTCATTAATTTGTTTATTCCTTCATTTATATAACTTGTTTCAAGTTATTTAATTGTATAAAACCGATTGGGGGGCCCCCTGGTGACCAGGGGGCCCCAAGCAGCCGCTTAGTTCGCTTATGCCTCGGGCCGGCCCTGATTCAACCTGAGATTAAAATCAACTGCGAGGAGCTGCTTCAACAGTTGTGGCATTTCTTGAGTATCTGTTCTTTGCGTGTGTGAGAGCTTTATTATTGGGTGGGGATTCTGTGCGTATACCTGATATCCTGCGGACGCCACTGACTTCAGTCATATAGAAAGTGAGTGTAAAAAAAAACGGACGGAGTTTTCTAACGCTGCATTAACAGCGCATGTGCTGAACGTGGCAAGAAAAAGGTGCGTTTGAGAACAACCTGCGGGCCGCACTAACACTGTACTTTGATGTCAAGCAGGGGGCCACAGAATATGGGCCGCGAGTTTGAGACCCCTGAAGTAATACATTTTACGATTCACATAAAAAGGCAAATGTAATAATAACATTATTGGGAGAAAAAAATTAAAAGTGTTCCCACATCTCACAACGCCATCTCTTTGTTCCATGAGTCCCAAATTCTCGCAACAATAAACTCCTACAGTAGGTTGTAATCAAACAATTCAAGTCAATGCGAAGCAAAGCAATACAGTACAACCCACGAGAGCGCGCACTGTGCTGCGCTTTTTTAAACCTTTGAATCGGATTACGAAGCAGTCACGTGGGTGTGTGTGAAACGAAACATCGGACCTCACCGTCCACGTGATTTTAAAGGACGAAGGGTCGATACAAAGCTTCACTGATACACGCTTCATTTTGAACACGTGTCGGAGCTTTGGTTTCACAGCTAACATCACTAATTCTTATATTATTAAACATGCATCGTAAAGTTCTTTATAATATAAGATGATATATTGTCAGTATTTATTAATATTAATAATAATACATATGTTTATTGGTATCTTCAACTAAAATGTATGGCGGTGCAACAGGTGTAACTGTCTGTATGAAAGGAAGATATTACAAATGGTGTCTAAAATATATATTTCCACTTATATACAGGCCCGGATTAAGAATTTAGGTGGACCCCACCCAAACGCACGATACAGTTGTGAATTAGCCTATACTAGGTTTCTAGGAGTAAAAGGGCAGACTTTGTCAATGATTATACTATAAGAGTAATTTGTCCATTTGTTAAACTTAATTTGTGTAACAAGAACCTCGCGACTCACGTTCTTATGTGAGCGAGTAATGTTAAAGGAACACTCCTCTTTTTTTGGAAATAGGCTCATTCTCCAACTGCCCTAGAGTTAATAAGTTGAGTTTTACCGTTATTAGTCTATTCAGCCGATTTCTGGGTCTGGTGATAACACTTTTAGCATAGCTTAGCATAGATCATTGAATCCAATTAGACCAGTAGCATCGCATTCAAAAATGACCAAAGAGTTTCAATATTTTTCCTATTTAAAACCTGACTCTTCTATGCTTATATCGTGTGCTAAGACTGGCGGAAAATTAAAAGTTGCGATTTTCTAGGACGATATGATTAGGAACTATACTCCCATTCCGGTGTAAAATCAAGGAAGCTTGCTGCTGTAACATGGGCACAGTGATATCACGAAGCGCATGTGGAAGTAGGCTAACATTCCGTCATCATGCCCCACATTTTTTCGGGGAGTGGTGCCTCCCCTGGCACAGATACATAGTCATGAAGCACACATATCAAATATTTGATTTCAAAACATATAATGTTTATTCTCATACCAAACTGTAAACAATTGTGTATGTGTTATGCGATTCCAATTCCACATACTACATACTCAATACTCAATATTACTGTTGTGCAATTCACAGAAAAATGTTAGAATGCATGTGTGGGGGTCCTCAGATCTTGACTTTGCTTAGGGCCCCCAAAATGGTAAACACGCCCCTGACTGTGGTTAATGGTATATGGGTTGATTTCGGACACAGACAGTGTCCTGTCCTCTGTGACAGATGGATCAACACAATGAGGAAACATCAGATTGTCTGCTAGGATTGACAACGTTACATTTAACGTCATGCTGCAATAATGCTTTAGACACAATCAGTGGTGGGTGTAACCAGTGAATAAGTAATAAGTTACTGTAATTAAATTACTTTTCTGTCATGATTCTGCCTCATCATGTCATTTCTTACTTGGTCTTGTGGCAGTGTGGACAAGAACTAATGTGGAGAGAGACATTTTGAACCTTTTGGCTTGCCGTATGCTCTCTCGGGTCTCGTCTCCGTTCCCGCCCTCTTGTATCTTCATTATTGGTTGTTAATTAGTTCATGCCACGCACATGTTCCCTCTTGATTTTGATCCCTTATAATGCCCTCGTGTTTGCTGTCTTGTGATGATTCGTTTGAATGAATTAAAAGAGCCATTTCATGTCTATCCTTGATTCACTTGACTAATCAAGGTTGATAAAGGATATAGAAAGAAATTATTAATAAATAATGATATACTTTTTGGAGAAAGTAATTTGTACAGTAATCTAATTACAGTATTGAATATGTAATTAGTTACTAGTAATCAATTACTTTTTCAAGTAACTTGCCCAACACTGGACACGATTGTGTAATGACCTGAACATTACGCAAAAAATGTGTATTAATGTTGGGCTAAAAGTTGTACAATAAACAGTTTAAACAAGACCTAACAATCAAACAGCCTGGAGTGAAGCTATTTTTGCCTTCATTAATTCACAGAAAAATATACATTTTATGTGCCTGCCACTTAAAATAAGACGTACTAAATAAATCAAATATTTAAAAAAATAAGATCAAATAGGGTGGAATTCTGTAACCCAAACATTTCTGTATTAGAATTGTTAAATTATATCATATTATATGCATTAGTTATAATGTATGTTTGCAGCTTTTCGTAGATGTAATTAACTAGAATCAGCTCAAATAAATACATTACATTTATATTCATAAATAAAAACTTATTTTCCCCCCAAAAAGTAACCAAATTTCTTTTTTTAAAAGTAACCAAACCCAGTATAAGGACTTTTAGAACACCACCGAATATTCGATTAAGATCATTTCAGATCACCTTAAAGAGGAACTGAGTGTTGTGAGAAGAACATTTCCCCTGTGAAGCTCCTTCAGTAAATTATGCATTTTAGATGGTTCTTAAAATGATGATGGATTAGTTTTCGGCGCCCATCAGATTTTGGAGGATGTCTGAAGTGTTTGTAGTTGCCTGTCGAATTATGTTTCTGATGACCAATTCTGAGGCCTTGACAGGAGACGACTAACAATTCTCCAAGTCCGTCAATGAAAAATTCTGGGGATTAAATAGAGTTAAGAAAAGATATCAATGTTCATCCATGATGACAACTTTTAACTAGGACATGTTTTAAGACAAAAGGTGATGGTGCTTTTTGTGCTGTGGCTCCTATAGGCTCTGGAACTCTCTCCCTCTAACACTGAGAACTATGGGTTCTGTAAATTCATTTAAAAGACATCTTTTCGGACAAGCTTTCAATTAAAAGTATGGCTTTTAATCTTTGGGATATTTTTATATGTTATTTGTCCTGATTCTTTATTTTATTGTATGTCTGATTGTATGAGTTGTTTTATTGTGTTTACTGTGTTCATTGTAAAGCACTTTGTGACTTCTGTCTGTGAAAGGTGCTATAAAAATCAATTTGAATTACTATGGCTACTTTACTTATCCTTTTTGAGAACCCGGATAAACAGAAAAGAACACAAGTTACTGCTACTTCTATGACCTGCATCTGGTTAAATGGGGACAACTACGCCTTATCAGTTACCCAGAATCCTTTGCAGTCCACCTACCAGTGTGAGCCACTCTTTTGAGGAACGGGTCAAAACCGACCCGTCGCACAGCATCCGTTCGGCCCATGAAGTAGTTGACGAGCCCATCGACGAAGAAGCACCTGTCCAATCCCGGCACGGGTCCGTGTGTTGCTCTGACACGTGTGATGCAGCCGCCTTCATCGCTGTTTCCCTCTTGATAGAGCAATTTAAAGGCAAACCGATTTCCATAAACCTCTCCGCCAACCTAAAGATATCAGCACAGGTCTGTAACTTCTGCAAACGTTTTAAATAAGACGCACATGTTCATAAAATTCATGCTCACCACATCTAGTTCAGGAACGGCCTCCATGATCTTCACAAAACTCTCTATGCGTGTCTCGTTCAGGAACAGAAAATCATCATCCACCCATAAGAAGTATTTAGTGGTGACTTGTGATACTGCCAGATTTCTGCCTGCAAACCAACCCTAAACAAATAATACAATAGGCTAGTAAACATTGGGTTAGTATTTTTTTTTATTTTGTTACTTTCATTGTTTTGTTTTATTATACATATTTGTTGAATCTTGGTTAACCATTGGTTGAATGTATTATGTTCCTTTGCTTTGTTTGTACATCTGTTGTTGATTATTAAAAAAATGCATTTGCGTGCTGGGAGGGGCGGTCTGGGACAAAAATTCAGTGCCACACCAACCAATTGTGTACACATGGTGAAATAATGAAAGCAGCAGCATATAACAGATACTTAAACCATTGTATGTGACTGGCAAACAATGCTTAGTACTTTTTTAAGGGCATCTGTTTTGTTTTCTGCAAGCACATGTCCAGTACTATGGCTTTTATTCTAGGTTTTTGATGTGAATTTCGCCTATCAAAGGGCGCCAGTGAGGGCAAATGGGTAGTGGCTCAAGCCAAAGATACAACCCGTCAACGAGTATCAAAACAGAAATAAAAAAAACTAGTTATTAATTGTTATAGTTAATAGTTAAAATTGTCCCCTTTGGGACAATGCGCCTGGCGCGGCGACCGTTTTTCCTGTCATTAAACTAGCAAGAGGGGAATCGCAAACGGCAACCTGCACTCTAGACCATGTGCTTAGAACGTTAGGGCCCATGAACTTTAAACACAGCATCAAAACTTTTACAGGTAAAAAAAAAACAAATCCACTTGTACCTGTGCTGGTGGCATGATGTAATGCTCTATATTGTCTCCATCAATCTTCTCTGGGTTATGACTGTCGTCTGCGATGATGATCTTTATGTTTGGGTAGTTCACACGAATACTCTTAATAAGAACTTTAAGTTCGTTATATCTCAAAAATGCTTTCACCAGTACAGTCACTTGAGAGTTTATATCTACAGAGAGAGAGAGAGAGAGAGAGAGAGAGAGAGAGAGAGAGAGAGAGTGAGAGTGAGAGAGAGAGACCGACAGAGAGTGATGAGAGTTAGCAGATAGAAGAGAGAGAGCAAAGGAGAGCTATGAGAATGAGCGAACTAGTTGATTTACATACCAGAGATCTTTAATTATAAGGAATAACATGATAGCATGTCTTGTGCTTACCCCTCCCTGGATCATAAAGAACAGGAACTGATGGACGTCTGATCTTGATCGGGAAAATGACCTCATGGTTCTCAAAAGAAAAGTAAGCTGTGGACAAGCAGTTACGCTACATAAGTTCAAATTTTTCTTTGGTTTTATAAAATGAGACATGTTTGGGTGGAATTCACTGCATTTTAAGAAATTATATATTAGCAATAGCATATTAGCAAGTTGACAATGCTAAATTCATACTTTATTTATTTTAGGTAATGTTTTAGATTACAGCCCACAATGTACCACATAATTAAACAGCAGAATTTATAGCGCAACTAATGCAACAGTTTCTCATGCAACATTTCTGTAGGTAAAGGGAAGAAATATGCAAAGTTTGGGGAATAAACATTTTTATACTGTAAGTATTTTAAAACTAAGGGCTAACTATTTTAATATAATGTGGGATGCATGCCTGCAGTATGCTATACAACAATCTTTGCTTGAACATACACTTTTGTAATCACAATGTAGCCATACTCATAAATAAGCTACTTAACTGGGGTTAATAAAATAGACCAAAACAAGGGGAAATGCGGTCTAAACCGCAATCATAACAACATTTTTTTATGTACTTTTAGAAACTTGGACAAAGTAAAGATAAAGTAAAAGATATTTACTGTAGTGGAACATTATTGTTTCAATTACGCTGTAAATCCTGTTTTATTATGCTGCACGTTGCGGGCTGTAATCTGAAGTACCGAATTTTATTTCAAAATGTAAATAATGAAACAATATTTAAAGTGACCTGTCTGAAAGAATGTTATGTATGCTAGACGATTTTTTACCGAGATCTTCAGTCTTGATGTGGTAGATGGTGCTGGTGTAAGTCACTCGGCTCAGCAGATCATTGAGTTTCTCAAGGCCGCTCGATGAGATGGTCAGATTTCCCTCATTCTGTCCGTTCACGTCCTCTCCTTCCTGAACATCCATTACTGACAGCACTCCTTTCCCCACCCTCAGCGACACCTGCACATGTTTGACATCCCATCAACCCAAAAAAGTTGATAAAAAAAATAAGTAAATAAAATATATATTTATGCTACCCAATGAAGAGTTGAGAAGCCTCCACATTAAATTATTAAAAGGAGTAAACATAAACCAAATTCATGCGTTGTTTGATCATTTAGAAAAGACAGCAAAACCCCATAAAGAATCAGTAAGAAATAAAGGATTGATAAATGAAATAAAAAGAATACTCCAAAAAAATTTTGCAAACCTTGTAAATGTCTCTGTTTTGTGTTTGTAACGCTAGACCTAATGAGGAATATTTATTTATGAGTGAAAAATTGCAATTATTTCATATATAAATACATTACATTTTGAGTAAAAATAAATCTAAAGTCAAAAATGCATTTTCATGTGTATTTCCGTGAAGAATGGTGTTCGCTCAATTTAAATAAGCAAAATTTAAGTGAAACATATGAGCAACTGTGAACTTAAATATACAAGTCTTGGAAAATACCATAACTCATTTAAATTGAGGGAACGAGTACTTTTTTTTAGGTAATCAGAAACCCATCTCACCAGGAATGGGAGTTTTGTTCTTAGGCATTACTTTGAATCCTCTGATGGGATACTGGAGGGGTGTGTTGGAAGGTGCAATTAGAAGAACATCGTTCTGTTTGCCCGTCCTGAGTGCGGCATGAGAAGACAACATTCAGGTTAAATGCCGGATGTGTCCTTTAATCAATCAATCATTTTCTTATGAAAGATTTGACATGATCTTGTCACACCTGATCTGGTGTTGTTTGTACTCTTCTAATCTGCGTTTTTGAAGATCCTGCAATTCATTTTCAGGCACAAGCTGGTTTAATGAATTATTGTTTCGACAGGCACAAGAGGGATTGTCCTTGAAAAATGACCCTATACTGAAACAAAATAAAATCTTTCAATCTAAAACAGTTTATAGAAATCTAAACTTTTTAAATCTAAATGATTTAGATTTCAGTGGCAACCAATTCAAGATCAAGAGTTCATCAGACTCCATAATATTTAAAATAGACAGCAAAACACAGTTGACCTTCTGAAACCTTATGTATCAGTAAATGGAAAAACATCGTACTTTAATGTGATGAAATACTGTGTCTTCAAACTTGACGAGCACGTTTTAATTCTTTTTATTGTTTAGATATTTGCAAATTCCAGTGAAAAACATAAAGGGTGACTAATAATAATGATTGTGCAAAAAAATCATGAAATTTGCCGATACAAGGTGTCAGAAGGACAGCAACAAGACTTAAAAGTGATTTATTATGTCAACAAAACACTTTTACTTACGACGGTTTGGGGAAATCTAGGATCCGAGGGCCACTGTCACATTTTATGTGACCTGGGAGGCTTAAGTAAGAAATCTTTGTTTTAATTTTGGTCACACAACATCTATTAAATATCTACACAAATGTATAAAACTGTAGTTTTGTTGGAAACTATTATAAAGAATTATCTTTTATTTAAAATAATATTTAACTTTGCCAAAAGTTTTATCAGCATTGTTACATATTCTGTTTCAATCACACATTTGTAATCCCTTTATTGTTACTCAAGCATATACACAAGTGCAACAGTAGCTGAAAAACTTGGGTCTATTCCCAACCAACATTTATATGAATTGCCTGCACTTAAGTCTTTAATTACAACTTTAATACACGCATTTACTGTCAAAACTCCCCAAAACTTACCTCCTAATGTCAGATGAATCCTTTTTCTCAGAACCATTGTTAATATAAAGAAAACACAGCAGGAAGCTAGTGATGAGGCAAAAAATTAAGATGATTTTGAAATATCCCTGCATGATGAGAAATTACATTAAGAAATAAAACAAAACTACTTGTTGAATTTAAGTTCTGAAAATTCAGTGCAATTTGTAAATCTCCATAAGGAAACAGCTCAAAGAAACCTCCTATTGAGGATTTATAAAAACTGGTTTGAGTGTCACCTGCTATATTGAAACAGGTATAGAATGTGCAGGGTGTGGCACTTCGTCATGAAACTTACGGATTTAACGTATATCTAAACAATGAACATGAAAGCCCGCATTTCTGTCAAGCCTTTTCATAAACACTAGCTGCTGCGAAAGAACGAATCTGATCGAGAAAACAGCTTAACATAGCTTACCGAAACAAAGACTATGTGCAGAATCAAATGTCTTTTAAACCTTGTAATAAACACTAGCTACTGTTAAAAGAACAAGCACTTATTCCGGGGATATCAACAGTCTCACGCATAGCCGCGGTGGCTGAAGTGTGGTGTGACTTTAACAAACATTGTTTTACAACAGCTATAAAGTCAAAAGTCAACATTATAGTTCAAGTCTTAAAAAGTAAGTGTTAAGGATTTATAAACGGAGAGGAGAGATAAGTAAGTAGCTTACTTATAAGCTTCATAAGATTTTTACATTAAACTGTACATTAAATACAAATTTGACAGAAAAATGAAAAGCCATTTCATTAACTGTGATGATAGTTCTGCAGTCTATTGAATTCTTCCATGCTAATAAAATGGACCATATACACACAGTCATGTCTTATGCTATAAACCTATCTGTTTCAGTATGTTTTTAGACATGTTAACTCGAACACATGTCTTAGATTGTGACAAACCATTTTTCCTGTTTCAAAGTTTTCAACAGCCGAACTTACAAAAGTGAAGTACTTTGAACTCTGAATCTCACCATTTAACTTCATTTGATTGGCTGGAATTCAGTGAACCCTGAACTCTGTTTAGTTCCGAATATTAAAACCCGGTTATGAAACAATTTATTAAAATATATATATATATATTTTTAAATCTGACCGGCCCACATTTTAATTTTTTTTAAAAATTACCTGCATTAACCGATAAAAAAAACGTATGGTTTTATACTCATTACAATTAAATTCCAAAACTTCAGTGCAATTTATCAAACTCAATAGCTACTAATATAGAGCTCCATGAAACAAAGCCGTACTTCAGATCAGTTAAAAAGATGTTTGGTGGGTGTTATTTGAGAAATGTTATCAGTTTGTGCAGGGAGTGGCACAGACTTCAAATCACCGTGTACTTGAATCACACAATCCTCTACATTTATATTTCTACTCAAACTGAACCAAAAGTGAAAATTAAACCAACATTAAAACAGTAATAAACTGTAACTGTACTAAATTAAACCCTAATGGATGTGAAACAAAAACACAGCAAGTGACATCCGGGTGCACGTGGGGATAGTACAATTTTGCCCTTCGATCTCCTTCGATTCTTGTGTCAAGCAGTATTTCGTAACCTCTGGTGTCATGTCATGCCACAAGAGATCACATCTCACACGATGTTCTGGAAATGTCAAATACTGATCTGTTAAGAATAAAAGCCATTCTTTGAAGAAGTTGCAGGACCAGTTTAGTTCTAGAACATTCATGATTCATTCAGACATCTCGGAATCTAAAGGCATTGTGTACATGTACAAGAAATACTTTACACAGCAGATATAGTAAAATGGTTTAATGGCTTGTGTTAAAGACAACAACATTCAGATATTTACACTAGAAAATAAATAACACATCTCACACCATCCTCTCCATATTCTTTCATAAATGTTTGCATGGCTGTGATTAACACTGCAGTGAGAAAAACTGTGGCACGTTTAACAAAGACACAAACGCCTATAGAAGTGAGTGACAGTAACTAGAGAAAAATGAAAGAATAAAGAAAAAACCTAAAATTTCACTGTCTGTGGCAAGTTTAACAATTAAAGGTAGATTATATGGCTAGAGATAGGTTTGGGCGAAGTCCCGGGATCAAGTGCAGGTTCTTTTGTATATGCTTCGTTTGTACTTAAGAGTCGCACTGAGAGAGGAGGACATGTCTCAAAAATATAATATTGAACAATGCCTAACGTTCACATAAGATACTTTCCAGAGTTTACAGTCGAGGTTTGTATGCATTATATTATAACGGTTGTAATTTGGAAGTTATTTGTGATGCGAGCAGTAACCTCACGCAACCGGGTTCATTATGCTTCCCTCAGCAAAAACTACAGTTCTGCTATATAGTCATTCATAAAATTGTTCAGTTTGTGTTGAAATTGTGAGGTTTTTATGTAGTCATTTGCACTATAACATTACATCAGTTTTAGCTTAAGTAAACTGCCAAAGGATTGTAGTCATATGCCCATATAGAGAATCATTTCCTTTATGCAGATTTTGCTTGCTACTGTTTCTAGTTGCACAGAGCCTGTACCACGGACCATAATAATGTTGCAATGTTCCCCAGAGAGCATATGGCCTCTTTTCCGACATCTCGTGATATGTCATACTATTTATAAACATTTCATGAATATGAAACATGTAGAGCTCGACTATAGACATTGTAAATTATAACTGATCGATCGCGAGATTCGTGAAGCGCTGTAGGCTGATCGTGCAAAATTATCCAAAAATGAAAACTGTCATTATGGTCGTAATTTCGTTCTGGTTTATTTATTTATTAGATTTCCCGTTTCAAGCTGAAATAAGATAAACATCGTTTTTAAAAAGAATTGTGCATACAGAAAAACGAAATTCCGTTTGTTATATTGAATGGAATAATCAAATGATCATGTGATACACGGACTCTACACACACCCTCGGAGGATTCACGACGAGAACTCACCACCTGAACGAACAGAGTTAAATCCCCACGATTCTCTCACGGTACACTGTGCAAAGCCATGTTAGAAATCACCCTCTTGGGCCTCGTATCGAAGTTCTCTGCCCGTCACAACGGTTACATTCAATATATGTTACCCTTACAACTTACATAACATTACCGGTCCAAAGTTAAGCTGGGCTGGGTTTCCCGAAGCCCTGAACGTCATTCATTTCGTTCATTGTATATTTTATCATCTTCATTGTAGTCGCCTTCTGCCTTGAATTTGAAGAAACGTGCTCTTGGCAATTTTCAAGCACATTCTTAAGTCATGACACAATAAACAGTTTAAATGAGTTTCCATACATTTTCTTCATTATTCACTCCAAGTCATCCATATTAAAGATAATTTTGTAACTAAATAATCTTATTTCATTGCCTACACAATTTGCTTTTAGACATTAAAGCACACACCTTTTCTTTCACTCAAGTCACCTTTTGTTCTTTTTTTATCAACGTGAGGAGTCGGGAGTTGTATAGGATGGGACATCTGTTCTCCTCAATATTTGATACATTTGAGATGATTCTTGAAGAAATGGTGTTTCATTTTTTGATTCGAATCACTTTTCGGCGGATGCCTGTACTTATTATAATCTCCTGTGACCTTGCGTTCCTGGTGGCCGATTCGGAGACCTGTGCAGGTGGCGACTAACAAACCTCCCAGTCCGTCGATGAAGAATTCTAAAAGCAGACAAAAAATAGAAAAATAAAGTTGAGAAAAAAGCGGAAAGGACAGTTTTATTATTTATTCGTGTGGAATGCATGTTGATCTAATATAATGCGTAAAAAGACATAGTATTTTACTTGAAAAAGTAAAAATTCAAGCTCTGTCATTTTGCGTTCAAAGACGGATTTTGGTTGTAGGACTCAACTGAGCGCTTATGTTTTGATGCACATTCATTCACATCTTCCGGTTTCCATCCAATTTCTTTTTTACACAATATTCCAAAATGACCTCACAAGAACTTTCAATTACCCAGAATCCTTTGCAGTCCACCTACCAGTGTGAGCCACTCTTTTGAGGAACGGGTCAAAACCGACCCGTCGCACAGCATCCGTTCGGCCCATGAAGTAGTTGACGAGCCCATCGACGAAGAAGCACCTGTCCAATCCCGGCACGGGTCCGTGTGTTGCTCTGACACGTGTGATGCAGCCGCCTTCATCGCTGTTTCCCTCTTGATAGAGCAATTTAAAGGCAAACCGATTTCCACCAACCTCCCCGCCAACCTAAAGATATCAGCACAGGTCTGTAACTTCTGCAAACGTTTTAAATAAGACGCACATGTTCATAAAATTGATGCTCACCACATCTAGTTCAGGAACGGCCTCCATGATCTTCACAAAACTCTCTATGCGTGTCTCGTTCAGGAACCAGAAAATCATCATCCACCCATAAGAAGTATTTAGTGGTGACTTGTGATACTGCCAGATTTCTGCCCGCAAACCAACCCTAAACAAACCAAACAACATCAGCGTTAAACACAGCATAAAGGAACAATACTGGGTTTTTAGGAGGATCTATTGACAGAAATGCAATATATTATACAAAACTATTTCTTCAGAGGTGCATAAAGACCTTTCATAATGAACCGATATGTTTCTAATACCTGTTTATACAGAGCGGCCCTACATACATTGAATCGCCGCCATGTTTTGTACAGTAGCCCTAAACAGACAAACAACTCCACAACGCTTGTTCCCTCTCCCCTGCGGTGTAGTGGTGAAACGGATGGCAGATGATCCGTGATCCATACGGATCCGTTCGGAACGCATGCGACCCCTTGATTAAATGTAAGTTTTTTCATCATTGAGAAAGAGAGTTAAACGCGCAAATCTATAATACAATGCTAGTGGCTGCTGTAAATCCAAAACTGCTCCTTTAACTTCAACACGGAAATAAACCAAATCCACATGTACCTGTGCTGGGGGCATGATGTAATGCTCTATATATTGTCTCCATCAATCTTCTCTGGGTTATGACTGTCGTCTGCGATGATGATCTTTATGTTTGGGTAGTTCACACGAATACTCTTAATAAGAACTTTAAGTTCGTTATATCTCAAAAATGCTTTCACCAGTACAGTCACTTGAGAGTTTATATCTACAGAGAGAGACAGAAGTTTGGATACGTTTCAAATTCCAGCTTGTGCTCACAATGTGTAAATATTGCATTTGCAATTGTCGTTAAAGTATATTGAATTAAGTAATGACATGTGTTGTGCTTACCCCTCCCTGGATCATAAAGAACAGGAACTGATGGACGTCTGATCTTGATCGGGAAAATGACCTCATGGTTCTCAAAAGAAAAGTAAGCTGTGGACAAAAGGTAATAAATAAAATAGATTTTCCGTTCAATAGGGCTTAGCAGTTCCAAGTGTGTTTTACCTGGTAAAAAAAGAATACACAATATTATCAGTCATCTGAAACATGAACTTTGCCAGCAAGTGCAAACAAGGAAATGGTTGCCAAACTTGTTAAAAACTAATGCCAGGACAAGGGGATTTTAAAGTTTAAGTTTTATAGTTTTTCATTTTTTCATTTTGAGAAACGTCTCAGAGGTTTTGTGTTCATACAGTGGAAGTAAATGTGGTTCAATTTTGTTTGGTTATGAACATTCTTCAATCTTTCAATTCAGTTAAATTCCATTGGGTTCATGTTGCCCTTTTCACAATGTGCATTGTTCCAAAGCAGCTTCACAGGAGAAAAGAAAAAGAAAAACAGAAAAGGTAAAACACAGTAGCCTACAGTGCAAGGCGTTTGTAGAGCAAGCAACCTCATGAAATATTATAATTTATTCAATTATAATGTTCTGAGAGCAACACGATACTCTGGTGAATCAGCTTTGGGCAAGAACACAACACAGACAAGTACCAACAGGTATGGTGTAGTGGCACTATAGACGTTCATATGCATTCAAATGCATTAACTGAAAATGCCATGATGTCCTTAACAGAAAGATCAATAAATCCTGTAAGATAAACACAAAGAAATCCATGGAATGCTTTAACACCCTAATGACATGTTAAAAAAACTTGTATTACTCGTCTAAGAAGTCAGGGTTTTCGGCTTTGATCAAAGCATGACACGGGCATGTTATTATGGCCAAAATAACTCATTCGTTGAATTATGTTTAACATGCAGGCCTGTTGTTATGAAGTCATTGCACATGCTTGTACTTTTGATTCCCATGGCACGAACCTTAACGCTGCCTGAAATTTGGCCCAAGGACTGACTTGTGTGTGGTCACACCTGCATGGGTACAAGCACACATGTAACCTGAAATAAGGAGTTGGGTGTGGAGGGGGTGCCACAGAAATTTTCATACGTTTTGCAACACAAATTGTTGGGAGGATGGGTTTTCCAATCTTACAGGTTCAAACAGAACGTGTTTTTAACCACTTTATTGTCCAACACCACCCGATTTATTATTAAAGGCATCTTTCACCTAAAAATAAAAAGCTTTTATTTATTCAACCTAATGTCAATCCATTTTCCAGCAGAACACAAAAGAAGATATTTTGAAGAACATTGGTCACCAAACAACACTGACTTCCATAGTATGGACACGCAACCGCTGAGACATTTCTCATGTATTTTTTTTTGTTCCACATATACAGTAGAAATAAAAAGATAAAGGTTTTAAATGACATGAGGAAAAATAAATGATGACAGAATAAGGAGTATTTTGAGTAGTTTGTGTTTTGTTTCATTCTGTATATGCTAACAATATTTCTACCATAATAGTTTTTATGTGTCTTGCTGTCAGACTTTCACATTGCTGGTGGATGACTTTAGGTCACTCCTGAGGTTTGATTTTATTGAAACTCAACAGACACTGGACTTGATGGACCACAATACATCTTTATTTATATAGCAGGGTGTGGCAAGGGGGCGTGGTTTACCAAGGTCTGCGCTGAAAGGGAAAGGCGGAAGAAGACCGGTGGCTAAGTAGGTCAAGTGCTCATTAGAAACACCTGTGTCCCGTTCCAGTGATTGGTGAGGAGACGGTTATAAACCACCTGGATGTGGCCCAAGGCTGAGAGAGAGAATGGCTGAGGACTCGAGGACAACACAGAGCGGGACGAGAGACCGAAGCATCCAGAGTGAATTGTGGGTTAATGTTGAATGTTAATAAAAAAAGAATCTTCCAAGTCTCAGCCAAAGCCGACCCTGTCTCCTTCCTTCTGTACTTGAACCTTTTTACACACGGTTTAAAACAACCGAAAGTGCTTTACGACATGCTATAAGACAATAAATAACATCTAATAAATAGGCACAATAAAACATAAGACATACAATCGCATAGATAAACACAAGCTGTAATATGTGTGGTGCATAAAAATCGAAAACAAAGACAGCTTGTCAAGGGACATCGAAAGCCAATGAAAATAAGTAGGTCTTTAAGGTAAAAACAGGCAGAGATAGTATCTTATATTCTAACAAAACATCTAGAAATGCTCAATTAAAATGAACATGCGGAATGGTCTCTTAAAGTTACTCACAGAGATCTTCAGTCTTGATGTGGTAGATGGTGCTGGTGTAAGTCACTCGGCTCAGCAGATCATTGAGTTTCTCAAGGCCGGTCGATGAGATGGTCAGATTTCCCTCATTCTGTCCGTTCACGTCCTCTCCTTCCTGAACATCCATTACTGACAGCACTCCTTTCCCCACCCTCAGCGACACCTGCACATGTTTGACATCCCATCAGCTCGTTCCCAAACTTTAAATGTAAAGTTGTCATACATAAGAAAGGAAAAGGTAGCAGATCCGTAAAAAATGTTTGACTAAAAAAAATAGCTCTTTGGTTGCACATGATTCAATCCTGGACAGTGGTTCCACATGTTTGTGTCACATTTCCTCAACATGAAATGAACAGGTACACTCTACTCAGATTCTTCATGTAGTGGGAACATGAATTAATCAAGTAAATCCAACAAGATTTATACACATCAGAACAATTTGAATGAATCACTTTTGATTCACTTCAACCTATACTTTTTTAATACATTTAACATCGTACAAGGTCGCAAGGTCAAGCAAGAGCTGAGACCAATAATAAACCGATCACAGCATTGACAATGTAATGGTTTCAGTTCAAAGAATCAATTTTGTGTCATGTTTTCAGGCTAAGGTTAGTGCTCTAATCTTCAGCACAATGGTAAGCTCCTAAAACCACCAACAGAACAAAAATATATTTTAAATACCAACAAACCAGAATACTGAACATTAATAAGTCTCATTCTTAACACTTTATATCGAAATTTACGCTCATTACTCTGTCAAATGCAAAGCATGATGGGAACTGGCAGTTGTGACAACATTTTAAAATAATTCGTGTTGAATCAACATGTTGAAATCACGTAAACTGAACATAAAAACAAAGTGAAAGGTTTTTCAGCATTTTACCAACTTGATTGAAACATGTTCTTTCAAAATGAAAACATTGTTTTACACCAAAAGTTACCATTTTAAGTCAGTTTAACATGATGCAATAGTGTTAAAGTGTGAATTATCTTAAATGGCATTAAATCAAAATGATTTGTTCAATTTAAATGAATCTTTTTTTTGAGTGCAGAAATTGCGAGCCCTCCACCTTAAGCCGAAAACTGAGCACAACAAACCTCGTAAATTGTTCGGTTTTGTGCGTGCAGCGCTAGACCTTCGATAATGACAAATTTCTGTAGTTAGTACAGTGAGAAATGACCACAAAACAGACATTTTTTATTTTACAGTAAGCTATGTGTCCACCAAAGGTGTCTTTTTTCAGTTGTTTGTAATGGAAGGAAACATTTTTTCCGACCCAAGAAAGATGTTTGAGTAAAATGCACCGATAGCACTTTTTAGTCAGGCGTCAAATCACAGTAAAGGGGGGCGGGGCAAATACCCTGTTGACACATACTTATTTATTATATATACTATTTTTAACGGTTTGGTCATGTGGTATCAGAAATTCCATGTAAGTACCTGATGATATGCAAACTTACCACAATTTTCAAATAACAAGAACAAATTGTTTGCCAAATTATAGTGTGTTTCATTGCAACCAACTAAAAAGGTGCTGTTTTCAGATGCTTAAAGCCCTTCTTGGTGGACACACAGCCCAATACCTTAAAAAATATTTATTTGTCAAATTCTCAAAATCAAATAGTAAAGCATCACAAATCCGACTCACCAGGAATGAGAGTTTTATTCATGGGCAATACACTGAATCCTCTGATGGGATACTGGAGGGGGGTGTTGGAAGGGGCAAGTAGAAGAACATCGTTCTCTTTGCCCGTCCTGAGTGCGGCATGAGGTAAAGATTTTTGTTAGATGCCTCATACAGTTTATATTGTGATATTGGATTGACAGTTCATCATGATAAAGGCATGAACCTGATCTGATGTTGTCTGTACTCTTCTGCTCGGCGTCTCTGGAGATCTTCCATCTCATCGTTTGGGACGTGCTGCTTTGCTGGCCCGGTATCTATGCAGGTACAGGCCGGAGGGTTGTCTTTGGGAAACGGCCCAATGCTGAGACAACGAGAAATATCAAAATGTTTGGCGGTAGAGAATAAACTTTACAGATTTCAGCGTAGGAGAAGAGATGATGACTCATGCTTGTGACAGATTTACTCACTTTGGTTTGTGGGGATTCTGGGTCAGCAGTTCACTGTAACAACTTGAGGATTTTGTCAAGCTTGTGTAAGGGGAAACAAGGAAATTTGCAAATGATTTGCATGGTGTTTATTCTACCAAATAAAAATGAAAGATAATACTTATTTCCTCCTGCAGACACGCAAAATGGTTAAATGCAGGAATTCCAGAACTTGTTTATTAATGTCATGGGAAGAATATACATACATTACAAACACATATGATTCATTTAATGCCAGTCAAATAGATGTTTAAAGGTAATTTTAAACCAATACATTGGGTTTGTCCATATTTTACTCGAACGGGAGTTGAAACAACCTAGTATTTATCCCTGCTCTAAAGAAAAACTATTCAACTTCTAATGGTTTCCATTACAAAATGCATTAACAGACCATTAACCATACAATTACAAATTTCCATTATGTGTTGAAGGTCTTATTCCAGTATTTTAATAGTGTCCTATTGGTTCTCAGCCACATTACCAGTAGAGACCCATAAAATTGTACTTTCCAATAAAAAACAATACAAAGCCCATTAGAATGTCTGTGATGGTGTGTATTGCTTTTTTCACCAGTTAGGCAACTTTTACAGCCTTTTCTCTATTCTCTACGACATAATAACATCAAGGAAACAAAAAAAATAAACGAGAATTGAGGAAGACTGGTTTCATACCTTAGTATCTGCTGGGAGGTTTTTTCCCAGAAATCCTCCTGCGTGTAAAATAAAATGAGCAGGAAAGCGGGCGTCAGAACCACTGCGATCAATAAAAGGCGTTGATTTCGGTGCATGATGGAAAATGTCCGCGTGGATAAATGAAATGTCTTCGATTAATATTACGCGTTTTTATTAAGTCTGTATTGTAAATCGTATTCCAGTTAGGATATTCCAGTATTCCGCATGTGATTATAACATGTTGAAATCACCAATGCACCATTTATAGAAACAGGTAATTTTGCGTGCCTGGATGAATGCGTGTAAGCAGTCCGTTGTAACCTGTTACAGGTGATGCGTCTGTGGGCGGGTGGAGACGTTCTCGTCGTCTAGGTCACATTTTAAGATAAACATGTTTTCATTTCACATTTTTATTTCACAGATATGCCTACTAAATTAAATTTGAGATCTGAATGCTTGCCCCGTTCGTTTCATGTTTAACCAAAACGAATATAATGTTAATAGAAAGCCAAGTCTAAACTTGTTTGTATTGCGCATGCGTGACTTTAACATCTCTGTGTCGTTTCATTGTAACTTATGATGCGCCGTATAGGGTTTGCAGGAGGCGCCAGGGCCGTGCAGAGACTTTAAAGGGGCAGGTGCTCAAAGTAAAAAAGGGGCACATGGGACAAGGCTATAAATAGGGCTGCGCTCAAAACATCAATACTGTATATCGTGATGAATTCCTTGCTGATATATGTATGAATATGGATGCTTCCGTATTGATACAGCAGCAAATGTCATGATGCAGCTTTGAAAAAGAAACAGAAAAGACCATTCTAACGTTTAAATGTATAAACATACTTTCTTAGCACCTGTTGATAAGTCTTGAATTAGAAACTGAAGTGAATTAAATTGTCCAAACCTTAAAGGGACAGTTCACCCAAAAATAAAAGTTCTGTCATCACTTACTCGCCCTCAGATTATCCAAACCTGTATCATGTTTTTGTTCTGTTGAACACATATTTGGAAGAATGTCAGTAACCAAACACATCTCATCCCCCATTTACTGCCATAGTAGGGAAAATAAATAGTATTTGAGTCAATGGGGGATAAGATCTGTTTGGTTACTGACATTCGTCCTTTGTGATTAGCAGAACAAAGAATGTACACAGGTTGGAAACAATCTGAGGAAGTAAATGATGATGTCATTTTTTATTTTGGGGTGAACTGTCCCCTTTAAGGTTTCCTCTCTGATGTACAGAAACACGCTGTAATAGTAAACTCTGCTTGGTCACTATTAATGAAATAAACGTGTCCACTGTATCATGACATATTGGTACTGTAAGGTTGTAGACAATATGCTATAAAAACACTGTGATCTGAAGTAATCTACAGAAGCAGCTGATGCTGAGGATGTTGATGCTGCTGTTGTCTTTACTGTTGTAGAAAATATAGTTTAGTCATATTAAAATGTAATTCTGTTTCTGACCCTCTTCTGAATTTATTCATTTTTTTAAATGATAATGAGAAGAAAAACAACACTGACGAGTATAATTCGAGGAAGAGAAAATCTGAATAAGCCTGTTTAACCGGTATTTCAACAACTGTTTTGAAGGCACTCTACTGTAAATATTGTAATAATAATACTTCCAAAGTATTAAAAGTATTAACATTTGACTAAATAACAGGGGACCAGCCCCTCGACGCCCGTGAAACTTTCTCCCCCAAACAGCAAAGTGCGATTCCAGAAGTGAACCTGCATCTTTGTTTATTGCTGTGTGTAATGTACATTAGATGCTCAGCTAACGTCACTTCAGTTCAGGGCAGACTCAGCCGTCATTCGCTGTTCACAAAGTGCCGTACACCAATGTTTCTTTGATTAATAATTGTGCTGTAATATAATACTGCGGGAGCATGATGTATACGTGTATCGGGCAACCGGCACATTATAGAAACAGGTAATTTTGCGTGCCTGGATGAATGCGTGTAAGCAGTCCGTTGTAACCTGTTACAGGTGATGCGTCTGTGGGCGGGTGGAGACGTTCTCGTCTAGGTCACATTTTAAGATAAACATGTTTTCATTTCACATTTTTATTTCACAGATATGCCTACTAAATTAAATTTGAGATCTGAATGCTTGCCCCGTTCGTTTCATGTTTAACCAAAACGAATATAATGTTAATAGAAAGCCAAGTCTAAACTTGTTTGTATTGCGCATGCGTGACTTTAACATCTCTGTGTCGTTTCATTGTAACTTATGATGCGCCGTATAGGGTTTGCAGGAGGCGCCAGGGCCGTGCAGAGACTTTAAAGGGGCAGGTGCTCAAAGTAAAAAAGGGGCACATGGGACAAGGCTATAAATAGGGCTGCGCTCAAAACATCAATACTGTATATCGTGATGAATTCCTTGCTGATATATGTATGAATATGGATGCTTCCGTATTGATACAGCAGCAAATGTCATGATGCAGCTTTGAAAAAGAAACAGAAAAGACCATTCTAACGTTTAAATGTATAAACATACTTTCTTAGCACCTGTTGATAAGTCTTGAATTAGAAACTGAAGTGAATTAAATTGTCCAAACCTTAAAGGGACAGTTCACCCAAAAATAAAAGTTCTGTCATCACTTACTCGCCCTCAGATTATTCCAAACCTGTATCAATGTTTTTGTTCTGTTGAACACATATTTGGAAGAATGTCAGTAACCAAACACATCTCATCCCCCATTTACTGCCATAGTAGGGAAAATAAATAGTATTTGAGTCAATGGGGGATAAGATCTGTTTGGTTACTGACATTCGTCCTTTGTGATTAGCAGAACAAAGAAATGTACACAGGTTGGAAACAATCTGAGGAAGTAAATGATGATGTCATTTTTATTTTGGGGTGAACTGTCCCTTTAAGGTTTCCTCTCTGATGTACAGAACAACAGCTGTAATAGTAAACTCTGCAGGACATGGTCACTATTAATGAAATAAACGTGTCCACTGTATCATGACATATTGTACTGTAAGGTTGTAGACAATATGCTATAAAACACTGTGATCTGAAGTAATCTACAAGAAGCAGCTGATGCTGAGGATGTTGATGCTGCTGTTGTCTTTACTGTTGTAGAAAATATAGTTTAGTCATATTAAAAATGTAATTCTGTTCTGACCCTCTTCTGAATTTATTCATTTTTTTAAATGATAATGATAAGAAAAACAACACTGACGAGTATAATTCGGAGGAAGAGAAAATCTGAATAAGCCTGTTTAACCGGTATTTCAACAACTGTTTTGAAGGCACTCTACTGTAAATATTGTAATAATAATACTTCCAAAGTATTAAAAGTATTAACATTTGACTAAATAACAGGGGACCAGACCCCTCGACGCCCGTGAAACTTTCTCCCCCAAACAGCAAAGTGCGATTCCAGAAGTGAACCTGCATCTTTGTTTATTGCTGTGTGTAGATGTAACATTAGATGCTCAGCTAACGTCACTTCAGTTCAGGGCAGACTACACACACACAAACGCCGTGCATGCTCTGTTCTCGGCGGACTTATAAAATACTAATACTACTTATAATAATAACAATAATAAGTAGACAAGCACACCGCTCCGCGAATGCTTTGTATGCTGGAGAAGGCGCTAAACTACTGAAGGCGTCTGAACGTGAGGGGGCGTTCCAGATGAGGTGGTCAGGTGAAAGGTCATCACGGGGGTCATTTAATGTAGGGTTAAATTATTATTAATACATTTTTCTAATAGTAAGATTGGGCAGGCGTTCACAAAAGGGCCTTTAATTACAAAAATATATATTTTTTTGCCTCAACAAAAGGGCACTTTCGCCATTAAGGGCCATAAAGGCAGGTGCTCAAGCGCCCTCCGTCTGCACGTGCCTGTGAGGCGCCGTATAGGGCTTAAATCAAACTGCGCTTATGGATACATATATAAAAGCGTGCATACACATACATACATTGCTCACATATACATGTATACTTTTGGATGTTCGAGCAAACACATATGAAAAACATGTGTGCACTAATGTGAAATCCATACCAATACTTATGTTAGTAATGCATGCATATACACTTTTACGCGAATACATATAAACTCGATGGGTGCAAACACATCTATGAAACACTCGCACATACATACAAAGTATGACACGCTTTAGTTTACATATAGTGATTTCATATGTGGATGTGCTGGAACTTTTCAGTGTAAACGGAAGGCATTGTATGTATGTGTATGCACGCTTCTATATATGTATTCATAAGCGCAGTTTGATTTAAGGCAAGCCCTATACGGCGCCTCATAGATATGTTACAGGAGCAATAATACAATAGGTGCTAATACAAAGTATAGTTTCAACAAAAGCTAGACCACTGTTGAGAGAAAGAGTGTTAGTGTTTTTTTAATTTGCTGTCAAGTATTCTCAGAAGAGATGAGTTTTAAGTAGTTTTTTGAATGTTGTGAGAGATGTGGTTGACAGGACTGAGTTAGGAAGAATGTTCCACCAGGAATGAGACTAAGAATATGCTGTAAGTCCTGATCTGAAACTGAATGTAAGTATCGAGGAGCCGGAGTGCACAGTAGAATCCGAAATGACTGTTAACCATCCATCAAACCCCCGCACTGGGCAGCTCTGATAATGGCCTGTGGTGGCATGAAAGGAATCACGCTGAAAAACAAGTTTTGGTAGGAGTTCCTCTTTTCGGATGAGTGATAAGAGATGCTTTGGAGTCAGACGTCATTGACAGGCAAATATTTCATTTACAGTTTCAACTTACAGAAATATGCTTATTGCACTGAAAACTGCTTACACAAATCACCAGAGGACCGTGAAAAGGTGACTTTTTGTTATCTTAAACTTATATCAAACTTATCTTAATCATCTTATCTTATCTGGCCATACAAACGCTTTTTAGAGTTAGCCTGCTGATGGTTGCCCTAAGAAAATTAAGCATCAGCCTATTAAAGTTAAAGCAACTGTTTTTATTTTGGTAGATAACCTTTGTATTTAGTTGTACTTGTACTACAAATATTTAACTTTAGATACTACGCATGCGCAAAGCTTCACCAGGGTGGCCATATTGAGCATTGCATTATTTGCTTTCCTCCCCATTCATTTCAGTGCCAGTGACACATATTGTGAATATTAATATCTTTGGAAATACTTCAATGATAAATTTAATGTCTGCAAATGTGACAGAATGAAACAATCCAATGTCTTTGTGTGCTAAGCTGTCTCCTTGTCGTTTCTGGCTTATTTAAAAAAACAAAACAATGTTGCGTTGCAACAGTTGGTAAACAAGCTTAAAAACCCAGAACTATGTTTTTATATAAACTGTCGACCCATAATCGACCCCCCCCCAACAACAAATGTGTTTTAACTGTGTCAAAGGATTATTTCACCACCCTATGTGAACCTGAGAGAATTAAGGAGATATATAAAGGTCTAGGTGTATTCTTCTTTCTGATGCTTCACGTGTTTGTATCCACTTTTATCTCAATAAAAATTAAATGAGAGTGCCTATTTTTTCATGAAATATTGCAGTGCTTATTGTAAGTAGTTTATCAATGCGAGTCATTCTCTCTTGAAAAATCATTTGTCCTCATAATCTTTAGTTAAAATCTGAAAATGCACTTCCCTCCTGTAATGGCTATTCATCTTAAATGACATATATTAGATTGCTTGGGCGGAGCATCCGTTAACTCCTCCCCTTCAGCTGTGAGTCTGCTGCCAGTTCCATTCCAAAATGCAGCGGCTGTTTTTATACATCCAATCAAATGGCAGAGAAAGACGAATGCCACGCCCACTGCTTTTCTCATTCAAAATTCCATTTCACTCGGAAATGTGTAAAAATACAGAAGTCAAAACGATCGCAACATCTGGTCCACGAGGTTGATTTATCTGTGGAGGGTAAACAAACATTTAAATACAATAAATAAATACAAACTATGATTCATAATACACATTACACATGCTAAATGTAGCTTGAGGGATGGTATGACGCTTTTACTTCAAGTTAACCGACTCCTGTCCTGATGAATATGTTTGTATGAAAATAATTAGCATTCATGTCGAGACAGCGATAGGTCTATGGAAAGATTTCATTCTTGTCTCAATGTTAAGTTCATCTTTAATGTACACTTCTTACCAAATTGTGTTCCCTCTCGCACTTTGTGCACTCACACGTCATCAATTCACATAATCTTCTTTTGTTAAGTACCCCGAATCAAATTGTTCGCAAACTCTATTCCTTGGGTATAGAGAGATGTACGTCTTAATATATTAACAATGGCATTGACTTTATAAATGTGAAATTATTCTTTTTCGCTACAGCGAAGCACACACGTTTTCCATAACAGTAAAATATGAGACGTCAAACATAAGATCAGATCTTTAAATTCACAGGGACAGTAGCTGGTGGAAAAGAAGAATGCGTCCAGTATCAGTAAGCGTCTGTTCAAAGTAAACGTGTAATAAATCATAGCTTTAAACTACTGCCTTTAAGATATTTAAGACTATTTAAGACATCAGCAAACACCAGCGGCGGCAAATGCCAGAGGGTCCGGGACCTTTTTTTTAATGTGGGCCGACTGATCCGGTGTAAAAAATATTTTACAGAAAACTGTATTTTTACTTATTAAGCTGTTTACTTATTAGACGGAGACTCCCGTAGGCTACTTGTGATATAGTAGCTCTGTACACATAAAAACCTAGAATGAAAGACATAGTTTTTTTTTGCAATTTTTGCTTGAGCAACAGCTCTACTGGACTCTACAGTAAAACATGTATAAAACGATGTTCTGTGAGATAACACATTGTTTGATGTCATTCAGGTGAAGAATGTGAGGACGTGGAGATCCTGTCACAGGTTGGGCTGAATACTGTACCTCCTGATGCGCCTGCGGCCCGTCTCATCGCAGCTGACTACACCTGTCAAAGACCTGCGGCGGTTTTTGTGTTTGCTCAGTACATCCTGCTGCTGAAGAAAAAGTCGCCGATGAAATATGATCGCAATGACAGAAACAACTTGTTTCAACACTTTAACCACAAACAAAAACAGCATTAACAATAGATAAATAATTTAAAAGTATTTTAATATTTATAATAATATAGTTATTGGGTGACAAATGGTACTTGAGCATGTCTATAATTGTCTTTTGGTATTTAAATGTTCAAACTCTATAATAAAACTTGGGGTTGTTTCAACCTGGGTCAAAAATGAATTTTTGTAAGTTCGCTATACTGTAAACTATGAAAATAACTTCAATAAAGGACCACACAAAGTTTCTTTACTGGACTAAATGTATTTGGGCAAACACAGCCACGAAAGCATCAATTCGCACAACAAAACTAAATGACAATAATTGCCCAGCAGATTGAAGATGTTCTCCGGTGCCACACCGTGTGGTTCAGCCACTTTCACTGCCAGCATGTCGAGAGCCTCCGGGCGACCACAGACTTACCCAACTGCCCAAACAATAGCAGATATACATTGTTATTTTTTTTATTATTATTTTTAGATCTTTCTAAAATTCTTCAACATGAAATCTGTATCTGACCTTGCTGACAAGAAGCTTCACAGGGCAGCATCTGTTTGACGGGTGAACCCATGGCCATCTCTACAGTCCCGATGGCTTTCACCAGTTCTGCAAACTCGGCCGGCTCCAGCGAGGCTGCGTGGTCACTGCCTTTACATGTTAGTTAAGTTACAAACATTCGCCACAGGAGGGCAGCAGAGTCTCGTGTTCTCATTGATCTCGTTCGAGCGGCGCGATCGATTTATTAAACAAATTAAAGGTAGTTTATGTTTTTAAATGACACAGAACAAGGAGCCCATCATTTTTCATGCTTAAAATGAATTACAACATATAAGACAAATAAAACAAAACGTGTTTTTAATTTATTTCGCCATAAATATATAAACTTCAATTCTGTGACAACATCTGAGTCGGTTTTGTTTTGTCATGAATGTTTAAAAAGTTGCATTTTGTGGCAAATCAAATACTGGCACAAGCATGCCAATGGAATATAAATAGAGCTCAATAACATTCAGCTGCAAGAGATGAGAGATTTACGTATATGTCATTGTAATAGTCCTAGTTTCTCATCACAATATTTGTAAATTCAATCTACATCTCCCTTTAAATCCAGTCTACACACTCAGATCTGAAGACATTTCCCGCAAGATCCAGGATTTCCAAAACTAAAGAGCAAAACTGGAACTGCAGAGGGAAGATGATGCGTTTCTAATCAGATCTTCACTTTGACATTTCAGAGGAAGGGTTTGTGCTCGGTGTTGAAGTGCAGTTAGAGAGAATCTCTCACATGTTCATTATCACAGAGCTCTTATTTTATTTCAGCCCTCAAACAACACTGAAAGCAGCTTTTCAACCTTCTGACTCCATTAAAACAATCCATCACTCATGTGTTGAAACCATTCAGTCCTGAGATCAGATAGCATCGTGTGATATATATACCACAAACCATCTGATAGAATATTCGATATGAGCACAGTTCCGATCTCAGAAGGTTTTGCACACGGCAACAGAGATAATTTTGCAACACACGTCGGTTACTAAAAGCCGGTAGCATCTCTGAAGAATAAAAAAGGGTCTTTGCAGCAGTACCATATTGAAACAAAATGTTTGGTTTTTAAAAAGCCATTTTATCACCTCTAGAACTTTTCTCTCCATTGTCCTATCAATATAAAAGCTATAAAGGTTAAAAAAGAACTAAAACGAATAAAGACACAGGAGGTTACTGGATGAGAGAGGTGAACAGGAGCCGGTACTCAACTCGGGTTGCCAGATTTTGCCAAAATTCTAAGGCAAAACCACGTAAATCCATTCAGAAGAAGGCAATGCCAGAATGCATTGTAACAAAACAATAATTCATTCAAGAACACGGATGATTTGAGATCAACGTTATTATAATATACTGAACGTAGTGGCAATACTGTCGCAGAAAGAAATTAACAGACCACTTCAAAGTTTTATTCAATCAACATAGACGTATTGTGTTCATTGCATATAAGTTGTCTACAGGCCGCTCCGTAAGATGTTAACACTCGTCCAGAAGCACTTCTGGTTTCAGTGTTTATTTATTGTGATTATTTGTCTGAAATCGTAAGCACATTTTAAAGACATTTGCTTAACATTTGAAATCGGATATGAACATTCTGTTGGTTGTATTGAATATTTTCTGTCAGCTGGAGCGACAGAAATTTAACATAAAATAATAGTATTTTTTCTTGGAGGGGATATATAGTAAACTGCTTTCCCTGTTTTTCTTGAAAATTTGCTGTCATTTTCTGAAATTGTACAGATTTTTACCGTATTTTACAGTAAAAAAATTAATCTGGTAGCTGGGGCACCAGATTTAAATTGTAAAAAACAGTTTTTTCCAAATAAAAATGACAATTTTTTCCCGGTTTTCGTTTAAAGTTGCGGTCTTTTCTTTTTTTTACAAGTGAATAATTAAAAAAAAAATCCCTTTCATTACATTTTACGTGTAAAATCTGTAATATAAATGACGTTTTTTCTACAGTGTACACAAAATACCTTTTAGTACCTTCAAGTTCCTCTGTTATGTATTCGATCTAAAGACCAAGTCTCACATCAGTTAGTAGGGACAGTTGCCGTCAGACAGATTCGCCTTATGTTTTCGGTAATCTGAGAGGAATCTGAGTCGGCCCACGAAGAACATTTTGGAAGCATTTCAACTGTAAACAGCCAGAGATGTTTCTGGAGAAAGTTTAGCGCAGCCTTCAATCTTCCATGATTGAAATCTCACACTGATCATTTTCTTAAGCTCTTTCTACATTTACAAGCAAGTATTGTTCGTGTACAAAAACAAAATCCTTTCATTTCAAAGCAATAATGTAAACACTGCAACATACTGTGTGTAGTTTGTGCTTGGCAACATTCTTAAAAATCTTTGTGATCTGCAAAAGAAAGAAAGTCATACATGTTTGAAATGACACGTCAATGAGTAAATGATGAAAGAGTTTTGGGTGAACTATCCCTGTAATGCATAATGTGAGAGATGTGGATTCAATAAGATCGCAATCGCCTAAAAGTGTCAAAGGTCAAAATGAAGTGTGCTTAAAATGATATAAAGAAGTCAACACAACTTTTAACATTGCGTGTGACATCAACAACTCACAATGAAAACAATAAACAATCTATACATTTCCAAAGCCGTTGGTGTCCACACAGAACTCCAAGAGAGCAAAGACGAGGAGGAACTGCACGAGGAGAACTTTGTGTGGGATGCTTGACAAGAAATAGTGGTTCTTGACACAATAGTTTATACTAAAGATATTTAGGCTTTCTAGCCCTACTTAATGATAAAACGCATCCCCTCCTCCACAATAAGTCCTGGCTGTTTCCATGGCAACCTCGCTGCCATCATCTGGCAGACTCCCCGAGTAAATCAAAGCCGTAAGTTTGGGGAGTTCTCCACTCACGAACTACCTGCTTCTAATTCTAATAAACATACGCCTCAAGTTATGACCGGTTTCAAGTTCAGACGTTGAGTTTGTATTTGCAAGTCATGATGAACGGCCAGAGCTCAACCCGACGGGTCGCAAAATGAGACATAAGAAGAATGTGAGAGATGTTTTAGTTGAAACAATGACTGTCAAAGCGTTAGGATCAGCCAAACCTCCCGCCCCCTCCCGAGGCGTTGTGGAGTTGGCAAGCGATGGCATTAGTCATTTTACAGTCAGAATGATGTGTTTGAAGCACGGTTATCGGCAGTCTGAACGTACCTGTCGTCTGGTTTCTGTGTTATCCCAGTGTGCCATGATGTCCCGGGGGAGATGCGTAGATGTGGGTCACATTTATGTGATGAATTTTTGCCTCAGATGTTCTTTGATGGTACAGAGGAATGAAGAAGCTGCGGTTATTTGCATAAAGACATCTCTGAATACAACAAAGATCTATTAATATTATACACATTGCGTGTGCTATATAATTCATACAAATTGTGTTGTGTATTGACAAGTGAATAAACAATATTAAATTGGTTTATCAAAAATGTTACGTACTCAAGGGGTGGACTCTTGACCACCTAGCAACCCGTTAGGGATGCTCATAAGACAGTCTAGTTAGTTATGTTTGTGTCAAACTCCACATGTTCAGCTGGTAAGGTGAGGTCTTGAGACCCATGTCAAATCCTGAGCCGTTTCTCTGTGGGGGCGCGGGGAGAGGTTTCTCCCGTCATGATCCTCACCTGCTATCCGAAGGGTTTCCATAGCAACAACAAAAGTCTTGTTCAGTGTCTGTTGAATTTCAACAAAATCAAACATCAGGAGTGACACAGCAACACGAAAAACTGACAGCATGACAACAAGACACAGGAAAACTGTTATCACATAAAAACATTTTTTTTACTTTTCCTAAATATGTACAGCACATGTACAAAAATGTGTACGATACAAAGTATTCCTCTCAGGTCTGGATTACCATCTCGGGGAAGATTAGAAAAGGAATGATTACAAAATGGCCAATTTACTCAAGTGTTTCCAGTATTTGGGTTAACTCCGCATGTTATGTACCTGCAGCAGTTCACCGCTGTCCTTTTTAACAGGGATGTGTCTCATTCATTGATCATATTTCATATTCAGTGACAATACGCCCTTTTCACATGCCGTCACGCATCTTCCGTTCAGTCGCGAAGCAGTGTATCGTTACTTCCGCTAGCACTCCAGTTCATAAGGTGGCGGTAATGCACCTATAAGCTGCTTTGCCAACCACCAGTAAAACTCAAGAAGAAGAAGTTACTTCCGCTAGCGCATCAGAATGGAGTTTACCAAGTCCCGTGCACATCTGCCTCAAATACAGCTAGATGATGTACAACATCTTGCAGACAAATTTTCGCTTATGACCAGATCAACGCCAGAGAAAGGATACAAATAATTCGTTGAACAGTACCTGTTTGATTATGAAGACAAGTGTTCTGTTTTCTTTTTGTGTCAGCGAAGGTGCTAGGATAAGAACATGAATACGTGTTCTGTCAGTTTTGTTTCCACTGTTGTTAAATTCCAGCGCGACGGCAAAACGGAAGTTCTTCTTCTTCTTCTTCTTCTTCGTCTTCTTCTTCGTCTTCTTCTTGTTGTTGCAAGACGGATGTTATGATACACTGCTTTGCGAGAAGGTGGAAGTTAAGTGAGGTCATTGTGAAAAGGGCTTATTGCATTATCAACTTTAAACCCTTCAAAGACTTTGGGATTCAAATGCATTAATCATACATTGAAAATACATATAACTGAAAGCTATAAGCCACATGATGTCAAGTTAGAAGTGCATCACAAAAATGAGTACTGTATGCTGATTACACTGTAATACTGTTTGTCATGTATGTAATGTGATGGAGTAACCACAAGTTGCTGTGACTCCAATGTTGTTGATATTGAGACACAAAGTAAATACAGATCTGAGTTCAACCACATGCGGTCTCCTGTCATCAATACATAACATGGTGTCAGAATTAGCAAACAAACAAGATGGAACAGTTAAAACCTCCAGTAGCCCTGAAAGACCACATTTCAAGTGAACTGAAACGTATGGAAGAGATGGGGTTATCAAAAAACAGACAGAGCCGGCCGAATGGGTAAACAGCATGGTGACCATAGTAAAACCCAACAAAATCAGGATCTGCATAGACCCTCAGGATCTAAACAAAGCAATACGGAGAGAGCACTACCCTCTTAAAACTGATTCTCATCCCAGCCGCTTCACACTCGGCTGCAAACCGTCCCAGTGCATGCTGAAGGTCCTGGTCTGATGGGGCTAGCACGACAACATCATCCGCAAAGAGCAGAGATGATATCCCTCCCCAAACCCGACACCCTCCGGCCCCAGGCTGCGCCTAGAAATTCTGTCCATAAAAATTATGAACAGAACCGGCGACAAAGGGCAGCCCTGCCGGAGTCCAATATGCACCGGGAACAAGTCTGACTTACTGCCGGCAATGCGAACCATTGACCGTCATTTTCAAATTGGAAGCTGGTTCTGGTTCTGACCGCAGTTATTCTTGGGCTATGATCAGATGTCTATTAGATTTTGCTTGAGCAAAGTTTCTACTGGACTGCGTTCAGCCTTATTTTTACTTTCCCACCTGCTGACAGTCACTTCAAATGCAGGCTATCTAAATGTGTTTACATTACAAACTTTGTAGAGAGAAACATTTTGACATGTGCAAACATTCACAAACATGGACAAACTCACGGACATGTGTTTGTGCATGTTTGTTCACTGCCAACAATTTGTTCCGATAAAACATGGATAAAACAAAGATAAAACAAGATAAAACATAGATAAAACATAGATAAAACAAACTAAAACATAGATAAAACATAGATAAAACAAGATAAACATAGATAAAACAAAGATAAAACATAGATAAAACAAAGATAAAACATAGATAAAACAAAGATAAAACATAGATAAAACAAAACATAGATAAAAAACATAGATAAAACATAAAACAAAGATAAAACATAGATAAAACAAAACATAGAAACATAGATAAAACAGATAAAACATAGATAAACATAGATAAAACATAGATAAAACAAAGATAAAACATAGATAAAACAAAACATAGATAAAACATAGATAAAACAAAGATAAAACATAGATAAAACATAGATAAAACATAGATAAAACAAACAAAGATAAAACATAGATAAACAAGATAAACATAGAGATAAAACATAGATAAAACAAAGATAAAACATAGATAAAACATAAAACAAGATAAAAAAGATAAAACATAGATAAAACAAACAAAACATAGATAACAAAGATAAAACATAGATAAAACATAGATAAACAAGATAAAACAAAACAAAGATAAACATAGATAAACAAGAAAACATAGATAAAACAAGATAAAACATAGATAAAACAAAGATAAAACATAGATAAACAGAGATAAAACAAAGATAAAACATAGATAGAAACATAGATAAAACAAGATAAAACATAGATAAAAGATAGATAAACATAGATAAAACAAGATAAAATAGATAAAACATAGATAAAACATAGATAAAACATAGATAAAACAAAGAAAAGATAAAAAAACATAGATAAAACATAAAACAAAGATAAACATAGATAAAAAACAAACATAGATAAAACATAGATAAAACAAAGATAACATAGATAAACAAAACATAGATAAAACATAGATAAAACATAGATAAAACAAAGATAAAACATAGATAAAACAAAGATAAAACATAGATAAAACAGATAAACATAGATAAAACATAGATAAACATAGAGATAAAACATAGATAAACAAAGATAAAACATAGATAAAACAAAGATAAAACATAGATAAAACAAAGATAAAACAAAGATAAAACAAAACATAGATAAAACATAGATAAAACATAGATAAAACAAAGATAAAACATAGATAGATAAAACAAAATAGATAAAACATAGATAAAACATAGATAAACATAGATAAATCATAGATAAAACATAGATAAAACAAAGATAAAACATAGATAAAACAAAGATAAAACATAGATAAAACAAAGATAAAACAAAGATAAAAAGATAAAACAAAAGAGATAAACAAGATAGATAAAACATAGATAAAACATAGATAAAACATAGATAAAACATAGATAAAACCTGCAGCACATCTCTTCACAGCTGACTACACCTGTCAAAGACCTACGGGCCAAGGGGCGGTTTTTGAGTTTGCTCAGTACATCCTGCTGCTGAAGAAAATGTTGCCGATGAAATATGATCGCAATGACTGAAACAACTTCTAAACATTCTTTGTCTCTATTTTTTCTGGTGTTTCAACACTTTAACCACAAACAAAAACACTAAGTACAAAACTAACAATATATACATGAATTTAAAAATCTCTTGACTCATTGGATTTTGTGCAGTGGGTGCAAGAGCCTACTCATGCTCACGGTCACACACTGGACTTGGTCCTTTCATATGGATTCAAATATCAGACATTGAAATCAATGAAACAAGATTTTCTGACCACAGACTTTTTTCAGATCCAGTTATTGCATCGATATTTCTCCACTCAGTCATGTGAGAGATTTGCTGCCTCTTATGGTTTATTGGATCCATCTTTGCCTGAACTGTCCTCTACTTTGCAGGATGTGAACAGACTTTTTAATTGCTTCAATCAAAAATGTTTGTCTACTTTGGATGTCATTGCTCCGTTAAAACCTAAACGTATTGTTACTAAACCCCAGCCATGGCTTAATGATTCAACTCGTTTGCTCAGAAAGGCATGCAGAAGAGCAGAGCGAGTAGAGGCAAGGATAAGTTCCAGGTCTTATGGAAAGAAAGAAAGAATTTGGATGTTTAGCATTTACGCTACAAACATTCGCCACAGGAGAGTCTCGTGTTCTCCTTGATCTCGATCGCACGGTGTGATCGATTTGTTAAACACTTTTTTTTTTTTTTTTAATGAAAGCTAAATTAAAACTTTCGTGATAGTTTACGTTTTTAAATGACACAGAACGAGTTTAAAATAAATTACAACATATAAGGCAAATAAAACAAAACTTTGAAAAAAAATGTTTTTATTTTATTTTGACAGAAATATTTAAACTCAAATTTTGTCACAACATCTGAGTCGGTTTCGTTTTGTCATGAATTTTAACTTAAGTTGCATATCAGTGCCAAATCAATTACTGGCACAAGCATGCCAATGGAATATAAATAGCTCAATAACATTCAGCTGCAACATTTGTGTCTCTCTTGTTTCAGATTTCCATTTCCATTTAGTCATTTAGCAGACGCTTTATCCAAAGTGACTTACAGAGAGTTCAGGGAGCAATAAGCGATATGTCATATAGGAGCCATAATACAATAGGTGCTAACACAAAGTTACTAGTTTCAGCAAAAGCTAGATCACTGTTGAGAGAATGAGGGTGTTTTTTTTCTTCTCATTTGTCTGTCTAGTATTCTCAGAAGAGATGGGTTTTAAGTAATTTTTTTTAATGTTGTGAGGGGTGTGGTTGACCGGACTGAGTTAGGAAGAATGTTCCACCAGGAGGGAATGAGCTGATAAGGCTGTTAGTCCTGTTCAACTTGACACTGAATGTAAATATCTAAAATAATTGTGGATGGGTGGAGCACCTGTATCCTATAAATGATGTTGCATCCCTCTATTCGGCCCCTTTACTCTACGACTCATTAGCGTCCGTAACCGCAACCTCTTTACTTGAACTCAAACATCGTATACAAAGACATCTCTAAAATGCCTTCTGAGTTTGAACTCTGTCCTGGAAGAAGAATCGGGGGCTCCAACCCCTGTTTCATCATCGCTGAGATCGGCCAAAACCACCAAGGAGACATCGAGATTGCCAAAAAAATGATCCAAATGTCAAAGGTAAGGTCTTGCTTGATCGGTGGGTAAGTTGAACCATGTGAAAGCATCAATTCGGATGATATGGTGTCAAACTGATGGTTGCTCTGAGTGATAGACAGACAGACATATAAATCCATGTCTGACATTTATAAAGAAGAGTTTCTGCTCAACTTAATACGGCAGAATTGATTCACTGTCTCTCTCTCTCTCTTTTTCTTTGGTCGTGCTGTCATGTAGGATTGTGGTGCTGACTGTGTGAAGTTTCAGAAGAGCGAGATCGAGCACAGATTCACAAAACATGCTTTAGAGCGTCCTTATACGTCCCCTCACGCCTGGGGTCCAACCTATGGAGCTCACAAGCGTCACCTGGAGTTTAGTCACCAGCAGTACAGAGAACTGCAGCGCTACGCAGATGACATCGGGATCTTCTTTACAGCATCAGGGATGGACGAGGTGAAATATTTCATCGTGCACAGATAGTAATGTTTTATGTTTGTACATATGCAGATAAACATAATGATGATTTATAAATATTCAATGTTCTGCTTCTATCAGATGGCTGTGGAATTTCTTCACGAGATAAACGTGCCGTTTTTCAAAGTGGCCTCAGCTGACACGAACAACCTACCTTACCTGGAGAAAACTGCCAAAAACGGTGAAACTCACACCTGAGACTCACTGGCTGCAGTTTTACTATCCCATCTTACTATCAAAATATCAGGCACAAAGACAAAAATATTTACCTCATTTCCATCCGGAGCATCTTTGTCTGTGTTTGAAGCTGTTGTATTTCTGCAGGTCGTCCCATGGTGATCTCCAGCGGGATGCAGTCGATGGAAACCATGCGCTGCGTTTATCAAACAGTGAAGAAGCACAATCCCAACTTCACCTTCCTGCAGTGCAACCGCTTATCCACTGCCGACAGAGCACATCAATCTCAGTTTGATTCCTGTAAGAGATCCTCCCACCCAAATCCTGCTAACCCAACCCCTTGACTCATCTGACTTCAAACGAATAAATAAATAAATGTACTTGTTTTTGCAAATGTAGGCGTTCCAGAAGGAGTTTCCGGACATTCCGATAGGTTACTCTGGACATGAGGCTGGGATCCTTGTGTCTGTGGCTGCCGTGGCACTGGGGGCAAAGGTCTTGGAGCGTCATGTGACCCTGGACAAGACCTGGAAAGGCAGTGACCACGCAGCCTCGCTGGAGCCGGCCGAGCTTGCAGAACTGGTGAAAGCCATCAGGACTGTAGAGATGGCCATGGGTTCACCCGTCAAACAGATGCTGCCCTGTGAAGCTTCTTGTCACAGCAAGGTCAGATTTCATGAAGGATTTTAATAGATCTAAAAGATTCTAATAATGAAAAATAACAGAATGTAATAAAACTGCTATTGTTTGTGCAGTTTGGGTAAGTCTGTGGTCGCCCGGAGGCCGCTCCGCAAGGGTGTGATGTTAACTCTCGACATGCTGGCAGTGAAAGTGGCTGAACCACACGGTGTGGCACCGGAGAACATCTTCAATCTGGTTGGCAAAAAAATCACAGCGGACGTTGGAGAAGATGTCACCATAACTGATGCCATGATAGAATGTTAATGATCAGATTCACAGGCAGTGTGTTTCGTGTTGTTGGGGAAGGGATAAAAAAAAAAAGAGTTAATTCTGTATAAACAATAGAATGTATCTTTTGAAAACTATATATAAATTGTAGAAAGATGATCGTCAGATTTTCCTTTAGAATGAAGTTTTTGAGCCAAGAATAAATCCACATTTGCAGATAATTAATTAAATTAATTATTGTTATCTAAATGATTTTAATATGTACAAATGTGCACATTTACTGTGGTAGACTGGGAGTATGTATAAGTGGTTGGTGCAATGTATGTATGTTAAATGTCAAATC
Organism: Triplophysa siluroides; assembly: GCA_006030095.1. Taxonomy (NCBI): domain Eukaryota; kingdom Metazoa; phylum Chordata; class Actinopteri; order Cypriniformes; family Nemacheilidae; genus Triplophysa; species Triplophysa siluroides. The sequence continues at coordinate 51,848 of VCII01000891.1, read as the reverse complement.
AGTTTATTTATCAAAAAATAATAAATGCACTTAATAAAATACACTTAAATAAATATGAAATAAAAGAATTATTTAATATCACCAACATGGCCTTTTTTAGCACTCAAGTTCTACATACGACAATGAACAAGCTATCCTTAATACTACCAGGTGACATAACACACAAAAATAAATCAATTAAAAAGAAAATTAAATTAAAAAGAAAAAAATATTGCAAAAGCAATGCTAAAAAAATCACAATAGCAAAACAATAACATCAAGACTATGTCCGTGTCCTTGAAGATAAATCACTCTTATGTTTTACATCATAAATAAAATATATATTAATAGTATAAAATTATGTATTGCTTTAATAATAAAGCTGTTTGTTTTCTAGATCTTAGCTTTCAAAGATGTACTGTTTATTTGTCGATTTCCCAACATAAATATTGGTGTGGTCAAAAGCTGAAATATAAGAAAAAATTAACAACAATTTAGTACTGACCCATACAACTAACAGGTGTTTACAAAAAGTCCATAGCACAGAATAATAATAACTAGAAAGTAAAGTTTGAGAACAAACTTTATGTTGGCTTGACAAAGCCTGGCCTAACGAGTTTGAAATAGTTTGAAAGGTTTTATCGTTAAACGTATTGTTAAACTTTGTTCTCATTGTTCTGATGCAGAGATATAGGTTTTGCTAAACGGTTGCTAGGCTAACCTGTTTGGTTGCTATGGGCGTGGCTTAGCATCTGCCAGTGATGATACTCTAAGCTATAGGTGAAACACACAAACCCGCATGTCTCTACGATGTTCTGATGCAGAGATATAGGTTTTGCTAAACGGTTGCTAGGCTAACCTGTTTGGTTGCTATGGGCATGGCTTAGCATCTGCCAGTGATGAGGCAAAAGTTGATCTTGTAGTTAAAAAAAATCTCAAACAAAGAAGGTCCAGGTGTCAAAGAGTTAACTTTATTTGTTAAGTCAAACAAAGTGAGATGTTCCCAAAGCATCTGAAGACCAAGTGTTTTCCAGCCTATATTTATAGTGAAACTTCTGAAAGATGTTCCCTTCTAAAACCAATCAGGTCATTTCCTGTTATCTCTTAATTTTATTAACCAACTATCGTTTTTCTGCCACAAATAAATCCCAGGCAACAAGGTACGTATTTACTGGGGTGCGCTCGCCAACCTCTTTTTTAATAAAGTTGTATACAAGGTCACTGAAGTTATTAAAAAGCTGGACCATGTCCATATCTATCTATATACAAGGTCACTTCATATGAAATCATCAAAAACAGCCGGATCATGTTTTTATGAGTCTAAACTTCTTGAACTCAGGCTTCTAGGGCTCAGAGACATTACTGGATTTTATATTGCTGCATAGTGCTCAAATGTGCTCTTAAACATGCTTAAAATGATATAAAGTGCATATATGTGAACAATCATTGATTAGGTTGTAGAGATTGTAACATTAAATCATCAAGTCCTTTGGTTAAAGTTGATTTCAGATCATTCTACTAATACACTCGTGAATACTAATGTTCCTATGAACTTCTTAATACTGCTTAGTGCACGTGCAGTATGAATGTTCTAACCGGTTCTACTTCTAACATTAAGTTTCCTTTTCAATGATTTCTGTTAGTTTAAAAGCAGGCGCTGATAACGCGCTGGTTACACGTGCAGTGAACAACAGACTATCCTCTCTTCTCCATTGCTCATCTGAACATGACGTACAAGGAACTAGCCAATCAGAGAGCTTGTTGCATATCTTTCTCCATGGCTAATTTGCATTGTTTAACCTCGTTTTACCAATGCACGGCCCAAAGTGTCAGGGAAATGCTAAATAGAGAGGCTAAAGGAAAAGCTAAATGACTAAGCTAATCGAATAGCAAATCGGAAAAGGAAAGGCAGCGGGAAAATGGAAATGCAAATGGTAAAAGAAATAGTCTTTTAAATGACTGATTGAAATCCAACTATTTATTCTTCTTTTTAAATCGCAATTTTAAATACATTTTGAAATTCCACTATTTATAAAGGAATTCATTAATGCACTTTAAAATGATGTATTTATTTTGTTTATTATGTTGTTTTTAAAAAGTCCCTTTTTAATTTGAAGTTTTTATTGATGGATTAATATTTCATTTATTCATTATTTTTACAATCACGCTTTTATTGCCCATTAAACAATACATATTAAATAACTTTATCATTTCGCCTATTTATATTTGAATTAAAACATGAAGTTAAAAACAAATGGATTAATGCCTATTTTTATTGTAGAATTAGTTATTAAACAATTAAATGCTTTATTACTTTACACAGGAAAGGGGGATCAGAAGAGGAATAATACGTTTAAGTACAAGAACAGTATGATGGCTCTGTCGAGCTAACATAATAACATTTCTGTACAATGTTTATGTTTTATGACAGTTGTTGGAGAGTTTCTTGTTTTCCACAGCCATTGTTTGACCCTCCTTCACCTGTGACTGCATGATGTTGAGACTCATCTTTTACTCAGAGTACAAAAGACACTAACACAGGCCAGTTAAGGCGTCTCTGTGGCGGATACAATTTCTGTGTAAAGACGCAATGCCAAATGAAAGCCGTTCTAAAATTTTCTAACCTGTATTGAATATGCAGATAGAAATTCATGCAACATCAGCTAACATTGGCGAGACATCAATATTGATCGTCAACAATATAAAAATCCATCGTGTTTATTCATCCCTTTTGCGTAATTTCACAGAAGCCATATGCGTTATGTTTCCATTGCATGTTAAGACAGCGTCAGTCCGCAAGTAGTGTAGGGATGCTGAGATAAAATTTTAGTTAAAGTTCGAACTTCGGAGAGCTCAGCGATGCCATTTTCCCCTTCTTCATTATTGAGTGGAGGTGACCCGTTCGAGAGTGGAGCTCCATTCGCCCCATCGGCTGCAGCTAGACCCCTCTCCGAATATTAGGTTTGTCGGACATCATGCAGTGCCGTGCGCAGTACACAAACTTAACATTACACTATTGTGATGAGAGAGTGTGTGCTTCTCTTACTGCAACACAGTCGCATCACAATAACGTAAGTCTGCTTCGGTCCAGATCCTAAAGTGAGGACAGGAGCGGGGCGGATTTAGTGATGTGCCATTTTACTTTACTTGCAACCCTTAGGCCTATTTCCCCTCAAAGCACAAAACCTTTCACCCCAGTCAAAGTGAGGAGTGACAGGGGGAAACTAAGCTTAATAAACACAGATACTTACTAATCAAAAAATAATAATAGTGAATTCCCAAATGAAAAACATGGAAAAAATTACATCTGGGATTACTATTATACAAAGTGTGCCATCTCTCCGTGTGTTCTTTTGTGGTTTACGACCTTGAATGCATTTAAATGTGACCAAATTCCTGTACTACTGCGTACGAATCGTTAGCACTATATGTCTTTATTAGAGGTGCACCAATTGACCGGCCAGAGACCAGAATCTGCCAGTTTTCGCATGATCAGTCTCACGTCTTGACGCATCCAGGCCGATCTTCTGTTGCCCATGATGCAGGCAATAACGGCACAGCCTTCAGTACACTCAAAGCCGCAAGTGAACGTGTAAACGGCGTGCGCACAGCCTGTCTTTCACGGCTTGTTTATATTCTGATGTAGAGTCTGTCTGACTGACCCGCATCTCTCATATCCGCTGACTGCACGTGCGTGCACACGCATCATGTACTGTACAGTTTAAAGGTGCACTGTAGTTCATCTCTCGTTGCTCTGTTTACTTGGGATGTGTATGGGTTTCCCTCTGGTTTTAGTCGCCATTTGGAGTTTCGCATAAGAAACGTGATGGAAACGCTGAATTTCGAATTAAAAACCCTTCATTTGCTAAAAAGACCTCTAACATTCATTCAAACTTTCTCCCCCAAACAGCAAAGTGCGATTCCAGAAGTGAACCTGCACCTTTGTTTATATATTGCTGTGTGTAGATGTAACATTAGATGCTCAGCTAACGTCACTTCAGTTCAGGGCAGACTACACACACACAAACGCCGTGCATGCTCTTTCTCGGCGGACTTATAAAATACTAATACTACTTATAATAATAACAATAATAAGTAGACAAGCACACCGCTCCGCGAATGCTTTGTATGCTGGAGAAGGCGCTAAACTACTGAAGGCGTCTGAACGTGAGGGGGCGTTCCAGATGAGGTGGTCAGGTGAAAGGTCATCACGGGGGTCATTTAATGTAGGGTTAAATTATTATTAATACATTTTTCTAATAGTAAGATTGGGCAGGCGTTCACAAAAGGGCCTTTAATTACAAAAAAATATATTTTTTTGCCTCAACAAAAGGGCACTTTCGCCATTAAGGGCCATAAAGGCAGGTGCTCAAGCGCCCTCCGTCTGCACGTGCCTGTGAGGCGCCGTATAGGGCTTAAATCAAACTGCGCTTATGGATACATATATAAAAGCGTGCATACACATACATACATTGCTCACATATACATGTATACTTTTGGATGTTCGAGCAAACACATATGAAAAACATGTGTGCACTAATGTGAAATCCATACCAATACTTATGTTAGTGTTACAGGTACCGACTGGCACCACGTATACAGCTTATATGCTCTCTCTGGAAACAGGAGAAAGAAGTGAGACGAGGCAAAACATGCGTCCGTTTTTCATCTCGCTCAGCAGAAAAAGGAGAAGAGGATTTATTAAGAGATTCACAATTGAAATCCTCCTCTATTACAAACATGCACTGTCCTATATGAAATAAACACACTCTCAAAATAAAATACTATCTGTCATTTTCTCAATCTTTCAGCAAATACTGAATTACAAGTTTTTTTTGTGATTAATTAAATCAAAATGACAGTAACCACTACCCTGTAAGTTGTCTCTTCAACTTCAAATAAAACATAGCTGACGTCACCACTTACATAAAAAACATAGCTTATGTTACCACTTATATATGGTTCCCAAATTCACTTTCCATTTCCAATGAAATCATTTTTTTTTACTCTTCCCAAAATGCATGAGCTGACAGATTTGTAACTTGTTTTTAACCACTTTTACAATATACAACATTTGTTCTCAACATTAGCTTTTACCTATTACATAAACTCCGGTTTTGTTAATATGAACTTTTCACATTTTACACAATATCATACATTTCAAAACGATCAAGACTTTTCTAGAAATGTACAAGGAGCTGAAAATAAAACTCTGACTGACGTGACTTTGATAGCAACAGGTGACGTTACCATCCGCGAAAATGCGGCTAATGCTATATGTTCATCTTCACCAAACAGCATCATTGGTAGACATTAAAACATTCAGTGACATATCAACATATTACACTTTAGGTATTTAGCTCTATTTACTATTTCACCAACCTGGAAACAGGAGAAGAAGTGAGACGAGGCAAAACATGCGTCCGTTTTTCATCTCGCTCAGCAGAAAGAGGAAAACCGCAAAGCAGACCAAACGGACGTAAAGCCCTAACGGGACACAATTATCGCCACACTGCCCCTGCTGGCAACCCCACAATTACTCCTGACATTTTATAAAATATTTGAGTACAAGGATGGTGACAACAGGTTGATAATCCTGGATTAAACATTCAAACACCAATTACAAAAAAAATTACAAAACCTACCACAAATGTGATAACACTTTAGTGGGCATCACACGCTCCCTGACAGAAAAGAATGGCTCCTGACATTTCCAAAAATCTTTATCTCTAAACCGTTTTAACATTTTTAACTCTTAACCTTTATTCTCAAATCCCTATTCAACAAATAAACATGGCAGGTGGGATGTATGTGACTGGTGCTTGGTAAGTGTATGGTATGTATGGTGGCTGGGAGTAAAGGAGTGGGTGTGGATACGGCCTACAAAGGGTGAGAGATATGGAAAAAGTGAGTGTGTAGGTGTAGTGTGATGAGGTGCCTCTATGACAGGTATATCGGGGGCTGTGTATCTGGTCACTGAGTTAACTGTGGCATGTGACTGGACTGATGGTTCACCTAATGACTCATATGTGAGAAAATGGCGTGGCCTTCTCTCACGAGCGGACCTCCTAATCTCTGACTGAGTGTGCTCTACAGGAGGGGTCAAAGATCGAGCTTCTGAGTCAGGGTCTTGGTGTCCATTGTTTTCCTCCCCTTCCACAGGTCCAGTGAGTAAAGGTAGGTCTTTATCAGCATCATGCCTCTTCTCAGTAGGATTTGGTAAGTGTTCAGGTACTGTATAACTTTCTCTCCTTACTGATGCTGGTTCTAACCCCCGGATCTTTGGATACACAGTAAGTTGCTCCTGGTAGGTAACTGGTCTTGTGTCTGTCCTTTCGGTCGTTCTCCTTAACCAGTATCCCGAGCCCAAATCATCATCTGAATCATTTTCACTGTCATCACTTGTTTCTGCTTGTTTTTGAGTGTCTGCTATTCTCTTATGGTTTTGTCTGTCATGTTTTTTTTTCCAGGGGTAGGTCTGGTGTCAGGTGGAGTGACATCGACAGGCAAGTCGTTCACCAGTAACAGGAGATTGCGGTGCAGTGTCCTCTTTTTCTGTTTGTCTCCAGTTTCCGGGCGGACAACGTACACTGGGTTCTCAGCAAGTTGACGTTCAATGATGTATATTGTCTTTTCCCAGTATGCCCTTAGTTTTCCTGGGCCTCCACGTTCACTGAGATTCCGGACCAGAACTCTGTCCCCTGGTTGCAGTACAACCCCTCTTGCTTTCTTGTCATACGTCACTTTTCCCCTTGCACTGGACTTTTTGCTATTTTCGCCGGCAATGCGGTAGGCTTCTGACATCTTCTTAGCCCATTTCTCTGCAAATCCCCTAGGCGAGTATTTTTCTCCTTCTCCAACCAAACCAAACAGCAAGTCGACTGGGAGATGTGGGTGACGGCCGTAGAGGAGGAAAAACGGTGAGTAGCCGGTTGATTCATGTCTGGTGCAATTGTATGCGTGTATAACCTGCGGGAGGTGATCCTTCCACCGCAGCTTCTCACTATCAGTCAATGTTCTCAACATCTGGAGGATTGTGCGGTTCAATCGCTCGGCCGGTTGCCTTGTGGGTGGTAGGGCGACGTCCGCGAGTGGCCAACCCCCGACAGCCGCTGCAATGATTGAAACAGTTTGTTCTCAAATTCCCGACCCTGGTCATGATGAAGTTTGGATGGATATCCAAACTGAGGTATGTAATTATTGAAGATGCACTCAGCCGCTGTTTTCCCGCTCTTGTTCTTCGTGGGGTATGCCTGGGCAAACCTAGTGAAATGATCAATTACTACTAGAATATATTCATATCCCCCACAACTGGTTTCTAAATGCAAGTAGTCAATGCACACAAGCTCTCAAGGGAAATTAGATGTGATGCTGCCCATAGGAGCTCGAGTGTGCGTCGTGGTTTCTTAGACCTGAAACAGGGACATTTCCGGGTGACATAGTCTTCAATTTCTTTAGCCATAAAAGGCCAGTAAAATCTTTCCCGTGCAAGCTGGAGCACTCTTTCTGTGCCAACATGACTCATTTCATTGTGTAAGTACTTCAAAGCTATCGGCCTGTGTTTCAGAGGGAGGACTAACTGCTTTTGCTGGTTCGTCCTTCTGTAAAGGAGGCCATCTTCAAGTTGCAATTTACTCCACTCATGCAGCAGCTTTCGGGTGGCTCCACTTACAGTCTGGCGCATGTCAACTGTCAGGTTTATGTTTGACTCCTTTAACTCAATAACTTTGCCTATTGCTGGATCCTCTCTTTGAGCTTTAACAAGATCATCATGACTGATAGCTGGCACGTGGCAATGAGGTTGTGGGGGGGGTTCCGAGGAACGCATGTTAAGTGCTGCAACCCAGGCCACATCCTTCCATTCTGCTGCCTGACTCCCATCCCATGTAGCACGTACTGCCTCGTTCGAGAACTCCTCTGTACAAGCCACCTCGTATTCTCCCATGTCCAAGGGGAGGCGAGACAGTGTGTCTGCATCCACATTCGATTTTCCAGGCCTGTACCTGATGTCGAACCGGAAATCTGATAGTTCTCCCACCCACCGATGACCAACCGCATTGAGTTTTGCTGTACTCCCGTGTACACCTTTCTGGAGGAACCACTGTTGATAGTTACGTTCAGCTGGTGTCAAAGTCCTCGGTCAGTGTTTGCAAGGATCCACAGAGATGCGAGGAACTCCAGGTGCAGGTGGTTCAGCTGGTGTCAAAGGATAGCCAATGACTCTCAGTCTGGCACTGAACCCCTAATTTGGCAAACAGTTCCAGGGTCTCCCACTCAATCCGCCATAACTGCTTCCCAATTCCTTGTACTTGGTCACAGGAGTTCAGGATCACAATTCACGCTCTGTTCTGGAGATCTTTTTCACTGGCTGCAGCTCGCTGGTTACATCAGGTCACTCTTGGTCCAAGGTTGCAATATCACTGGATCAGCTTCCGACCACAAGGGGGGAGTGATCCCGGACGAGCCCCCAATAAACTGTTACAGGTACCGACTGGCACCACGTATACAGCTTATATGCTCTCTCTGGAAACAGGAGAAAGAAGTGAGACGAGGCAAAACATGCGTCCGTTTTTCATCTCGCTCAGCAGAAAAAGGAGAAGAGGATTTATTAAGAGATTCACAATTGAAATCCTCCTCTATTACAAACATGCACTGTCCTATATGAAATAAACACACTCTCAAAATAAAATACTATCTGTCATTTTCTCAATCTTTCAGCAAATACTGAATTACAAGTTTTTTTTGTGATTAATTAAATCAAAATGACAGTAACCACTGTTACCCTGTAAGTTGTCTCTTCAACTTCAAATAAAACATAGCTGACGTCACCACTTACATAAAAAATTACTTATATATCCCAAATTCACTTTCCATTTCCAATGAAATCATTTTTTTTTACTCTTCCCAAAATGCATGAGCTGACAGATTTGTAACTTGTTTTTAACCACTTTTACAATATACAACATTTGTTCTCAACATTAGCTTTTACCTATTACATAAACTCCGGTTTTGTTAATATGAACTTTTCACATTTTACACAATATCATACATTTCAAAACGATCAAGACTTTTCTAGAAATGTACAAGGAGCTGAAAATAAAACTCTGACTGACGTGACTTTGATAGCAACAGGTGACGTTACCATCCGCGAAAATGCGGCTAATGCTATATGTTCACATCTTCACCAAACAGCATCATTGGTAGACATTAAAACATTCAGTGACATATCAACATATTACACTTTAGGTATTTAGCTCTATTTACTATTTCACCAACCTGGAAACAGGAGAAAGAAGTGAGACGAGGCAAAACATGCGTCCGTTTTTCATCTCGCTCAGCAGAAAGAGGAAAACCGCAAAGCAGACCAAACGGACGTAAAGCCCTAACGGGACACAATTATCGCCACACTGCCCCCTGCTGGCAACCCCACAATTACTCCTGACATTTATATAAAATATTTGAGTACAAGGATGGTGACAACAGGTTGATAATCCTGGATTAAACATTCAAACACCAATTACAAAAATTACAAAACCTACCACAAATGTGATAACACTTTAGTGGGCATCACATTAGTAATGCATGCATATACACTTTTACGCGAATACATATAAACTCGATGGGTGCAAACACACCTATACAATACGCGCACATATAAACTCGATGCGTGCAAACACATCTATGAAACACTCGCACATACATACAAAGTATGACACGCTTTAGTTTACATATAGTGATTTCATATGTGGATGTGCTGGAACTTTTCAGTGTAAACGGAAGGCATTGTATGTATGTGTATGCACGCTTCTATATATGTATTCATAAGCGCAGTTTGATTTAAGGCAAGCCCTATACGGCGCCTCATAGATATGTTACAGGAGCAATAATACAATAGGTGCTAATACAAAGTATAGTTTCAACAAAAGCTAGACCACTGTTGAGAGAAAGAGTGTTTGTAAATAACCATAAGTATATTTGTTGCAGAAAAAGATCTTTTATTTTGAAATGTTTGTATTGAAACGGGTGTCCTCCGGTCGTCCGCTCATGCCTTTGTTCTTTTTAGTGGGAAGCGCGCGCGCGCCCTGGTTAGTGCTGTTTATAACATATAGCTCATCGCAAGTAAGGCAATAACTTTGACACGGAGCCGTGTTTAAACTTCACTCTTATATTTGCAGCCCCTCTGAAGAGGCAAAAGGTATAAAATCATTTGAGATATTAGCATTTCTTTTGTTAATATGTTAGTTTTGGCGCAAATGTAAGATTTGTGAATGTGAACCATGTTAGCTGATCAGTTACATGTTTTGTATACATTTCAGCTCTTACGTTGGTGATATGATGAATGGATTAAGGTTCATAAAGGATTAAACAACATAAAACCATCAGTAAAAGTCTCATTCTTGTTCGGGGGGCCTGCTACAGTAAGAGCTTATCCTCAGTGTGCTACTACAGCGAGCGGCCCGCGGATGCTAAGGGCAACGGCTGCGAGCTACAACAACACGGAAAATGGACGGCATCGACGAGCAAATACGTAAGCTACAAACCGAAATCACTGAAACGAGAGCTTTATTACATCAAGGAGACACAGGGAGTATGTCAAGACAGGAGTTAAAGGACGATATTGAACGCAAAGAAAATCAATTAGCTGAACTCCATAAAATGGAAGCTGCGACCGAGTTGTCATTACCCAGGCGTTCAGAGCGACCTAATGTGCTAACGGAGAAAATGCTAGCCTACCAAAAGGACGAACTGAATAAAAAGGACAAAAAACTGTTAAGTCTCTATGAACAATGGAAAGGGCTAATCAGAACATCTAGAGAAAGCCTAAAGACGAACTTATCAGAGCACAAATTGTGTGAAATGGCCGATGATATTGAAAGGGGTTTGAATAACATGATGAAGGTGTACAGTGAAATAAGGGAGCATACTGTGCCATCCCCTGACACTAGACGCAAAATGGACTCTTGTGAAGCAGTAACTAAGGACATTATGAAAATACTTAATGAACGCATAACAGCAATAGACGGTGATTTTGAAGCAGATAGAGAAAGACGACGCCTTCATCAGCTATTGTCACACCAGTACGCCCGCTCCATCTACGGCACCGCCTCTCAGTCTAGTGTCGGTAGGCAGTCTGACACTTCAAGCATCGCAGCCAAAAGGATTGATGCAGCGGCGGAGTTGGCTGCAAAGGAAGCAGAATATAAAATTGTGCAGGAGGAAATTAAACAAAAGGAAAAAATGAAAGATATAGAACATGAACTTGAGCGTTTAATGGCAGAAAAGGGAATGCAAGCTGCTCGCGCTAAACTTGAGATTTACAACAGAGAAATTAACATGGATATGGACAATCAGCAAATACAACCGATTAATATGCCTTTCTCTGTTGACCACCAATCCATTAATGAAGCACCAGCTACCTCTAGTGGCTTACCTCTATTAATGCCTCAAAACAATGTGTCTATCCATATGTCAAATCACGCGGTGAACAACCCAAACCCTCAAATGGTCACTCAAGCACCTCCCACAGACATTTCTCAGTTGGCCCAAGCAATTCAAAATAGTATAGCCATAAACCGAATCCCAATGCCAATGCCCACAGTGTTCAGCGGAGATCCGATTACCTACATTGAATGGAAGGCTTCATTCTCTTCACTTGTGGACTGCAAAGGCATCTCACCTGCCGATAAACTTCACTTGCTTAAAAGGTATGTCACAGGCCCAGCACAAAAATGTCTTGAAGGGACATTCTATCGCAGTGATGAAGAGGCATACAGGGATGCATTGCAAAAGCTTGACCAACGTTATGGACAGCCTTTGTTGTCCAGAGAGCTTTCAGAGACAAACTGTCAAAATGGCCTAAAATAAGCTCAAAAGACGCAGAAGGATTAAGGACATTTTCAGACTTTCTAAATGCATGTCTCCAAGCCACACCATATGTAAAAGGCCTAGAAATACTAAGTGACTGTGAGGAAAATCAAAAGTTGCTGCAGAAAGTTCCTGACTGGCTGGCTGCCCGTTGGAACCGCCAGGTCACAGTTACACTTATGAACGGCAAGGATTTTCCCTCCTTTAAGGATTTTGCACAATTTGTGGCAGTCGAGGCAGAAATCGCTTGCAACTCGGTCACTTCTTCGTATGCTCTTCACTCATGCAGCTCACCCTACGAGAAAAGGACCACAAAGGACTTCAAACCAAACAGATCCACACAAAGTCTTTACAACGCAAACCACGGTACAAACAAACAAGGCATGGACAAGCAAAATAAAATTAAACGTACCCTGCATGTTTTGCAAAGATGAAAAGCACCAGTTGTCAAAGTGCCCTAACTTCTCAGATCAGCCCTTAGAAGAGAAGCGCGCGTATGTTAAGGACAATAAACTGTGCTATGGATGCTTAAAGGTGGGTCATAACGCCAAAGATTGTTGCCATCGCCACACTTGTGACATTTGCCAAGGAAGGCATCCCACTTGTCTGCACAATGACAATCACAAGGCATATGAAAGGTCTCGAAGCTCCGACAACACCGCGCCAAGCACTCCAAAGGAAACCACGGCAGTCACAGCTTTCAACGTTACTAAGGTGGGTCAGTCAAGTAGCACATCTATGATCGTTCCTGTATGGTTGTCTACGGTTCAGAGCCCGTCTAAAGAGGAATTAGTTTACGCATTATTAGACACACAAAGTGACAGCACATTTGTCTGTGAAGAATTAAGCAACCACCTACGAGCAGACAATCACCCTGTAAAGTTGAAACTAACTACCATGCTGGGTGTTCACTCTATTGTTAAGAGTCACAGAGTATCTGGACTGCGTGTGAGAGGTTTGGACTCAGACATTTGCATCGACCTACCCCCCTCCTATACCAAAGACTTTATTCCTGTAAACTACGACAACATACCCACTAGTGACACTGCAAAACAATGGCCCCACCTGACAGAAATTGCTGATAAGATACCACCTCTTCTGAGTTGTGATGTTGGACTCCTTATTGGATTTAACTGTCCCAGATCTTTAGCTCCAAGACAAGTTCTACTAGGAGAAGGTGAGGAACCATATGCCGTCCGCACAGACCTAGGGTGGAGTATCGTTGGTGGCTCCACACCAGTGCTTAATAAAACTCAGTCAAGTTTGTGTCATAGAATCACAATAAAGGAATTACCCCCTGTAACTCCCATGGACGTGATCAATGTGCTAGAGTCAGATTTTAAGGACATAAAGGCAAGCGACAAAACAGTCTCACAAGAGGATCTCATCTTTTTGGACAAGCTCCAAGAGGGAATAAGGAAAAACGAACAAGGACACTGTGATGCCCCTGCCATTCAGACAAAGGCCACACTTACCCAACAACAGAAAGCTTGCTGAAATCAGACTCGAACACTTAAAGCGAAAGTTTAACAAAGATGAAAAGTACAAAAGAGACTATATAACTTACATGGAAGACATTATCGAAAGGGGTGATGTCGAAGAAGTACACAATGAGGGAAAACAAAGGTGAACAATGGTTCATTCCCCATCATGGGATTTATCACCCCAAAAAACCCACTAAACTTCGTGTTGTGTTCGATTGTTCAGCCAAACACAATGGTACAAGTCTAAACGATCATCTTCTGCAAGGGCCAGACCTGATTAACAATCTAACAGGCATCCTCCTACGGTTCAGACAACATCCTATTGCTCTAATGTGTGATATAGAGAAGATGTTCCACCAGTTTCATGTCCAGCGGTGCGACAGAGATTACCTGAGTTTTCTGTGGTGGAAAAACGGCAACACAGAGACACAGCCACGGGTACACAGAATGAAGGTACATCTTTTCGGTGCGACATCATCCCCAGGGTGTGCAAATTACGGACTAAAGTACTTAGCTAAAGAACACTGTCACACACACCATGTAGGATCTGAGTTCATGGAAAAGGACTTTTATGTGGACGACGGAGTCACAAGCACAGACACAGTTGAAAAGGCAATACAGCTCGCACAAGAGGCCACAGAGATATGCAAGCAAGGAGGGCTCCGTTTACACAAATTTATCTCAAATAGCCCTGCTGTTCTTCAAAGCATCCCGCCGTCTGAATGTGCAGTAGAGATAAAAACAAAGGATCTAACATTCAAAGACATGCCACAAGAAAGGGCCTTAGGCATCCAATGGAACGTTGAAAGGGACTGTTTCAGATTTGACAACACTTTAAAAGATCAACCAGCAACACGTCGCGGTATCTTATCAACTGTTGCATCCATCTACGATCCCCTTGGCTTCCTGGCGCCATATGTGCTCCGATTTTTTTTAACTACAAGATCAACTTTTGCCTCATCACTGGCAGATGCTAAGCCATGCCCATAGCAACCAAACAGGTTAGCCTAGCAACCGTTTAGCAAAACCTATATCTCTGCATCAGAACATCGTAGAGACATGCGGGTTTGTGTGTTTCACCTATAGCTTAGAGTATCATCACTGGCAGATGCTAAGCCACGCCCATAGCAACCAAACAGGTTAGCCTAGCAACCGTTTAGCAAAACCTATATCTCTGCATCAGAACAATGAGAACAAAGTTTAACAATACGTTTAACGATAAAACCTTTCAAACTATTTCAAACTCGTTAGGCCAGGCTTTGTCAAGCCAACATAAAGTTTGTTCTCAAACTTTACTTTCTAGTTATTATTATTCTGTGCTATGGACTTTTTGTAAACACCTGTTAGTTGTATGGGTCAGTACTAAATTGTTGTTAATTTTTTCTTATATTTTCAGCTTTTGACCACACCAATATTTATGTTGGGAAATCGACAAATAAACAGTACATCTTTGAAAGCTAAGATCTAGAAAACAAACAGCTTTATTATTAAAGCAATACATAATTTTATACTATTAATATATATTTTTATTTATGATGTAAAACATAAGAGTGATTTATCTTCAAGGACACGGACATAATCTTGATGTTATTGTTTTGCTATTGTGATTTTTTTTAGCATTTGCTTTTGCAATATTTTTTTCTTTTTAATTTAATTTTCTTTTTAATTGATTTATTTTTGTGTGTTATGTCACCTGGTAGTATTAAGGATAGCTTGTTCATTGTCGTATGTAGAACTTGAGTGCTAAAAAAGGCCATGTTGGTGATATTAAATAATTCTTTTATTTCATATTTATTTAAGTGTATTTTATTAAGTGCATTTATTATTTTTTGATAAATAAACTGATTTGACATTTAACATACATACATTGCACCAACCACTTATACATACTCCCAGTCTACCACAGTAAATGTGCACATTTGTACATATTAAAATCATTTAGATAACAATAATTAATTTAATTAATTATCTGCAAATGTGGATTTATTCTTGGCTCAAAATAACTTCATTCTAAAGGAAAATCTGACGATCATCTTTCTACAATTTATATATAGTTTTCAAAAGATACATTCTATTGTTTATACAGAATTAACTCTTTTTTTTTTTATCCCTTCCCCAACAACACGAAACACACTGCCTTGTGAATCTGATCATTAACATTCTATCATGGCATCAGTTATGGTGACATCTTCTCCAACGTCCGCTGTGATTTTTTTGCCAACCAGATTGAAGATGTTCTCCGGTGCCACACCGTGTGGTTCAGCCACTTTCACTGCCAGCATGTCGAGAGTTAACAACATCACACCCTTGCGGAGCGGCCTCCGGGCGACCACAGACTTACCCAACTGCACAAACAATAGCAGTTTTATTTACATTCTGTTATTTTTCATTATTAGAATCTTTTAGATCTATTAAAATCCTTCATGAAATCTGACCTTGCTGTGACAAGAAGCTTCACAGGGCAGCATCTGTTTGACGGGTGAACCCATGGCCATCTCTACAGTCCTGATGGCTTTCACCAGTTCTGCAAGCTCGGCCGGCTCCAGCGAGGCTGCGTGGTCACTGCCTTTCCAGGTCTTGTCCAGGGTCACATGACGCTCCAAGACCTTTGCCCCCAGTGCCACGGCAGCCACAGACACAAGGATCCCAGCCTCATGTCCAGAGTAACCTATCGGAATGTCCGGAAACTCCTTCTGGAACGCCTACATTTGCAAAAACAAGTACATTTATTTATTTATTCGTTTGAAGTCAGATGAGTCAAGGGGTTGGGTTAGCAGGATTTGGGTGGGAGGATCTCTTACAGGAATCAAACTGAGATTGATGTGCTCTGTCGGCAGTGGATAAGCGCTTGTGCACTGCAGGAAGGTGAAGTTGGGATTGTGCTTCTTCACTGTTTGATAAACGCAGCGCATGGTTTCCATCGACTGCATCCCGCTGGAGATCACCATGGGACGACCTGCAGAAATACAACAGCTTCAAACACAGACAAAGATGCTCCGGATGGAAATGAGGTAAATATTTTTGTCTTTGTGCCTGATATTTTGATAGTAAGATGGGATAGTAAAACTGCAGCCAGTGAGTCTCAGGTGTGAGTTTCACCGTTTTTGGCAGTTTTCTCCAGGTAAGGTAGGTTGTTCGTGTCAGCTGAGGCCACTTTGAAAAACGGCACGTTTATCTCGTGAAGAAATTCCACAGCCATCTGATAGAAGCAGAACATTGAATATTTATAAATCATCATTTATGTTTATCTGCATATGTACAAACATAAAACATTACTATCTGTGCACGATGAAATATTTCACCTCGTCCATCCCTGATGCTGTAAAGAAGATCCCGATGTCATCTGCGTAGCGCTGCAGTTCTCTGTACTGCTGGTGACTAAACTCCAGGTGACGCTTGTGAGCTCCATAGGTTGGACCCCAGGCGTGAGGGGACGTATAAGGACGCTCTAAAGCATGTTTTGTGAATCTGTGCTCGATCTCGCTCTTCTGAAACTTCACACAGTCAGCACCACAATCCTACATGACAGCACGACCAAAGAAAAAGAGAGAGAGAGAGACAGTGAATCAATTCTGCCGTATTAAGTTGAGCAGAAACTCTTCTTTATAAATGTCAGACATGGATTTATATGTCTGTCTGTCTATCACTCAGAGCAACCATCAGTTTGACACCATATCATCCGAATTGATGCTTTCACATGGTTCAACTTACCCACCGATCAAGCAAGACCTTACCTTTGACATTTGGATCATTTTTTTGGCAATCTCGATGTCTCCTTGGTGGTTTTGGCCGATCTCAGCGATGATGAAACAGGGGTTGGAGCCCCCGATTCTTCTTCCAGGACAGAGTTCAAACTCAGAAGGCATTTTAGAGATGTCTTTGTATACGATGTTTGAGTTCAAGTAAAGAGGTTGCGGTTACGGACGCTAATGAGTCGTAGAGTAAAGGGGCCGAATAGAGGGATGCAACATCATTTATAGGATACAGGTGCTCCACCCATCCACAATTATTTTAGATATTTACATTCAGTGTCAAGTTGAACAGGACTAACAGCCTTATCAGCTCATTCCCTCCTGGTGGAACATTCTTCCTAACTCAGTCCGGTCAACCACACCCCTCACAACATTAAAAAAAATTACTTAAAACCCATCTCTTCTGAGAATACTAGACAGACAAATGAGAAGAAAAAAAACACCCTCATTCTCTCAACAGTGATCTAGCTTTTGCTGAAACTAGTAACTTTGTGTTAGCACCTATTGTATTATGGCTCCTATATGACATATCGCTTATTGCTCCCTGAACTCTCTGTAAGTCACTTTGGATAAAGCGTCTGCTAAATGACTAAATGGAAATGGAAATCTGAAACAAGAGAGACACAAATGTTGCAGCTGAATGTTATTGAGCTCTATTTATATTCCATTGGCATGCTTGTGCCAGTAATTGATTTGGCACTGATATGCAACTTAAGTTAAAATTCATGACAAAACGAAACCGACTCAGATGTTGTGACAAAATTTGAGTTTAAATATTTCTGTCAAAATAAAATAAAAACATTTTTTTTTCAAAGTTTTGTTTTATTTGCCTTATATGTTGTAATTTATTTTAAACTCGTTCTGTGTCATTTAAAAACGTAAACTATCACGAAAGTTTTAATTTAGCTTTCATTAAAAAAAAAAAAAGTGTTTAACAAATCGATCACACCGTGCGATCGAGATCAAGGAGAACACGAGACTCTCCTGTGGCGAATGTTTGTAGCGTAAATGCTAAACATCCAAATTCTTTCTTTCTTTCCATAAGACCTGGAACTTATCCTTGCCTCTACTCGCTCTGCTCTTCTGCATGCCTTTCTGAGCAAACGAGTTGAATCATTAAGCCATGGCTGGGGTTTAGTAACAATTTAGTAGGGCTAGAAAGCCTAGTAGGGCTAGAAAGCCTAAATATCTTTAGTATAAACTATTGTGTCAAGAACCACTATTTCTTGTCAAGCATCCCACACAAAGTTCTCCTCGTGCAGTTCCTCCTCGTCTTTGCTCTCTTGGAGTTCTGTGTGGACACCAACGGCTTTGGAAATGTATAGATTGTTTATTGTTTTCATTGTGAGTTGTTGATGTCACACGCAATGTTAAAAGTTGTGTTGACTTCTTTATATCATTTTAAGCACACTTCATTTTGACCTTTGACACTTTTAGGCGATTGCGATCTTATTGAATCCACATCTCTCACATTATGCATTACAGGGATAGTTCACCCAAAACTCTTTCATCATTTACTCATTGACGTGTCATTTCAAACATGTATGACTTTCTTTCTTTTGCAGATCACAAAGATTTTTAAGAATGTTGCCAAGCACAAACTACACACAGTATGTTGCAGTGTTTACATTATTGCTTTGAAATGAAAGGATTTTGTTTTTGTACACGAACAATACTTGCTTGTAAATGTAGAAAGAGCTTAAGAAAATGATCAGTGTGAGATTTCAATCATGGAAGATTGAAGGCTGCGCTAAACTTTCTCCAGAAACATCTCTGGCTGTTTACAGTTGAAATGCTTCCAAAATGTTCTTCGTGGGCCGACTCAGATTCCTCTCAGATTACCGAAAACATAAGGCGAATCTGTCTGACGGCAACTGTCCCTACTAACTGATGTGAGACTTGGTCTTTAGATCGAATACATAACAGAGGAACTTGAAGGTACTAAAAGGTATTTTGTGTACACTGTAGAAAAAACGTCATTTATATTACAGATTTTACACGTAAAATGTAATGAAAGGGATTTTTTTTTTTAATTATTCACTTGTAAAAAAAAGAAAAGACCGCAACTTTAAACGAAAACCGGGAAAAAATTGTCATTTTTATTTGGAAAAAACTGTTTTTTACAATTTAAATCTGGTGCCCCAGCTACCAGATTAATTTTTTTACTGTAAAATACGGTAAAAATCTGTACAATTTCAGAAAATGACAGCAAATTTTCAAGAAAAACAGGGAAAGCAGTTTACTATATATCCCCTCCAAGAAAAAATACTATTATTTTATGTTAAATTTCTGTCGCTCCAGCTGACAGAAAATATTCAATACAACCAACAGAATGTTCATATCCGATTTCAAATGTTACGCAAATGTCTTTAAAATGTGCTTACGATTTCAGACAAATAATCACAATAAATAAACACTGAAACCAGAAGTGCTTCTGGACGAGTGTTAACATCTTACGGAGCGGCCTGTAGACAACTTATATGCAATGAACACAATACGTCTATGTTGATTGAATAAAACTTTGAAGTGGTCTCTTAATTTCTTTCTGCGACAGTATTGCCACTACGTTCAGTATATTATAATAACGTTGATCTCAAATCATCCGTGTTCTTGAATGAATTATTGTTTTGTTACAATGCATTCTGGCATTGCCTTCTTCTGAATGGATTTACGTGGTTTTGCCTTAGAATTTTGGCAAAATCTGGCAACCCGAGTTGAGTACCGGCTCCTGTTCACCTCTCTCATCCAGTAACCTCCTGTGTCTTTATTCGTTTTAGTTCTTTTTTTAACCTTTATAGCTTTTATATTGATAGGACAATGGAGAGAAAAGTTCTAGATGTGATAAAATGGCTTTTTAAAAACCAAACATTTTGTTTCAATATGGTACTGCTGCAAAGACCCCTTTTTATTCTTCAGAGATGCTACCGGCTTTTAGTAACCGACGTGTGTTGCAAAATTATCTCTGTTGCCGTGTGCAAAACCTTCTGAGATCGGAACTGTGCTCATATCGAATATTCTATCAGATGGTTTGTGGTAAATATATCACACGATGCTATCTGATCTCAGGACTGAATGGTTTCAACACATGAGTGATGGATTGTTTTAATGGAGTCAGAAGGTTGAAAAGCTGCTTTCACTGTTGTTTGAGGGCTGAAATAAAATAAGAGCTCTGTGATAATGAACATGTGAGAGATTCTCTCTAACTGCACACACTTCAACACCGAGCACAAACCCTTCCTCTGAAATGTCAAAGTGAAGATCTGATTAGAAACGCATCATCTTCCCTCTGCAGTTCCAGTTTTGCTCTTTAGTTTTGGAAATCCTGGATCTTGCGGGAAATGTCTTCAGATCTGAGTGTGTAGACTGGATTTAAAGGGAGATGTAGATTGAATTTACAAATATTGTGATGAGAAACTAGGACTATTACAATGACATATACGTAAATCTCTCATCTCTTGCAGCTGAATGTTATTGAGCTCTATTTATATTCCATTGGCATGCTTGTGCCAGTATTTGATTTGCCACAAAATGCAACTTTTTAAACATTCATGACAAAACAAAACCGACTCAGATGTTGTCACAGAATTGAAGTTTATATATTTATGGCGAAATAAATTAAAAACACGTTTTGTTTTATTTGTCTTATATGTTGTAATTCATTTTAAGCATGAAAAATGATGGGCTCCTTGTTCTGTGTCATTTAAAAACATAAACTACCTTTAATTTGTTTAATAAATCGATCGCGCCGCTCGAACGAGATCAATGAGAACACGAGACTCTGCTGCCCTCCTGTGGCGAATGTTTGTAACTTAACTAACATGTAAAGGCAGTGACCACGCAGCCTCGCTGGAGCCGGCCGAGTTTGCAGAACTGGTGAAAGCCATCGGGACTGTAGAGATGGACATGGGTTCACCCGTCAAACAGATGCTGCCCTGTGAAGCTTCTTGTCAGCAAGGTCAGATACAGATTTCATGTTGAAGAATTTTAGAAAGATCTAAAATAATCTAATAATGAAAAATAACAATGTATATCTGCTATTGTTTGGGCAGTTGGGTAAGTCTGTGGTCGCCCGGAGGCTCTCGACATGCTGGCAGTGAAAGTGTGGCTGAACCACACGGTGTGGCACCGGAGAACATCTTCAATCTGCTGGGCAATTATTGTCATTTAGTTTTGTTGTGCGAATTGATGCTTTCGTGGCTGTGTTTGCCCAAATACATTTAGTCCAGTAAAGAAACTTTGTGTGGTCCTTTATTGAAGTTATTTTCATAGTTTACAGTATAGCGAACTTACAAAAATTCATTTTTGACCCAGGTTGAAACAACCCCAAGTTTTATTATAGAGTTTGAACATAGTTAAATACCAAAAGACAATTATAGACATGCTCAAGTACCATTTGTCACCCAATAACTATATTATTATAAATATTAAAATACTTTTAAATTATTTATCTATTGTTAATGCTGTTTTTGTTTGTGGTTAAAGTGTTGAAACAAGTTGTTTCTGTCATTGCGATCATATTTCATCGGCGACTTTTTCTTCAGCAGCAGGATGTACTGAGCAAACACAAAAACCGCCGCAGGTCTTTGACAGGTGTAGTCAGCTGCGATGAGACGGGCCGCAGGCGCATCAGGAGGTACAGTATTCAGCCCAACCTGTGACAGGATCTCCACGTCCTCACATTCTTCACCTGAATGACATCAAACAATGTGTTATCTCACAGAACAGTTTTATACATGTTTTACTGTAGAGTCCAGTAGAGCTGTTGCTCAAGCAAAAATTGCAAAAAAAAACTATGTCTTTCATTCTAGGTTTTTATGTGTACAGAGCTACTATATCACAAGTAGCCTACGGGAGTCTCCGTCTAATAAGTAAACAGCTTAATAAGTAAAAATACAGTTTTCTGTAAAATATTTTTTACACCGGATCAGTCGGCCCACATTAAAAAAAAGGTCCCGGACCCTCTGGCATTTGCCGCCGCTGGTGTTTGCTGATGTCTTAAATAGTCTTAAATATCTTAAAGGCAGTAGTTTAAAGCTATGATTTATTACACGTTTACTTTGAACAGACGCTTACTGATACTGGACGCATTCTTCTTTTCCACCAGCTACTGTCCCTGTGAATTTAAAGATCTGATCTTATGTTTGACGTCTCATATTTTACTGTTATGGAAAACGTGTGTGCTTCGCTGTAGCGAAAAAGAATAATTTCACATTTATAAAGTCAATGCCATTGTTAATATATTAAGACGTACATCTCTCTATACCCAAGGAATAGAGTTTGCGAACAATTTGATTCGGGGTACTTAACAAAAGAAGATTATGTGAATTGATGACGTGTGAGTGCACAAAGTGCGAGAGGGTGCATCGGAACTAACACAATTTGGTAAGAAGTGTACATTAAAGATGAACTTAACATTGAGACAAGAATGAAATCTTTCCATAGACCTATCGCTGTCTCGACATGAATGCTAATTATTTTCATACAAACATATTCATCAGGACAGGAGTCGGTTAACTTGAAGTAAAAGCGTCATACCATCCCTCAAGCTACATTTAGCATGTGTAATGTGTATTATGAATCATAGTTTGTATTTATTTATTGTATTTAAATGTTTGTTTACCCTCCACAGATAAATCAACCTCGTGGACCAGATGTTGCGATCGTTTTGACTTCTGTATTTTTACACATTTCCGAGTGAAATGGAATTTTGAATGAGAAAAGCAGTGGGCGTGGCATTCGTCTTTCTCTGCCATTTGATTGGATGTATAAAAACAGCCGCTGCATTTTGGAATGGAACTGGCAGCAGACTCACAGCTGAAGGGGAGGAGTTAACGGATGCTCCGCCCAAGCAATCTATATATGTCATTTAAGATGAATAGCCATTACAGGAGGGAAGTGCATTTTCAGATTTTAACTAAAGATTATGAGGACAAATGATTTTTCAAGAGAGAATGACTCGCATTGATAAACTACTTACAATAAGCACTGCAATATTTCATGAAAAAATAGGCACTCTCATTTAATTTTTATTGAGATAAAAGTGGATACAAACACGTGAAGCATCAGAAAGAAGAATACACCTAGACCTTTATATATCTCCTTAATTCTCTCAGGTTCACATAGGGTGGTGAAATAATCCTTTGACACAGTTAAAACACATTTGTTGTTGGGGGGGGTCGATTATGGGTCGACAGTTTATATAAAAACATAGTTCTGGGTTTTTAAGCTTGTTTACCAACTGTTGCAACGCAACATTTTTTTTTTTTTTTAAATAAGCCAGAAACGACAAGGAGACAGCTTAGCACACAAAGACATTGGATTGTTTCATTCTGTCACATTTGCAGACATTAAATTTATCATTGAAGTATTTCCAAAGATATTAATATTCACATATGTGTCACTGGCACTGAAATGAATGGGGAGGAAAGCAAATAATGCAATGCTCAATATGGCCACCTGGTGAAGCTTTGCGCATGCGTAGTATCTAAAGTTAAATATTTGTAGTACAAGTACAACTAAATACAAAGGTTATCTACCAAAATAAAAACAGTTGCTTTAACTTTAATAGGCTGATGCTTAATTTTCTTAGGGCAACCATCAGCAGGCTAACTCTAAAAAGCGTTTGTATGGCCAGATAAGATAAGATGATTAAGATAAGTTTGATATAAGTTTAAGATAACAAAAAGTCACCTTTTCACGGTCCTCTGGTGATTTGTGTAAGCAGTTTTCAGTGCAATAAGCATATTTCTGTAAGTTGAAACTGTAAATGAAATATTTGCCTGTCAATGACGTCTGACTCCAAAGCATCTCTTATCACTCATCCGAAAAGAGGAACTCCTACCAAAACTTGTTTTTCAGCGTGATTCCTTTCATCATGCCACCCCAGGCCATTATCAGAGCTGCCCAGTGCGGGGGTTTGATGGATGGTTAACAGTCATTTCGGATTCTACTGTGCACTCCGGCTCCTCGATACTTACATTCAGTTTCAGATCAGGACTTACAGCATATTCTTAGTCTCATTCCTGGTGGAACATTCTTCCTAACTCAGTCCTGTCAACCACATCTCTCACAACATTCAAAAAACTACTTAAAACTCATCTCTTCTGAGAATACTTGACAGCAAATTAAAAAAACACTAACACTCTTTCTCTCAACAGTGGTCTAGCTTTTGTTGAAACTATACTTTGTATTAGCACCTATTGTATTATTGCTCCTGTAACATATCTATGAGGCGCCGTATAGGGCTTGCCTTAAATCAAACTGCGCTTATGAATACATATATAGAAGCGTGCATACACATACATACAATGCCTTCCGTTTACACTGAAAAGTTCCAGCACATCCACATATGAAATCACTATATGTAAACTAAAGCGTGTCATACTTTGTATGTATGCGAGTGTTTCATAGATGTGTTTGCACGCATCGAGTTTATATGTGCGCGTATTGTATAGGTGTGTTTGCACCCATCGAGTTTATATGTATTCGCGTAAAAGTGTATATGCATGCATTACTAATGTGATGCCCACTAAAGTGTTATCACATTTGTGGTAGGTTTTGTAATTTTTGTAATTGGTGTTTGAATGTTTAATCCAGGATTATCAACCTGTTGTCACCATCCTTGTACTCAAATATTTTATATAAATGTCAGGAGTAATTGTGGGGTTGCCAGCAGGGGGCAGTGTGGCGATAATTGTGTCCCGTTAGGGCTTTACGTCCGTTTGGTCTGCTTTGCGGTTTTCCTCTTTCTGCTGAGCGAGATGAAAAACGGACGCATGTTTTGCCTCGTCTCACTTCTTTCTCCTGTTTCCAGGTTGGTGAAATAGTAAATAGAGCTAAATACCTAAAGTGTAATATGTTGATATGTCACTGAATGTTTTAATGTCTACCAATGATGCTGTTTGGTGAAGATGTGAACATATAGCATTAGCCGCATTTTCGCGGATGGTAACGTCACCTGTTGCTATCAAAGTCACGTCAGTCAGAGTTTTATTTTCAGCTCCTTGTACATTTCTAGAAAAGTCTTGATCGTTTTGAAATGTATGATATTGTGTAAAATGTGAAAAGTTCATATTAACAAAACCGGAGTTTATGTAATAGGTAAAAGCTAATGTTGAGAACAAATGTTGTATATTGTAAAAGTGGTTAAAAACAAGTTACAAATCTGTCAGCTCATGCATTTTGGGAAGAGTAAAAAAAAATGATTTCATTGGAAATGGAAAGTGAATTTGGGAACCATATATAAGTGGTAACATAAGCTATGTTTTTTATGTAAGTGGTGACGTCAGCTATGTTTTATTTGAAGTTGAAGAGACAACTTACAGGGTAACAGTGGTTACTGTCATTTTGATTTAATTAATCACAAAAAAAACTTGTAATTCAGTATTTGCTGAAAGATTGAGAAAATGACAGATAGTATTTTATTTTGAGAGTGTGTTTATTTCATATAGGACAGTGCATGTTTGTAATAGAGGAGGATTTCAATTGTGAATCTCTTAATAAATCCTCTTCTCCTTTTTCTGCTGAGCGAGATGAAAAACGGACGCATGTTTTGCCTCGTCTCACTTCTTTCTCCTGTTTCCAGAGAGAGCATATAAGCTGTATACGTGGTGCCAGTCGGTACCTGTAACAGTTTATTGGGGGCTCGTCCGGGATCACTCCCCCCTTGTGGTCGGAAGCTGATCCAGTGATATTGCAACCTTGGACCAAGAGTGACCTGATGTAACCAGCGAGCTGCAGCCAGTGAAAAAGATCTCCAGAACAGAGCGTGAATTGTGATCCTGAACTCCTGTGACCAAGTACAAGGAATTGGGAAGCAGTTATGGCGGATAGTGAGAGGAAAAGGTTGATGTGGGACATCAAAAAGACCCTGCTCACTCTCTCTCCAGATGAACTGTTCCAGATTGCCAAATTAGTGGGTTCAGTGCCAGAATGGAAAGCTGAGAGTCATTGGCTATGGATCGAGGACTTTGACACCAGCTGAACGTAACTATCACCTGCACAGTGGAAAACTGGAGTTCCTCGCATTGAAATGGGCTGTGTGTGAGAAGTTCCGGGACTACCTGTACTACGCCCCATTTCACTGTGTACACGGACAACAACCCCCTGACCTACATCATGAGTACAGCAAAACTCAATGCGGTTGGTCATCGGTGGGTGGGAGAACTATCAGATTTCCGGTTCGACATCAGGTACAGGCCTGGAAAATCGAATGTGGATGCAGACACACTGTCTCGCCTCCCCTTGGACATGGGAGAATACGAGGTGGCTTGTACAGAGGAGTTCTCGAACGAGGCAGTACGTGCTACATGGGATGGGAGTCAGGCAGCAGAATGGAAGGATGTGGCCTGGGTTGCAGCACTTAACATGCGTTCCTCGGAACCCCCCCCACAACCTCATTGCCACGTGCCAGCTATCAGTCATGATGATCTTGTTAAAGCTCAAAGAGAGGATCCAGCAATAGGCAAAGTTATTGAGTTAAAGGAGTCAAACATAAACCTGACAGTTGACATACGCCAGACTGTAAGTGGAGCCACCCGAAAGCTGCTGCATGAGTGGAGTAAATTGCAACTTGAAGATGGCCTCCTTTACAGAAGGACGAACCAGCAAAAGCAGTTAGTCCTCCCTCTGAAACACAGGCCGATAGCTTTGAAGTACTTACACAATGAAATGAGTCATGTTGGCACAGAAAGAGTGCTCCAGCTTGCACGGGAAAGATTTTACTGGCCTTTTATGGCTAAAGAAATTGAAGACTATGTGGGAAATGTCCCTGTATCAGGTCTAAGAAACCCACGACGCACACTCGAGCTCCTATGGGCAGCATCACATCTAATTTCCCTTGAGAGCTTGTGTGCATTGACTACTTGCATTTAGAAACCAGTTGTGGGGGATATGAATATATTCTAGTAGTAATTGATCATTTCACTAGGTTTGCCCAGGCATACCCCACGAAGAACAAGAGCGGGAAAACAGCGGCTGAGTGCATCTTCAATAATTACATACCTCAGTTTGGATATCCATCCAAACTTCATCATGACCAGGGTCGGGAATTTGAGAACAAACTGTTTCAATCATTGCAGCGGCTGTCGGGGGTTGGCCACTCGCGGACGTCGCCCTACCACCCACAAGGCAACCCGGCCGAGCGATTGAACCGCACAATCCTCCAGATGTTGAGAACATTGACTGATAGTGAGAAGCTGCGGTGGAAGGATCACCTCCCGCAGGTTATACACGCATACAATTGCACCAGACATGAATCAACCGGCTACTCACCGTTTTTCCTCCTCTACGGCCGTCACCCACATCTCCCAGTCGACTTGCTGTTTGGTTTGGTTGGAGAAGGAGAAAAATACTCGCCTAGGGGATTTGCAGAGAAATGGGCTAAGAAGATGTCAGAAGCCTACCGCATTGCCGGCGAAAATAGCAAAAAGTCCAGTGCAAGGGGAAAAGTGACGTATGACAAGAAAGCAAGAGGGGTTGTACTGCAACCAGGGACAGAGTTCTGGTCCGGAATCTCAGTGAACGTGGAGGCCCAGGAAAACTAAGGGCATACTGGGAAAGACAATATACATCATTGAACGTCAACTTGCTGAGAACCCAGTGTACGTTGTCCCGCCCGGAAACTGGAGACAAACAGAAAAAGAGGACACTGCACCGCAATCTCCTGTTACTGGTGAACGACGACTTGCCTGTCGATGTCACTCCACCTGACACCAGACCTACCCCTGGAAAGAAAACATGACAGACAAAACCATAAGAGAATAGCAGACACTCAAAAACAAGCAGAAACAAGTGATGACAGTGAAAATGATTCAGATGATGATTTGGGCTCGGGATACTGGTTAAGGAGAACGACCGAAAGGACAGACACAAGACCAGTTACCTACCAGGAGCAACTTACTGTGTATCCAAAGATCCGGGGGTTAGAACCAGCATCAGTAAGGAGAGAAAGTTATACAGTACCTGAACACTTACCAAATCCTACTGAGAAGAGGCATGATGCTGATAAAGACCTACCTTTACTCACTGGACCTGTGGAAGGGGAGGAAAACAATGGACACCAAGACCCTGACTCAGAAGCTCGATCTTTGACCCCTCCTGTAGAGCACACTCAGTCAGAGATTAGGAGGTCCGCTCGTGAGAGAAGGCCACGCCATTTTCTCACATATGAGTCATTAGGTGAACCATCAGTCCAGTCACATGCCACAGTTAACTCAGTGACCAGATACACAGCCCCCGATATACCTGTCATAGAGGCACCTCATCACACTACACCTACACACTCACTTTTTCCATATCTCTCACCCTTTTGTAGGCCGTATCCACACCCACTCCTTTACTCCCAGCCACCATACATACCATACACTTACCAAGCACCAGTCACATACATCCCACCTGCCATGTTTATTTGTTGAATAGGGATTTGAGAATAAAGGTTAAGAGTTAAAAATGTTAAAACGGTTTAGAGATAAAGATTTTTGGAAATGTCAGGAGCCATTCTTTTCTGTCAGGGAGCGTGTGATGCCCACTAAAGTGTTATCACATTTGTGGTAGGTTTTGTAATTTTTGTAATTGGTGTTTGAATGTTTAATCCAGGATTATCAACCTGTTGTCACCATCCTTGTACTCAAATATTTTATATAAATGTCAGGAGTAATTGTGGGGTTGCCAGCAGGGGGCAGTGTGGCGATAATTGTGTCCCGTTAGGGCTTTACGTCCGTTGGTCTGCTTTGCGGTTTTCCTCTTTCTGCTGAGCGAGATGAAAAACGGACGCATGTTTTGCCTCGTCTCACTTCTTTCTCCTGTTTCCAGGTTGGTGAAATAGTAAATAGAGCTAAATACCTAAAGTGTAATATGTTGATATGTCACTGAATGTTTTAATGTCTACCAATGATGCTGTTTGGTGAAGATGTGAACATATAGCATTAGCCGCATTTTCGCGGATGGTAACGTCACCTGTTGCTATCAAAGTCACGTCAGTCAGTTTTATTTTCAGCTCCTTGTACATTTCTAGAAAAGTCTTGATCGTTTTGAAATGTATGATATTGTGTAAAATGTGAAAAGTTCATATTAACAAAACCGGAGTTTATGTAATAGGTAAAAGCTAATGTTGAGAACAAATGTTGTATATTGTAAAAGTGGTTAAAAACAAGTTACAAATCTGTCAGCTCATGCATTTTGGGAAGAGTAAAAAAAAATGATTTCATTGGAAATGGAAAGTGAATTTGGGAACCATATATAAGTGGTAACATAAGCTATGTTTTTTATGTAAGTGGTGACGTCAGCTATGTTTTATTTGAAGTTGAAGAGACAACTTACAGGGTAACAGTGGTTACTGTCATTTTGATTTAATTAATCACAAAAAAACTTGTAATTCAGTATTTGCTGAAAGATTGAGAAAATGACAGATAGTATTTTATTTTGAGAGTGTGTTTATTTCATATAGGACAGTGCATGTTTGTAAGAGGAGGATTTCAATTGTGAATCTCTTAATAAATCCTCTTCTCCTTTTTCTGCTGAGCGAGATGAAAAACGGACGCATGTTTTGCCTCGTCTCACTTCTTTCTCCTGTTTCCAGAGAGAGCATATAAGCTGTATACGTGGTGCCAGTCGGTACCTGTAACACTAACATAAGTATTGGTATGGATTTCACATTAGTGCACACATGTTTTTCATATGTGTTTGCTCGAACATCCAAAAGTATACATGTATATGTGAGCAATGTATGTATGTGTATGCACGCTTTTATATATGTATCCATAAGCGCAGTTTGATTTAAGCCCTATACGGCGCCTCACAGGCACGTGCAGACGGAGGGCGCTTGAGCACCTGCCTTTATGGCCCTTAATGGCGAAAGTGCCCTTTTGTTGAGGCAAAAAAAATATTTTTTTGTAATTAAAGGCCCTTTTGTGAACGCCTGCCCAATCTTACTATTAGAAAAATGTATTAATAATAATTTAACCCTACATTAAATGACCCCCGTGATGACCTTTCACCTGACCACCTCATCTGGAACGCCCCCTCACGTTCAGACGCCTTCAGTAGTTTAGCGCCTTCTCCAGCATACAAAGCATTCGCGGAGCGGTGTGCTTGTCTACTTATTATTGTTATTATTATAAGTAGTATTAGTATTTTATAAGTCCGCCGAGAACAGAGCATGCACGGCGTTTGTGTGTGTGTAGTCTGCCCTGAACTGAAGTGACGTTAGCTGAGCATCTAATGTTACATCTACACACAGCAATATATAAACAAAGGTGCAGGTTCACTTCTGGAATCGCACTTTGCTGTTTGGGGGAGAAAGTTTGAATGAATGTTAGAGGTCTTTTTAGCAAATGAAGGGTTTTTAATTCGAAATTCAGCGTTTCCATCACTCGTTTCTTATGCGAAACTCCAAATGGCGACTAAAACCAGAAGGAAACCCATACACATCCCAAGTAAACAGAGCAACGAGAGATGAACTACAGTGCACCTTTAAACTGTACAGTACATGATGCGTGTGCACGCACGTGCAGTCAGCGGATATGAGAGATGCGGGTCAGTCAGACAGACTCTACATCAGAATATAAACAAGCCGTGAAAGACAGGCTGTGCGCACGCCGTTTACACGTTCACTTGCGGCTTTGAGTGTACTGAAGGCTGTGCCGTTATTGCCTGCATCATGGGCAACAGAAGATCGGCCTGGATGCGTCAAGACGTGAGACTGATCATGCGAAAACTGGCAGATTCTGGTCTCTGGCCGGTCAATTGGTGCACCTCTAATAAAGACATATAGTGCTAACGATTCGTACGCAGTAGTACAGGAATTTGGTCACATTTAAATGCATTCAAGGTCGTAAACCACAAAAGAACACACGGAGAGATGGCACACTTTGTATAATAGTAATCCCAGATGTAATTTTTTTCCATGTTTTTCATTTGGGAATTCACTATTATTATTTTTTGATTAGTAAGTATCTGTGTTTATTAAGCTTAGTTTCCCCTGTCACTCCTCACTTTGACTGGGGTGAAAGGTTTTGTGCTTTGAGGGGAAATAGGCCTAAGGGTTGCAAGTAAAGTAAAATGGCACATCACTAAATCCGCCCCGCTCCTGTCCTCACTTTAGGATCTGGACCGAAGCAGACTTACGTTATTGTGATGCGACTGTGTTGCAGTAAGAGAAGCACACACTCTCTCATCACAATAGTGTAATGTTAAGTTTGTGTACTGCGCACGGCACTGCATGATGTCCGTAATATTCGGAGAGGGGTCTAGCTGCAGCCGATGGGGCGAATGGAGCTCCACTCTCGAACGGGTCACCTCCACTCAATAATGAAGAAGGGGAAAATGGCATCGCTGAGCTCTCCGAAGTTCGAACTTTAACTCAAATTTTATCTCAGCATCCCTACACTACTTGCGGACTGACGCTGTCTTAACATGCAATGGAAACATAACGCATATGGCTTCTGTGAAATTACGCAAAAGGGATGAATAAACACGATGGATTTTTATATTGTTGACGATCAATATTGATGTCTCGCCAATGTTAGCTGATGTTGCATGAATTTCTATCTGCATATTCAATACAGGTTTAGAAAATTTTAGAACGGCTTTCATTTGGCATTGCGTCTTTACACAGAAATTGTATCCGCCACAGAGACGCCTTAACTGGCCTGTGTTAGTGTCTTTATTGTACTCTGAGTAAAAAGATGAGTCTCAACATCATGCAGTCACAGGTGAAGGAGGGTCAAACAATGGCTGTGGAAAACAAGAAACTCTCCAACAACTGTCATAAAACATAAACATTGTACAGAAATGTTATTATGTTAGCTCGACAGAGCCATCATACTGTTCTTGTACTTAAACGTATTATTCCTCTTCTGATCCCCCAAATTTCCTGTGTAAAGTAATAAAGCATTTAATTGTTTAATAACTAATTCTACAATAAAAATAGGCATTAATCCATTTGTTTTTAACTTCATGTTTTAATTCAAATATAAATAGGCGAAATGATAAAGTTATTTAATATGTATTGTTTAATGGGCAATAAAAGCGTGACCAGATCAACGCCAGAGAAAGGATACAAATAATTTGTTGAACAGTACCTGTTTGATTATGAAGACAAGTGTTCTGTTTTCTTTTTGTGTCAGCGAAGGTGCTAGGATAAGAACATGAATACGTGTTCTGTCAGTTTTGTTTCCACTGTTGTTAAATTCCAGCGCGACGGCAAAACGGAAGTTCTTCTTCTTCTTCTTCTTCTTCTTCTTCGTCTTCTTCTTCGTCTTCTTCTTGTTTGTTGCAAGACGGATGTTATGATACACTGCTTTGCGAGAAGGTGGAAGTTAAGTGAGGTCATTGTGAAAAGGGCTTATTGCATTATCAACTTTAAACCCTTCAAAGACTTTGGGATTCAAATGCATTAATCATACATTGAAAATACATATAACTGAAAGCTATAAGCCACATGATGTCAAGTTAGAAGTGCATCACAAAAATGAGTACTGTATGCTGATTACACTGTAATACTGTTTGTCATGTATGTAATGTGATGGAGTAACCACAAGTTGCTGTGACTCCAATGTTGTTGATATTGAGACACAAAGTAAATACAGATCTGAGTTCAACCACATGCGGTCTCCTGTCATCAATACATAACATGGTGTCAGAATTAGCAAACAAACAAGATGGAACAGGTTAAAACCTCCAGTAGCCCTGAAGACCACATTTCAAGTGAACTGAAACGTATGGAAGAGATGGGGTTATCAAAAAACAGACAGAGCCGGCCGAATGGGTAAACAGCATGGTGACCATAGTAAAACCCAACAAAATCAGGATCTGCATAGACCCTCAGGATCTAAACAAAGCAATACGGAGAGAGCACTACCCTCTTAAAACTGATTCTCATCCCAGCCGCTTCACACTCGGCTGCAAAACCGTCCCAGTGCATGCTGAAGGTCCTGGTCTGATGGGGCTAGCACGACAACATCATCCGCAAAGAGCAGAGATGATATCCCTCCCCAAACCCACCCTCGCCCCAGGCTGCGCCTAGAAATTCTGTCCATAAAAATTATGAACAGAACCGGCGACAAAGGGCAGCCCTGCCGGAGTCCAATATGCACCGGGAACAAGTCTGACTTACTGCCGGCAATGCGAACCATTGACCGTCATTTTCAAATTGGAAGCTGGTTCTGGTTCTGACCGCAGTTATTCTTGGGCTATGATCAGATGTCTATTAGATTTTGCTTGAGCAAAGTTTCTACTGGACTGCGTTCAGCCTTATTTTTACTTTCCCACCTGCTGACAGTCACTTCAAATGCAGGCTATCTAAATGTGTTTACATTACAAACTTTGTAGAGAGAAACATTTTGACATGTGCAAACATTCACAAACATGGACAAACTCACGGACATGTGTTTGTGCATGTTTGTTCACTGCCAACAATTTGTTCCGCTAAAACATAGATAAAACAAAGATAAAACATAGATAAAACAAAGAAAACAAAGATAAAACATAGATAAAACAGATAAAACAAACAAAGATAAAACATAGATAAAACAAAGATAAAACAAACATAGATTAAAACAAGATAGATAAACAAAGATAAAACATAGATAGATAAAACATAGATAAAACATAGATAAAACATAAAACAGATAAAACAAAGATAAAACATAGATAGATAAAACAACATAGATAAAACATAGATAAACATAGATAAACATAGATAGATAAAACATAGATAAAACAAAGATAAAACATAGATAAAACAAAGATAAAACAAACATAGATAAAACATAGATAAAACAAAGATAAAACATAGATAAAACATAGATAAAACAAAGACAAAACATAGATAAAACAAAGATAAAACATAGATAAAACAAAGATAAAACATAGATAGATAAAACAAAGATAAAACATAGATAAAACATAGAAACAAAGATAGAAAACATAGATAAAACATAGATAAAACATAGATAAAACATAAAACAAAGATAAAACAAAGATAAAACATAGATAAAACAAAGATAAAACAAAGATAAAACATAGATAAAACATAGATAAAACATAGATAGATAAAACATAGATAAAACAAAGATAAAACATAGATAAAACATAGATAAAACATAGATAAAACATAGATAAAACATAGATAAAACATAGATAAAACATAGATAAACAAACTAAAACAAGATAAAACATAGAGAAAACATAGATAAAACATAGATAAAACATAGATAAAACAAAGATAAAACATAAAACATAGATAAAACATAGATAAAACATAGATAAAACAAAGATAAAACATAGATAAAACAAAGATAAA
Organism: Triplophysa siluroides; assembly: GCA_006030095.1. NCBI lineage: Eukaryota > Metazoa > Chordata > Actinopteri > Cypriniformes > Nemacheilidae > Triplophysa > Triplophysa siluroides. The sequence goes on along the minus strand of VCII01000891.1, from coordinate 17,466 downwards.
ACATAGATAAAACAAACATAGATAAAACATAGATAAAACAAACAGATAAAACATAGATAAAACAAAAAACAAAGATAGATAAACAAAGATAAAACATAGATAAAACAAAACATAGATAAAACAAACATAGATAAAACATAGATAAAACATAGATAAAACAAAACATAGATAAAACATAGATAAAACAAAGATAAAACATAGATAAAACATAGATAAAACATAGATAAAACATAGATAAAACAAAGATAAAACATAGATAAAACAAAGATAAAACATAGATAAAACATAGATAAAACAAAGATAAAACATAGATAAAACATAGATAAAACATAGATAAAACAAAGATAGATAAAACATAGAAAACACATAGATAAAACATAGATAAAACATAGATAAAACATAGATAAAACAAAGATAAAACATAGATAAAACAAGATAAAACATAGATAAAACAAAGATAAACAAGATAAAACACAACAAAACATAGATAAAACAAAACATAGATAAAACAAAGATAAAACATAGATAAAACATAGATAAAACAAAGATAAAACAAAGATAAAACATAGATAAAACATAGATAAAACAAAGATAAAACAAAACATAGATAAAACATAGATAAAACAAAGATAAAACATAGATAAAACAAAGATAAAACATAGATAAAACAAAGATAAAACAAAGATAAAACATAGATAAAACAAAACATAGATAAAACATAGATAAAACATAGATAAAACATAGATAAAACATAGATAAAACAAAGATAAAACATAGATAAAACAAAGATAAAACAAAGATAAAACAAAGATAAAACATAGATAAAACATAGATAAAACAAAGATAAAACAAAGATAAAACATAGATAAGAGATAAAACAAAGATAAAACATAGATAAAACAAAGATAAAACATAGATAAAACATAGATAAAACAAAACATAGATAAAACATAGATAAAACATAGATAAAACAAAGATAAAACATAAAACATAGATAAAACATAGATAAAACATAGATAAAACAAAGATAAAACATAGATAGATAAAACATATAAAACATAGATAAACATAGATAAAACATAGATAAAACATAGATAAAAAACAAAGATAAAACATAAAACATAGATAAAACAAAGATAAAACATAGATAAAACAAAGATAAAACATAGATAAAACATAGATAAAACAAAACATAGATAAAACATAGATAAAACATAGATAAAACATAGATAAAAGATAGATAAAACATAGATAAAACATAGATAAAACAAAGATAAAACAAAGATAAAACATAGATAAAACATAGATAAAACATAGATAAAACAAAGATAAAACAAGATAGAAAACATAGATAAAACACATAGATAAACATAGATAAAACAAAGATAAAACAAGATAAAACATAGAGATAGATAAAACATAAAACATAGATAAACATAAAACATAGATAGATAAACATAGATAAAACATAGATATAGATAAAACAAGATAAAACAAAGATAAAACAAAGATAAAACATAGATAAAACAAAGATAAAACATAGATAAAACAAAGATAGATAAAACAACATAGAAAACATAAAACAAAGATAAAACATAGATAAACATAGATAAACAAAGATAGTAGATAAAACATAAAACAAAGATAAAACAAAGATAAAACATAGATAAAACATAGATAAAACAAAGATAAAACATAGATAAAACATAGATAAATCATAGATAAAACATAGATAAAACAAAGATAAAACAAAGATAAAACATAGATAAATCATAGATAAAACATAGATAAAACATAGATAAAACATAGATAAAACCTGCAGCACATCTCTTCACAGCTGACTACACCTGTCAAAGACCTGCGGGCCAAGGGGCGGTTTTTGAGTTTGCTCAGTACATCCTGCTGCTGAAGAAAATGTTGCCGATGAAATATGATCGCAATGACTGAAACAACTTCTAAACATTCTTTGTCTCTATTTTTTCTGGTGTTTCAACACTTTAACCACAAACAAAAACACTAAGTACAAAACTAACAATATATACATGAATTTAAAAATCTCTTGACTCATTGGATCATCAAGAGCCTACTCATGCTCACGGTCACACACTGGACTTGGTCCTTTCATATGGATTCAAATATCAGACATTGAAATCAATGAAACAAGATTTTCTGACCACAGACTTTTTTCAGATCCAGTTATTGCATCGATATTTCTCCACTCAGTCATGTGAGAGATTTGCTGCCTCTTATGGTTTATTGGATCCATCTTTGCCTGAACTGTCCTCTACTTTGCAGGATGTGAACAGACTTTTTAATTGCTTCAATCAAAAATGTTTGTCTACTTTGGATGTCATTGCTCCGTTAAAACCTAAATGTATTGTTACTAAACCCCAGCCATGGCTTAATGATTCAACTCGTTTGCTCAGAAAGGCATGCAGAAGAGCAGAGCGAGTAGAGGCAAGGATAAGTTCCAGGTCTTATGGAAAGAAAGAAAGAATTTGGATGTTTAGCATTTACGCTACAAACATTCGCCACAGGAGAGTCTCGTGTTCTCCTTGATCTCGATCGCACGGTGTGATCGATTTGTTAAACACTTTTTTTTTTTTTTAATGAAAGCTAAATTAAAACTTTCGTGATAGTTTACGTTTTTAAATGACACAGAACGAGTTTAAAATAAATTACAACATATAAGGCAAATAAAACAAAACTTTGAAAAAAAAATGTTTTTATTTTATTTTGACAGAAATATTTAAACTCAAATTTTGTCACAACATCTGAGTCGGTTTCGTTTTGTCATGAATTTTAACTTAAGTTGCATATCAGTGCCAAATCAATTACTGGCACAAGCATGCCAATGGAATATAAATAGAGCTCAATAACATTCAGCTGCAACATTTGTGTCTCTCTTGTTTCAGATTTCCATTTCCATTTAGTCATTTAGCAGACGCTTTATCCAAAGTGACTTACAGAGAGTTCAGGGGAGCAATAAGCGATATGTCATATAGGAGCCATAATACAATAGGTGCTAACACAAAGTTACTAGTTTCAGCAAAAGCTAGATCACTGTGTTGAGAGAATGAGGGTGTTTTTTTTCTTCTCATTTGTCTGTCTAGTATTCTCAGAAGAGATGGGTTTTAAGTAATTTTTTTAATGTTGTGAGGGGTGTGGTTGACCGGACTGAGTTAGGAAGAATGTTCCACCAGGAGGGAATGAGCTGATAAGGCTGTTAGTCCTGTTCAACTTGACACTGAATGTAAATATCTAAAATAATTGTGGATGGGTGGAGCACCTGTATCCTATAAATGATGTTGCATCCCTCTATTCGGCCCCTTTACTCTACGACTCATTAGCGTCCGTAACCGCAACCTCTTTACTTGAACTCAAACATCGTATACAAAGACATCTCTAAAATGCCTTCTGAGTTTGAACTCTGTCCTGGAAGAAGAATCGGGGGCTCCAACCCCTGTTTCATCATCGCTGAGATCGGCCAAAACCACCAAGGAGACATCGAGATTGCCAAAAAAATGATCCAAATGTCAAAGGTAAGGTCTTGCTTGATCGGTGGGTAAGTTGAACCATGTGAAAGCATCAATTCGGATGATATGGTGTCAAACTGATGGTTGCTCTGAGTGATAGACAGACAGACATATAAATCCATGTCTGACATTTATAAAGAAGAGTTTCTGCTCAACTTAATACGGCAGAATTGATTCACTGTCTCTCTCTCTCTCTTTTTCTTTGGTCGTGCTGTCATGTAGGATTGTGGTGCTGACTGTGTGAAGTTTCAGAAGAGCGAGATCGAGCACAGATTCACAAAACATGCTTTAGAGCGTCCTTATACGTCCCCTCACGCCTGGGGTCCAACCTATGGAGCTCACAAGCGTCACCTGGAGTTTAGTCACCAGCAGTACAGAGAACTGCAGCGCTACGCAGATGACATCGGGATCTTCTTTACAGCATCAGGGATGGACGAGGTGAAATATTTCATCGTGCACAGATAGTAATGTTTATGTTTGTACATATGCAGATAAACATAAATGATGATTTATAAATATTCAATGTTCTGCTTCTATCAGATGGCTGTGGAATTTCTTCACGAGATAAACGTGCCGTTTTTCAAAGTGGCCTCAGCTGACACGAACAACCTACCTTACCTGGAGAAAACTGCCAAAAACGGTGAAACTCACACCTGAGACTCACTGGCTGCAGTTTTACTATCCCATCTTACTATCAAAATATCAGGCACAAAGACAAAAATATTTACCTCATTTCCATCCGGAGCATCTTTGTCTGTGTTTGAAGCTGTTGTATTTCTGCAGGTCGTCCCATGGTGATCTCCAGCGGGATGCAGTCGATGGAAACCATGCGCTGCGTTTATCAAACAGTGAAGAAGCACAATCCCAACTTCACCTTCCTGCAGTGCACAAGCGCTTATCCACTGCCGACAGAGCACATCAATCTCAGTTTGATTCCTGTAAGAGATCCTCCCACCCAAATCCTGCTAACCCAACCCCTTGACTCATCTGACTTCAAACGAATAAATAAATAAATGTACTTGTTTTTGCAAATGTAGGCGTTCCAGAAGGAGTTTCCGGACATTCCGATAGGTTACTCTGGACATGAGGCTGGGATCCTTGTGTCTGTGGCTGCCGTGGCACTGGGGGCAAAGGTCTTGGAGCGTCATGTGACCCTGGACAAGACCTGGAAAGGCAGTGACCACGCAGCCTCGCTGGAGCCGGCCGAGCTTGCAGAACTGGTGAAAGCCATCAGGACTGTAGAGATGGCCATGGGTTCACCCGTCAAACAGATGCTGCCCTGTGAAGCTTCTTGTCACAGCAAGGTCAGATTTCATGAAGGATTTTAATAGATCTAAAAGATTCTAATAATGAAAAATAACAGAATGTAAATAAAACTGCTATTGTTTGTGCAGTTGGGTAAGTCTGTGGTCGCCCGGAGGCCGCTCCGCAAGGGTGTGATGTTAACTCTCGACATGCTGGCAGTGAAAGTGGCTGAACCACACGGTGTGGCACCGGAGAACATCTTCAATCTGGTTGGCAAAAAAATCACAGCGGACGTTGGAGAAGATGTCACCATAACTGATGCCATGATAATGTTAATGATCAGATTCACAAGGCAGTGTGTTTCGTGTTGTTGGGGAAGGGATAAAAAAAAAAAGAGTTAATTCTGTATAAACAATAGAATGTATCTTTTGAAAACTATATATAAATTGTAGAAAGATGATCGTCAGATTTTCCTTTAGAATGAAGTTATTTTGAGCCAAGAATAAATCCACATTTGCAGATAATTAATTAAATTAATTATTGTTATCTAAATGATTTTAATATGTACAAATGTGCACATTTACTGTGGTAGACTGGGAGTATGTATAAGTGGTTGGTGCAATGTATGTATGTTAAATGTCAAATCAGTTTATTTATCAAAAAATAATAAATGCACTTAATAAAATACACTTAAATAAATATGAAATAAAAGAATTATTTAATATCACCAACATGGCCTTTTTTAGCACTCAAGTTCTACATACGACAATGAACAAGCTATCCTTAATACTACCAGGTGACATAACACACAAAAATAAATCAATTAAAAAAAGAAAATTAAAAAAAAAAAAATATTGCAAAAGCAAATGCTAAAAAAAATCACAATAGCAAAACAATAATCAAGATTATGTCCGTGTCCTTGAAGATAAATCACTCTTATGTTTTACATCATAAATAAAAATATATATTAATAGTATAAAATTATGTATTGCTTTAATAATAAAGCTGTTTGTTTTCTAGATCTTAGCTTTCAAAGATGTACTGTTTATTTGTCGATTTCCCAACATAAATATTGGTGTGGTCAAAAGCTGAAAATATAAGAAAAAATTAACAACAATTTAGTACTGACCCATACAACTAACAGGTTTACAAAAAGTCCATAGCACAGAATAATAATAACTAGAAAGTAAAGTTTGAGAACAAACTTTATGTTGGCTTGACAAAGCCTGGCCTAACGAGTTTGAAATAGTTTGAAAGGTTTTATCGTTAAACGTATTGTTAAACTTTGTTCTCATTGTTCTGATGCAGAGATATAGGTTTTGCTAAACGGTTGCTAGGCTAACCTGTTTGGTTGCTATGGGCGTGGCTTAGCATCTGCCAGTGATGATACTCTAAGCTATAGGTGAAACACACAAACCCGCATGTCTCTACGATGTTCTGATGCAGAGATATAGGTTTTGCTAAACGGTTGCTAGGCTAACCTGTTTGGTTGCTATGGGCATGGCTTAGCATCTGCCAGTGATGAGGCAAAAGTTGATCTTGTAGTTAAAAAAAATCTCAAACAAAGAAGGTCCAGGTGTCAAAGAGTTAACTTTATTTGTTAAGTCAAACAAAGTGAGATGTTCCCAAAGCATCTGAAGACCAAGTGTTTTCCAGCCTATATTTATAGTGAAACTTCTGAAAGATGTTCCCTTCTAAAACCAATCAGGTCATTTCCTGTTATCTCTTAATTTTATTAACCAACTATCGTTTTTCTGCCACAAATAAATCCCAGGCAACAAGGTACGTATTTACTGGGGGTGCGCTCGCCAACCTCTTTTTTAATAAAGTTGTATACAAGGTCACTGAAGTTATTAAAAAGCTGGACCATGTCCATATCTTATCTATATACAAGGTCACTTCATATGAAATCATCAAAAACAGCCGGATCATGTTTTTATGAGTCTAAACTTCTTGAACTCAGGCTTCTAGGGCTCAGAGACATTACTGGATTTTATATTGCTGCATAGTGCTCAAATGTGCTCTTAAACATGCTTAAAATGATATAAAGTGCATATATGTGAACAATCATTGATTAGGTTGTAGAGATTGTAACATTAAATCATCAAGTCCTTTGGTTAAAGTTGATTTCAGATCATTCTACTAATACACTCGTGAATACTAATGTTCCTATGAATACTTCTTAATACTGCTTAGTGCACGTGCAGTATGAATGTTCTAACCGGTTCTACTTCTAACATTAAGTTTCCTTTTCAATGATTTCTGTTTTAAAAGCAGGCGCTGATAACGCGCTGGTTACACGTGCAGTGAACAACAGACTATCCTCTCTTCTCCATTGCTCATCTGAACATGACGTACAAGGAACTAGCCAATCAGAGAGCTTGTTGCATATCTTTCTCCATGGCTAATTTGCATTGTTTAACCTCGTTTTACCAATGCACGGCCCAAAGTGTCAGGGAAATGCTAAATAGAGAGGCTAAAGGAAAAGCTAAATGACTAAGCTAATCGAATAGCAAATCGGAAAAGGAAAGGCAGCGGGAAAATGGAAATGCAAATGGTAAAAGAAATAGTCTTTTAAATGACTGATTGAAATCCAACTATTTATTCTTCTTTTAAATCGCAATTTTAAATACATTTTGAAATTCCACTATTTATAAAGGAATTCATTAATGCACTTTAAAATGATGTATTTATTTTGTTTATTATGTTGTTTTTAAAAAGTCCCTTTTTAATTTGAAGTTTTTATTGATGGATTAATATTTCATTTATTCATTATTTTTACAATCACGCTTTTATTGCCCATTAAACAATACATATTAAATAACTTTATCATTTCGCCTATTTATATTTGAATTAAAACATGAAGTTAAAAACAAATGGATTAATGCCTATTTTTATTGTAGAATTAGTTATTAAACAATTAAATGCTTTATTACTTTACACAGGAAATTTGGGGGATCAGAAGAGGAATAATACGTTTAAGTACAAGAACAGTATGATGGCTCTGTCGAGCTAACATAATAACATTTCTGTACAATGTTTATGTTTTATGACAGTTGTTGGAGAGTTTCTTGTTTTCCACAGCCATTGTTTGACCCTCCTTCACCTGTGACTGCATGATGTTGAGACTCATCTTTTTACTCAGAGTACAATAAAGACACTAACACAGGCCAGTTAAGGCGTCTCTGTGGCGGATACAATTTCTGTGTAAAGACGCAATGCCAAATGAAAGCCGTTCTAAAATTTTCTAAACCTGTATTGAATATGCAGATAGAAATTCATGCAACATCAGCTAACATTGGCGAGACATCAATATTGATCGTCAACAATATAAAAATCCATCGTGTTTATTCATCCCTTTTGCGTAATTTCACAGAAGCCATATGCGTTATGTTTCCATTGCATGTTAAGACAGCGTCAGTCCGCAAGTAGTGTAGGGATGCTGAGATAAAATTTGAGTTAAAGTTCGAACTTCGGAGAGCTCAGCGATGCCATTTTCCCCTTCTTCATTATTGAGTGGAGGTGACCCGTTCGAGAGTGGAGCTCCATTCGCCCCATCGGCTGCAGCTAGACCCCTCTCCGAATATTAGGTTTGTCGGACATCATGCAGTGCCGTGCGCAGTACACAAACTTAACATTACACTATTGTGATGAGAGAGTGTGTGCTTCTCTTACTGCAACACAGTCGCATCACAATAACGTAAGTCTGCTTCGGTCCAGATCCTAAAGTGAGGACAGGAGCGGGGCGGATTTAGTGATGTGCCATTTTACTTTACTTGCAACCCTTAGGCCTTTCCCCTCAAAGCACAAAACCTTTCACCCCAGTCAAAGTGAGGAGTGACAGGGGGAAACTAAGCTTAATAAACACAGATACTTACTAATCAAAAAATAATAATAGTGAATTCCCAAATGAAAAACATGGAAAAAATTACATCTGGGATTACTATTATACAAAGTGTGCCATCTCTCCGTGTGTTCTTTTGTGGTTTACGACCTTGAATGCATTTAAATGTGACCAAATTCCTGTACTACTGCGTACGAATCGTTAGCACTATATGTCTTTATTAGAGGTGCACCAATTGACCGGCCAGAGACCAGAATCTGCCCAGTTTTCGCATGATCAGTCTCACGTCTTGACGCATCCAGGCCGATCTTCTGTTGCCCATGATGCAGGCAATAACGGCACAGCCTTCAGTACACTCAAAGCCGCAAGTGAACGTGTAAACGGCGTGCGCACAGCCTGTCTTTCACGGCTTGTTTATATTCTGATGTAGAGTCTGTCTGACTGACCCGCATCTCTCATATCCGCTGACTGCACGTGCGTGCACACGCATCATGTACTGTACAGTTTAAAGGTGCACTGTAGTTCATCTCTCGTTGCTCTGTTTACTTGGGATGTGTATGGGTTTCCCTCTGGTTTTAGTCGCCATTTGGAGTTTCGCATAAGAAACGAGTGATGGAAACGCTGAATTTCGAATTAAAAACCCTTCATTTGCTAAAAAGACCTCTAACATTCATTCAAACTTTCTCCCCCAAACAAAGTGCGATTCCAGAAGTGAACCTGCACCTTTGTTTATATATTGCTGTGTGTAGATGTAACATTAGATGCTCAGCTAACGTCACTTCAGTTCAGGGGGCAGACTACACACACACAAACGCCGTGCATGCTCTGTTCTCGGCGGACTTATAAAATACTAATACTACTTATAATAATAACAATAATAAGTAGACAAGCACACCGCTCCGCGAATGCTTTGTATGCTGGAGAAGGGCTAAACTACTGAAGGCGTCTGAACGTGAGGGGGCGTTCCAGATGAGGTGGTCAGGTGAAAGGTCATCACGGGGGTCATTTAATGTAGGGTTAAATTATTATTAATACATTTTTCTAATAGTAAGATTGGGCAGGCGTTCACAAAAGGGCCTTTAATTACAAAAAAATATATTTTTTTGCCTCAACAAAAGGGCACTTTCGCCATTAAGGGCCATAAAGGCAGGTGCTCAAGCGCCCTCCGTCTGCACGTGCCTGTGAGGCGCCGTATAGGGCTTAAATCAAACTGCGCTTATGGATACATATATAAAAGCGTGCATACACATACATACATTGCTCACATATACATGTATACTTTTGGATGTTCGAGCAAACACATATGAAAAACATGTGTGCACTAATGTGAAATCCATACCAATACTTATGTTAGTGTTACAGGTACCGACTGGCACCACGTATACAGCTTATATGCTCTCTCTGGAAACAGGAGAAAGAAGTGAGACGAGGCAAAACATGCGTCCGTTTTTCATCTCGCTCAGCAGAAAAAGGAGAAGAGGATTTATTAAGAGATTCACAATTGAAATCCTCCTCTATTACAAACATGCACTGTCCTATATGAAATAAACACACTCTCAAAATAAAACTATCTGTCATTTTCTCAATCTTTCAGCAAATACTGAATTACAAGTTTTTTTTGTGATTAATTAAATCAAAATGACAGTAACCACTGTTACCCTGTAAGTTGTCTCTTCAACTTCAAATAAAACATAGCTGACGTCACCACTTACATAAAAAACATAGCTTATGTTACCACTTATATATGGTTCCCAAATTCACTTTCCATTTCCAATGAAATCATTTTTTTTTACTCTTCCCAAAATGCATGAGCTGACAGATTTGTAACTTGTTTTTAACCACTTTTACAATATACAACATTTGTTCTCAACATTAGCTTTTACCTATTACATAAACTCCGGTTTTGTTAATATGAACTTTTCACATTTTACACAATATCATACATTTCAAAACGATCAAGACTTTTCTAGAAATGTACAAGGAGCTGAAAATAAAACTCTGACTGACGTGACTTTGATAGCAACAGGTGACGTTACCATCCGCGAAAATGCGGCTAATGCTATATGTTCACATCTTCACCAAACAGCATCATTGGTAGACATTAAAACATTCAGTGACATATCAACATATTACACTTTAGGTATTTAGCTCTATTTACTATTTCACCAACCTGGAAACAGGAGAAAGAAGTGAGACGAGGCAAAACATGCGTCCGTTTTTCATCTCGCTCAGCAGAAAGAGGAAAACCGCAAAGCAGACCAAACGGACGTAAAGCCCTAACGGGACACAATTATCGCCACACTGCCCCCTGCTGGCAACCCCACAATTACTCCTGACATTTATATAAAATTTGAGTACAAGGAAGATTGGTGACAACAATAAACAAACACAAACACCAATTACAAAAATTACAAAACCTACCACAAATGTGATAACACTTTAGTGGGCATCACACGCTCCCTGACAGAAAAGAATGGCTCCTGACATTTCCAAAAAATCTTTATCTCTAAACCGTTTTAACATTTTTAACTTAACCTTTATTCTCAAATCCCTATTCAACAAATAAACATGGCAGGTGGGATGTATGTGACTGGTGCTTGGTAAGTGTATGGTATGTATGGTGGCTGGGAGTAAAGGAGTGGGGTGTGGATACGGCCTACAAAGGGTGAGAGATATGGAAAAAGTGAGTGTGTAGGTGTAGTGTGATGAGGTGCCTCTATGACAGGTATATCGGGGGCTGTGTATCTGGTCACTGAGTTAACTGTGGCATGTGACTGGACTGATGGTTCACCTAATGACTCATATGTGAGAAAATGGCGTGGCCTTCTCTCACGAGCGGACCTCCTAATCTCTGACTGAGTGTGCTCTACAGGAGGGGTCAAAGATCGAGCTTCTGAGTCAGGGTCTTGGTGTCCATTGTTTTCCTCCCCTTCCACAGGTCCAGTGAGTAAAGGTAGGTCTTTATCAGCATCATGCCTCTTCTCAGTAGGATTTGGTAAGTGTTCAGGTACTGTATAACTTTTCTCTCCTTACTGATGCTGGTTCTAACCCCCGGATCTTTGGATACACAGTAAGTTGCTCCTGGTAGGTAAACTGGTCTTGTCTGTCCTTTCGGTCGTTCTCCTTAACCAGTATCCCGAGCCCAAATCATCATCTGAATCATTTTCACTGTCATCACTTGTTTCTGCTTGTTTTTGAGTGTCTGCTATTCTCTTATGGTTTTGTCTGTCATGTGTTTTCTTTCCAGGGGTAGGTCTGGTGTCAGGTGGAGTGACATCGACAGGCAAGTCGTTCACCAGTAACAGGAGATTGCGGTGCAGTGTGCAGTGTCCTCTTTTCTGTTTGTCTCCAGTTTCCGGGCGGACAACGTACACTGGGTTCTCAGCAAGTTGACGTTCAATGATGTATATTGTCTTTTCCCAGTATGCCCTTAGTTTTCCTGGGCCTCCACGTTCACTGAGATTCCGGACCAGAACTCTGTCCCCTGGTTGCAGTACAACCCCTCTTGCTTTCTTGTCATACGTCACTTTTCCCCTTGCACTGGACTTTTTGCTATTTTCGCCGGCAATGCGGTAGGCTTCTGACATCTTCTTAGCCCATTTCTCTGCAAATCCCCTAGGCGAGTATTTTTCTCCTTCTCCAACCAAACCAAACAGCAAGTCGACTGGGAGATGTGGGTGACGGCCGTAGAGGAGGAAAAACGGTGAGTAGCCGGTTGATTCATGTCTGGTGCAATTGTATGCGTGTATAACCTGCGGGAGGTGATCCTTCCACCGCAGCTTCTCACTATCAGTCAATGTTCTCAACATCTGGAGGATTGTGCGGTTCAATCGCTCGGCCGGGTTGCCTTGTGGGTGGTAGGGCGACGTCCGCGAGTGGCCAACCCCCGACAGCCGCTGCAATGATTGAAACAGTTTGTTCTCAAATTCCCGACCCTGGTCATGATGAAGTTTGGATGGATATCCAAACTGAGGTATGTAATTATTGAAGATGCACTCAGCCGCTGTTTTCCCGCTCTTGTTCTTCGTGGGGTATGCCTGGGCAAACCTAGTGAAATGATCAATTACTACTAGAATATATTCATATCCCCCACAACTGGTTTCTAAATGCAAGTAGTCAATGCACACAAGCTCTCAAGGGAAATTAGATGTGATGCTGCCCATAGGAGCTCGAGTGTGCGTCGTGGGTTTCTTAGACCTGAAACAGGGACATTTCCGGGTGACATAGTCTTCAATTTCTTTAGCCATAAAAGGCCAGTAAAATCTTTTCCGTGCAAGCTGGAGCACTCTTTGTGCCAACATGACTCATTTCATTGTGTAAGTACTTCAAAGCTATCGGCCTGTGTTTCAGAGAGGAGCTGCTTTTGGTTCGTCCTTCTGTAAAGGAGGCCATCTTCAAGTTGCAATTTACTCCACTCATGCAGCAGCTTTCGGGTGGCTCCACTTACAGTCTGGCGTATGTCAACTGTCAGGTTTATGTTTGACTCCTTTAACTCAATAACTTTGCCTATTGCTGGATCCTCTCTTTGAGCTTTAACAAGATCATCATGACTGATAGCTGGCACGTGGCAATGAGGTTGTGGGGGGGGGTTCCGAGGAACACATGTTAAGTGCTGCAACCCAGGCCACATCCTTCCATTCTGCTGCCTGACTCCCATCCCATGTAGCACGTACTGCCTCGTTCGAGAACTCCTCTGTACAAGCCACCTCGTATTCTCCCATGTCCAAGGGGAGACGAGACAGTGTGTGTCTGCATCCACATTCGATTTTCCAGGCCTGTACCTGATGTCGAACCGGAAATCTGATAGTTCTCCCACCCACCGATGACCAACCGCATTGAGTTTTGCTGTACTCATGATGTAGGTCAGGGGGTTGTTGTCCGTGTACACAGTGAAATGGGGAGCGTAGTACAGGTAGTCCCGGAACTTCTCACACACAGCCCATTTCAATGCGAGGAACTCCAGTTTTCCACTGTGCAGGTGATAGTTACGTTCAGCTGGTGTCAAAGTCCTCGATCCATAGCCAATGACTCTCAGCTTTCCATTCTGGCACTGAACCCACTAATTTGGCAATCTGGAACAGTTCATCTGGAGAGAGAGTGAGCAGGGTCTTTTTGATGTCCCACATCAACCTTTTCCTCTCACTATCCGCCATAACTGCTTCCCAATTCCTTGTACTTGGTCACAGGAGTTCAGGATCACAATTCACGCTCTGTTCTGGAGATCTTTTTCACTGGGCTGCAGCTCGCTGGTTACATCAGGTCACTCTTGGTCCAAGGTTGCAATATCACTGGATCAGCTTCCGACCACAAGGGGGGAGTGATCCCGGACGAGCCCCCAATAAACTGTTACAGGTACCGACTGGCACCACGTATACAGCTTATATGCTCTCTCTGGAAACAGGAGAAAGAAGTGAGACGAGGCAAAACATGCGTCCGTTTTTCATCTCGCTCAGCAGAAAAAGGAGAAGAGGATTTATTAAGAGATTCACAATTGAAATCCTCCTCTATTACAAACATGCACTGTCCTATATGAAATAAACACACTCTCAAAATAAAATACTATCTGTCATTTTCTCAATCTTTCAGCAAATACTGAATTACAAGTTTTTTTGTGATTAATTAAATCAAAATGACAGTAACCACTGTACCCTGTAAGTTGTCTCTTCAACTTCAAATAAACATAGCTGACGTCACCACTTACATAAAAAAACATAGCTAGCTATGTTACCACTTATATATGGTTCCCAAATTCACTTTCCATTTCCAATGAAATCATTTTTTTTTTACTCTTCCCAAAATGCATGAGCTGACAGATTTGTAACTTGTTTTTAACCACTTTTACAATATACAACATTTGTTCTCAACATTAGCTTTACCTATTACATAAACTCCGGTTTTGTTAATATGAACTTTTCACATTTTACACAATATCATACATTTCAAAACGATCAAGACTTTTCTAGAAATGTACAAGGAGCTGAAAATAAAACTCTGACTGACGTGACTTTGATAGCAACAGGTGACGTTACCATCCGCGAAAATGCGGCTAATGCTATATGTTCACATCTTCACCAAACAGCATCATTGGTAGACATTAAAACATTCAGTGACATATCAACATATTACACTTTAGGTATTTAGCTCTATTTACTATTTCACCAACCTGGAAACAGGAGAAAGAAGTGAGACGAGGCAAAACATGCGTCCGTTTTTCATCTCGCTCAGCAGAAAGAGGAAAACCGCAAAGCAAAGCCAAACGGACGTAAAGCCCTAACGGGACACAATTATCGCCACACTGCCCCTGCTGGCAAACCCCACAATTACTCCTGACATTTATATAAAATATTTGAGTACAAGGATGGTGACAACAGGTTGATAATCCTGGATTAAACATTCAAACACCAATTACAAAAATTACAAAACCTACCACAAATGTGATAACACTTTAGTGGGCATCACATTAGTAATGCATGCATATACACTTTTACGCGAATACATATAAACTCGATGGGTGCAAACACACCTATACAATACGCGCACATATAAACTCGATGCGTGCAAACACATCTATGAAACACTCGCACATACATACAAAGTATGACACGCTTTAGTTTACATATAGTGATTTCATATGTGGATGTGCTGGAACTTTTCAGTGTAAACGGAAGGCATTGTATGTATGTGTATGCACGCTTATATATGTATTCATAAGCGCAGTTTGATTTAAGGCAAGCCCTATACGGCGCCTCATAGATATGTTACAGGAGCAATAATACAATAGGTGCTAATACAAAGTATAGTTTCAACAAAAGCTAGACCACTGTTGAGAGAAAGAGTGTTTGTAAATAACCATAAGTATATTTGTTGCAGAAAAAGATCTTTTATTTTGAAATGTTTGTATTGAAACGGGTGTCCTCGGTCGTCCGCTCATGCCTTTGTTTTTTAGTGGGAAGCGCGCGCGCGCCCTGGTTAGTGCTGTTTATAACATATAGCTCATCGCAAGTAAGGCAATAACTTTGACACGGAGCCGTGTTTAAACTTCACTCTTATATTTGCAGCCCCTCTGAAGAGGCAAAAGGTATGTAAAATCATTTGAGATATTAGCATTTCTTTTGTTAATATGTTAGTTTTGGCGCAAATGTAAGATTTGTGAATGTGAACCATGTTAGCTGATCAGTTACATGTTTTGTATACATTTCAGCTCTTACGTTGGTGATATGATGAATGGATTAAGGTTCATAAAGGATTAAACAACATAAAACCATCAGTAAAGTCTCATTCTTGTTCGGGGGGCCTGCTACAGTAAGAGCTTATCCTCAGTGTGCTACTACAGCGAGCGGCCCGCGGATGCTAAGGGCAACGGCTGCGAGCTACAACAACACGGAAAATGGACGGCATCGACGAGCAAATACGTAAGCTACAAACCGAAATCACTGAAACGAGAGCTTTATTACATCAAGGAGACACAGGGAGTATGTCAAGACAGGAGTTAAAGGACGATATTGAACGCAAAGAAATCAATTAGCTGAACTCCATAAATGGAAGCTGCGACCGAGTTGTCATTACCCAGGCGTTCAGAGCGACCTAATGTGCTAACGGAGAAAATGCTAGCCTACCAAAAGGACGAACTGAATAAAAAGGACAAAAAACTGTTAAGTCTCTATGAACAATGGAAAGGGCTAATCAGAACATCTAGAGAAAGCCTAAAGACGAACTTATCAGAGCACAAATGTGTGAAATGGCCGATGATATTGAAAGGGGTTTGAATAACATGATGAAGGTGTACAGTGAAATAAGGGAGCATACTGTGCCATCCCCTGACACTAGACGCAAAATGGACTCTTGTGAAGCAGTAACTAAGGACATTATGAAAATACTTAATGAACGCATAACAGCAATAGACGGTGATTTTGAAGCAGATAGAGAAAGACGACGCCTTCATCAGCTATTGTCACACCAGTACGCCCGCTCCATCTACGGCACCGCCTCTCAGTCTAGTGTCGTCGGGGCAGTCTGACACTTCAAGCATCGCAGCCAAAAGGATTGATGCAGCGGCGGAGTTGGCTGCAAAGGAAGCAGAATATAAAATTGTGCAGGAGGAAATTAAACAAAAGGAAAAAATGAAAGATATAGAACATGAACTTGAGCGTTTAATGGCAGAAAAGGGAATGCAAGCTGCTCGCGCTAAACTTGAGATTTACAACAGAGAAATTAACATGGATATGGACAATCAGCAAATACAACCGATTAATATGCCTTTCTCTGTTGACCACCAATCCATTAATGAAGCACCAGCTACCTCTAGTGGCTTACCTCTATAATGCCTCAAAACAATGTGTCTATCCATATGTCAAATCACGCGGTGAACAACCCAAACCCTCAAATGGTCACTCAAGCACCTCCCACAGACATTTCTCAGTTGGCCCAAGCAATTCAAAATAGTATAGCCATAAACCGAATCCCAATGCCAATGCCCACAGTGTTCAGCGGAGATCCGATTACCTACATTGAATGGAAGGCTTCATTCTCTTCACTTGTGGACTGCAAAGGCATCTCACCTGCCGATAAACTTCACTTGCTTAAAAGGTATGTCACAGGCCCAGCACAAAATGTCTTGAAGGGACATTCTATCAGCAGTGATGAGAGGCATTACAGGGATGCATTGCAAAAGCTTGACCAACGTTATGGACAGCCTTTTGTTGTCCAGAGAGCTTTCAGAGCCAACCTGTCAAAATGGCCTAAATAAGCTCAAAAGACGCAGAAGGATTAAGGACCTTTCAGACTTTCTAAAGCATGTCTCCAAGCCACACCATATGTAAAAGGGCCTAGACAATATAGTGA